>JAECXB010000076.1:6535000-7735000 GCA_018151435.1 Zaprionus africanus
ACTAAGGTCAGTGCCGGGCAGGAGGAGGGGCTGGTAGACGGAGGCACAGCCTAAGGGGAGGGTGGGGAGGATGTGGCAGCAGCCCGAGGTGGAACTGCCTCTGTGATTTAGTCAATGGCACGTAGTAGCTGGCGGTTTATTTTTAGCACCTTTTTTTGGCGCTTCCTCAGAAAGCCACTCGCAAAAGTCCCCCTCCACACCTTCCCCCTGCCTCCTTAAAGAACGCCTCTGCTTTCTACCAAAACAATATATCATCACGAAACTTGTTCATCTTCTTGTAATTGTGAATATTAAATATATATGACAATAAGCATGCTCACAGAGAGACAGAGACAGAGAGAGACAGCACGAGAGTTGGCAGAGAGGGGGAAGCGCAAACGAGGGGGAGTAAGTGTCTGCGAAAGGTAAATAAAAACAAAAATTATAATAACAATAATAATAAAAAAAGTCAACGCCAAAAAGCTTTCGTTCGCCTCTCGACACTTGTTTGCGTGGAAAGCGGCGCGTTGATACCCTGTTATAATGCGTATATATTCTTCATTTATAATGAAATTTGGCAGATCAGTTAAAAATTAAATATCCTGTATTTATATAAAATTTAATGGCATTAGCTATATAATTGCGATTTTTATAAGTTGCAGAAATTCATAAAAGAAACAGTTTAACCTTTTTTGACTTCCTCTTATTACCCAACACCATACATAGCCCCCTTCTAGCACACTCTCTCTCTCTCTCTGTGTATACAGGGTATGAAGTACAACAAAATTAGCATGTACTTTCCTTTGGCTTCTTGCTTCTCTCCTTCCTCTGTGTGAGTGTGACAAGGGTTTGGTTTGAGCTTTGGGACCGTGTCTGTGGTCAGGGTTCGGGCATGGATAGCAAAGCATAAAGCATTTATACTAATTTCTCGATAATTTCGTTACGAGACGAAATCTTTTGGTTAGGTTAAAGTCAGTGTTGGGAAAGGTAATTGCTGTGCACAAGGGTTCCGGGGTGAATAGGTCTATTTGGATGAGGAGGGCAAAGGGAACCCTCATCGATTGTTACTCGTAACAATTATTTGTAATGAGCTTTTAATTGAATTGATTTTTTGTTATTACACATGCAAGAAGGGGGAACAGGGAGAGGGAGTGTGCGACAGAGACAGAGAGAGAGGGAGAGTGGGAGAGAGAGGGGGAGAGAGAGAGAGAGGGAGTGAGGGATAGTGACAGAATGATGGATATTAGAACAAATGAATGGGTATATTCACAGTCAATGATTTTGTGGTTCTGGCTGGTTGGCTTAGATAAACTGCAGCGAGAAAAACATACGTTGGAAAATTAAAATACAGGATGGGGCAGAGAAAAGGGGAAAGAGAAGGAGAGAGAGGGATAGAGAGAGACAGTATGAGGAATATGGCAATGTTTAAAATTCAGTGGACAACGTAATAAAAGAAAGCTTCTAAGCTCGTATTCATATTCTTGTTGACTTTGACTACTTCGTCACATACCTATAAGGTTATCCAAACTAATCATGCATAGCGTTGTTTTGTAGGTTATGTCAAGACCTTTCAAATTATGTATGGTGTTGCCAGATACAAGCTCTGTAGCGCTTTGTACATAGCCACGAAATTCAAAAGACAAAAAAGCGGGAGATATTTGATAACCTTATATTTGCTTTATTGGTTTTTCTTATCTAGTTTACCTACTTTAAAGATTGAATCTTTACTTCTTTAATATATTTTGAGTATGCTTGCATTAAGATAGAGTTAACTACAAGAGAGAGGAAGTAAAGATAATGAAGCTAGGGTTTTTTTCAAAGAAAAAGAGAGAGTTGAAGTAGAGAGAGTAGAGTATGAAGATAGAGTTCTCTTTCTTTGGTAAGAGAGAGTATAAAGAGTAAAAAGATATAAAGAGTTGTTTATAAACAACTTTCCGTTCAACCTTATATTGTTCCTTCCTAAACCTAATCAAAAGGCACAACTGTTGCTTAAGTGATTCTCAATCGAGGGTCTTAACCTTAGACTCCATTGAGTGAGTGCGAGATGGAAGCGCAGAAGGTTAAACAGCATTTCAGGTTTCAGCCATGAAAGCAGATTCTGGCAATTAAGTCGTGTCGTGCGTGCCGTGCTGTGTCGTGCCGTGTCGTGAAGTGCCGTATCGTGCCGCGCCGTGTCGTGCGTTGCGTATCGTCTGTCTGTGTGTCGCCTTGTGGGCTGCTGCGTCCTTGCTGCGCTTCCCCAGTGTGCTTGAGCGCGGTCCTTGAGCCAAAAGCCTTGCCATTAGCCACATTATGCTGCCGCTGCTGCTGCCGTCGCTGCTGCCGTCGCTGCTGCCCGACGGTTATTGTCAGCGGCTCAAGTCCGCTTTAAGGTAGCGCACTGCACGCGCTGCAAACGCGCTGCAAGGGCGCAGGAAGGGCGGCCCATAGTTATGTAGGTGCTCATGGCCAATGGCCGGCATTGTGTGTCGTATAACCCATGCCCTTTGCTTCCCTCCGCTCCCCCCACTGTCCCCTTCGTGGCATGCAATACAATGCGTTAAGCTGTCAACCGTTTTGGCTCCCCCGAGAAAGGCGTGCGTGCGTGCGTGAGTTCGCAGGGGCGTGCATTGAGGTAGGGGAAGTGAGGGTGGGGAGGGGGATGGCGGGTCGTAGTGTTTGTTTAACGGGGCAACAAGGACAACATTGTCGCTGCTGTTGACAATGAGCAGCAACAAATCAAATAAACAGCAATATTTTTTGCACTTTATACAATTTATTGTGTGCGTTACATTTTTCCTTTCATTTGTCACTAATCCCCAGAGCGCACCAGCGCAGACAGGCAAAGTGTATGAGAGAGAGGGGAGAGTAGAGGGAGGGGGGGAGTGTTGTATTACAATGTAATGCTCAATGCAATTTCATTTTATTTGCTGCATTTCTGTCGTATTTTGTCAATGCATTTCATGTTATTATCCAATTAAATGCGGCGGGTTGAGAGGACAACATGAGCGAGAGGGACAGGGAGAGAGAGTGAAAGAGAGAGTGAAAGATATGTGGGGAAGTGTGTGTGTGTGTGGGAGAGTGTGTGTTTGTCTGTGTGTTCGTATATGTAATTATGTGCGCTTAAAAAAGTATTAAATTAAATTATGGTGGCAGCTTACAGCGCTTAAGCAAGCGAGCGAGGCAACAAAGGAAGGAAAGAGAGAGAGGGAGAGAGAGACAGAGAACAGGAAGGGAGAACAAATATGATAGTCCTTTGATGCTCAGCACAATTTGTAGTTATGCTTGACAAGCTTTTACAGCTGCTACGAGTATATCCAACTAGGGTTTCTTTGTACTTAATACTATCGATAAAATTATTTTGGCAATTTTTTATCGGTAAATTACAATCGATGGTTAATATACCCAAAAGTGTACTCAAGAGAATGTAATATATAAAGCACAACCAAATTTAATTTTTCGGTAGTGCATACTATCGATAAGTTGCTATCGATATGTTTAGATAAGTATATAATCGATGTTTGGCAAGTTTTTAGTAGAGCGTTACCTAGACAGCGTAAAATCTTATAAAAATATAAGAACATGTTAATTATGATAAAATCGATAATTTGTTTACCAATTATCGATAGTCAATGATAGAGCAATGCAATAAATGAATTGGTAGAATTTTATTGCACCAAGAGACCTTTAAAATGAGTAGTAAGGTAAGTCCTGATTAATAATCGATTGTTATCGGTGGTGCAATTCTCCGATAGTTACAAATCTAACTTTTAATTATTATACAACAAAATACCGCATTTAGAGATCGACAAAAAATGAGTTGTGATTTGTAGCGTAATCGATAATCGATTACTATCGATAGTCCAACACTTCGATAATTATGAAATCTAACTTTCAATAAATATACAACAGGCAAAATTTATAAAATTTTAAGCGTTGAATTAGTTTTAATCCATCGATCGAGACGATAATTATCGATAGTTACTGCTAACTCCCTTTTCATACCTAGCTTAATGCTTGCAGAAGGCAACATTTGTGGAAGTGGGCGTCACCAGAAAGGAGCACAACACTGCGTATATTACAGAAATGCAACCGGAAAAGGGTGCTCGGTATGAAAACTTTTGCTGCTGCCAGCATTTTGTCAAGCTTTTCAGCAGCGTTTCAGCACTCGCTGCTTTGTGAGCTGCTTGCCAAAAATAAGTAAGGAAATCAAAAGAAAAACGAGAAGAAGAAAAAAAAAATTAAAAATGAAATTAAATATAAATTGAAATGAACTCGTTTCTCGTTGCCACTCCCTCCGCCCCTTACATTCTTATTCGGCTTTGTCTTTACTTTTTGGCTCTCGCTGTGCCTCCTGACAATTGCTTGGGTGGCTTAATTACGACACGCCGAGGATAATGAGAGCCAGAGCAAGAGTGAGAGATGGTAGAAGGAGGTCGCCTTCGCCAGCACTCGAAAGTTTCTCTCTCTCTTTGCAGTCACAAGGAATTCGCACTCTTTTCAATGTGTGTTTCTCTCTTCACTCCCTTTCTCTTTCTCTTCTGCTGTTGTTTGCTGAGATCGTGGGGGGGAATTGGCAATTATGACTCGGTTAATTGTCGCTTACTTCGTCATAAGTTAAAGTTTATTCTCTGAGTGCGTAATTAGTGAGCAGCTTCGCTTTCTCACTCACTCCCTCTCTCTCTCTCTCTATCAGCGCTTGCTAATTGAGTCATTGCTCATTCTCTTGAGGGAATAACAAACGTGTGCTTTCTCTCACTTCCACATCTTCAATATGCAAATTCTTGTTTAGGGAAATCAAGCTCAAATTGATTGCTTTAGACACACTGTTTATCCGATATACAAGTATATATCAATCTATATATAGAGTCAATTAACTTGTCTCCTATGCTTGCTTATAATTGTTGTTAATCCAGCTGCTGCTGTAGCCTTGCACTTCCCATTGTGCAGTCGATAATTGATTATTTATATTGTTGTTATGCGCTCCTTTATGCAGCACCCACAACGTGGTGTCCATTGTGCTAATTGGATTGCAGTGCACTGCAGCATTGCCCCCCTACTGCTCTTTTGCAGTCTTTCTATCTCTCACTCCCTGGTAAACACATCACAATCATCAAAGCTGTCCCGACTAATCCCGACTAAACAACAGCAGCTGCTGTTGCCTGCGGACCTCCGATAAAAGCTGATCCGATTGTGCCAATGAATTGTGCCATAAATTAGCCCAATATAAAGTGCAGTTGAGTAGCGAATTGCAATTAATTAAACATAAGAGTGGGACTGAGGGAGAGAGAGAATGGGAGAAAGGGACAGGGGAGAGGAGCAAGTGCATGCGAGGGTGGCTTGCAATTAAGGTTAACCTTCACCTGGAAAAAAGACAACGAGGACATACAGCAAACTATGCAGTTGGAGGCCACGGCATGGCTTCTCTCCCTCTATCTTTATCTTTCCCTTTGTGTCTCTCTCCCTTGCTCATTAAGTTCTCGGTTATCAGCTTAGTTGAGTAATCATTCTAGAGAAGCGAATACTTCACATCAAAGTGTAATTGGAGAGATAAAATGAATGGAAGAAGAGCAGAGAGATGCATTCAAATAAGAGAAGTAAAAAAAATCTAATTTGACATAAAAATTGTTTGAATAAAAAATCGGTTGATGTTACACGAAGCTATATAAGTCTGAATATGAGTACAAAATACTTCACATTAAAGTGTTATTAGAGAAATCAAATAAAAAAAAAACTACAGCAAAGATTTGCATTGTAGTAATAGAGTTAAGAAAAATGACCTAATTGACCTGAAAATCGGTTGATATTTCATGAAGTTATATAAGCCTGAATATGTATACAATATACTATTTATCAAAATGTAATTAGAGGGATGAATGAAAGATAAAATGAAAGAAAGAAAAACAAAGAGATAAATTCTTATATGAAAAAAAAAAACCTATTTGACCTAAAAATCGGTTGATGTATCAAGAAGTTATATTTGTCAAAATATGTGAACAATCATGATTCATTGGAATACTTTTAAGTGTCAAATTTAATAGTCGCTTTTGACATGATTATTGTCTGAAATAAACATTGTCAAATCCCATTTGTAGACTAGATTATTGCAATCGTTTAGCGGATTTATTGTTCATTAAAGTTATGATCCGTATAATGCTTCAATTTAATGTGTGGCTATTTATAATGTTCTCTAGAAATACACTAGACTTCTTCGAGTACACCATACTATATTAGTGCATCTTAGTATTTAAAATAAATTACTTTCACTAAGGAAAACTTATTTATGATATCTACAAGTGTCTCTTCTATTTCCGTAGCCTGTTTTATTTATAGTTCTTTGCCAACAAGCTTAAATGCTGAATGCATTTCTAAAGTTATAACTGCGTTATTATTGTGAAACTATGTTATTCAATTCCCCTCCCAACCCCGCACTTCACTGCCTCCCCCCCGGCTAGATGTATCTCAGTATGCAAGTGTCTTTCGATTTGTTCTTGGAATTCTCAGTTGCAATCGCTGGCTTTCTTGAGCTATTCGCTCGGATCGCTATTTATACCGGGTGCTTTCTTTTGAATGGCATTCCAGGAGGTGGGGGGGGGACACAGGAGGGGAGGTTGGCAAGGTCGGTCGATGTTGGTGCCGTGTCTTTTCGTCGAGCGCAATCGTAAACATACACAGAAATTTTCCTCATTACACGTGCGGAAATTTGTTTTTGTTGCTTAGTTAGTCAGGGGCGCAATTAGATAATGATTTATTTTTGCATACAACAATTTCGCATGGAAATTGTCTGCCACTGTGCGTGGGTGTGCAAGTGCAGACGGTTACAGAGTGTGCATGCGACGGTGATGCAGGAGGGGGTCTAGGAGATTGTGTGCATTATGCGGCTGATATTCAAATTTAGATGCATTTGCATGCCATACAAAGTCACAGATTCCCAATTAAGTGAACAGAAAATGTATTACGTTCTTGAGTAACCGACGTGATAATACCCTGCACACTACTTGAAAGTATTGAGCAAAGAAACTGTAGGATAAGACTTTGTTAGATTTTTTTTTTTATTCCTCTTAACAAGCATGATATTCTAATGAAAGATTTTGTCTGCATTTAAATATTATAAACAAACATCATCAAAAATTTACAGGATAAAAAAAATTTGGACACTCAAAAAAAAAAATATAATAAAAATAGTTTTAATTAAGAAAAAAAAAAAAAAAAAAAAAAAAAATGGTAACTTCTAATTAAGGCATATTTTGCAATTATTGTATAACTCATCAAAAATTTATGAGACGAAAAAGAGATTGAATAGTAAATAATACAAAAAAAAAATGAAAATAGTTTACTGAATAATAATAATAAAAAAGGGTTCTATAAATTGAATTATGGTTTTCTTTACAATATATCGATAATAACAGGATGTGACTTCAACTTATTCAAAAAAAAAAAAAAAAAAAATTATACAAATTTAATTTCTAATCGAATATACCCACTACACAACACAGCAGTTTCCCATACACATTCGTTGTAACCTGTTGCATGCTAAAGCATTTCATGCCTAAAAGTTCTCAGGGCGGTCGCACCTTGTAGCATGAATTTGATCTTGACTCGTTATGTGGTCAAGGCGTTTTTGCTTTTTGCCTCACTTTGCCAAACCGCAAGCACTAATTGATATTAAACAAGAGAGAGCAAGAGACAGAGAGAAAAAGAGACAGAGAGAGCGGGCGAACAAATCTTAATTTGATTTATTTATTAGCTGTCCATTATTTGTTTATAAACAATAAAAGCGCAAAGAATGCGCCCATTTCGGGTTTATGAATATTTCAAGAATGACAAAAGCAAAAAAAAAAGCAACAACAAGAAGAACAAGAGAAAGAAGAAGAGGAATAAGAAGGCAAACCGAAATCGTTTTCATGGCAAATATTTATCTAACAGCATTTTAGGCGCTTCGGGAGTGTGTGCTCAAGAACGATTCTGTCACGAAGAGATGGCTCTGCCTGTGGTGGGATAGGTAAGTGTAAGGCTAAGTCATAAGACATAAGGCGTATAGAGGGGCAAGGGGAGTGGCACACAAAGCCAAACAAAGCCTCGAGGTCGTTTCATGTTGATATATTAATGTACGTTAATTAGTGAACGCCCGACGGGCAGAGAGAGAGACTACTGAGGATATATCTGATTATGTACAAGTAGCGACATGTATGTTATAGATACAAGCAGATATGGCTAGACGAGCAGACATTCGGATAGGTAGATAGATAGATAGATAGCTAGATAGAAAGATAGTTAGATAGATGAATAGATAGTTTGTATAGGTTGAAAGGTGCAGTAACTTTCTATATAGGCAAAGGTGTGTGCTCTGCTGATCGGCTCTTGAGGGCATTGTTATTATTGTTGTGTGTGTGTTCAATTGTTTTCCATAATCGTTAGAGATAATCTTAAAACTAGAGACTTAGATGTTGTTGTTTTTATATGAGTGCACTTGTTTGTTCAAGTGCTTAGTTATATGGCTAATTATCTCATACTTTTCGCTAGATAGATAGCTCGTTAAGCGGGAATGAGTATATCGTTTCAGTTTAAATATAAACTAAATAAGTATTAATAAATACAAATCATTTATTGTGCGAGTACAAGTTCACACTGAACTCAGTCAAGTACAAAGCTTGGCACGTGCACTGCCATTAAAGTCTTTTGTATATGATTCTATAGATGATTATTTCGCGCAACGAGCAAACGTTTAACGCTATTAGCAATCAAAACAGCAAAGTGTAAGCAATTTCTGCAATTTCTTGTAAATATTTATTCATATTTCAACTGATTATAGACATGCCAATGCGGAAATGAGAGGTGATTGCAGCTACCCTTGCAACAGAACATCAATTGAGTATTTGTTTAACATTTTGTTGTAGTGCTGATGTGTTTGTAAACTTAAGAAATGCATGTACAGGCATATATACCATATATTCATATTATATAATTTCTGTTTTTCTTTTTCTGGTTACTCCGTGCGCCAGCAAAAGGTTGAACGCGTCAAATTACATGCTCCAAATTGGGTCGCTACTTGGGGCAGAGAGAGAGAGAGTATTGGGAGTGAAGAGCATGTGCTGTCACGACATAAAGTTCATGGCTCCGATTTCCGCTATTGAATGAATTTATGTGCGTATCTAAAAACACTCAAAAAGAGCAAAGAACCAAAATACAAAAGGAATGAAACGAAAAGCGCACTCGAAAGCAGCTTAAATTGAAGTGAAACGAAATGAAATGAAACAAAATAAAACGAAAATGCAGTAGAAACGAACAGAAATAAGTAGAAAAACATGTAAAGTGATCACTGTGAATTTGGTTTTGGTTCCACAACTCTTCCCATTCAGTTCGCTTACAATTTTCACACTTCTCTTCCGCATTGCATTGCCAGTTCCCTGGTCCTATTTTGCATAAACAGAATCCAAACGAACCGCACCGTATAGAAGCGAAAAAGAGCAACAAATTTTAAATAAATAGAAGCAAATTTGGACGTGCTAAAAGTTAATGAGGGGCCCGGAAATGATTTTTAGAACCAGGCGAGAGCATTCACCATGGATGACACTCCCTCAAAACTGTCTGCCTGCTGGACTGTCTGACTTGTGTGTGTATATGTCTCTGTATGTGTGTTTTGTGGCTCTCAACGGTTCAATCTGGCACGTCCTTTTTGAAACGTTGGCAGTAGAGCAGTTGGTAAAATGTAATAAGCCAATTAAACTAAATAGAGGAAATACACAAGTTGAAATGATTTGCAATTAAATGGAAATTGAAACATAATGAAATGTCGTAGTTAACATGAAATTTATGGAAATTAAATATGAAGCCAAATTTATTTAGGATATTATTTTGTAGATATAAAAGAGTAAATGTCAAATCCAAATAAAACAAAAACTACAATAGAATATGTATATAGGAAGGAAGGTTGCTAACTCTAAGTCAACTTTTATTCAACATCTGCATGGTTTAAAACATCTTCTATATAAAGTGCAAACAATAAATAAACTCGTCTAAAATATGTGATCATGTTGAGGAACTATAAACTTCGAGTATTTTTCCTTATGCACTTAGTATATAAGAAACAATAAACCGCTTAAAACTTTATACCTCAGGTAATCATAAATAAAGTATTTCCTCGGTTAACAAAGCAAAGCATATAGCTCATTGTATGTCTATAAGTGTAAGTATATCCGATAATTTGTTTGCACAGGCTCATTGAGTTGCCACAAAAAAGTCACTCCCCTCTCGCCGCCTCATCAGCTCCACTCCTAATCATGTATAAAAACGTGCTCAGTTAATTGTTGAGCTCGAAACTCAAGAGGCGTCTGTGAGAACGAGGGCAACTTTAGACTGAATGTGATAATAAGTTGCGTAGACGAGTCGAAAATGGGAATTCCGGACAACTTTGCACGTTATTCGCCTGTTTAAGCACGCACACACACAGACACACAGACAGACAGACACACACACACACGCACAGCAAGTAGAGACGTCGGCGGCGGCGGCGTCAACCAATGACAAATAATTAATTGCGCACAATTTTGGGCCTTGCGGTCTGGCGCCAACTTCAGCCCCCCTCCCCCACACCATCTCCTGCTCCTACTTATCCTCATTTTCGCACGCTCGCTTCACGCTCTCTTGGCGCTCTCTTTACACTCGCTTCCTTCCTTGCCGCATAACGTAGCCATTTATAAATGGATAAATATGCGTGTGCCCATGGTAACCCCTTTGCTTCGCCCCTCTCCCTCTTTCTCCGTGTCTCTGTCTCTGTCTGCCTCTCTTTCTTGCCACAATTGTTGGCTTTTTGAGCTCCTCTGCCATGCCTCGACACGCCACTTGAGGCGAATTGTGTAAATAATGCGATAGACTTTCCCGTCTCCGTTTCTGCCTTTGCTTCCGCCTTCCGCCTTGCCCCATCTCCATTTTCATTGACTTGTGATATGATTTGATTGCACTGAAGTGAAGCAAGTGGCGTGGGGGAGTGGGGGCGGAGAGGCTAATTGTAGAGTCTGCTTGGATAAAGATAGGCTCGATTAACGACAATGCTGCCACATTTGGAGATGAAGGCATCAGAAAAAAAAACTTGACAGTTGCCTAAACGGTTACAAAGGGCATCTTAAGTGGGCAAAGGAAACTGTGATTTAATCATTTCTAGTTCAGATATAATAATTTATCAATATGTTAATGGATGTTAGTTCTTGTGAGCTTGAAAAACTGGAATTAATCTAGTGAGTAGTTAGAAATTAAAAAATATCCTACAAAAGAAAAATCTGTGATTAAAATCTTAAAATTTTTCAACTTTAAACTTTTAAAACAGATCTTAAATACTTAAAAATCTTTTTTAAAATTTCATGAATCTAACTCATTTAGTTCCCTAGTTACTTTAGGTTTTTAACCTAAATAAGACATTTTATATAAGGAAAGGAAACTGAAATTGAATTTCAAGTTCAGAAATAATTTTAAGAGCATACAAGTTTTCAGATTTAAAAAGATGTTTAATATATGAGTCTGTCTTGAAAATGTCATGAATTCATCCCTGTAAGATCCCGAGTTCCTTCAGAAGTTAACCTAAGGAAGGAATCTTGTATTAGGAAAAGAAACTGTGATTTATTTAATGGTTCCAAATTTAGAAATAAACTTTAGATTTTAAAAATTTTGACAGATCTTAATTAATTAAAAGTGTCTATGAAACTTCAAAAGCTTAGCTCAATTAGTTACTGAGTTATTGAGATTTAATAAAAAAAGGTTCTTAAATTAGAAAAGAAACTGTTTCCAAGTTCAGAAATAATCTTCAGATATCTCAAATATACCAATTCAAAAAGATCTTAAATACTTAAAACTGTCTTGAAAATTTCAGAATTGTAGCGCTTTTAGTTCTCTAGATCCTTGAGGTTGAAGACCTTAATAAGGGATCTAATATTAAGAGATCAAACTGATATTTAATGGTTTCAAGTCCACAATTTCAAATTTAAACAGTTCTTAATTTTTTAAAACTATCCTGAAAATTTCAGAACTCTAGCTCTTCTAGTTCCCGAGTTCCTTGAGATTAGTAACCTAAAACATATAATCGACAAGTTTGCTAGCAAGCAAAGTAAAGGTCACTTTTAATTGCTGTTACTTTTTACAGTTATTCAGCTTGGTCAGGCTTGGCTGCTGTTCTACTTAACTTTTCCCTTTGAGCCTTTTGTCTTTGTCGTCTGCACTTTTATGTTTTTCTTTTCCTCTCACACAAACACGGATATTTGCTTGACTTCACACACACACACTCACGCACACACAAACATTCTAGAGGGTATAGGCAAAGCGACAAAGACGTCTTTCATTGCGACGCGTTGCACAGCTGGAGACGCGTGTGCTTTGTAAATCATTAGTCAACAAAATGGCGTGTGTGTGCTACTGTGTGTGTGTGCTACTGTGTGTGTGCGTGTTTGCGTCTCACTGTCTGTCTCGCTATTATCCACGTTTTGTCATCAGCAACAGCCTGTGCTGCACTAGATTAGAGTCAAAGTGCGAAGAGTGCAACGTGTGGCAAGATGTCATCAGCATTAGAACTGTGCCACAGTGTGTCCTCCACTGCCAGATGGCACAAGCCAAGGCAACAGAGATCCTCATCGTCAGCGTCGTCGTCCAGATCGTCGTCGACAGTTGCCCAGTCTCGCGGCCCCTCCTCCTGCGCCTCCTTCGCCTCCTGCTCTACTGGTCGAAGGTGCAAAGCGGCGCAACACTTGAGCGTGCGTGCCTCTGTCTGTCTGTCTCACTGTGTGTTTCCGCGTGTGTGTGAGTGTGTGTGTGTGCGAAGCAAAAGATAAGCACGAGACGCAAGAGACAGACAGCAAGCGTGGGCTCGAGGGAGGGCGGAAGGGAAGGAGGAGTGGCAAGACGTTTGGGCGACAGCAGGTGGAGGAACTTGGTCCTGCTGGCTAATGATGCCGACATTAGGCGGCGCGTTTTATGTGTGTGCACGTAACGATGCTTACACAAGGCACACGCACACACTCACACACACACACACACACACGAGAAGTGAGACAGACAGACAGAGACAGAGAGGGAGAGAGACGGCGTGAGAGAGGGGAAGAAATGTTGAATGTCAAGGCGTTACATAAGCGACGCACAAATGTATGCTACGCTTTTTGATGGCCATTCTCTGGCCCGCTTTACCCTCCCTCCCCCCAGCTCCCTCCCTCTTTCTTTGCTTTGCTCTCGTGAGTGTCGCCAGGCAATGTTATTTTTGGCCAGGCCTAAAGAGGTGCTGCAGCTGCTGTGGCAGTGACTCGTTGTGCCGCCTCAAAAGCCATAAGCCACGCCAAATTAACATGACGAAATGATGGCAACAACAACAGCATCAAGAGCAGCAACAGCAGCAGCAGCACCTAAAGCAACAACAACAACAACAACATCAGCAACAAGAGCAGCAGCAGCAGCAGCAACAACAACTAAAACAGAATGGAATGAAACACGCCTTGGTGCGAGGCCCCAAACTGACATAAGCCTAGTGAAAATTGCTGCGAGAGACAGAGAGACTGAGAGAGAGGAGAGCAGACAGAATGAGTGATGGAAAGAGAGACGGAAATCAGAGGGGCCTGGGTAGAAGTGCATTTTAGATAAGAATAATCTTAAAGACGTCGACAAAAGTGACAGCTATGCCCAGTGCCAAAATGGAAAGTGCTTCTAAAGTGGATTACAAAATGCTGCAAAAGTGGTTTAGTATCGTTCGGACGCTTTTTGGACGGCCATGAATATGGTATATATACATATACACATAAGTGCATATATGTTATGTGTGCGCAAATATATATATCTATATATAGTATATGCAGAAATGTACATACTCGTACTTTATGAATGCGATGTGATGGCAGGGGAACTTTTGAAGCTACAACTCATTGCAAGTACTTTTGAAGTGAAGGTTGCAAAAGGAGATGTAGAAAGATAGGTAAATCGAGTATTATATAGATATATAGTTACTATACTATATATGGGGATCGGAAGATCATTGTTCAATCATTGCAATATAGAAGAATGAGGGAGCAACTTGAGATAGAGCCAGAAATTTTAGTGATTTAGTGATCTATAAATTATTAATGATCATTTTATATTATATTATGAAGAGCTTTAAAAGACCTTCAGATACGGTGTTCAGATAGAATAAATGGCTAGAAATCAAGAGTGAAGAATCTTTATTATTGAGAGTGAAAGAAAGACAACCATTAGAGATCGCCTTTAGAGAGAGCATTTAGAGAGAAGCTTAAGAGAGAAACCATAGAGAGAAACTTAACAATGAACCTTTAGCGAGAGCCTTGAACTTTGAGGAGGAACCTTTTTGGAGAAAACCTTTAGAGATAATCTTTAGAGAGAATCTTTAAAAAGCAAATCAAGAATGAACAATTAGAAAGAACCAATAGAAGGCAACTTAAGGATGAACCTTTAGAGAGAACCTTTAGAGAGAAGCTTAAGAGAGAACCTATAGAAAGAAACTTTATTGAGAACCTGTAGAAAGGAGCTTAAGAATAAGCCTCTAAAGAGATAGAAACTTGAGAAGAGCACCTTTAGAGAGAAACTTAGTAATGAAAATGGAGGAAGAACATGTAGAAAGAAACTTGAGAGAAACCTTTTAGAGATAATTTTAAGTAAGAACCTTTAGTAAGAATTTTTAGAGAGAACCTTCAGACATACTCTACAGAGCAACACAGTTCTTATAGAGAGTAATGTGTGAGTGATGCGATTACACGTCACACATGCAGCAGGCACAAGTGTTAAGGCTTTTAGGGTAATGGAAGTGCAAAGAGCGGAAAGCAAAGAGGCACGGATAAACGGTAGAGGGGGTCGGGACATGAAATATTCAAAATACGACATGTAACTGTCATAATCAAGGAGCGGCGGCTGTCCAAGCCAAACTGTCCGCAAGCAACGCTGGCAAAACGACGCCAAAGATATAGGGGACACAAAAGGGAGTGAGATAAAGAGAAGGAGAGAGAGATTGAGAGAGAGAGAGACAATAGCACAGACAGCGGGACAAACGCATAGACACAGACACTGAGACAGACAGGCTGCAGGCAGGCAGTGTAAGGGGTGGAGGTGGGGGAAAGGGGGTACTGCTGCTGAAAACCAACTCAAAGTAACCCTCATAGTCATAGTTTAATATCTGTTTAACATGTCAGTGCGCGCCTCTCTCTGTCTGTGTGTGTGTGTGCCTATGTGTGTGTGTGTGTTGCTAGTTGTTGTTGTGCCTGCCTCAGTCACAAAATCCCCAAAGTGATTATATTAATACAACATGAGCCACAAGTGTGTTGCATACATTTTCAAGCAAAGCGAAAACCTCAAAAACTATGGCAATTTTACACACTCACACACACACACACGCACACCCACTTGCACAGACAGCGAGACCGTTTAGTGCGGCCTTTGTGTGTCTGTTCAAAGCGAATCAACATAAAATATGAAATACACATACAAACAAACACACTCACACACACACACAAGCACACACACACACGCACTTATAAGCCAGCGAGGCAACTGTAATAAAATAATAATAAAAGAACACAACAAAACAAAACAAAACAACAGCAACAACAAGTGAAATGAAAAGAAAAACAAAACAAAACCAGAAACCAAAACCGAAACCGAAAAAGGAAACGAAAAAGAAAACGGAAACGGAAAGGCAGACAACAACTGAAACAGAAACGGGAAACGATAGGTTACCCACAACGAATATCGAATGCTCTCGAAGCTTCCAGCTAATTATATTGTATATTTGATATAATATAAAAATTACTTGCTTAAAAAAGCGAAAATTTGATGAAGGTTTGATGTGCAAACAGATTTTTTTTTTTATTATTTAGTTTTAGGTTTCCCCTTCTTAATTATCGTTGATTTAATGTTACATCAACATTTATTATTTCCTTTGAACTAGCGTTCCGGCCCAATACAAAAGAACATTATTAAAAAAAATTTTTTTTTTTAAATTAATTAATAAAAATAAAAATATTTGCAAAATATTAATTTTGCAGATAAGCCTTAATGCATCTTTTGTTTAATATAATTAGCCGCATTGTTAACTTATAGTTGGCGCAAGTGTAAAAAAAATTGTTGTAATTTACTTTAATTGAGCATATTGAGAAAAAATGACAATTAGTAAAGAAATTTAAAAATTGGCTAATGTTTACTTATTAGATATTTTTTTAATATAAAATTGTTTAATATTCCCTTGTGATTAAATTAACTGAGCATATTGAGGCCAAAGTGAAAATGAAGAATTGATCTGTATCATAGTCGTTACAAATATTTTTTCAAAATAAATATACCCACTGCAAGAGTATACGAAAAAATTGAGCAGGCTGCAATGTCGCTGCGAGTGCGTCAAAAAAAAAAAAAAAAAAATTATGCCAAAGGAAAATTAACTTTTCATGCGTTAATATACAAACAAGGACCTCGATTGCCGAAGGGGGCTATGAGGGAAAAGGGGGTGTAGTGGTAAATTATAAGAAATATTTAAAACAGAAACCCAAAAATGGCAAAAAAAAATTAAATAAAATAAAATAAAACAAAACGAAGCAACTCGCCTAGTGACGACGCCGGGATGCCCCTTACTGAACCTGAGCTGAAACTTGTTGAATCTCTTTAAGGTGTTTGTTGTTGTACACTTTAAATTCTTAGCACCTTCTCAACAAACAATGTTACGCAACAACTTTAAAGTGGAACAATTTAAACTCTTTATGAAAGTATCTTTAATATAAAGGAATTTCGAATAAAAGTAAATCCCAAGCAAGTATATGAAGTTCTCCCACATAATCATACCGAGTTTAACTTCCGGAACTGTAAAAATCTTAACTAAGCGAATTGATTTTCGCTTGCAAATAGTTTTCCCTCATTTCAAGCAGAAAGTTTCGCATAATTCTTAAAGCGCATTCAATGAAAACTTACCCCAACTTCAAGTCGAGCGATAAAAGTCTGCAACGAGACAGAGAGAGAGAGAGAGAAAGAGAATAAAACTGATTATATAAGAGATTATATAGTAGTGAGTAAATATAGTACATATATATGTGTGTGTGTGTGGCGGGGGGGGGGCTCTTTACACTGTTAAAAAGGTCTGTGTGTGCCTCTTATGTAGTACATACAAAATTTCACAGAGTTCTCTGAACTTTTGCCCCAGCGCTCGCAATTGTTGCTGTGAGTTTGGCCTTAATTTGGCGAATCAAGCGATGTTATGTACGCTTCTTCTTTTTTTTATATGAAATGTGAATGCCGTGAGACAGCAAAGTCAACGAGGATGTGAGGAGGGAAGGGGTGGGGTGGGGAAGGCAGCGAAAAAAGCAGTCAAATTGTGTGTGTGAAGGTCGACAGTGGCGGCGATGGCGTTTGTTGCTCCTTTTGCTGCACTGCAAATGTTGCCAGTTTTTTATACGCGGACACACACACATATGCACACTTGCTCGAACACACATGCACACACACACACACACACAGAGAAAGAGAAAAGAGAGAGAGAGAGAGAGAGAGAGAGATTACCCCATAGCTGTGCCTAATGAACTAAATTTCCATTTCTTTGCTCCCACAGTCAGTCAGGCTCAGCCTTTAGTCCGTCTTCCCCCGCCCCTCAGCCCCTCCTTATGTCCCTTTGCCTTTGGCTTGGTTTTCTAGTTGAGCTGCTTCAGCGTTGCCAGATCCACCACAAGCCTGCAAGGGCTGCCAGCAACACAGGCCAGCGCAGCACAGACCGAGTGCACAGCTCGAAGAAGACTCTCCACAGTTGGCCTCAGCTCGGCAGGATTCCGGTTTGGTTCCAGCTGCTGCCGCTGCTTCTGCTTCTGCAGTTCGCCGTGCACATTAACCTCTTTGTTAATCATTTATAAACAAATGCAAATAAAATAAAACACACGACACGGCGGCCAACGCAGAAGTGGGCAGAGTGGGCCAGGTAAGTGGAGCCAGCTGAAGCTGAGCAGCAGCTGAGCCCAAGCTGATGCTGATGCTGATGCTAAAGCTAAAGCCAAAGGAAGAGACGGCAAGAACGAACGACTATGCAAATAAACAGGCAGTGAAATGGGCGAGAAATACACAAAAAAACACACACAAAAAACAGCAAAAAATAAAAAAGAAAAACCAAAACGAAAACGAAAGACGAGAAATGAAAACATGGAAAAAGACACACAATTTTCCACAGCACTTGGCGAGTGGGCGAACAGAGGGGACAGAAGGGGGGACACGGGGAGGCCATGGGCCATGGAAATGCAAGCATGGAATGCTCTCGAGCTGCACATAAGCTGGGAAGCGGAAGCAGAACTTCTAACATATCCAAAGTGAACATTGTTTTAGCACTCCAATATGGCGTACATAGATTGCACTTACCCCTTCCCCCACCCTCCTCTTCACACTACTTCCCCATTACTTCTTGCCTTCTTTCTGGCATGTGCAATCTCTTGATTTATAGTAGTTATTTTCAAAAGTTTTTCGATTCCCTCTTATGAATTTAAATGAGTTTTCAATTTTTGTTTGACAGCCCCAAAAAGTATGCAATACAATTAATTTAAAATTATAGAGACATTTGCTGGAAATGTTGCTTGTTTAAGCTGATAAAAAACCATTAAAGGTACTGGAAAATTGGTTTAAAAAAATATATATACAAATTTTAAAAAATAAAAATAAAATTTTAAAATTCAAAATAAATATTTTATACCTGATGTCTTAAAAAAAAATTCTCAATCTCAACAACTTTAGCTGCGAAACTTGCCATTAGTCGCCACCTCCCACTTATCCATGATAATAATTAAACTGTTTACCATCTCCCCCTCTTTCACGGAACTAGCTTAAACTCCTTTCAAACATTCATAAATTTTGTCAATGTTGATTTATAAAAGTCACATAAAAAACTAAGTTTTGTCAGTGTTTTCATTTGAACTTAGCCGCGTCTTGTGCGAAATAATTTTATCATTGTTTACCATAAAATAAAACAAAATTGAGTTGAAAGTGAAACACAAGTGAAATTTAAAATTTCCTTTTATGTTCGAAAATGAAATCAAATAACTTTTGTTTTCCAGCGCTTCTCTTCCAGGCAAAGGTAGAAAGTCAAACACAAACACAAACAAGTTTCAAACTGCGAGAGAGAATTGACTTTAGCAAACAAGATTCTGTCGCGTTTTAAAGTCGAGTTAAATTTAGCCGAAAACAAGCCACTTTAAGGCAGGTTGAAGGAAGGTTGAAGGGAATTTCTGCAGCCGGTTTTAACTTTGATATTTCGCACACTTTAACACGTTTCCATGCATATTTGAGACTCGATTATAAATTTAAATAATCTCTCAACTTTACACCGACAGCGGTAGGTGCGAGGGAGAGAGGGAAAGAGACCGGGGGAGGGGAAGAGGTAGAGGTAGAGAGTGAGTAGTGCAAATTGCATTTTGAGCTGTCACGCGTAGTCACGAAGAACGGCCAACTTCCTGTCTATGCTGACCTGACCTGCCTGGCCCAGTTGGCCTCTCAGACACAGCATCCTAATAGAGAACATAGAGGAGGAGGGGGGGAGGAGGAGGTGGAGGAAGATGAGGAGGACGAGAAGAAGGAGAAGAGGAAGGGTGGATGAACGTGAACGTCGACTTGACTGTCCTATTGACTTGCTAGAACTTTTAATCAATGCTCAAAAGTGAAAAGCGCAGGGGGGCGAGACGAGTCGCAGCGAGGGGGAGGCTGCGGCTGCCAAGGGGGGAAGGGGGAAGCTGTGGCGTATGGCGTGCCAATTTCACAACTGTTTTCATATGCAAAAGATTCTCGTGGCGCTGGAGCGCATAATTAGTTTGGCCCAGCAGCCGCCGACGCGACGTTCGCTGTCCGTTGTCCGCTGTCCGCTGTCCGTTCCATTCCGTTTCGTTCCATTGTAGGTCGAAGGTTGCTGTTGCTGTTGCTTTTGCTGTCACCTTGCATATGCCGTGCATATCCTACGCATGTGCCACGGCGCGGGGCTTACGCGTTGCCCGGGCTATTGATATTTTAATTAATTTGCAAGGTCAATCTGTGTCCGCCTCTCAATCAGATTTCGACCTGAGGTTGCCAAGCAGCAACAGCACCTAACAGCAAACAGCACCCGGAATAAAATGACAAATTTTAATCAAATTTATTTTCACCTAGAAACAAAACCCCTAACCTCCCCTAGCCTCCCCCCGATCGGGTTTAAACGGATAGCGGAAGAGGCAACAAAAAGGGAATAGGAGCTAAAGGAATGTTCAAGAGATTCGTTGTGAGGAAATCAAATTGAGAAACTTGAACTTATTTTTGATATATTTTCATTTATAGTTATTGCTGGTAATTGCCTGGTTGCACAGAGTTGTCGTTACGGGTTCCGCAACTGTTTGCGGCAGACCAACAACAACAACAACAACACCTTTAACTACAATAACAAGAAGAGAAAGAGCAAAAAGAATTTTTGGTAAGTCAATAATGTAATTTCCTTATTTCATATTTTTCCAGCCACACACTTTTCTATAAGGCACACACGCACATACACCACTACATATGTATAGGTACTTATATGTGTACACGTATGTATGTAGGTGTATATATCTACCCCTCTATATAGCTTTCATCGCATTACCTTTAACTACCTGGCGAAACATTTTTTTATAGCTGCATAAGTATTTCATATTTATTTATTTTTATTTTTTTTTTGCAGCCTGAGGTGAAATTTCCTTAAAAGAAATTGAACTTAACCGAAAGAGTGGAGCGAGACAGCAACAGAGCGTGACAGAGACATAGAGAGAGATAGCAAACGAGAGAGTGGCGACTGCGAGTGACTGCGGGGTGAGGTTATGTTGAGGAGAAAACATAGCTTTAATTGAAATAGACTTTTATTTTTAACTTAATATAAAAACTTTTCTTTTTGCAAAACTTTACTTTAATTTAATTTTACGAGGTTGCAAAGTATATGCAACAGTTATAACGTATTAATAACTCTCTTCAAATTGCAACTGTATATAGAAAGAACTGTATAAGGATATTATAACTTAATATCAACCGAAAATGTGTGTACTAGGCAAGAGGAGGCGTGGCAGACCCCACAAAGCATATATATTCATGATCAGCATCATCATTCGAGTCGATATAGCCGTCAGTATGAAAACATAGATCTCATAGATAAGACTAGGTCTACCAAATTTGGTGTCAATATGTGTTATAATTTACACACTAAACGCCTTTCCAACCTTATAAATCAATTAAAAACCGAAGCTAGTTTAATTTTGGTAAACACAATAACTATCAACGGCCAAATAATCACTGAAAATTTGCTTGCGATCGGAGAATTAACCATGAAGTTATTAAAGAACTAATTTTAAGAGTTTGCTGAATTCCAAACCGCTCTCTAAAGTATGCAAGTATTGAAGGAATCGTTTTAGCTCCACTTAAGCATAGGGTATAACACAGTCGGGCACACTCAACTAATTTTTTAATTTAATTGTATATTTTTTCCAATCTAGCATGCCACACTTTTCTAATCTCCATTCACAGACGGATTTTTAAGGGCCTTACGACTCGTTCATACATACAGTGACATAATAATAAGTAGGTTAAGAACTGATAGGAACAATCTCAATTTTTTTTTTTTTTAATTTTTGGCTATCATATTTGAAAAAGAAGCGCTGTCAACGGTAAGTAAATGTTCCCGATGTCCTCTTACTCTAGTCCTCCTCCACCGTAGGCAAGGTCATGTCATCGCCAAAAATGAAGAAGACACACGTGGAGGAGGAGGACAGTATCCTTGAGTATTCTAACATTGAACGCCGCCTTTTCTCGGCCATCGAGAAGTTGGGAATAATTTTCGAGAACATGCCAAAACCGCCCAATTCCCAACGGAGTTTCAGGCCATCGCTGGGCCTGAACAATGTTAACCATAATTTACACATGCAAATCGCTACAATGGATCAGACCAGTCGCATCATGGCTAACAAAGTCCTTAATGTATTTCTATTTAAAGTCTGGCGTAGACGTTGCGATGAAGTGCATAATTTACACGAACTAGTTTACAAATATCAACAACAGGTAAGATCAACATAGAGAGAGACAATTCGTGTATCCATCAAATAACCCAAGCGTATTCTCAGATGATTGTTATGCGCAATGAACTACTTCAACGAAACTCAATAATATGCACAGAGCAGCGACATAGCGAACGTCTGGATATGGAATTACGAAAGATGCGAAAGCGTGATGTGAAGCCATTGCACAGTTGTGCCACCATTGATAAGGCACTGGAAGTGTCACAGAATAATGAAAAGCAACTGCGTCAAGAGCTGATGGTTAAGGAACAGGAGTGCATTAACATTTCCGATCTGCTGTCCGAAACGAAGCGGGAAATGTTTCGTGAATTGACCAAATTTCGTGAATGTGCACGAGAATTGGCTGAGCAACAGCGTAACAATAGTTATCTCGAGCAACGAAATGCCGAACTTGAAGATGAGGTAAACTTAATTCCATATCTAAACTGATCGTAACATTATCTCTTTCACATATATATAGATACTGAAGCTCAAAAATTGCTTCGAGAATAATGATAGCCAACTAGATGAGGGAAACCAAATACTTCAGGATTGTGAAATGAATTCTGGCTTAGAATTGTGAGTACAGATGAGCAACCTAACGATTTTAGTTCCTAGTTGAGCTACCCTCATACTTCTTGGTTGTTTCGTAGCCTATTACAATGATCTACAGCAGTTTTCGTTTAACTTTTAACAATATTGCTAATTATGTTTTATCGCAAACTTAACCAATTAATTGTCTCCTTTTAGGAGCACCCCCAGTAACGAAAGGTACAACTATCTAAACTGTGTTCTATT
This sequence comes from Zaprionus africanus, assembly GCA_018151435.1. Classification (NCBI taxonomy): domain Eukaryota; kingdom Metazoa; phylum Arthropoda; class Insecta; order Diptera; family Drosophilidae; genus Zaprionus; species Zaprionus africanus. Next base: position 6,557,785 of record JAECXB010000076.1, read on the forward strand.
GCGTAAGCTCAATGCTGTACATAGGGCACTTAGAATTGCCAAATACTCGATATACCTACAATTGCCGTACTTCAAGTGCATTGTCTCGGAGATTGTGACCAAATTACTTGACTATATGATACAGAATCGTATAAGCCGTACAAAAGTGCCCGTGGCATCGGCAAATGTATATATAGCGTTCGTGATACTGATCGGTGCATTGTGTTAGAGCTGCGATAAGGGACCTTGCAATTGACAAAAACTGTAATATGTATATAAATTTTAACAATTTCGTTATTTTAGTTGCATATAGGAACGAACATTAATTTTTTTAACGTTGGAACGCAAATCTTATAAGAAAAAAACCTGACAAAAAAAAAAATGGAAAAATAACCAAACCAAATCGTCAATCCGATGAATATCAGGAAAAAATAGTTTTCGAAATATTCCGTGTGTACATTTAGTCATATTGAAAAAAAACAGAAAATCAATTTGCAAAGTCATTGTAATTATAATAAAAACCATTATATTAATAACATAACAATAAAAAAATTAATAAATGTAATAACGTACATATATGCCATTGTATTGTTATTGGAGGAAAGGAAAGTTACAGTTGAATTTGATCTGTTAATTGTTTCTTAAATAAAACAACTAAGTTAATTATCCTTTTACAGTTAAATTTTGTGAAAACATTTAGTTTATAATTATTATTGTAGACACAAAAAAAGGTTGATGTAGTTATAAAATTGCGCTTGCAATTCAATTTATTCTAGAGTACAGACTAGATTGTTGACACCCTACACCTTGGGGGGGAACTATTTGCGGTCGTTAACGCAATTCAAGCAATTGCTAATTATAATGTTAATGATGGAGTAGGGGGCGTGGGAGTGGAAAGTAGGAGGTGAGCATGTCAGGTGAGCAAGACACCTATTGACATTTGCACAGCATGTTGGTGAAATTCAATAGGAAATACTATTGGCTTTTCTATTGGCATTAATGCCAGATGACAGCAGCATTACCAACAACAACAGCAGCAACAACAAAGACAAAGAGAACCGACAACAAAATGCAAAAGCTGCAAAACCGCAGCGCGACTTTAATTAAACCAAATCGTTTGTACTGTAATCTATCTGTGTGTGCGTGTGTGTGTGTGCGTGGGTGTGTGCCTGTACAGCACATAAAGCTATCAGCAAACACCTGTCGACTGTTTATATTGCACGCAGTCTATAAGTCTTTCCACTCTACGGACAACATTTACTCGGCGTATATTCATTTCCGCCGCGAGAAATGCAATTTTATTAACATTCCGATTCGTTTTTTCCTTTTGACCTTATTCCCTTCTATTGTATTCTCTCGTTCTGAGCGCATTTTTCATCAAGTGCGTGATGTAATTAGTTTGGAATTATAATGCCCTGGCTAAGGTGACAAATTCCTTGGCCACTTTACAGCTAAATAGCCAGTGGTGTTTTTTTTTTTTTTTTTTTTGTGGTTAACTCGGGAATGCGGTTTGCCGGCAAGTGAACATTCTGTGGGAACATTTTCAAATTAAGTTGAATTTGTTGTTGGAAAACGAGACGCCGTTTGTGATGCTTATTTATTTATTTTTACTGAATTTCAGTAGACGTTTTGTGCGAAATAAATGTGTTTGAGTTAACTGTGAAATTTGTTTAATTCAATGAAAGAAACTGAGTTGCCTACTTTATAGCTTTGCAAAGGGTATATTCATTTTGGCATCTTAGGAGACATTTCCTATAATGTATATAAAGTCTAAATCAGCATTTTGGGGACTTGATTTTGCCATGTCTGTCTGTCCGTTCATCCGTCTATCTGTCCGTCTGTCCGTCTATTGCAACGCAAACTAGTCCTTGGTTTATATGACTATCTTGTTTAAACTTGGTACTTATGCTTCTTATTGCTGCACACTGTAAATAAGTCGGAATAAGCCGGATTGGCTCGATATATCGCATAGCTGCCATACAAACTATCGGGCGATTTTTGTTGTTTGTATAGATATTACAACCAAATTTACCACATTGCACTTTTTCTATACATATAATATGCATAATAAATTTGTTCAAAATTTGATCACTATAACATATACCTGCAATATGAACAATCAGGCAATTTACAGGTTTTTGTATGCTGATTTATGAAATAAGTAACTAAACTTATCAATGTCAATGAAAGTGAGACATTATATATTGATATTGGAACGATCGAAGGAGATAAGAACCTGCAAGGGTATACAACTTTCGGTATGCCGACTGTAGCCTTTCTACTTGGTCTTAATATCAAAACATGAGTTCTTTTCCCCCCAAGTGCCTTTATGTATTTGTTATCGTTTTTTATGGATTATAACTTTTATAGTAGCAATAAATATGCAAGTGGTACATCCCAAGACGCCTTTAAACATGTTAGGGATATTTTTTAGTTGTGCATGCATAAACATGTTTGACAAGCAATGCAAATAAATAAAAGAAAACAAAAAGGAGGACAATATCCACTGTGCAAAGCTCATGCAGCATTTTATCAGTTACAGTTTGAACAGCACTGCGCTCATTAACTCACCTGCAATGCGCTTGCAATTGCAACGACGCACTCTTTCTCTCTCTATTTCTCTCTCTTTCTCGTGCTCTCGATCACTTCCTCGTGCTCACTTTTGTTGTTCCTCTCTCAGTGCTGCCAGCTGTTTCCTTTTGTTGTTGTTGCTTCTATTGTGACTGACAGCTCTTTTGATGCACTGTGTGTGTGAGAAGCAGCAGACGCACACACACAGGCACACACACAACACGCACGCACAGCAAAAAAATAATGCAAATAATATTAAACGCAATTTGGGAATCGACGCGACGACCTAACTCTACACACACACACACACACACACACACTCACGTGGTACGAGTACAAGTGTGTGTCTGTGTGTGTGTGATACAACTAACTGTATTAATGCTGTCTTTATTCATACACATTTTCAATACTATCGACAACAACTGAGTGACTGAGCTGCTAACTGTTGTTGTTGCTCTTCTTGTTGCGATTGTTGTTGTTACTGTAGTTCTTCTGTTGTTGCTGGCTTGTCTTATTCTTTTTATCGCGCCAATTGACGTGTCTGCAAGTGCGAGTGCGACGGGAACACCTCAGCCAAGCAACTGACCACCGACCACCGACCCGCTGAGAGCGCGCGCCCGCAATGGCAATGCTGATGGCGATGCCGCCGGCGCTGCTGTCTTTATCAACGCAGAAAGGAGAAGAGAGTGGTGGGCACAGAGAGAGAGAGAGAGGTGGGGAGGGGGAAGAGAGAGAGGATGAGAGAGCGCAAGTGAATGGGGCGAGCGCTTTTGCTGCTGTGTCTGCGTGTTGTTCTGCACACTTTACTTGATCAACACTGAGAGAGCAAACGAAGAGAGCGAATAGAAGAGAGCGCACTCTAGTGCAAATTTTATTAATTGCGAACTTCTGTTCACACACGTGCATTGTGTTTGCCGGCCCAAAACAAACAAACAGGCAAAGCACGAGTGGCGACTTGCAAATACCCTATAAATAATAATAAACATATGTACTCTGGCACAGCGTGAATGCATTCAAAAGGGTAAATAAAATGATCATTTAGTGTGTTAAAATTTTAAATGCATGTGAGTAAATACTTGGTACTTTTGCCTGTCCTGTTATTTAGGCATATGTTATGTTATTTACTGCTGATGATTTAAAAAGAATTATTTATTATTTTTACTATTGAAATGGGTAAAATTTAAGCAAAGACTGCCTGTTCTGTTAAGTAATATTCCCTTTTATTTAGATTAAGGTTATTTACTGTTGATGTTTGAAAAAGAATTATTTACTATTGAAATGGGTACAATTTGTAGAGTACAGTTTTAATTGAATCTGAGTAAATACTTGGTACTTTTGCATTGTTTGTCATTCACTTCAATGATTTATTTGTAATTTAGTTGTAAATTATTTACTGTGCAACATTTTAAAAAAATAATTCACTATTAAAATAGGTACAATTTGTAGAGTACAATTTTATATGAATGTGAGTGAAATCTCTCTGAAATGTACTCAATAAGCGAAAATATGCCAAATTGCATACAACTTAACACTCTTCGAAGTGCATTCACATTTTACAGGGTATGTATAGATCAGTGCTAATGAAACAACAGCTCAGTGCTGCTCAAACTACGTTGTATGCAGGAAACAACAAGAGCAACAGCTGTAGAGTGCGAGTGCGAGTGCAGGAGACAGAATGAGACAGGGGAAGAGAGACAGAGAGAGAGGGAGAACGAAAGAGGGAGTGCGTGTAAATTTTTGCTTTAATTTTATGGCCTTTTGCACAATTTACTTGTAAGCTTCGCACAGCCTTCTGGCACCTCGCAGACTCTGCACTCTCCACTCACACTTCCTCTGCTCTGCTCTCCTCTTGCCTGGCACTTTTTCTTCTCCTCTCTCTCTCGTTCTCACGCGTTGTCTGCTCGGCGGCAAAGCTATTGTGTTTGCGTCGGCGTGCGCGTAAGTAAATTTTCTTCTAATTTAATATTTTGTTTACATTATTTATTCATTTACTTATGTATCTTGTGTGTGTGTGCCGACAGCCGCCTTTAGCTGCCTCTCCCCTCCATCCCCTCCCTCCTCTTTTCGCCAGCACAGCGGAAACGCTTTCAGCCTCCTTTGCGCCACATTTGTTTATTTATTTTGTTTCACCTGCCAATCGCAGCAGCGCAGTCAACGTAGCCGCGCTGTCGGGATGCAGTTGATCTCTTATTTCTGTTTATTTGCGATTGCACTTTGATTTGCAAGTGTTAAGGGCTTGAGCGACTAGTGATATACCCTGCACTAAAGTTTTATTGAATAGCTTGTTTTAGTTTTCGATCGGGATCTACTAAATCCTTTTTTTTAATTATATTATTCTTTTTTTAAATTGATCTCATATTTTCTCAAAGTAAAACATTGAATTTAAAGAGTGTTCAATATTCCTGGCGTTTCTTTTCATTTTTTTGAAGCTGTTTTGATTTAAAATTCAACTTGTTGAATCTTTTACTCTATATGTTTATATATTTTTTCATTTTCCTATAGTTGTGTATTTTATGCTGAATTCACTTTGTTTTTTTCTCTCCTTAAATAAAATTTTATTTGTTTTTATTTTCTCATTATTTTGCCTTTTTTATAAACTTATTTTTTTTTTTTTTAACTATTTATTTTCCCATTTTTCTTCTCCTAATTGATTCTTTTATTTAATATATAGTTCTATTTTTTTTTCTCTCAAAAAAAACATAAACAAACATTGATTTACCTTCGCTCCTACTTTTATTTTTCTTGACATTCTTTTCTTTTTTTATTTTAACCTATTCGACCTATTCAACTGGCTAAGTAATTTTCTCAAAGATTTTCTGATGTAGATCAAGATTGTTAGGTGAATTAAACGGAATTCTATTGTGTATCCCTATGGAGCTTTAGTAAGTTCTGCATATGAGCTAAGGCCCTTCATATGTGGAAAATTTGAAGCTTAAACTTCGATTTCTGAAGATGATAATTAATTTGTTTTTCTGCATTTTTCTCAGGAAAATTGACAGTAAACAAGCTTGTTTACGATCCGATTTCAGGGAAAGAGACTGAGCTCTCATCCAGCTCTGGCTTTTGGCAAGCAAAATGGAATTTAATTAACCTTTTAGCTGGCCTTGAAATCAGAACAATCGATTTACCAGGAATTTTTCCCCATAGTCACTTCTCACATACACAATGACGCTTCTTTGAGTGGAACTTCATCCGGCTCGCTGATGCACATTGTGTTTACAAGCCAAAGAGCTTTCCCGCTAACGAAATTTCACGTAAATAAGTTGCTACTAAAATTATAAATTTTTTGCTTTTAGTCAAACTTTCTGTGAAATTTAATTTCATTTAACCTTTTAGTTGCGCTCGGGTGAGAGCTAATGGATTGTTTTAGATTGGAATATACGTGAAAACGAGAGTGTGATTTCTACGAATTGCAATATTGCAGTTTAAAGCCAAAGAAATGAGCAAATTTTGAGGGACTGAGAAACATTGTTGCAGTTGAAGCCTTAGAGGCTAATTTAGTTTAGCTTTATTTGACTAGTTTATTTTGGTAACAAAGTCAAAAAGAATAAGAGTATTTAAATTTAAGACAATTTTAGAGTAAGTTTTGTTCAGCTCTATGGAGAATAGTTTTAAATAAAAGCCAAACAAATGTGAATATGAAAATTTAAAGCTAGCATACTGAGATTATGCTGAGAAACTTTTATTAAAACTTAAGCGTTCATGTGGCTTAGTTTTAATTTGGCTAGTTTTTTTAAGTAGGCAATTGAATAGTTGAAAAAATTAGTTAAGCTTTGTTTGGCTAGTTTATTTTGGTAACCGATTTAAAAACAATCAAAATGTCAGAATTTAAAGCTATGTGAAGTAAGGCTCAGCTTGTATTTGGCTAGTTTTCTGAAGCAATTAAATATGTTAGATTAGGTTTGAATCTAGTTAAGCTTAGCTTTATTATGACTAGTTTCAAATTAAAGCCAAACTAATGTAATTTTTGCAATTAAAAGCCAAAGAACTGAGAATATTTTCAGGGACTGAGAAACCTTTATTGAAAATTTAGCGGAAATTTGGCTTTTTTATTTTTCAGAAACTACTAATTAATTAAATTAAAAGTAGTCTTGGAGAAGAAACAACTATAGATGCTCATTAAGTTATAGAAAAATTTGTAATCTGATCCCTAATGAAATAAACAAATAAAAAAAAGGTTTTTTTTGGCTTGTTTAACTACTTTAGTAATTTGAAGCAAATGAAAACGAAAACATATTCAAAACCTTACAAGGGAATTTTGTTTAGCCTTTTTTAATGACTGATTTATTTCGGAATTGAAAAATAACAACTTGAAGCCAAGTTCAGGGAATCTTAGAGGGATAGTTCCACAGTTGGCAGCTATTTTCCGGCCAGTTTTTGGACATTTTCCGGTCAAAAACGCAGACAGATTGCGCTTATTAATACACGCACGAAAATGGTTTAACAAAGACACCCACATACACGACGCACACGCACACACACACACCCACACACACCACGCACACACAAAGGATATGATTTGCAGTTAAGAACAAGAGAAACGCCGCACAGAATGCAAATGCAGCTGCGTGGGCGCATTGCCAAGGACGTCAGCTGCGGGGGCAGCAGCAGCAGCAGCAGCAGCTGTGTACGAGCGTGTGCGGTGCAGCGCTGCTGCATTTGCTGCGTGCTGCTTGCTGCGTCTGACAGTTACGGGACATTTCAATTAGTTGCTGTTTTTTCGGCACTGCTGCAGTCGCAGTCGCAGTCAGCAGCATTTGGCGCGTCGCGCCTAAAAGCGCGCTGCAAAAACATGAATTGCCGCATTCAAACAAAACGCAAACACACACACACACAGAAGGAAACAAACAAAAACACTCACACACATACGAATCTCGCGTGAGAGCGCGAAGAGAGCGAAAAGGATAACAACGCCAGCGGCGCCGTCAGCCTAGAATGGCGTGTGCATTGACGACGCTGCCGCTGCCGCTGACAGTGCTGCAAGTGCGCCTACTGACTGCGTTGGCTCTCCTCTCCCCTTCTCTTACTCCCCCTCTGTCTCCCTTTGTCACCCTCTCTGTTGGTCTGTCTGTGATTTGCTTGTGCCGCCTCCGCCGCTGCTGTTTTTTGTTTATATTTTTGTTTGACGCTGCACTTGCAATTTACACGTTTCTGCTGCACTCTCTTTCTACGGCTCTCCTTCTCTCACTCTCTCGTTGCACGCATAAAAAAAACTTGCAAAAAAAAACACCAGTACAACAACAACAACTAGAACTGCAGTTGAATAAAGTGAATTGTTTTGGTTTTTCTGTTCTGTTTTTTGTTTTTGTTTTTGTTTTTGTTTTGATTTGGCACGCACCGCACGCGTAACGTTCTTTCGAAGCAGGCAATATATTGCACACTGTTCCTGTTCCTGCTGCTGTGCTTGTTGCAGTTGCACACAATCAAAAAGTGTAGAAGAAGAAGAGGAAACAACAAGCAAAACAAACAAACAAACAAACAAACGGACCTTCTTACTGCTCACACAGCTCAGCTCAGCTTAGCTCAGCTCCTGTGCCTGCCTCACTGTGCCTGTCTAACTGTTTTGATTTTGACTTTGTTTATGTGTGTTGTGGCCCGTGTTGCTGCGCAGCGTGTTGCGCGCTCTGCATCCGCCTCGCACGAGAGTCGCTGTTCAACTGAAACTCAATTGCCGTTTATTTACACGATGACGTTGCCGTCGCCGTCGTCGTCGTCGTCGTCGTCGTCGTTGCCATTGCCATCACCAACGCCGTCATCGTCGTTGTCGTCGTAGTCGTCGCAGCAGTTGCCGAAGAGCTTTAGCTTCAGCCTCGGCTTCAGGCCGCATGCCCCCTTACCCCCCCCTTCATACTAAGCAGCAAAAGCTCTACAAGTGCGAGGCGCCGCCGTCGCAGCAGCAGCAGCTGAACATGTTCTATGTTGTGCACTGCACACTGGCGTCCCATGCAATTAGTGCAGCTATAAAGTGCAGTTGCAACTTGGCAACTCTTTTTATAGTTCTTTTATAGTTGCATGCCATAAAAACGTCGCGCGTTTATGGCAAGCGGCACAAGAACAATAACAACAACGACAACAAGTGACAACAAAGAAATTGTTGCATACATTGCTGCGTAATGCCGGCATAATGTGCGCATAATGTTAGCCTACTTTTTCGCGCTCGCATTGTGCATGCGTGCGTGCGTGCGTGCGCGCGTGTCTGTGTGCCTGTGCGTGCGTGTGTGTTGTCTTGTTTTTGTTTGGTTTCTTAAAGCTAGCCCAAAGCTTGCGCCTGCACTTGCCGGCCCACAAACACACAAGGGGGAGGAGGGGCGGGTCTGTGTACAGGTGCGAGTGAGACACGCTGCACGTGCTTTTTGGCGCTTTAGTGTTGGGCAACGTGCAGAGGCACGTGAGCTGGCGTCACACTCGAGCTTATTATCGTGCCTGCGAGATGTGTGTACACACTAACACACGCACATACGCTGAGATTCATGATGTGCGTGTACGTGTGTGTGTGTGTGTGTGTGCTGGATGCTGTTGACCTTACCTTCGAGACAGTATGGCAGTGAGGGAGAAAGGTGGGGAGGGCAAGGAAAGTGGGTGCGTTCGACAGGATTACAAACGTTAAGCTTTTGTGCCAATTGGCGTCATTGTTTGAGGTTGTGTGTGCGTGTGTGAGTGTGTCTGTGTGTGTGTGTGACCCTGACAATGAGCGCGCCTTGCTATGTATTCATTTAATTTAATTTGTATCAGCTTAAGCTATTTAGTGAGCAGCAGAACAACGAAACAAAACGGAAACGGAAAGCACAACCTCCAAATTCGCGTGCACCTGGCGGAAGTCTCGTCATACGCGGACTTGGCTTTGTCTAGTCTAGGCTAGCTGGGCTTCCCTGCCTCGAGGACAGGGACAGACACAGGGGCAGGGCCAAGTGCGACGTGTTGTTATTGTTGTTCTTGTTGTTGTAGTTGTTTGCCCAGCTCTGCTTTAAGTGCGCGCTAATTTGCGCGTAAGTGGATTAAGTTGCTGCTCTTGGTCGTGTGCTTCAGGGGCTTCAGTGACACGCGAGTGACTGCGTTATTGACACAAGGTTAAGCCAGATTTGCTTGGCTTTATGGTAAGCAGGTAAAAAACAACAATAGCAAAACAACAAACAAACATAAAGCATTATGGGTACTTTTGAGTTTTGAATTACGCGCGCAGTGTGGGAATTCTTGCGTCATGTGTGGAAACTATTATCTAGTTTTGTATTTTTAGCTTTAATTCTTACTGCTTTAGTTATAGAAATTATTTTTATTTTTTAAATATAAATAAATATTCTAAGTTACTGTTTAAATTTGCAACTTACTGTAACGGTTTCAAACAATTTGGGATGCGCGCGCCGCTTAGCAGCAACTGTCGCTGCCGTTAATTGTTAAAAAAGGTCGATTAATTTAATGCAATAACTTTGCCTGCATACTCTTTGCTTGCATTATAAATTTAACGTAATTAACAGTTTTAAAGTTAATGCATATTGCTTCATTTCTAATTTGCAATTGCTGCGTGTAAATATTTTGAAAACAATTTAAATAACGCGCGCTGTTAACAGCATCCGATGAACGATTTGCGATAACAAGCTATCGATGCAGAGTACGCTGCAGAGTACACGTTCCAATCTGTTGCTTTTTTAATTTGCTTGTAATTTATAACTAGGCATATACGAGAAGAATATTTATTTAGGGTTTTTTATTGCACTAAAGCTGACAATATAGATTAAAACTGAACAGTCGATGCTTTCGCGTGATTGTGACGTGTGTGGGCTTCTAAGCAATTTACAATCGATAAGTATTTAATGCAGTGTTCAACAATGCGTGCAAGTGCGCAAATTAGCCGGTGTTTTGTTTGTTTGTGAAATTGTTGCGCCATGTCGGACGAGGAGGAAAAACAAGCAGAGAAGGATCCGGAGCACGACACTAAAGGAAAAACGGAATTGGAAACAGAGCAACAAAAGGAGCCGAAGCCAGAAAAAGAGGCAGCAGAAGAAGTAGGAGCCGCCGCAGCAGACCAATCGGAATTCGGCGATGGGCTGCAGGATGAGGAGCTGGCGAATCTGGTGACGGCCGAGGAGTATCTGCTGCGCAAAGATGTTGTGCTGCTGGAGTACGAAAAACAGATGTTCCTAGACATGGTGCATGCCGATGGGCTGCTGGTGGCCGCCAAGTGAGTGAGCACTGCAAATAAAGTACCCCAAAAGAGTTTACCCAATCTTTGCTCGTTCATTTCCAGAGGACTCAGCTACGAGCGGGTCTTGCTGAACCTGTTGAAGGTCTACAGCGATGCAGGTAATCTGCTGTTGGTCATAAACAGCTCCGACTGCGAGGAGCAGTACTACAAGTCGCAGCTGGACAGCAAATATGTGCACGAAGTGGCCAACACGGCCACAGAGCGGTAAAGCAAATCCAGCTCGGAATCTCTTGCAGTGCTCTCTTAACCTCCGACTTCCCTCTCTATCCCTCAGTGAACGTGTCTATCTGGAGGGCGGTCTGCAGTTCATTACCACGCGCATCCTTGTGGTGGATCTGCTCAAGCAGCGCATACCCATCGAACTGATCACAGGCATTTTTGTGCTGCGCGCGCACAACATCATCGAGAGCTGCCAGGAGGCGTTTGCATTGCGTCTGTTCCGGCAACGCAACAAGACTGGCTTCATCAAGGCCTTCTCGAACAGCCCCGAGCAGTTCACCATCGGTTATGGTCACATCGAGCGCACTATGCGCAATTTGTTTGTCAAACAGCTGTACATTTGGCCCCGCTTTCATGCCACTGTGCGTGCTGCACTGCATCCGTGGCAGACGCAAACGATTGAGCTGCATGTGCCGCTCTCCACGCGCATGACTTCAATACAAACGCACATTTTGGACATTATGAATTTTCTGGTACGCGAAATAAAGCGCATCAATCGCACCGTGGACATGGAAGCCATCACGGTGGAGAATTGTGTGACCAAGAAGTTCCATAAGATACTGCAGGGGCAGCTCGATTGCATCTGGCATCAGCTCAACTCGCAGACAAAGCTAATTGTGGCGGATTTGAAGATTCTACGTAGTCTGATGATGTGAGTAAAGGAGGGCAACGCATTCCTCCCCTTTCTCTATCTCTCTCTCTTCTCCCTAACTCTCTTTGTCTCTCTCGTCTCTTTCAGCTCCACCATGTACCACGATGCCGTGAGCGCCTACGCGCTGATCAAACGCTATCGCAGCACGGAATATGCCATCAGCAACTCCGGCTGGACGCTGCTAGATGCCGCCGAGCAGATCTTTATGCTGTCCAAGCAGCGTGTCTACAATGGACAAAATGGTTAGGCTACTAGACGCGCAAATACCCTGTACTTATGTGCATTCCTCTTGCAGAATTCGAGCCGGAGCCGTGTCCCAAATGGCAACCGCTGAGCGAGCTACTCACACAGGACATACCCGGCGATATGCGACGACGTCGTGGTGCAGCGCATCTGGAGGCTCCCAAGGTGCTCATACTCTGCCAGGATTCACGCACCTGCTACCAGTTGAAGCAGTACCTCACCCAGGGTGGCGCACGCTTCCTGCTGCAGCAGGCACTGCGGCACGAGGTGCCTGTGGGCAAGTTGAGCGAACGCTTCTCGCGCGACAGTCAAGCCACAGCAATGGCGGAGTCGGAGGCGCGCAAGGAGACGGGTGTCAAGCCAAAGATTAAGGAGGAGCCAGCTGCCAGTCAGCAGCAGCCCCCTCTCGACGAGCTGTCGCAGCTGTTGAGCGATGTAACCGACGTGGATGCGCAACTGCAGCAGCAGCTCTTCGAGGAGAGTTATATGCTGACAATGACACAGGCACCGCTGCAGACAGAGGATCCAGCTGGAGCTGATGGAGGCGATGCTAATGCTTCAGTGTTTGAAATTATACCCGAGCTGGAGAAATTCGATGTCTCGGCTGCACTGGAGGCGCATCGACAGCCCTGCATTTGCCTGCAGACGTTCAAAACGGAGCGTGAGGGAGCGATGGCACTGGAGCACATGCTGGAGCAGCTGCAGCCACACTATGTCATCATGTACAATACGAATGTGACGGCCATCAGGCAGTTGGAGGTGTTCGAGGCGCGGCGGCGTCGTGCCTCCGCGGCGGATCGCATGAAGATTTACTTTCTAATACATGCACGCACCGTGGAGGAGCAATCCTACCTGACCAGTTTGCGGCGCGAGAAGGCTGCCTTCGAGCTGATCATTAATACAAAGAGCGTGAGTTGTCTGTCTCCAAAATATACTTTAGAGAACTTGCCTTAACTTGTTGCATGTTTCCTTCCCAAACTAGAAAATGGTCATACCGGAGTATCAGGACGGCAAGACAGACGAGGCTTTTGTGCTGTTCAAGAGCTTTGTGGACGAGTCTGAAGCAGCAGGGAATGAGCAGAGTCGCAAGGGCGCCGCAGCAGGCGCAGCGGCTGCAGCACCACGTATCACACCCAAAGTTATTGTGGATATGCGTGAATTTCGTTCCGATCTGCCTTGTCTGATCCATCGTCGTGGCCTCGAGGTGCTGCCGGTTACCATCACCATTGGCGATTATATATTGACCCCCGATGTCTGCGTGGAACGTAAATCAATATCGGATCTCATTGGATCCCTTAACTCGGGCAGATTGTACAATCAGTGCGTGCAGATGCAGCGATATTATGCCAAACCGATTCTCCTCATTGAGTTCGATCAGAATCGTCCGTTCCATCTGCAAGGGAAGTTCATGTTGTCGCAGCAGACGACGGCCACGAATGCGGACATCATGCAGAAGCTTCAACTGCTCACCCTGCACTTTCCTCGCCTGCGTCTGATCTGGTCACCTTCGCCTTATGCCACAGCGCAATTGTTCGAGGAACTCAAGCTGGGCAAACCGGAACCGGATCCACAAATTGCAGCGGCACTTGGTGGTGATGAGGCTGGCGGGGAGGCAGGCGGAGCTGCTGATGGTCAACTGCATTTCAATACAGCCATCTATGATTTTCTGCTGCGTCTGCCGGGCGTGCACACACGGAACATACATGCGCTGCTGCGCAAGGGCGGCAATTTGCGGCAGCTGCTGCAGCGTAGCCAGGCGGAGTTGTCTGATATGCTGCAATCACAGGAGAGTGGCAAGTTGCTCTGGGATATACTGCATGTGGCGCATCTGCCCGAGAAGGATGAGGTTGCAGGCTCAACGGCATTTTTAGCTGCTAGCAAACTACAAACTGGCGGTGCACACAATCGTTTCAGGAAGGCCGCCAGCGAGTCCAGGCGGGGCGGCGGTGCAGGTGGCACGAGGCGTTAGTGGAGGAAGAAAGTAAAGGGGGAGGATGGTAGATGAGGAGGAGAATGCTTATGTCTATTCCCTTTTTCTAACCCCTTGAGAAAGGTGGCAGAAGAGGAATAGAAAGCTTATATCAAATCCCTCTTACTTTCTCCACCCTGAGGAGAATGAAGAAAGAAGATGATGCAGCAGTTGGTTGGTAGAGGAAGAGATTGCTTATATCAATTCTCTCTTCCCTTCCACACCCTACTCCCTATTGCCATCTACTCTCTACTTACTCTTACCTCTTCTGCCTCCTTTATCTTTGCCTTCACTTCTCACACTGTCTCCCTTCCCACAGCATTTGATATTAATAATTTATATAGGCTAAAACTTTAAAGCATCACGCTTGTTCTTTATAGATCTTAAAATCAGTTTCTTACTATATTGATGATGCTTACATATTGAATATGGTATATAATCTTAAATATTTGCGATTCCTTAGACAGTTTCCTACGCACAATATTATTGTTTGTTATACAGTATGATAAATAAGATATTTAGTAAAATAAGATTGTAAAAACATAATGCAAATATAAAATAATAGTATGTTATAGTTTGAATTACTACATCAAACTTTTGTATAATAATAGAGCGACAAATGCTCGTTTATTTAGGGAACATTTGTTTGAAGAATACCCTCTAAAAAGGGCGCCTAACTAGAGCTCAGACACAACTCATTTCTCTCTCTATCTCAATCTTGTTGGCTAATTCTAAAGACCACATACAATCTGACATGCATCCGCACCCTCCTTATCGCTGTGACAGTCCATGGATGCCGCACTCCTCGTAGTCATCGCGGGTGTAGACAAACTCATCGAAATTGGAGCTGGTTGCCAGTTCACGTCCACCGTACCAGGCATAGCGCACGGGATCCTCGGGGCAGATGAGTGAGACCTCCAAATCGTCGGGCACAAGCGCGCGTAGGTCACGTTTGAGGCGTGGCAGAAAGCCGGGAAACTGCGAGCTGCCCCCGACAATGAGTATGTTGAGTAGGAGTTCACGATGTGCCTGCCAGGGACACGCCTGCATAGCATCCACAATGGCCTCCGGTATGCCCACCTGCGAGATGCCAATGTCGGAGGGATTGAAGAGTATCTCGGGCACTGTGAAACGTTCGTTGCACAGTGGCACCATTTGCTGTTGATCCTCATCCTCACGTGGCCGTCCCGGTATGCGTACATATCCACGCTTGACGGTGGTGAAGTCCGGTAACACATAATCCACAGCAACCTCACGACGCACCTGCTCCGACTGATGCACCTTCATGGCCTCCTTGAAGTCCTCGGCAACAAAGCAAACATCCTCCTTGATCTGATTGACTACGTGACTCTCGTCCATCACGTTTAGATGGCGATACGAGATGAGCTCCTTGAGGTGATTGGTCAGCGCTTTGCCACCCACATCGATACGTCGTATGCCCTCGAGGACTCTTCGCCCCAGCACAAAGGGCACAATGTGAGTGAAGCTGTAGCCCACATCGATGATGATGCAGTTCAGTGTCTGCATTGTGGTTCGCTCCTCACTATCCGCCACATAGTTAAACGCAGCCAAATCGGCTGCAGTGGCCTTGTACATGCCTGCAACACGATATTCCTCGAAGAGCATCTCCAGCATTGCCTCCTGAACGCTGTGGAAATTCATTTGGGGCTCTGTGATGACAATATTACGATGCTCGAGGGTGCAACCAATGCCCTCCTTGCTGAATATATAATCCCACACGGTTTTCTGGGTGTCCCAGTTCAGTAGGTAACCACGCTGGAAGGCCAGGATGTAGAAAAGCGCCGATGTGTCGCGACACTCCTCGATCTGATTGCCCACAAATGCGCGACGTCTTTCGCTTTTCGCCTTCATAATGCAGTTGGGCACCACCTGCGGCTCATCTTGTGTGGCCAGACCCACTTTGGCTGTGTACGCGCCATTGTCGAGCACAACCACAGCCATTGTTTATTAACTTTTCTGTCTCTTTTATTTATTTATTTTTGATAATGTGGCCGACCCAGCACCGGCAACATAAACAATGTAAATGCCAAACAAGCAGTCATGTTAACGCAGAATGGCGCTAACACAACGCAAAAAAGAGGCAACAGCAAAACTAAGCGAACGTTTACAGCACTGGTTTTGTTATCGAAAAAATTTTAAAATTGAGCACAAGTTTACGGTTTTAACGTAATATATATTTAATATTGATTGAAAAATATTTAGCAATAAATTTACTGTTTCGCAATAATGGAAAGCAACATAACTATTTCATTAATTATAATGCAATCATTTTCTAATTGCATTTTGGTCGCACGATCAGCGTACTGATTGCCAACAGCTCATTTACAGCTGTTTGCAGCTAACAGTTGATCAGTTAGCAGCGCGCTAACAGAGCAGCAACGCTGCTTCTGCCACCAAATGCAAAACGAAACGAAACGAAAATAAAAATCCCATTTTTTAACGTTACGCGGAGTGCGGCGGCCAGGCGGCGCTTGTTTGCGCTTGATCAACCCAATTTTTTTTTGTTTTGTTGTGTTCATCATTCGTGTCGTTGCGTATATTTGCGTCGTCTTCTCTGGCAGCAACAAATATAGTGAGTGCGCTAAATGTGCCTGTGAATTTGTATTAAAAATGCGCCAAAAGCAAACAGCGGCTTCAGCAGCACAAATACAACAACAACAACAGCAGAGCAGCAGCTACAACAACAACAACAAAGCTACGCAAGTGCGTGCAACAACAACATAAATCTAGTGCCAAAATTAGCCGGTTACGGCGCGCTTATCGCAAACACCGAAACAAAAATCAAATAAAATATAACGAACTAATAAAAAGTAAAAGAATACAACAACAGCAACAACAAATACTATAGCGAATCGAAGAAGCAGCAAGTGTGCGTACAACAACAAAGATGTACACATGACAACAACAGCAACAACAACAACAGCAGTAGCAGCAACAGTGTTGAACAGCCTCTCAGCATCCTATATGTGCGTGAGAGTCTGTCTCTGGATCTGTGTGTGTGTGTAGTGTGTGCGTGCGTGTGTGTGTGTGTTGCATCCATTTACAAGGCACGCCTGAAACATGAGTAGACCGTCCGTATTGAGTCGCAACTCTCATTTTGTGATTGGGCTGCTGCTGGGCCTGGTAATCAGCTGCTATATACCGCAAGGGATATGGGAGCTAGTGCAGCAGGAGGAGTGTCCACAGGAGGCAGCTGAGAATTTGCTCATCGAGAGATTTGGACAGGATTTTGAGCCGCATTTGAATCTGATCAATAAGCCGCTGGCGGCTAAAAAGCCGGTAAGTCAAAGAATCCCCACAGTGCACTGTATTCGTGCTCTCCAGCACGTTCTCTCCTTGGTCTCTGTGTATCTCTCTCTACTATCGCTCTCTTTGTGCATTGCCGCCGCCATGATCATTGTTTGCTCTCGCAAAAATCAACACAATTTTCGCACGTGGTCCACGCACCAATCAGAGAGCGTGCTAATCGAAGAGAGCGAGAGAGTGAGAGACGAAATTGAGCCCTACGTGTGCCAATACAAATGCAAATGTTGAACATGTGCATGAGCGCACAGTGACGAGGTGTCTGTATGTGTCTGCGTGTGTGTGTGTGCACATGGCTCATTATATCAAGCAATTTATTGACCTTCTTGCTTATCACATTTCGCTTTCGTACTTCGCTTTTCCTCATTTCGGTTAGGAAACACACACACACACACATACATGCTTGCATACCCTACCTTTGCACATGTACGGCGTCAGCGCAAACAGACGTCACTTTTTTTTAATATAGTACACAAATTTATACGTTTTTTGGCTTCAATTGCCCCGTTATCATCGCCTGCCTGCCCACATTTCTGTTCATTGCGAGCTGACCAGCCCAAGAACAGGTAAGGCAGCCACAAATGCATGTGCGTGTGTGTGTGTGTACATGGCTAAGTCCAATGGCCAACAACCACTTTTCAGTCTTTGCTTGGTTTAAAATTAGAAAACACTTCTCGGCAATTAACACCCGGCGCGCAGCAGCAGCAGCAACAGCAGACGCAGACGCATTCACAGTTTGAGAGTCACTGTGTGCGCCAGACACAACTCACGTTACACCGTTAACAGTTAGTTACATTTCGCTTGGATTTTCAGCCGAGCTAGCAAATTAATTTGACCAGACCACACAAAGCAAAAATTAATAAAAAAAAAAAACAACAAAAATGAAAAAAGAATGCAAAGGTTTAACAATATCGAAGGATTTATACCCTTGTAGGTTTGGTAGGAGTTAATACAGTTTTGGATTACTGGAATGATACTACAATTTAATTAGAAAAAAATTTTGATTTTTCTTCTAATTCTTTGCATTAAGGTGCCCCTATATAGCATATAAGGATCTGATTTCTTTCTTTCTTAATTGCAATATTTGACTTTTATTGAGTTTAATGACACTGAACTTAAAATCAAAAATATAATAAAGTTTATTATACAATTTATCACCGTTTCCTTATTTTCGCTGAAATTTGTACAAGATTTCTATTTTTAACTCAAAGATAAATCTCCTTTGCATCTACTATATTATGTCATTACATTAACATTTACGTATGTGTAGAGTAACTTGATTGCCTCAGTTGAAATCCTCTGCAAGGTAGGGTATATCACAGTCGAAAGCGATATTAAAAATCTGACAGTAATGAACCGAAAATTCCACTGGCGCGCGCATAAATTACATTTAAATAAATAAACGCATTTCACTTATAAAGGAAGCAGCAGCGTCAGCGTTGAGTAAATAACGTTAACTGATACTACGTGCATCATGCCATACTCGATTATTATGTATTATGCATGTATGTACATATGTATGTAGAGCCCATGCCATACCATAAAAGTACTTATACTGGCCATAAGTCGAACGCAGCAAAATTTATTGAATTAAATTCGAGTAAACATGAGCAAAAAAAAAAACGTCAATTAAAGAACGATTTGAACCTTATGCGGGTAGCTACACACATGCGTACATGCAGCATGCAACATGTGGCACAGGGCAACAACGATCCTGGACTGAAATAATACTTGAGAATTGCAAATCAAATTGTTGCTATACATATTTTTTTAATTGCTTTTCAAGGGTATTCGACGTCATGGCGATGAAAAATTATCTTAATATTTTCTTGTGTGCGCCATGCGAAACGCTTTTTGTTTATTTTTCTTGTGGTTTTTTTTTTTATTCAGTTAACAATGCAAACGTTTGCTTTTTAATTAAGCGAACAAAATGTGCTGCTGAAAAGAAAGAAGAGAAAAAAAACCCAAAAATAATATTAACTTGATAAAAAAAATTTTAGCACGTTTATTTTTCGGGAAGTCATCGATAATGGATTTCGTGCAGTTCGGGGGCAGGGAAGTTGCCATAAAAAACGAACAAATCGGACAGACAAATTGAGATAATTATGTATATTAAAGCATATTTATATCCATGAGAACGATTAGTTTGGTCAGCGTGACGAATTCGATTAGCAAAACATCTTGTTTTTGCTGCTATATATCTACATATATGTATGTATATGTATATATCGTCTTCAGCTCATTAATATAATCGTTTATTAACGATCATGAATAATGGATATGCCATACAAAATATGCGCATCTCGAGTGATTTATATTGAGTGTGTGTGATTAAACAATTGGAATTGGAGCATCATGAATATTCTCGCTCTAAATCAAAAGTAGCGCACCAGATAAGATATGTATCGAATACATCACATATATTAGATATAGTATAGTAAAGCTAGATATAGATATGTATACAGATTGAAGTTTATATTAAATGAAAAACTGCATAGAAACCATTGTAAAAGAAATGGAATATATTTGTATAATTTGTATAACTTCTATTTTTATTACTATGTATATTATAATTCCATATGGTAATCTATATACTTCAACTATATAGTACTAGTTCAGACATAAGATTCTATCTAAATATTGTTCAGAGACTGAAAATACTGAAGAATTAATGCCTCTATGTGGGCTTGTTATTATTATCATAGCTTCTTTGTTATACCCTTGCAGAGGGTATATTAATTTAGGCCAGGAACTTGCAACGCAACTTAGAAGACATCTTCGAACCTATAAAGCATAAATATTCTGAATCAGCATCATTAGAGGAGCCGATCTAGCCAAGTTTATCTGGGAATAAGAAGCTGCAAGGGTATAACACATTCGGCATGTCGAAGGTAGTCTTTCTTTCTTCGTTGTTGCTTAATGTGCTTTAGTTACTTAGCGCAAGCGCCACTAATACTCAAGTGAAGGAAGGAGAGAGAAGATGAGAAAGGGACTGACACTGAGATGATATTTGAAACTCGTTCGTGGACAAAAACAAAACAACTTGAGCAAAAAGTCGTTTTCCATTCACTTAATAAATGACAATAACTGAGTTTACTTAACGTGCAACATTGTTAATGTTAAGCAAACATTGCCCGTATCTGTGTGTGTGTGTGTTTGTGTGTGTACACTGGTTAAGTGCCAGTGCCGACAACGACACAGTAAAAATAGTTGAAAAAAAAAAACAAAAAAGTGAAATCACAGTGGGCACTTTGAACTGTGACCCGTCATGATGATTCGCATAACAAGATCTCAACAGCTAACAGCAAAAAAAAAACCCTAACCTAGTGGAGCGAATCACGTAATCGCTGTAATCAGAATTTACATGTCATATTTATACCCTTGCAGAGGGTATATACGTTTTGAAGAAGGCAATGAAAGGAGAAAGCGAGTATTAGGAACGATCATCTGAATTTTGTTGTGAATATTCAAATTTTATCGATCGATCAAGTCAGTTTTTGCTAATAACTCAGAGAAATTGAAGTAGAATCAAAATTTATTAAGTTATATGAAGATGCTAAATTGTTTTCGTACCATATCGCGCCATATGTGCCTGATAATGCGACAGAACTTTGCCCAAAGTTGTGAAGACATACTGAACGAACAGATCAATATGGAACTCAAGGCATGCCATCAATATCTGGCCATGGTAAGAGGAAACGTGGGAGATTAGAGATGATATACATATATCATATTCTCTATGCAGGCATATCACTTTGATCGCGCCGATGTTAGCTGTCCAGGGATGTTCAAGTTCTTCTTGCACGCCAGCGCAGAGGAGCGTGAGCATGCTGAGAAGATAATGACATATATGAATAAACGCGGTGGCCGCATTAGACTTGGGATTGTGCCAGAACCCGTAGGATGCTATAAGGATAAACTTGCCGCCCTGCGACACGCATTGGCCATGGAAATGGAAGTGAATCAGCATCTGCTCGATGTGCATGCGATGGCGGGCAAGGAGAATGATCCGAATCTTTGTGATTTCATTGAGGCCAATTTTCTGCAGGAACAGGTCGATGGGCAGAAGCAGCTTGCCGACTTCATCAGGCAATTGGAGCGCGCCCAGAGCGATGTGGGCAATTATCTGTTTGACAAGTATATGTTGAATGCGAATATGCATGGCGCAGCTTAATTGTTTTTTTTTTTTTTTGCCTGGTCTTCACTTTCTTTTTATACTCATTTAAAGTCGTAGTCCATTTAAATATACATACATATATATAAAGCGTTAACATATATAGTTCAGAGTTAACTCGGTGACAGTTGGAAGTCATAATTTTCATTCGACTTATCAGTGTATCTAAAAATAAAACCACTTATCAAGTTAGTATACGAATGTGTATGGGAAATACGTACACACTCTCCAACTTGACGGTAAGACCTTGTGTTCGTCTAGATCAGCTGATCGCTTACCTATCGCATGTAACGGTAATTGGAGCTCAAGTTTTGCTCAATTGCCTAATGCATTTGTATCTTATACTTGTTTCCGGGCTTCTTAAAGATTGCTTAAGCTTCAAACAACTTGTCAAATAACTTTAAGCGATAGAACTTTAAAAACTCTATTGTATTTCTATAGCACGATCGATTAAGCATTAGAATAAGGCTCTCAAGCTGCTGAAAGCTGTCTCAAGTTTTTTTAGAGTTTCTTAAAGTGAACTAAAATTGTCTTCAACTTACTGTCTAAAGCTCCTTGTTGCTTTCTTAAACGTATTGAATATGTTTCTATAATATCTTAATTTGATCATTATCGTACGATCGACAGATCAATAGTTTTAGCTTAAGTGAAGCTTATGGAAAGCTTCTTTATGTCTCAATTGATACTCACGTGTGATTTAGTTCACCCAGACGAGACAAGGCGAGATGAGTCTAAGTGAGTCTAGTATATTGAGCAGCTTTCGTTGCTGCCTTAATTGAAAAGCGCGTCGCATTTCCGGCTTAAGGCCCACATACTACTTCAATATACGTATTTAGAACTATATATCTATACGTATATATATGTATGTGTGTGTGTGTGTGCGTGTGTCTGTGTGCTCTCAATTAATTGTCATAAGCGCGAGACGCGAGTCGAGCCATACGCGAGCGCTTCAACGAGCTGACGATCCACCGGTTACAGCCGAACCACCACAGCCTCCACCACCACCACCACCGAATTGAACCCAGCTGCTGCCTCCCGAACTTGCACCGCCGCCTGCGCACTTGTTTCAATTAAGATTTGTCAAATCCAATGCAATTCACAGTGTTGTCTACTTGGCTTTTGTGCCCGATTGAAGGCGAACCGAGATTGGGGCACATGCAATATATCATTCCATTTACACGTACTTAACTATATCTATATCAAGTGGCTCTATATATGGTCTACACAATCATAATATCAGCTGCACTTGTGTCTCCCCTGCTGGGTGCTGCTGGCAACTTCTCATGCAGCAAGTGAGTAAGTGCATTCGATTTACTTGAAACATTTGAATGGCATGAAAAGACTCTAATCATTTGAAGAGCTACAGCTGAAGCAGATCTTTAATTTAAGAATGAGAACCAAGTAATTGCTCTAAATTGCGTGTTCTCAAATTAGAGTAACTTGAAACATTTGCAGGAACTCGAATGGTTGCAAGTGACTGAAATGAACGTCAAATGGCATTAACTAATTTCATTTCCTCAACTCCTTTACTTAACAGAGAGTATAAATTGCCTGCCTATTCAAATCATTCGAATGATTTGAATGACTTGGATTACTTACAAATAGTTGTAGTAACTCGAAGTACTTGCATCATATGAGTAACTGAAATGAAATGCGAATAAACTCTTTATTGCATTCATTTATGAATGAACGACACTCACAATCGCATTCAAGCCTGCACTCGCACTCATACTAGTATTCATATGGCAAATAAACAAGCTCTCATCAGATTGTCATGGCGATGGGGAGAGAAGGTTGCTCACATTACACGGCAATTAGGCGCACAACTCAAATCAAATATTGAAATTGCATCTTTACGATGCAGTCGATAGACCCCGACACC
The DNA here is from genome assembly GCA_018151435.1 of Zaprionus africanus. Lineage (NCBI taxonomy): Eukaryota > Metazoa > Arthropoda > Insecta > Diptera > Drosophilidae > Zaprionus > Zaprionus africanus. The sequence goes on from JAECXB010000076.1 coordinate 6,580,998, forward strand.
CGAGGGTGCACTATTTATACAGTTGCTTGGGCACAATGAGTGCGAATGAGTTTGTGTGTGTGTGTGTGAATCAGCCCTTGGAGTAGCCAAAGTAGCCGACGTAGTCATATAACGAATGGTCCCATAATAATTGTGGCCAAGTTATCTTGAGATTTATTACACCAATGTGCCGCGAACCGCAAAGGAAAAGGAAACTGAAACTGAAATCCAAACCGAAAGCGAAACAGTAACAGAAACCGAACCTCTATATATGTATAATCAGTTAACTTGAGTCATCGATCCATCTACCCATCCAACCATCCATCAGTGAAGAGTTTTAGTTTACCAGGTGGGTGCGATCTATTTGAAGGGTCAAAGTATGCGGGACGAGGTGGGGCTGAAACTGAACAAATAAACATTATTCAATATCAATATTTAATTAAAGTTCTCAAATGGAAATTGGAATTTGTCGGCGTCGCTGTTGCTGTTGCTGCCTTTGCTGCTGGTGACGTTGCCCGCAAATGTTGTTTGCTGATAAGGCGCACGCACATTTCGGCCACTGATAAGGAAGCACAGGAGTGTGAGAGAGCGAAAGAGAGAAGGCGATATGTTTATACTCGTTTCGCCTGCTGCTTGTAGTATTGTTAACTAGTTTTGCAACCCATCAATTGAATACGGCTAATACGATTCACTTCCGTTGGCCGTTTGCGCTTACGTCGCGTCACAAGGTTGTCGCTTGTCTCTTGTCTCTCTTCTTGACTCTTGTCTTTGAATTCTATTGTTCTTATCAGCTTATAAGAATTTCAAACAAAGTGTTAGATTGTCCACGTGCAGTGGCGAAAAAGCTTACGCATCCGCAATTCACTTGAAATGCTTTAGATTTACTTATTATTCATTTTTTCAGAACTCGTTTATGATTCTTTACTGGTTCAAGCGTGAAGTGTCTGAAGTAAACACAGACCTGTGGCCTTTGGTCGAGTTAACAGATAATTCTGCTATAGGTCTTCAGCAATTAGGGACTGCTTATCTAGATTGTTGTTGCAAAAAAAAAAAAAAAAAAAAAAAAAAAAAAATTATTTTACAGTCTTACTTGCCGTAGAAGCAACTACAGAACTATTTGCAAAAATTTACACAAAAATTATAAACTCACTGTGTTTAATTTATAATTCCCTTTTAGTCATTAATCACAAATAAAATTAATTTATGTTTTCGCTACAAAAAAGAACAAAAACCATTAGGAATTCCAGTTAAAAGATTTAAATGATGAGGGATTTCCGCCCATGGAGATTAAACATACATAAATTCATGCAGAAATCGCAATCACAAATTCCCCAAATGGCAAATGAAATTTTTCGGGCCGACTATATCGAAGTTCGATCGTATTTGTTGATTCATTCAATTCATAATTCATGTGAAAATTCGAAATGCCAAAGCAAACAAATTTTTTGTGCATTACAAACAGAAATCGAAATCGAAAACTGATTTGGAATCATGCGTTTTATGTTTGCTTTCGATTTTGCAGAATTTCAATGCATCACTTTCCTTTCCACCGTCAGAGATGAATATGTATTTTCATTTAGCCCCCAATAGGCGAAACGGAATCATTAGAATTGATTTGGTGGAAGGGTAAGGGGAGGGGCCGAACAGAGGCGTCGGCCTAATGTTTACCTGTTGTGTGTGTTTGTGTGTGTTGTGTTTAGATATTTACACAATTAATTGCGGTATATTGCGGCTGCCTGGCTGTGGCATAAGGTGCCGCAATTTCAGCACAAGGTCATCGCGGGTTAGTGAGATTTTATGGGTGCATTGGCCATGTTTTAGCTGACTTCTACGACACTCGAATGGGGGCACTCTTACGCTTATGGGCGCAATTACATAAATCAAAATTAATTCCCAATAGATTACTCAATCTGCAGTTGGAACTTAATAAGTCTTTAATTATTTGTAGGGTATTTCTCTTTTGTTTTACACGAAGACAGTCTGTATTTTCACTTTAATGTCTATAAATATTCTTGAAAACATAGTATAATTCAGTATAATTCACGTCCATGATTTGCATTTAATTTGTTATCACATCTCGTTGGTTATTCCCTGTTCAATAAGATTATTAATTAAACTTAATAAAATGCATTATTAGTAGTAAATGATATACCCTTGACGATGCTCAACCCGGGTCTGCACAATTTAGAGTAAAATAAACCCAAAAAAGTTGATTAAGCCAGCTTAATTTTAATAAAACTTTAGGTATAGTAAACTTTCATAAGATATATAAAGTTTGGTGTCCACTTACAAGGTATATCCTCGTCGACTACATTTCAAAAAGTCTGCGCTGACCAGTTACCCACAGCCAGCTACCTGTCTATACTTTTAGTCAATATAAGTATTTAGCGCTAATTGCTGCACTAAGTTGCAGTCGCAAGTCGGTCAGATGCCACGCCCCCCTCCACCTGACAGCCTTCTTCCACAACTATTAACGAGTAACTCCACGTAAATCCCAAAGGTCAGTTAGGCCACAACTGACGTCAACTAAGATGAAAGAAGAAGCAAAACCTGAAATTACATTTCGACCTCGAACGGAGGCCATTCTCTGAGGGAGAGCGGGGGGAACCATAAACTAGCATAGCCAATTTGGAATAGGCCATAATCTGAAATTGAGCGTAATTCCTGCCAGCAAATGGAACTGAAATTAAGAAATACGTATACGATAGATCATCGTGTATAGCACAAGCTGTTACAGATTGTGCTTACTCGCTACTCGTATAGCTCCGACAATTATTTATGCATACTTCTACGTCTATTTGAATTATTTTTCCGGGAAACTCGGCTCAGACAACGATCGTAAACATTTAACGCGCTAGAACGTTGAACTTGCCCGATACGAAAAAAAAAAAAATCAAGATACATTTTAATGCGCTCCCCCTTTTTGGCTAACTTTCCGGGTCCGGTTCGGTATTCTCTTTGGAGACCACAAAAATACTTGTGTACTTCGTTTGAGCGTATAAACATAATCATCATCTAATCATCAAGAACCGCAGTTGAGTGCCCACTTCACTTCACCGCATGCCTCGGCTTGTGGCACACCCCCGCCCCGTCTGCCAGCAAGGGGAACCCTCCCTGTCTGTTCTATCTGGCTTTGATTTCGATTTGTCGAGTGGGTAAACGTGCAGCTGCCCCGATAATTTTTAATTATGTCAAAATACTTATGATATACCAAGCATAGAGACCCATTCAAGGGGAGAAGGGTGCCTATACTATTGTGCAATGTGTGTGTCTATTTCCCATGAATATTTGTTTTCACTTTCCGAAACCTTATAGTATAAATAACGCTAGAGAGTCTGATTATCTAGCAAGGTTAGTTGATATAAGTCTGTGATATGTATAGTGATCTAAACAGAAACACATTTTTGGGATTCAGTTTCTCGTTGAGGTATTTAATCTATCGACTGACATTTTATATATTTATATGGTACATTTGGTATAAACATATCTTTAACATATTTATGTTTATGTGTAAAAAAGTCTGCATAGTATATTGTATAGATATTTAATTTCATATAGATGAATTTTTATGATCTTCGTCTTGTGGATCGTAAAGATCTTTAAATATAAGGCAAAGTTTTCGGATTAAATGATCAAGCAAGTCTTCAGTTTACATTCTAGTTGGCTTACAGATATCTTTATTAATGTATATATATTATTATATTATGTTATTATTATTATATAGATGAATTGATCACCTTGCAACCGTACTTGACCTATTTAATTAAAGAAGATTTTAGATCTTGATTCAAATTGAAAAGGTTGATCGATGAAGTAAGGTCTACAAACTTTTCTCATTATGATAAAGTGATCTAACCTTGTTCGATTTATAGACCTAAAGATATCTGAAAATAGCTCTTCAATCTAATAATCAAAAATATATAATATGCCATAAATTACTTACCATTTCTTTCTCTCTCTCTTTACAGGTGAAAAATGTGCTGCGGCCACGTTACTATTCCTCAGAGTTGGGCATACGGGAGAAGATCTTCATTGGTGTGATGACATCGCAGGAGAACATCAATAGCTTTGCCACAGCCTTCAATCGCACCACCGCTCATCTGGTGAACAAGATCAAGTTCTTCATCAATGCGGACAGTGTAAAGACGAATTATCAGTTAAAGAACATTGTGGGGTTCACGGATACACGCGAGAGTCGTCGTCCCTTTCATGTGATCAAATATATAGCCGATAATTATCTGGACGATTATGATTACTTTCTGCTTGTGCCGGATAATGTGTATGTGGATGCACGCAAGCTGAACGCACTGCTCTATCACATGAGCATCACCTTTGATCTGTATATGGGCGGGACACGTGTCACATCGGCTGCACACGAGTCTGGGGCAGCGGCGCATGGTGATGAATCAGGTGCTGCTGCCGCCGCCGCTGCAGCGGAAGTGGAGGAGGAGGAGGATGAGGATGAATCTGCTGGAGGCGCTGGTGCTGGTAATGGGGGCGGCGTCGGCGGTGGTGATGCGGCAGCGGGACTAAGTGATCGCAATTATTGTGCCCTCGAGGCGGGCATTCTACTGAGCAGCAGCGTCATCCGTAAGATGCGCAACAATCTCGATCGCTGTGTCCGCATTGGCATCACAAACGATCACAGTGTGAACATCGGCAGATGCGTTAAATATGCCAGCCATGTGGCCGGTTGCCAGGAGAGCTTCCAGGTGAGTGAGTTCATCAGCATCAGTTACCTGTGTCCCTCCCTCTCTCCCTCTGTGTGTCTCTCTGTCCCTGTCTCTGCGTTCGTAACGGTACGTCACATACACAACTGCCTGTAACGAGGCAAAGAAGATTGGAGATTGAAGTTGAGTTGCCATAAAACAAGTTTCGTCACAGCCGTTCATATTTTAATGGACATGCCTGTTGCCAAGTGGCAAAGTGAGCGCAGGAAGCCTAATAGACTTGCCAGATTATGTGTTGAGGGCTACTGAAAGCGATGCTAATGAGCTGTATACCCTGTAGACTGACTGAAATAGATTGGGGTGTCTATGACCCGAACAAGTTGCTATAAATTTGTTGAACAAGTGCAACAGTTATCTGCTAGCCATCTTCATACCCTGCAGACTTGCATGTGCTATCTGCTTATCATTTGTATACCCTGTAGACTTGGAACAACAGCGCTAAATCAGTTGCTATAAATTTGTAGGGCAATTAAAACAGTTTCCTAGTTTTGTGCCGCTAATTGTTTTGCTAATGAGTTTTATGCCCTTAACATTTAGATATTTATTTATAAGGCAGATGCTATAAAAATGATTTTTTATTTATAAACCAGTTGCTATAAATTTGTGTAACGCAAGCTTGTAATTTTGACAAACAGGAATACAAAAGACGTGTAAAAAACATGCAATAAACTTAAGAAACAATCGAAACAACTTTCCGTAAAATAGCTTTAAAAAGTCGTACTACATATGTACATACGTACCATAAGTTGCCATAAGGAAAAGTGCGATAGTTATGCCATAATGTTTCGTGTCACTTTCCCCTCAAAAGATATTTTAAAACCATTCACGCTATACAATATTCAAAAGGATTGTGTTTGCCATAAACTGCAGCTATAAAAAACCTTTTGCTACTCACGTGTTTTATTTGCTTTCTTCTCTCTCTCTTATTTTTACGACCCCATTTCGAAACCTAAATACCCATAAAAACCACATCCCCCACCACCTAATCAATTTGAATGCATTCATGTTTCTCACACACACACACGCAGACTGACATTTACATTTGCATTAACATAAAATTGGCAGAACGCGCGCACACACAGACATGTGTAAGCAGAAGCTTTTCGGTAATTTAACATGCAGCTGCGCTGTAACAATTAACGCAGCAGCTGTTAACAGTTTGAGAGCAATTGGCACGCGAGCAACAAGTAGCTGAGGCAACAGCCACACGCACACGCATACGCACATGTATACGAACATCTTTCTAGCACTGTGCGTGTGTGTGTGTGAGCGAGTTAATTTGCCGTTTGCTTGTCGTGTGATCTTTGCTCTTCCTACACGCCGATTTATTTATTTAAACAATTTGCTGTTGACTAAAAAGATGTACAGAGAGACACGCACACACACACACACACAGATCTATGTATACAAACAGAGAAATGAATAAGAAAAAAATCAGTTCATTGATACAGAAAAAGTGACCCTGAAAAAGAGCACACAAGTCGAAAAGAATTACGAAGAAGAAGAAGAGGAGGACGGAAAAAAGTTGAACTGAAGAAGCTGCAGAAGCTTGAGAGGCATGTGTGTCGTGGAAGGGGGGGAAGCAGGAGAGACACTTGATGGACAGTTTATTTAATTTCCAAATTGAGTGACGGACGTTTACTGCATGCTGCAAAACTCCACACAGTTTGACTGAGATCGGTCAATTGGAGGCGGGGGCAATTTCGATTTTAAGTTAAAGTCTTCTTAGTTTGCACACGCCATTTCGCAAGAATTCTTTCTTTTCTGTTGTACCGTTTACCGTTGTTGCTATTGCTGTTGTTGTTGTTTTGTTTGTACTTGGGGCAGGAACTTGACGCAGATCTTTCACTTGAAATTCGTTTTGTTTGGATTTTGGGTTTATTTTTCGCAGGCACCGTGGAATGATTTATGCTTTATGCCACAGTGCGCGTGTGTGTGTGGGTGTTGATTTGTATATGTGTGTTTGCTTGTTTGTCTTGTCTCTGCCCACAACAACAACTTCAAAAGTGCCGTTATTTCCTTTTCTTGTTTGCCCTTTTTTTAACATTTGAATTAATGAATGCGCTGTTTAAATTTTCTGCATAGGGCGCCTGCAACTGTGTGTATTTGTGTGTGTGTGCAGAGTGTATTGACTCCTCTCTCTTTCGCTGTCACTGTCGCCGATTAACATGAAAATGTTAATTTAATTATTCGTACCGCCCTCCCTCTCGTTTCCTCTGTTGTTGTTCATTGTGAATTGAAATGAAATTGGCATAGCGAATGTGCGAGGGAAAAAGAAACAGACTCTGCTAAATTTTAATGGCAGATCGTAAAAGGCCAAGGCGAAAAAGGGAATTTTATTGTCTGTCTTCATTTTTGTTGTTAGTTCAGCATGTTGCACATGTGTTCAAAATTATGTGTATTAATTTCATGCAACATTTACAATGGCGCCACAAACAAACTAATCGCGTGATTTCTGTATATCTGTTTCTACAGGGTATGCGCCAGTATAGTTATGCGCTAAACACAAAATCACGTCACTATAAGGATCTCAGCATGTTGGCCAAGGAGCAGGCATTTTTGAATGCCACAACTGTATACCCTGTACAAACGCCAGAGGATTTCTATCGCCTGCATGCATATTACTCAAAGGTAAGAGCGGGAAAGGAGACTTAAAGCCGCACATCGACAGTGGGCGCGTAACATAACGTCGATATCGTTCAAAATCAAATATTAATCGATAACAGCGAACATCAATATTTATCAACACTGTAACGTTACATAGAGCGGTTAACAGTCTGCTAGTAACTAACATGTCAAACCGATACAAAAGGCACGGTAATTTAAAATATGCTAGCAAATTGCAGTTAAGCGAGTATAAATACTTAACATGGATCGATAACAGACGAAACGAGCATTAAAATTTGCTGGTGCATTCAACAGTAGCTGTTACATGCCTGCTTTTAACTAACATGTAAAGAAAAATAAGGAAAGCTTAACAGAGATTAACATTTGCCAGTGCTGTAACGATAACATGCAGCGGTTAACAGTTTGCTTAAAACCGCGTTAATTTGAATTTTGAATAAATGAATTGATAATTTTTACTTTTTTTAGCATCACTTGGAACTGGTGCAGCAACGTGGCTATGCGCTGGAACAGAAATCGTATCGCATTGCGAACGGGAGCATCTCCAATAAAATACTCGAAATCCGATGGCCACTGGGCGTGCCACCGCCAAGTGCGCCGGAGACGCGTCACGACATGCTGACATGGCAAATGTTGAATGGCACACACAGTTTTCTGCCCAATGCCAATGCGGATCATGCTGTGGCGCCACTGAGTCGCATCGAGTCACAAGATTTCGACAAGGTACTTGAGATCGCCTTGCAATATGCGGCACAGAAGTATCCCAAGTTGCGTTATCAGAGTTTACATACCGCGTACCGCAAATTCGATGCCACACGTGGCATGGACTATCAATTGCATCTGAATCTGGCGGAGATGAGCAACTCCAAGCGTGTGCTCCTCAAGAGTTTCGAGGTGGTCAAACCTCTGGGACGTGTTGAGGTTGTGCCATCGCCGTATGTCACCGAGAGCACACGGATTGCGCTGCTGGTGCCCGCATTTGAGCATCAGGTGACCGACGCCGTTGACTTTGTGGGCCAATACGAACGGATCTGCATGCACAATCAGGACAACACATTCCTGCTGCTGGTGAGTGCAACTACCCTACTCCATCTATACCCCTGTCTTACTATTGCTTCTTCCATTGCAGATCTTTCTGTACCGCCTCGACTCACCCAGCAAGGGAGACGATGATCCCTTCAAACTGCTGAAGAAACTGGCGCTGGAGTTGAGCTCCAAATACAAGACAGATGGTTCACGCATTGCTTGGGTCTCCATACGACTGCCAGAGGAGCTGAGTGCACCGGTCAAACAGGAGGATTGGGTAATGCATCCGTCTATGTATGGACCGCAGCAGTTGCTCAGCTTGGCCGTTGCTGACTTGGCACTGCCCAAGCTCGGCTTGGACTCACTGGTGCTGCTGGCCACGCCCGCCATGCTCTTTCGCACCGACTTCCTCAACCGGGTGCGCATGAATACCATACAAGGATTCCAGGTCTATGCGCCCATCGGATTCCAGCTGTATCCCTGCAACTTGGCGCACTTCTGCAAGGAGTGCGACACGTGCGACATCAGTCAGAGCAGCGGCTACTTCGATCGACAGAATCACGATGTGATTGCCTTCTACAGTCGCGACTATGTGCAGGGTGAGTCGGGCAAGGGGGAAACCTACTGGGAAGCCTAAACTAATCTCCTTCTCTCTCTCTCTTTCCCCCTGCAGCGCGCAAGTTGATGGACCCACTGGGCTTGCCCATCATACGCAGCGATTTAGACATTGAGCAACTGTTGCATGCCCCACATGCACCGGCGGGCGTGGAGAGCATACTCGATATGTTTGTGGCAGCACAGCATACGGTGCACATACTGCGTGCCGTCGAGCCGCATCTACGCTTCGGTTTGGATGTGCGACAACATTTGGCACGTGGCGGCCAATTACCTCAGCCTCTGCCCACGGAGTGCGGCAGGACGCAGTGCATCCATTTGGCGTCGCGCAAGCAAATTGGCGATGCCATCATACGCTACGAAGATCGAAGTATACTGCAAAAGTAGTTGCTGCTGTTATACTGTTATACTTGCATCTAATATCAGTTCCTTTTTTACATTTATCTACAGATTTCCAAGGGTGTGAATGCAGGCGAGTGAGTGTGAATGTATTCGAGTGTGTGTGAATGCCATTGAGTTCGAATGAATATCTACGAGTGTGTGTGAATGTATTTGAGTTCGAATGAATACTTTCGAGTGCGTGTGAATGCATTTGAGTGTGTGTGCGTTCATTCGAGTGTTTGAGTGCATTTTAATGTATGTGAATGCATTCGAGTACATTCAAGTACGTGTGAATACATTCTGATACATTTGAATGCATTCGAAGGTGTGTGAGTGCATTCGAATGTATTCGAGTATGTATGAATGCATTCGAATGTGTGTAAATGCGTTCGAATGCGTTGGAGTGTGTGAAAGTATATTCGATTGTGTTCAAATGCATTCAAGATTGTTTGTGAGTGCATTCGAATGTATGTGAATGCATTCGAAAGTATTCGAGTATGTATGAATGCATTCGAATGTCTGTAAATGCATTCAAATGCGTTAGAGTGTGTGTGAGTGCATTCGAATGTGTGTAAATGCATTCAAATGTCTGTGAATGCATTCAAATGTCTGCGAATGCATTCAAATGTCTGTGAATGCATTCGAGTTCGAATGAGTGTGAAAGTCTTTATAGTTTTAGGCAATTTTTGTTATTTTTCATTTGCTTTTCTTGCTTTAAAGTGAAACTTTTAATGCTCAAAATAATAGACAAGAATTGTTATACTAGTTAGCTGTACGAAAGGGGGCGGGGGTGTGTGCAGAATGACGGAGGAGGGGAAGGGGGGTTAAATAACTTGTGGCTGCCAAAATTGCTTGCTTAAGTTGAAATCTAGAGATATTTCTGTGTAACTATAGCTGTGTAAGGGGGAAAGAGGAGGGGGCTGTATAACAGTTATATGACAGTTGTACAGACAGCCATTAGCCAATATACATATACATATACTATATACGATATATATTTTCTACATATATTCAGGGCCACTCTCTCATTCGTTAGCAAATGTAAATAAGTTGATTAAGTCGAAAGAAATTCCTATTTAGAGTAGCGTAACTAAGTGTTATACTATGTGTTATACATGCATATAATACACATGTACGTTTAAGTTATAAGTTCCGACTATTTTTCGTGGCTGTTCAATCGAAATGTAACTGTGGATTCAAATGCCGCCTTAGCCAAAAAAAAAAATTTAAAAAAAAAAAATAAATTGAAATAAATAATACTTGCCGCAAACACAGCAACTGTTATATGCGCTCTTCTCTATGAATAATAACACAATAACTGTTTAATGTGCACAGCTGTTATACCACATAAAAAATTCTATTAAAATTAGCAGCTGGCAAATTAACAAAAAAACAGCGCCAACTGTTATAAGATTACAAAACAGACTGTTATACAAGAGCCCACTGTTATACGAGAGAGCGTACATCGAATATAAGTAGCCCTGCCAGCTCTATTTGTGTGTGAAAGCAATTCTTTTTTTTATTATTCTGTAATTTATTTAGGCACAACTAAATTGATATACATATATTATATATTTATGTAGCTATATATATAACTGATATATCTGATACATTTGTTACTGATTGTGTGTGTACTGTACATAGTTAATAATAAATTCGTGCTGGCGATTTCAATTTGTATCTTGTATTTTAGTCATAGTTCTTATGTTGTACATATCCAGCACATATCATATATATCGATCGATGTATAACGAACATATGCTGACTCTAATTGTTACAGATACACATATGTATATACACTACCATATAAAGATACATATATATGTGAATGTATGTTTTTTTTTAAATAAATGTATGTAAATGTTTTCTATACACGACTGTGCTTTTCTTTCTCTGCTCAAAGAATTCTCTTCTTTCTAGGGTTGCAACAGAAAACTCAGATCGGATTGGGGTTCGTACTCCACGGAGCTGCCATCGCTAAAAGAGGGAATAAGGGAGAGGGGGAGGATTAGTATTATAAAACAAAAATTATATTATTTTACTAGTATAACAGAAAATAATAATGATGAAATAGGGAAAGTTCTATCATGATTCTTATCTATAGTAGATTTCAATTGGATTGAACTAACTATTTATAGTAAATTCTATGTATATAATATTTATATATTATATAGACAAACCCGATCTACCCTACCCACTCCTCGCTATATACAGTAATCTTCTTGCTTGTTATGCTCATCTAATCTGACCTCGCAGTTTATCTTTATGGCCCCACACACACACAACGAACACAACTTACGGTTTGAAGAGCTTTGCACTGCGATGCCCCAGCAGCGTGGCGTGATCACCCTGTACCCGCACGCTGGTGCCTTCGCGCAGTCCCAGCACGGGCAGCCGATGATAAGCGACAAATTCACCAATCCGCTCATCCCGTGTCTCGCCTTTGTGCTCGCTATTGGCATCGGTCTCTAGATAATGCGGATTTATGTTGAAGGGAACGAGAGCGAGTGCCTCGAAGCTTGGCGGATGCATGACAGGCATGTCGTTGGTGGTGTGTATGGAGCGAGTGGCCACATTGGTGCCGGCACTGCTGCCCACGTAGGTGAGGCCCTTTTGCAGCACCAGTTCGCGTATCAGTTGCACCAGTTGCAGCTCGTACAGTTGCTTGAGCAGCACAAACGTGTTGCCGCCGCCCACGAAAATTGCCTGAGCCTCGCGCAGCGCCTGCCCCGGGTCGGGCTTGGTGTGCAGTCCTTCGACAGTGTAGCCCCAGGATTGCAGTGCATCGCGCACTGTTGCCGTGTACTTATCGTGATCCTTCAGTGCATATGGCACAAAGAGTATGGTCTTTATGTTCTTGCTGCACAGTTGAAGGAGGAAAGGAAAGGAGATTAGACTTTGCTTAATGCAACTCTCTTTGTTCTTATTGCACTCACGCGCGAAAGAGTTCCTCCAGTTGGGAGCGAGCGTGCTCCAAGTAGCCATGGCCATGCAGGCGGGACGAGGAGAGTAGCAGCAAGTTACGCGTGCCTGCGTTCATCTTGTTCTCAATTGGAATAAAATTATCAACTAACAAATTGCCTGTGCAGCGCAACAGTTGAACGACAGTTGAATTGATAAAGAGCAGTCTTTCGATTAATCGATATGAGTGATCGTTCATTGCATCACGGCGCTAAACGATATTTTGTAGTGCTGAAAAATGGCGAAAGAAAACTGCAAATCGTTCCCAATTCAAATAGTTGCAGTGTTTCAAAATGGCGTAGATATCATAAAGCCCAAATCATTCACAATTTAAAATAATTTTGCATTTTCTTTCGATTGCAAATTGAATTCAATTCTTTAGATTTATTAATTAATATAAACGATTTAATTGACAATAATTGCTTCGCATTCTCTGCAGTTCTTAACATTTGCAATTGTTGCAATTTATTTGCTCTTCAATTATATTGCTTAAAACACAAATAAATGAAATATATATGATATTATATATATATATTTGTTTGCTTGTTGTTGCATCTAGCGTATATTATGTATTTATGTAACTAAGTTTAATTGACAGACACACGCACACTCTGAGCAGCATGGCATGGTAAATAATAATAAAAATAATCTTTTCTTTTTTTTCTCGATTTTTATAGAATTGAATTCTAGAGAAACCCGATGCACAGATTGCGGTTGTTCTTTTTGTTTTAAAGTAAATTTCCATCTGGGAAACACATTCACATTTCTTTTTGTTTATTAACTATTTATATGCTTAATTGCTCTCTCTTCGTTAATTCACTCATTAATTGCGCTTTCTTATTCAGTTTTTACTTCAGTTTTACAGTGAGTTCTCATTTTCATATAAGTTAATTTAAAAAAAGAAAACAAAAAAAAATACAATATATGTATATAGTATATATATGTATATGAAGTTGGAAGCAGTATAAACCAACAAATAATTACACGAATTTTTGCATGCTTTTAAAACAATTAATTAGCTATTACTTTGTTTACGAATTTTTAATTTACACTTTTTGCTTGGCTATTTGGGTTGTTTAACGGCATTTTCATAATTTTCAACTCGTTCTCCTTCTCTTTCTTTCTCGCACACATATTCGCAAGTTTCGTTTTGCTTATAGTTTTACAGGCTGCAGTTACAGTTTGACAGCAACAAGCGCAGAGGCACAGTTTGGTTTTCATTTGCTTTTAGTTTTTGCTTTCGTTTTTAATGTTTTGTTTTTTCTTTCCTTTTGTTTTAGTTTTGAGAGCCGCAGTTGGTGTTCGATATCTCTACGTTTTGTTTGTTTTTTTTTTTTGTTTAAATTGTTTATGGTATAACGGCACGTAAGTAAAGTTTATATGTGTGTGTCCTGCATGCGCACGCGTGTGTGTTTGTGTGTGTGCGTGTATGTACGTACGCATGTGTGTGTGATCCGTTCTAATTTTTAAATTTCATCACGTTTGCTTCTCCTTCATCATTTGATACTTAAACTAGCAATTTGTTGTTGCACCACGCACACACACACACACCTATATACACACACACGCACAGACACACTCTTAGCTCCTCTGCACACGCACACAGGCATACAAAATGCATGTAGAAGACGGCGGCAATTGACATTATATGAACAAAAAAAATAGATAATAATTCCCTTCAGGATACACTGCTCTGCTCTGCTCTCCCTCTATCCTGCTCATCTTCCAAGCTGACCCGCCTACTGCGCCGGCTGCTCATCGGGCAGATCGAGTATCCTGGCAACGAACTCGGAGATGTCCGTGTTGCGCTGTAAATGCTCCACAATAAAGTTGTGCTGCAGCAGCTGCTCGTAGTTGGGCCGCGCCGTGTACTCCTTCTGCAAGCATGTGGCAATAAAGTTCTCGAATTCCGTCGAGAACGAACCCGCCGGTAACCGGGGTGGATCATCCTCCACAACCTACACACAGATACAAATATATTTTATATATTATATATATATTTTTATTATATTCATCATCATCCTCACCTGACGCAACTGCTCAAATGGCGTCCGCCATTTGTTGTAGGGATATTGCCCGGTGGCCATTTCAATCATGCTAATGCCCAGCGACCAAACATCGGATCTGATATCGTACTGTGCGGGATTGCCCTGCGGATCGATGCGTTCCGGTGCCATATATGGCTTGCAGCCAGCGTCTATGGTCTTGGCCACAGAGTCAACCAGGTAGCCTGCAAGGGGAAGAGTGATATAAAGAAAGTAGCTTAAAATATATATATACATACGAGTAATTATAGCAAATGTCTGGCATTCTTAAATGTTCTTTAGTCTATAAGCATCTTCAACTGGTATCCAGTGCTGCCAATTGAGCTATTTTCCCGTCAGTTCTGGACTTTTACTGTTAACAGCAAAACTTTCTCTAACTCTTTTTATATACCGGCAACTCCATACAATCAGCTACTTTTTATTTGCATCTCCATACAATGCACCTTTTTTTATTTCTAATCTAGCTTTTCTTCGCTCAAACATTCTGGCAACACTGCTGGTATCCCTAGCCCCCATAATCTCTAAGATAAAGGCGTTCATACAGACACTCAGGGTTAGGTCGTCTCGAAAACTACAGCCGATTATATTAAGTTATAAGTAAGTTAAGTTATTTCAAAAATTCAAATGATAGCAATATGCTAATAAATCGGTTAACAGTTTGTATAGCACATATACAATATATCGGTCCGATCCGACAAGTTCCGACTTATATATACACATATTAAGTGTGCAGTAATAAGAAGCATATGTGCCAAGTTTTATGAAGATAGCTCTAAAATTGAGAGATAAGTTTAAGTTGCAACAGACAGGCAGGCAAACATGGCTAGATCGACTCCCTGGTGATGCTGATTGAGAATATATATACTTTAGAGAGTCGTATCTGTCTTCTAAGGTTCTTTGTAAACTCCTGCCCAAAATAAATTAACCCTCTAGGGTTTTAATGAAAGAGAACTTTCTGGGCTAACGAAAAGTTATCTTAAATCCAATAATGATAAAAGTAAGTTATCAATGAACAACAAGACATGGGTCTCTTAAGTGCACTATAAAGAAATTGTTCTCCAGATTTTAAACTGAATTTTAACTTCTCCCTCTAAATTCTTTAGCAAGACATATAGCATAGAGATCATTTGAATATAATGCCAGCTACCTCTCTGAGAACTTCATTCCAATGTTCTGCAGAGATCGAAACTTAAGTCTTCAATAAGAAACCCTTCTTTGCCTCACCTGAGATGCCAAAATCGCATATTTTGACCTGACCGCTGCGATTGATCAAAATGTTTGATGGCTTCACATCGCGATGAATGACACGCAGTTGCGTGTGCAGATAGTGGAGGGCGCTGACCACGCTCATGGCGACCTGCAGAAGAAGATGAGAGGATAATTTACATTAAAAGAAACGAACGAATGATGAGAATATGTTACCACTTACCTTGCCTAGCACCGGCTCCTCCATGGTAAGATTATTTTTGAACACTTTCGGATAGAACTTGTCCAGACTGGTATTCATTACCTCCATGCAGATCCAGACGTCGCCCTCTCGATACATTGCACCGTAGAAGTGCACGGTATATGGACAATCACTGGATCGCATCGATATATCCAGATCCATGATGAGACGTTGTTGTTCCCGGAAATTTACCGTCATTGGGATGCGCTTTACGGCCAGCACGGTACCAGTTTGTCGATGCCGCATCTTCTCCACAATGCCATAGGCACCACGGCCCAAATCGCAAATCTTCTCCAGACTATCCGCATCGATTTCGAACGTCTGATCGCCAATCTGTATGTTGGCCCGTGAGTCAAGATTACGTGGCGGTATACTGTAATAAGTAACAAATAAAATAAATAATAAATATCAGTTCATAGAGAAAGAGAGGGAGCAGGGGGGGGGGGGGTCGATTCTTAATCATTTTACAATATATGCCGCATCGATCTGCGGGCACTTTTCCGATTATAAGGGTATGACACTTGCTTTACATGTGTACGTGGTTTTACTCTGGTGTGAAGAAAGTGTTATATGTAAGTGTTATACCTGATTTTACAGTATCGTTGCTTAATTATTTTAACGCGTTTCTTTTGTTATCATATTAAATTCAGGGATATCTATAATCCCAAGAAAATTTGCAGAATATATTATGTTGAACGGGGAATAACAATATTCTTAAATGGAATATTACTCAGTCTAACATATTTTAAAGATCTAAGAATAGTTTTATACTTAGTATAACATTTGACAAGGAAATATCTCCACTGTGGATAGAATATTACACAGAATATACTGTTATAACTGACTTCAAACTGTTCTATTCATTTTATTATTTTCTACAGTTCGCCTTGATAAATCTATAATATAATATACCCAGTATAACATTTTAACAGGGTATAACTGATTTCAGACTAAGAAATTAATTAGTTTAACATTTCCATTAGTTTCCTTGCTTAAATTATGTAATAAACATAGAAAATGTTGACAATAGGAAGCTGACAGAGATTCCAAATGGAATCATCGTTGATATATTCCAATCAGAGAATATGCACATGCAATAAATTCAGTGTTTTATAATAGAATTCCTGTCAAAATTCTACACACAGCGCGAATTGCAGTAAATGCCCAATTACAGTTAGCTCGCAAAAGAATCAAGAATCAAGAAGAAGAAGTATGCAAGAAAACCCTTTGGCCCAATTGGAATGTAGATCACTCTCTTCACACACACATATATTGCCGTACTGCTCGCACCCACGCACGCACACAGTGGGGCAGTACGACCAAACAAGTGTCATTAGTGTGCACTTACATTGCCGGCTGTTCCGTTTTGATGGGAGCCAGTAGTCTTGGACGTTGTCGTGACATTGCGGCCCAGAGCTCTGTTAAGTCTGTCTGTGTGTTGTTTGTGTGGGTGAGGGAGCCTGTGTATGTGTGTTGTGTCCGTGTTTGGCGGCCAGCACTCCTGCCTCTGTTGTTGTTGTTGTTGGTGGTATTTTAATTTTCACGCGTGTTGCACGTTTTGCCTGCTTACTGAATATATTTGCTCCACTTTTTTTTTGTAATACGGATACTTTTGTTGCCTCTGCCTCTGGTGCTATTGCTTGTATTGGTATATTGCTCTGTGTTGTGTTGGTGTTGGTGCTGGCCTCTGTGTGGGTTTTTATTGAGTCGGCGTCGACCAGCAAAATATATATTAAACAACGGCGATGGCGCGGCGGCGGCGACGGTTTCGGCTGCTGGTGCTGCTGTTTCTGCTATTTTTACCACATTTGGTCAAAGCGTGTCGTTGAAATATAAATGCCGTCTGTGCTCTCAGTGCGTTTTGGATGTGCGAATCGTCAAAGAAAAAACAACACACACACAAACACATACACGGGGGCGCACACACACAGACAGACACACGCACTCGCAGATTGCCGCGTTCAGAGTAGTGGGCTGCGCGAGACGGTGCACGTCTTTTTTTGGCCTTTTTTTTACTGTGTGGCTTTTTTCCCTCTTTCGTTTTTTCTTTCGCTTTTTTTCTGCTCGCTTTTCTTTCACCCAACACTCGCGCGACTCACGACGACTCGTCCTCGTTGAAAACAATCCACAGTGGGTAATCGCAGTGTTGCCAACTCAGCCTTTTCCACCAGTTAGATTTACGTTTTTTAATCTCTTATGCGTATTCTAGTATTTTCTCTGGCCATACTGGCCTGCAGTTTATTTGTCCTTGATGGGCTGCGGCGGGTCAAATTGGCTCGAATTGGCGCACACAGACTAATGCAATTCTGATATGAAGAGCAATTAAAATTGCATTTAATTTACTATCGGCATGTGCGCGGCAAAGGCGAAGGCGAATTGTAGAAATATATGCAAAATTGTATGCCTTATTGCAGTAGCAGCAGCCGGTTCACTATTATCGATTTATCGATGTTTGCACGATTCATCGCCAACGGCAGCTGGTAGTTACAGTGCGTGTGCATTTGCACAATAACCGCGCATGGTCACACTGTGCACACTATCTTCTTGTTGGTGGTGAACTGTTTCACATTGTTTTATAGATGTACATGCGAATTAAGCAGCAAATAAAGCAAATTTAAGTGTAATGCAAAACTGCAAGTGTTCGCGCCAGCCAGCAATAATTATAATAAGCATACAACAAAACAGCCGACGGGTGCAAAGTAGACGCAAGCTGAGAGAGTGCCTACAAAACTAACGAGTGCTGCATCAAAAAAAAAAAGCAAAAAAGAAAAATATATAAAAAAAAGATAGAATTGCGAGCTGTTGTTGTTGTTGGTGCTGCTGCTGCTGCTGTTGTTGCTGTTTTGCTGTGCGTGTGTGTGTCCGTGTGCCTACACTGCTCTCTGTGTGTTCTGTGTATGAGAGCACGTATGTGTGTGCGTGACTGCGTGCGTGAGTGCGTGCGTTAGTTCGTGCGTCTCTGTCGCTCTTCGGTTCTGTTTTTATTTATTTATTTTCGTTAAATTTTGTTGTTGTTTTCGTGTGCTGTTCGTGCAAGTGGAAAGTTCAAGCGTAACGCGTACGCGTACAAGTGCATAAGCAAAACACAAACACACACACACGCACGGACACCTCAAAGTGTGTGTGTGTGGCGGCAGCAGCGCCAACTGCAGCCATAAATACATAACTAAGGAAAATCGAATTTGTCGAGGAAGAGGTGGCGAAGGAGGAGCAGGAGGAACAATAACAACAAAAGGGATCAGCAGAAAGAATAAAGAACGACGGAGAGAGAGAGAGGAACAGAGAGAGCAGCATGTACAGCACAATTGAATTCGATGCAATTGGCAGCCGCCTGCAGTCGCTCGAGGCTGCGCTGCAGAGACAAAACGAATCACATGAACAAATCGTCTTATCGAATACGCGCAACGTTGCGCGTGTCCGGCCCACAACAATAACAGCAGCGGCAGCAACAACAATAGCATCGCCGACATCACCAACAGCAGGAACAACAACATCATCATCAACAACAACAACAGGAGGAGCGACACCAAATGCTGCTGCCGCCGCAGCAGCCGCCACAGCAGTTGCCGCGGCCGCAACGGCCACAGCGGTTGCTGCTAATGCTGCCGCTGCTGCTGCCACTGCCGCTGCTGCTGCGTCTGCCACCAATGCTGCCACTACCACCTCACCAACAACAAGACAAGGTGCGATGCCGGCGCCAACGTCACTAGTGTCAGGCTTCTTTGGTGGCGCTTCTGCTGCTGGCAATGGTGTAATGGCCCCGCCCATAAAGACTCCGCGCCCAAGTCTGCCTATTCGTAAGTTGAAAATCAACAACTATGTGTGCGTATGCGTGTGTGTGTGTTGATAAGAAATTAGTTGGTTAGATGCGATAAATAACTTGTCTGCATGTAAGAAGAGTATCGACAAAGGGCACGTCGAACGCGTTATCGATCTCTGCGCACTCCGATTGCATAGATAAGCGCATAGTGCGAACAAAACAAATCGAAATAAAGAAAGAGAGGTGGTTGAGCGAAGAGGCGGGTGGGCAATGAGGCGAATTGGCCGCAACTACAAAAACAACAAACATGTTTTTGTCAAATGCAGTCGCCGTCGCTGCTTCCTTCTTGCATGCGTGTGCATGTGTGTGTGCTCTGTTTATATCTTATACGCATTTGTTCGTATTGGATTCTCATCAGGTTTATTTGTTGTTGTTCTTGTCTCTGTCTGACTTGCGAAAAGTCTGGCGAATTGTTATCGATAGTTAAAGAGAATGTCCTTTTTATTGGGGAATTTGCATGGGAATTTATATTGCACTTAAAGGGAATTATTTTAGGAAAAATCTTTGCAGTTTAAATGATCTAGAATCGTATTTGAATCGATCTTAAATTATTAAATATATAAAAGTATTCTGCTTACATATAGTACTCATACAGTTGCACAAATTTATCAGTTAGAAACATCTATAGACAACAAAGAGCATGTTCCATATGCGAGAATGTCCTTTACTGTCGGCAAACTTAACTGTTTCTCTGTCTCTGTCTCTGTCAACTAAACTTTTTCCATTGCCAACTTTAGACACCTGTTTCCTGGCGTACAGTTGCTGGGAAAATCCGATATTATATGCATATGTACATATATATGTAGAAAATAGATATCAATTTAATTGTAGTAGCAAAAACTCGTTTCAATGAGACTGAAGTGAGAGAGAGATAATGAGTGAGAGCGGGTGGCAAGAGTTTAACAAAGGTAGTAGGTAGGTCTGTCTCAATTGGGCGAATCCGATGACAATTCCGATAACGATTGTTCCACTTCTTTTGTGGCACGCTCTACGCACGTGAGTTTCTCATTCCACTGTTGTCCCTGCGAATGCACTTTGTAACTGTTTACTTCGTTGCCGTCTTCGGTGATTTGATTCAATGGAAACGCTTTATCTTTTTTTCTCGTACAAAAGAAAAACGTTTCTATTTCAACCAGTATGTCTGTGTGTGTGTGCGAGTGCGAGTTGTCGCCGCTTTCATTTGGCATGTTTGCTGGCATTTTTTGGCATTTCCGGAGTAATGTCTTGATATGCGCACGCCGACGCCGACGCCGCCGACGATGCCGATGTCGCCGCCTCTCGCTCGCTCGCATTGTGTTGTTGGATTTTTTATTTGCTTTTGGTTTCGCGTTTCTTCACCCTCACACAGACAAGCGCACATACACAGAGAGAGAGAGGGAGAGAGAGAGTGTGACTCGCGTGAGGTTTTCGGCGACAAAATTTCGTCTTCGTCTCTTGCTAAATTCGCGCTTTGTTTACAAATCATATTGGATTTTACGATCTCTTTCCCTCCCTGTCTTTCACTATTTTTCTCTCTTTCTGTCTATTTTCTACTATTCTTGTGTCTTCTCTGTCTCTTCTTCAATTCGATTCCACTTGCAAAAACAATAACTCGATATAAAGTTAACAATAACAATAACACCAGTCATAATATTAACAATAACAACACAAATAACGTGCGCGTCCGTCGCTGTAACGCACAGTGGGGCAAGTGTCGTAAATAACTGAGGACAAATAGTCACAAACTTATTGAATGCATTTATTAATGTTACTTAATGGATATTGTTGGTATTTCGAGTTGCTTTACACTTGAATTTAGAGTTTTAATGTTTGATAATTCATCTCAATATAGAAATGTAGTACCTTGACTATAATAATACAGTCCTTAACTGTAAAATTTAGGACAGTATAAAAGTTTGCCAATCGTCTAAACTGTGTTCAAATTTGCCTTATCATATTTTCTTAACTATCTTTAAGTTCCTTTATTATTTAAAGTATTTTCCTAACGCATAATTAATGCTTACCTTCAATCATTTTGATTATTATATGGTTTACAATGTATTATAAAGTATCGCTATCAAATTATTCTTATCTATGTTCGATGTATTTACCTGGAAGCAATGAACTATCATTAAAGATTCTGGGAAATATTACGGCATAGTTGTGAATTTGATGTCAGTATAATTTTCTAATCTGATAAAGACAAATTGAGTATACAGTTTAGGGTATAATAATAGAAACGGCATGCATGTTTTCATTGTAAATTTTATAACAAAGTATGCTGAATATCTATGGGGTGAATCTAATTATATTACATTTAATAGGTTGCCATTATAAATTATTATTTGTATCTCAAATTTATTATGTCGTCGCTTTTGAACTACTTTTGTCCAGAATTTTATGAGCGGAATTCCTAGGTAGTGATCTTCAAATTAGGAATTATTTTGGAATTATTTCTAATAATGAATTTTAAAAATTCAATGCTCTTATTTCAACATAGAAGAGAGTGTGTATATTATCTCTCTCTCTTTCTTTCCCTCTAAATTAATAATCAATAAAAGTTTGAGCATTGACCTTGACTCGAAATAGTGCATTTCATTGCCATCACAGAAGGTTTGCACCACTGTGCCTTGTTCCACCATGTGCATATGTAAAAGCGCGCTCTCTCTCTCTCTCTCTCTTGCTCCCCTTTTCACACACACACGTTGCAATGTGTGTACGTGCAAGCGGCGAGTGCTTTGTTTGACTAACGGTCATTAGAACGCGAGAACGAATTGTCGAGTGGCAATTGTTGTTGATTTTATTATTTATCTGCACATTGCTGAAACGTCAGCGTTATCATACCCCGCCACACACCATGCCTTGTTGTCTGTCCCTGTCTCACTCTTCTCTCACACTCTCTCTCTCCCCTTGTTTTAGCTAAACCTGGATCCAATCGCAGTCGCACAATGAGTCTGCGTCTGCAACCACAATCCACCTCGGAAACGGAAACGGATAAGAAGCTAAAGATGATCATGGGCCAAACGGGTAAACTGAACATCAATGGCCGGCAATATCCAACAGATATCCACGATCTGCAGCATCTGGGGGATCTGGGCAATGGGACGAGTGGCAATGTGGTCAAGATGCTGCACTTGTCCAGCGACACAATCATTGCCGTCAAACAGATGCGTCGCACTGGCAATGCGGAGGAGAACAAAAGGATTCTAATGGATCTGGATGTGGTGCTTAAGTCGCACGACTGCAAGTATATAGTCAAGTGTCTGGGATGCTTTGTGCGTGATCCCGATGTCTGGATATGCATGGAACTGATGTCCATGTGCTTTGACAAGCTGCTCAAGTTGTCCAAGAAGCCGGTGCCGGAGCCCATACTGGGCAAGGTGACAGTGGCGGTAAGTTCGATTCAGAATAATAAATATATAAGTATACCCTGTAGGGCAAAGAGCATAGGGTGTAATGTGTAGGTAAGCAAGTAAGTTGTAAGATAGTTATGAGGAAATTGGGAAAAAGGAAGAAGGTTAGGTTGCAACTTTATATCTTGTCTGCACGGGTAGAAAAGGCGATGCGAGTATTTTAGAAAATATAATAATGTAATTTTAATAATAAAGAAATGTTCTTTTATTTAAATAGATTTCCATAAATAGTTAACATGCTCTATGTATTAAAAGTTAATGTACTCAGCCAAGGCTCTCCAAAAACTCTCAATATTAGCATAGTAAATACAATAATGATATATCGTACAGGGCAATTATGAATAAACACAGTTAATTCAGCTGATTGCCCCGATAGGACTTTAGGCTCTCATGTCATGTAATATTGTAATGTAAATATTCTCCCCTCCCCCCATTACAGACGGTCAATGCATTGTCCTATCTGAAGGACAAACACGGCGTCATCCATCGTGACGTGAAGCCCTCCAACATTTTGATCGATCAGCGTGGCAATATAAAGCTATGCGATTTTGGCATTAGTGGCAGATTGGTGGACTCCAAGGCGAACACACGTTCCGCTGGCTGTGCAGCGTACATGGCGGTAAGTGTCTCTTCCTCCTCCTCTTCTTCCGATAGAGTGAAATTAATATTGTAAATTTCTTTTATAGCCGGAACGCATTGATCCCAAGAAACCAAAGTACGATATACGCGCCGATGTGTGGTCGCTGGGCATAACGTTGGTGGAGCTGGCCACGGCGCGTTCACCCTACGAGGGCTGCAACACGGACTTCGAGGTGCTAACCAAGGTGCTAGACTCGGAGCCGCCGTGTTTGCCCCGCGGCGAGGGATTCAATTTTAGTCAAGAGTTTCATGACTTTGTCATCAAGTGGTAAAGGCCATGCACAATGAATAACAGAATAGAGAAGAAGTATAGAGAGATGCTAATCGGTTTTCCTTTTTGCAGCCTCACAAAGAACCATCAGGATCGTCCCAAGTATCCGGAGCTGTTGGCGCAGCCGTTCATCAAGATCTACGAGGAAGCCAAAGTCGATGTGCCCCACTGGTTTCAATGTGTGACGGACAGTGCAGCCGGCAAGCGGATACGTGTCAATGGTGACTCAACGTTGACGAGGTGAGATTCCAGCTTCCTGCCCCCTGCCATCTCTTATATCCGGCTAGGAAGATTCCAGATTAGCTGCTTACCCCCAGTTTTCCCCCCACGCCCCACATGGCCTGCTGTCTGCCGTCTGCCTTTTGCTATGTGTGTGGGAGTATATCTGTGTGTGTGTGTGTGTGTGTGCGTGCGTGTGCGTGTGTATGATTGCCCAAAACACAATGCTTTGTTTCTATACATTTTGTTTCCGTTTCCGCTTTTGTTTCATTCCGTTACGTTGCATTTTCCTTTCCTTCAATACTTTAGCTAACTCTGAATCACAAAAACAAGTAAAGAATTTCTAACAGGTAGGCAAAAAAAAAACAATATGTACAACTAAAAAACGAAAACAAGAGGTATCTAATCGTAGGGTGATTGCTACAGTTTGTAATATTCTTGCTTATTTTCAATCCAATTAGCATGTCTCTTCTTCTGTTTGTTTCTGTCTCTTTTACACACTGATTTCTTTTTTAGCTTAATTTTTGGGTTCTTTTTTAAAACTATAATACAAATGCTACTACCTCACTACCCTGTAACAACAACAACAACAACCAATACACTTGGCACATACCCTGTGGAATTTGCCGGAATTGAAATTAAAAAAAAAACCAGGGAGTCCTTCTCTCTCTTCTGTCTCTGTTCCTGCGTCTTTGTGCCTCTGTCTCTCTGTTAGACTCTCAGCCCGTTAACCCCTGTTCCCTCAAAAAAAAAAAAAAAAAAAAATGAAAACCAGGTCCCTGAACTCGTCCAAGTACTACACATATGTCTTATACAATAATTACAAATATTTTGCGTTTTATTGACTATTTAATTTGTGTGTTTTTTGATTTTCTTTTTCATCTTTTTTATTACCATCTTTTGTAGGTTACTTAATTCCTAATACATACTATATTATACAAATATTACAATATAATGAAAGTAAACGCAAAACAAAACAAAAGAAAAAAATACAAAAAACAAACAAGAAAACCAAGAAAGAAAAAAAAACGAAAAAAAGAAACAAAAACAAAAAACAAAACCAGACAAACTGTAAAACCGATTTAAACCAAAACATAAAACAAACATGAAACGATTAAGAGAAGCAACCCCGATTAAATGCAAGCAATCGATATACATATATATAAAGCTATATATAGCGCACTATATATCATATATAATGCATATGTATGTATCTATTTATATATGATAGTCGATATACCCATACCATATATGATCTATATATATATGTATACTTATAAAGCAAATAAAAAAGAAAAAAAAAAAAAAATAAAACACAAGACCAACCAAACTCCTCCCAAATCAATCAAATTTCAAATTCAGTAAGTACAACAAAAGAGTTTGTAATCTCATCCTTTATTATTATCATTATTATTATTACTGTTATACTGTTATATTATTATTGTTATTGTTAAGGTTATGTTGCAACATCATTTGCTTATAATTTCTAACCTAACTCGCTTACTAAACAATCACACCATTAACCAACACTGAAACCCTGTACCCAGTCAGTCTACCTCTCACTTGTTTCTCTTTTTGTAAGTCTAAATAAAAACCCTAAAAGTTCCGGGAACATTTAGAATCAATATCATTGGGTTAAAGTCTTGATCTTTGGCAAATTTGTAGATTTCCCAATTAAGTAACCTCTCTCAAAATTTCATCAAGCTTGGGTACAGGGTTGTCGCATATTCGCACGTTTACTGGGTTACTGTTCTCAATGGTGTGTATTCATTATTGTTGCATGCACCGCTTGCTCTGCTTGCCGCTTGAAGTAGCAAAATTTATCAAAAAAACAGTTCACAAACATCAAAAAGAGGTAAATTTGTTGAAAAATTCAATTTATTACATTTATTTTCTAGAAATTTGATTCAATTTTATGTTCGATTTTCATTTTGTTGCTGTTTTTGTCGCGATTTTATTGATGTTATCTGTCGCTCCATTCCATTCCGTTTCGTTTCATTGCCACCACATTGCACACTGCTTTTGTACACATCGCTCTCTCTCACTGTCTTTCTCTCGCTGTCTCTCTCTCTCTCTCGGTTTCCAGATCTCTGTGTATATTTTGTTTCTGTCAACTTTCGGTTGCTTCATCTCATTACCTTTTTGGTTTGGTGAGTTTGGTACTTTATAGTGGCAAATTCACCACACAAAATTCACCACAATAAGGATCCACTTATGTTTCGAAAAGAAAATGAGGTTACTTTGCTATTCTAAATTGTTTGCTGTGGTTTCCATTCAAAATTCACTCACTTCCCCCATTGTTTATAAAGAAAGATCGAACGATCGATCATTGTATTTCCATTTCCCTGTCTCACTCAGCTTCTTGTATATACATCCCTCTCGCTCTTACATCTTCCCCAACTTCATTTCATTTGGCTTCTTTACTCCACACACACACACACACCCGTTCACCTACACACACACACACACGCATCATATAAACCTTTCTTTCTGCCTTCCCAATTGCCTCTCTCTCTCTCTCTCTTTGTCTCTCTCTCTCTCTTGCTGTCTCGCTCTATTTGTCTGTTTCACTTTTTCGCTGCCGCTGCTGCTGGCGTCATTTTGTGTGTGTGTGTGTGTTTACTGCACATATATCGGGCTCACAATTTAGCTGGAACAAGCCAAAAAAAAGGCTAACAACTTTTTGTGTTCATTTTGCAGGGCAACAGCAACAACAGCAGCAACAGGCAACACGGCAACGGCAACAAAATACGGCAGAGCTGCAACAGCAGCACCAACGGCAACAACAGCAACATCAGCAACATCAGCAGCAACAGCAACGGCCAAGACAATAAAACCCACGCAAATTCCGAGCTATCAGCAACAGCAGCAGCAACAATATTTCATGCAATCAGCCACAAAACTACCTCAGCAACAGCAACAACAACAACAACAGCAACAGCATAAACAGCAGCAGCAGCAACATCAATACCAACAGCAGCAACCTACAACAGCAACAACAACAACAACAAATTACTTTAGCAGCGGCGGCAGCGGTGGTGGCAGCGGCAGCAGCAGCAGTGGAGCTAGCCCAATGTCGCCGCCAGGTGGCGTTAGTGGCATCGGCGACATAAGCAACAAATTGTATCGCAAGTCGCCGTTTATGCAACGCAAATTGAGCAATGGCTCGCACTACAACAACAAGTACAACAACGATGAGAGTCCACGCAAGGAGTCGGTCTTTAGCAGTTTTGGTAGGCGTGCCACGCCCACTTGGCAAGCATAAAACTCAACCACTTACTCTCTTTCTATCTCTCTCCCGCAGGCCAATCCATATTGCGCAATCTGACGACGTCGCCCTTCAGCCAAAAGAAACACAATCAAATTGTGACAGCAACAACACCAACAACACCAGCAGCAGCAACAGCACCGGCAGCAACACCAACAGCAGCAACACCCACAGCAGCAGCAACAACAATAACAACAGCACTGCCGCATACAAATTCACAAAGAACGCCCACGGACAGCATGGGCGTGACCACGCCCACATGGCACAATACGCTGCCGTATGATAACTGTGATAGCAGCGCTGCACAGCAGCTGAGCTCGCCCACATTGCAACAGCGCAAACAGTTGCAGCTGGCAGAGACAGCAGCAGCAACGTTGCAGCTAAACAATCAACAGCAGCAGCAGCAACAACAGCAGCAACAGCAACGCCTGCAACCTGGCAACCAGAGTCCCATAGGTAGCAACATTCTCCAGAGATTTCTCATTCAAGTTCTCAACTAATTTCCCCCCTCTCCCCTTCCCTTGCAGTGCTGCAGCGTTTCTATCATCAGCAGCAGCAGCTGCGCGAAAAGGAGGCAGCTGAGCGGCAACAGCAGCAGCAGCACATACAACAGCAGCAGCAGCAACTGCAATTGCAGCAGCAACAACAGCAGCAACAGCTACACTTGCAGCAGCAACAACAACAGCTGCAATTGCAGCAACAACAACATCAGCAGCAACTGCAATTACAGCAACAATTGCAACAGCAGCAGCAGCAACTGCAGCAACATTATCCGCAGCATTATCATTACCAGCAGCAGCAGCAGCAGCAACATCATCAGCCCTTGCCACTGCCACAGCTGCAACTGCAACTGCAAACGTTGTCGCTGTCGCCAACACATTCGCCAACACGTCAGCAACAGCTGCAGCCTCCAGCGCCAGCAGCGCCGCCGCCGCCTGTAACCACCAGCACGAATCCTTTTCACAGCAACTACGTGGCGCCCGCATCGCACTCCTCGCACTCCACCTCTAGTCAGTCATCCTCGACGCAGTCGACGTGCTCTCAAATTGCGCCAGCTGCGGCGCCGCCATCACCAGCGCCTGCTGGACATTTTGGTGTGGGCAGCGCAGCGCAGTTGCAGTACCAACCGTTGCCCATGGCAACAGCAGCAGCAACAGCGGGAGCAACAAACACAACGGCAGCAACAAGTTGCAGCGAAAGCGGCAATTTGTATGGCAATCTGCCCTGGCGTTCATCGCAACAACAACAGCAACACCAGCAGCAGCAGCAACAGTTGCCGTCGGAGGTCAGTGTGGGCAATGCATCGCTGGTGGGCAGCAAACTGAGCAAGTTGTATGCACGTCGACAGCTGCTCGGCAACAGCAGCAACAATCTCGATGGACGTGAGCAACATGCAGTCTATGCAGGCACAACAGATGCGGGTGAGTTGTAGTCAGGATCCAGACCAAAACAGCACGGGTAGTAGTGGGGTAGATGGGGGCAGTTGCTTGATGTGTATTAAGGGATATAGCAGGGGATATATGTAGTAAATAGGATATACCATGAGATATTTCATGTATTAAATATGAAATAGCAGGATACATAAATAGTAAATATGATATAGCATGGGAGAAATATAGTGAACATAATATAGCTAGAGATAAATTTGATAGAAAAGATATACAAATAGTAAAGGCTAATATAGCAAGAGATATATATATGGAGGTAGTAGGGTATATCAAGTGATATATATGGATAAAGCAAGTGATAGTATGTCTATAGTAAGGATATATACAGGATATATCAAGTGATATATAATTATACAGAGAAATAAATATGATAAATAATATGTACCAAGAGTAAATCTGATATAGTAAATATGATATAGCAAGATATATATAGCCTGGAAAAATTTACCGTTATTGTATACCAAATTTGGAAAATTATGATAAATTAAAATTATGAAACACCAAGAGATATACATATATTTTGTAGTAAATGGTATATAGCAAGAGATATATATAGGTAACTATACCATGAATTATTCTGATATAGTAGAAATAATATAGCAAGAGATATATGGTAATTAGTTTACACCAAAGAACCAATATGATAAATAGGATAACAAGAGTTAATATATAAATGTTGTAAATGGAATATAGCAAAAGATATAAAGAGTAAATATAATATATCATGAGATATTTCTATAGAAAATATGATATAACAAGAGAATTATATAAAGTAAATAGAATATACCAACAATTAATATGATGTAGTTAAATATATATAAAGTAAATTCATTCGAATTACATGACTTTTCTATGATATATTGTGTATGCTTCCTCTATATATGTATATTAGAATTGATCACAGCATACGCCAGGCAAGTTAAAAGCCCAATTTATGTTAGGCAAGACAAGTTAACAAATGAATTCAGTATGAGAAAAGTAAAATGAACTTTATTAGTGTTGCATTTAAAAAAAAAATAAAATACAAATAAAATCCTATCAACATAAGAGACAAGGCAGTTAGGTGTATTAGCTAGGAATATGATTATAATATTCAACTTTATAATTCTTTATATCATATCGGGACAAATACAAATGGTGCCAGATATGTCTAGCAAGATATATAAGTTGCCATTCTGTTGCGAGATCATTGAATGAATCTATCTCTTAGATTTATTCATTAGCATCAAATAGAAATGGATAGTTCAGTTTCAGTTAGCAGCAAGTTCTTTAAGTAAGGGGTGTACTGTAGTCATTGCAACTGTCAGTAGTTCAGCGTTTTTTCTCTATATTTGTTATGCATTCCTTATTCGTTTTATTCACTTTTCATTTGCTGCTTTATTGTTCTTGTTCGCTTTGACTAATTGCAAAAATATCTTTGCATCGCTTTTGCTCTTCTTTTCTTTGTGTTTTCTTTCTCGCACACACACACTTGCACACGCACACACACACACACTCACACACATGCACACACCACGCATCACCATCACCATGCAATAAATCGCACTGCAACGCACAACAACAACATCATCAACAACAACCACAACCACAACAACAACATCAATCAATGGTCGCTTCAATCGACGCATCAATCATGGCGTCGCATCAGGCTGGTTCAATACACTCGCCGGCGCAATGAAGCGACAATTTGCGACCTATGTTAAAACACAATTGAATTCCACAGCGACGTCGCCAATGGGCCCAACCAGCAGCAGCAACAGCAACAACAGCAACAGCAGCAGCAGCGAGCAACAACAGCAGCCACTACCTCTGGATGTTATGTCGCCCCAAACGCCGCCACAACCACCCGCCTATCGCAGCAGCAGCAGCATCAGCAACAACAGCAACAGCAACATCAGCAACAGCAACATTAGCAACAGCAATGCCGGCAAAACCTACTACTATCGCACATTGTCCGCAGCGAGCAGCAGCAGCAGTCACACCACAAGTCAGAGCACTTCACCCACCACGGAACCACTAACGGGTACGGCAAGTGGCAACGGTGCAGCTGGTGCTGGTAGTGGTGGTGTTGCCACCAGCGGTTTCTTGCGTCGCTATGCAAGCAGCGGTGGCAGCATAAGCACGCCACCATCTCCACATCTGCTTGCCGGTCTGGATCGTCGGCATCGTAGTCCGGATCCGCCACCACGCTACAATCGTGGACAATCGCCGTTGCTGCTGCGCAAGAATCTGCTCGAGTTGGGTGGACAGACGCCCGGTTCACCAATGCTGCAGAGACGGTGAGTGTGCAGAGAAGGGAACTGGGAAATGCAATTGGTAGAGAAAGATGATTGTTATATGGTATATAGTTAGGGATAGATCAGATGAGAATCTGTGAATATAAAAGAATGGAACAGTTGTAGTTGTGCACTGATTGTGTAGGTGAAATGATCTGCTAGGCAGCTATAATGGAGAGCTCTCTCTCTCTCTGTCTCTGTCTCTTTGTGGTGTACGTCCTTTTGCTTGATGTTCTCTTTCTGTTCATTATATAGTTTATATATATTCTTGAACAGCTAAGTGGACTTTAATGCGCTGTAATAGTTCTCTAAACAAAAGGTTGCTGCTTTATAGCATAGATGTTCTTGTTGTTCTCTTTCTGTTCACTATATAGCATGTATATATTCTTGAACAACAAAGTGGACTTTAATACGCTGCACTAGTTCTCTAAGCAAAAGGTTGCTAAATTATAGCATAGATATTCTTGATGTTCTCTTTCTGTTCTTTATATCCATTCTTGAACAACAAAGTAGACAAAAGGTTGCTATTTCTCCTAGTATATATTTTCATAATCAACATAAGAATCGAGCGATTTCTATATCTTCTCAATCAACATAAAAAACAACTCCTTAAACTCGTATTTGCTTTACCCGATCTAAGATAAGATATAAACCATTCCAATTGCAGCTCATGTCGAATATCTTAACGCCTCTCTTGCTTGCTCACTCTAATTCATGCATTCCTCTCTCTCTCTCTCTGTCTCTCTCGCAGCTATGTATCCGCCTCACCACCACTGCCGCCGCCGCGACGCGGTTCGGAGAGCGTGCCAGGCTCGCCTCAACATTTTCGCACCCGCATTCACTATACACCCGAGCCACAGCGACGTATCTACAGGACCATAGATCAATGAGTAGCACTGCAAATAATGGTCATGTGATGTTGGTATGGCTTCGATGATGTTGCACGCGATGGAGAGGAGGAGCAGCAGCAACAGCAACAGCAGCAGCAGCAGCAGGAGCCGATTGCCGTCAGGGAGACAGCGACAACACCCACAATACCTCGTAGCATACCTGCCACACCCGCAACAACAACACCTGCGCCAATTGATACTCGCTGGACAGCGACACACAGAGAACACACACACCGATACACTCACACACACATTGAAACCGAATTAACAACAAATGGAAACGAAAGTGTTCAAAAGTCTTAAAAATAACATTATCAGTTAAGCGTTTCGTCTTCTCAGCATCTTTATAGGCAATCTTTATCGTCTGTATGTGTGTGTGTGCGTGTGCGTGTGTGTGAGTGTGCCTGTGTGTGTGTGTAAATTGTATATAGCAACTTGTTAGGCATGATTTGATTATGCAACCATATAGAGAAAAGTAACAAAGAAATCTGAGAAAAACTTGTAGACAAACAATAGAGCCATATAAAGAAATCTATCTATCTAGATTGATAAGGAATATATCGATTTAATAGCTTAAACTGCAACTCTTATAACAGCAACACCAACAACAGCAACAGCAACAGCAACAATAAGAACAAGAACAACACCAACAATTAACAACAATTATAAACACTGTGCCCTATATAGGAATATTGAAAGTTTTTTACATAGACGTATTTAATCGTATAAAATATAGAGTCGTACATGTCCGTCTGTATATGTATGTATATATGTACATATCTGCTGCCTGTATATAGGTATATATACTATATATATACTGTACGCCACACACAATAATTGTGCAATAGTTGAAAGCAATGAGGTCACATTTTACTTGTATTCTTTGCTATAATCCGACAACTATATATCTGCTATAAATCGAGCGTATACTATATACACCTATGCGCATATATATTATATATATACACACACTTATACTCCGTGCAATTAAAGCCGAACAAGCCGAACGCCTTTCTCTTCATATCCGAAACAATTATATAGAAAATCTTTATAAAGACATACATACAAACAA
Organism: Zaprionus africanus; assembly: GCA_018151435.1. Lineage (NCBI taxonomy): Eukaryota > Metazoa > Arthropoda > Insecta > Diptera > Drosophilidae > Zaprionus > Zaprionus africanus. The sequence goes on from JAECXB010000076.1 coordinate 6,614,102, forward strand.
ACACACACATGAATTTGCAATATATTTTGCAAGTTGTAAACTCTAATTTCAAATGCCCAGGATCAGTTTATATATATAGTATATATAGACAGATATATACAGTTATATATCGTGAATGCTGTCAGTGTTTCAAGACGTATTTATCAATTAGCTGCCATAGAAACAATCAGTCTCCAATCTGTATTGCATTAAGTTTTGTGATAAAAAATCTGATAATGCGGATCATAATCCACATACATATATACATATAGTGTTGCCATAGGAACCATCTGCAAGGGTATCGATCATTAGCTTTCTCTTGCTTTCCCCCCCATTTATTTCTGTTGTTGAAGTGTTCCTTAGAGTCCCATAGACAAGTGAGTGTGGGTGTGTGTCTGTGAGTGTGTATGTAAGCTAGCGACCTCAAAAGTTGTTGTTCCTGTGCATGCATTAAACAATTAACGAATAATGTTCAAATTATTCAATTGAATCAAGAAGAAAAAGGAAGAGAAATTTCAAACTATATGAAAATTACATTCATATTGTATATAAAATTGACAAAAGCAAAGAGTAACAAATACCAATACAAACATATAGGCGTATGTAGATGTACGGTATAGGGGGCGGGGCAGGCAAAAGGGGTGTTGCATTTGCTGTTTACATTTTCTAGAGAAAGTCAAGTTTTTTTTTTTTATTATTTTTTAAAGAATTTTTACTTTGCTTTACCATAAACTAAAAACCTAATGTGTTTTCTTTATTTGACTAAAAGAGAAAAAAGTAGAAGAAGCAGGGAGAGAGAGAGGAAAGAGAAATCCCTTTCTATTTGTATTGTATGTTAATTTATTCAAAAACACAAAGCAAACGATCTATTGAATTGATGTATTTCGACTGATTAATGTGTTAAAGTTTAAGCCTGGAGTGCAAGTAAGCGTACAGAGTACACACATACGTGTGCATATACATACATGCATACACATACATGTATGTGTATCCGTTTGTCTGTACAGTACGAATACTTCTTAGTTTTATTATCGGTTAGACATACGCATAGATGCATGTAATACGTGTGTATGTATGCGTATGTGCTAATTGCCCGTGTGTACACGTATCTTGGTATCTGTGTATATGTATCTATATAAATATTGTAAAAATTGCGAGCATTAAACCAACCAACACACACACACAAAAGAATGTAAACTTTTATGAATACCAACAATACCAATAATGCGAAAAATTCAATAAAAAGAAAATCGATTTCGAAAACCCTCAATACAAAACTGAAAAGTTTTACTGTGTTTTATTTAAAATATTTTAAATTTATAACAATGGGAAATCTATAATTTAGAAACCTTTAACCCTCCCAGCATTAGAAAACAAATCAAGTTTGGGTTTGTCCAAATCAGTTTTAATTTCAATATATCGTGTTCCAAAAATCTCCAGTACAATTTTCCATTTCCAGCATTTCATATAGCACAACTATTGGCAACTTAAATTAGTCCAAACTATTTACACCTTAAATGAAAGAGTTGTCGACTTTAATCGAATTTCGATTAAACATTTTGTAAATCAATTAACGCGAAAATGTTCCCACAAATGTTCCGTCAAATTTCCTTGGCTTCGAAAATTCCCCTTGGGTTGGGGAACCCGTGAAAATTTTACTGTTACTCGAGTTGAAACTTGAGTTGGGAACAGGCTCGAAATAATATTCGAATAAATGCAATTTTCGAAATCCCAATCGTTATGCTATATGAAAATGTGAGAAATGTTGGAACTGTGTAAATTACAATATTATTTTTTGTTTCTTTGTATATTAATGTATAAGTATATATATTTATATGTATAGTTTAGTATATATAGCTTTTAACAGATTCGCACACACATACATGTAGATATAAATATGTTTATTATTATTCTTATTGTTTTAGATAATCATTTTCACACACATATAGAATATAGTAGCATATGTATATAGCATATGTGTGTCGTTATGCGATTTCTTTTGGTCTGTGGCACAAGTACTGCATACGCTGAGGCTCTTGAAATTCATATCGTATTTCAATCGTTCTCAACTTCTTCCCCGTGCCCAGCCTGAAGCCACATTGGGGTGACAGATCGGAGGCATTATTTCTCTTGTTTCTGTAACTTTTGTTAATCATATTGTATTGTTTTTTTTTTGCTTTGATTTTATTGTTTTATTGTATTTTTCTTTGGTATGGAATTAAATTTGTATATGTTCTATAGCTTTGTTTGTTGCTTATTTTGTGAATTTCTATCTGGCATTTACAACATTTATTTGCTTTGTAGTTTTGGATACGTTTTAGTTACGGTTTCGGTATTGTTGTTTTAATTTCTGTATTTTTAATATATTTGGATTCGATGAGCTCAAAAAGAGTCACGGCATATAACACTGAGTTCTTTCGTTATCTCAATCAAAAAGTCGGTTACTTCAAGTCCACTTTCCAAAAACCCTTCCCGTTCTCGCCACACTATGGAACTTCGGCAAAGCTACGAAGTTATCTTCAAAATTTTAAAGAGTTTGAGTTTAACAATATTTTTTTTTTGTTCTTTTTTTTAACGATTTTTGTATTTACTTTGTTTAGACAGCATGGCACAAACACTTAGAAACACTTGTTGCAATTACGCAAAATATTTTTCGTTTTAATGTTGAAAGTTTTGTAAACATTATTTGATGATGCTTCAGTTATTGTATTCCTGCGTAACCCCAAAAGGGTTTACGCTGCTTTAAGCTTAACCTATTGTAAGTTACTCGTATATTGACTATTTAATCTGCTTTAACATTATTATATGTACTGTTGCGTTCAGTTCAAACGTGAATCGAAAAGAGTTTTCAGCAAACAAAATACAAAAAAAATTGCATGATTTTTTTTCACTCAATATTATCTGATCTATTTCATATGTATTCTGAACCAACTTGATGTTTTGAAAAACTGTTTCGCTTACCCTATGCAGATATCTAAAATCTGAGGATATTGTAGCCACATATATCGTATTGTATAATGAAAAACATGAAGTATTTTTCGTATTTACTGTCAATCTGCTGGGTGTTTGCGCGCGTTTAGTATATCTATATAGACACAAATATATATCAAATATCTGCTTATAGATATAACAGCTCTTTCTTTGATCTAGTAGCTGTTGTTGTTGGGTTTCAAATATTTTTGTTAGTTTGTTTAGTTTTAGTTAACATTTAAGATTTGCACATTGAAAGCATTTCAACTTGTTTTATTATTTCTTGGTATATTTTGCGATTAAGTGTTTTTAAGCATATGCCCAGCACTGTGTGTGGGTTATAAATCGACAATACATACAGTCACACATATATAAAGTTTGTATATAGCAATGTATGTACTTGAGTTAAATTTTGATATACACATTTTGAACCGTTAAGTGAAACCCTTTCGAAAATGCTGCCGTTACTTTTTTTTTTGTTTTTTTGTTTTGTATCAGTTTTCAGTTTTCGATTTTTGTCGCGGATATCGTAAATAGTAGATGTATATATATATGTATGTATGCATGTATGTATGTATATAGGTTTGTATAGACACACTACACATGAATTTGGAATACTACGGTTAGCTGCCTTTAGGGTAAGTACTCTTTAATATGCATATATAAAATATGTATGTACGTCTAGGTCTTAACAGCAATATTATCGGTTATTGAAAGCGGATATCTATATAGACGATAGGTTTATGGTTTGCCGGGTTTCGGGTTCTACTACTCTCAGCTCGATGAACATGCCTGAACTCTAGTTGGAACAGCAGGATATCAGTGTCTCGGGATTATGTATGCATTCTTTATATTTAGTTATTGTTTTGGTATAGTTAAGGTTGTATTTGCTATCTATTTTCTTTTACTCAGTTGGTTAAGTTAGGTTAGTTAGGTTAGGTTTCTGCGGGTACTTTGTATAAGTATGGTTAATCTTTATCTTGTTTAATAGGTAATTATAGTGACTAGTTCTCTCTGGTGTATATTTGATGTATACGCCCTTACAATTTTCTGCAAGTATCTTCACCTTATCAATCAAAAAAAAAAAAAAGGAAATCGCTTTTATGTAGATTTATATCATATACATACATATATGTATATGATGTGTATATATGTATATATAGCTAGCATAAACTCACACGCAGCCAATTTATCTGTTAAGATATCGGTTTAAACATTTAAATACAAGTATAATTATCCCTATGTACATAAATAATTCGGTTAACTTTTGTGTATTTTCTTTTTTCTTTCATTCGTTTTTTGTGTTTTACGTTTACACGTTTTTTTTTGTTTTCTTTTGGTTTTTTTTGTTTGTTTTACATTTAGTTAAGGTTAGGTTTGGTTATTATAGGTTACGTTAGATTAGGTTAGGTTGCTTTTCGTTTGTTACTTGGATTCGCCAAAAACTTAGTAGAGCTTACACATGTTCAAAAACATTGATTAAAAAAATTTTTGTTTATCATTTCTTGTCTTAAGTCTTTGTTTTACAATCAGTAAGCGTTTAATTTTTGTTTTTTGTCCTCTCATTTTTTGGTTTGGTATTTTATTTTTTTTTTTTGGTTTCTCGGGTAGTTTCGCATTTAGGTTTCGTGTGTGTGTCATTTTGCGGGGGGTATCAAAAAACCAAATGCCATTAGCATTGTTTACATTACATGTAGAACAAATGCCAACAAAACTCTCCGACAGACTCGAGCCATATATAAACGTACCATATACGAATATGTATATATATCTGTGTATATATAATATGTATGTATGTATTGTATATACTACACATGTACAGTTATATTTGGGAGGTTACATATACGTTTAATTATAGTGTTTTGTCTTTGTTTTTTTTTCTGGTAATACTTGTAGAAAATGCTTTTCGCTTTTGTTGTTCAGTTTTTCAGTTTTTTTTGGGATTCTTCTTTGGTGTCAGCTTTCGCTTCAGCTTTTGCTTTGGCTTTCGCTTCGTATTTCGTCTTGCGGAGTGAATGTAAGAGTTAACAATGTCAGCTTCGATTTGGATGGTTCTCATTCTTCTTCTCGTCTTCATTTTCGGGTGTTCTTGAGCGGTGGGTTGGACGCACACACACACACACATGTACACACGCACACATACAAACAGTTAAAAAAGTTTTCAGTTTTCAGTGGTTTTGTGGTATAATTTTTTTTTTTTTTTTTGTTTTTCTTTACTTGATTCCCTTGCCTTGCATGGTTTTCCTGCTCCTGTATTCTCAATGGAATTTTCTTTAAAATTTTCCATTTAATTCTAGCTTGCAATTTCCTAAATTCCTTAAATATCTCATGCCCTAAAAAAAAAAAAAAAAAACAATGGAATGTTCTTTACAACTTTCCATTTTATTCTAGCTTGCAATTTCATCATTTTTTAACTGTAACTGCCTAAAAAAAAAAAAAAAAAAAACTGGCATCTATTCTTTTATGCAACTACCAGAAGTAACTTCTCAGCCGCAACGCACCTTGCAGGGGTATCCAATATACATACATCGAATTCCGCGCCTGACCAAAGCGACGCATACGATCTCGAAGAGAATCCTACGGAAAGTGTGTAAATTTATGCGCACCCATCATATTTAGAATATATTTTCCCTAACCTACTACACTACTATGATTTACGATGAGTTTGATAAATTTAAGTGAAGATCTGAAATCATGTCTATATCCTATACGACAGCCGACAGGGGTATCTTGAATTCACGAAGAATTCCGACGCCTCACCCGTCGTTGCCCTTCTGAATATAGCGAAAAAATTAGTTAAGGGAGGAATATGGAAGGAAAGAAATCTGGGAATATAAAAAAATACTTGAGGGGAAAGGAAACGTCGTCGGGTTGGGGTTTAGGTTTGTTAAGTATCTCTCACTTGGGTTGACTACTTAATCCAATTCGAACCTTTGACTTGCTATAAAACTGCCATAAAACCAGCCTAGCAAGGGAAATCAATGTGTTTGTTGTTGTCTATTTGTGTCTTGTTTAGTAACGGCGACCGCTGCGATCGCGTTCACTGCTGCCGCTGGCGCAGTTGCCGCCATCGCTGCTGCCACTGGCACCGTCGGCTGCCCAACGCTTGCGTCGCGCCTCCTTGGCCGCCTGCATTTGGGCGGCCACGCGGCTGGTGCTGGGTGCCAGATCAAAGCTGGCATACAGCTCCACCTCATCATCGTCGGCATCGCGCGGCGCCTGCAACTGTTGCTGCTGGTGGTGCTGCTGCTGTTGTTGCTGTTGCTGCTGGTGCTGCTGGTGCTCGAGCGCAACGGCAACAGAGGCCATCGCATAGGCGCGAGCATCCGCATAGCCACCAATGGCGCCTCCACCGATGCCGACGCCAGCCACGAGGCCAGCGTTGGTGGGCGTTAACAGACCGATGCCACTGTAGTCTCCTGCATGTAGTTGTTGTTGATGTACTTGTTGTTGTTGTTGCTGTTGTTTTTGTTGTTGTTGTTGTTGTGTAGTGTGTTGTGCACTGTCCGTGGCGCCCATAATTGCCAGCTGCTGCTGCTGCTGTTGCTGCTGCGGCTGCTGATCCAAATCGAAACTCACATTCTTACTGTCTCATCCACCCCGATGGACTTGCACGTTGGCCTCGGCGGACTCCTGCTGACGCAACTGCTGACGATACGCATCCAATTCGGGCATGCGATAAGTGCCCAGATTCACTTGCACCATAAGGGTCTCCATAATACGCTCGTTCTTCATCGACTTGGAGGGCAGCACCACAGTGAGCAGTTCGCTCGGCGATATGCGACACAAGTTCAAATCCCGTGTCAGCCTCTCCATAATGCACTCGAACTCAAACTGCGTATCCTTGTTGGGATGATTCTTCAGCTTGGCCACCTTGTGTTGGGCCCACGCCAGCATCGCCTCGAATTTACGTATCTCGGGCGTCTGCAGTTCACGGCACATGATCATCTGCACCATCGATTCGGATAGATTGAGGAATTCGGGGCATTTGAAGAGCGAATGCGCTTTGCTCTCCACGAACGATAATATCATGTTGACCAGCTCCGAGGCGGATGTGTAGCGCCAGTAGTAGTTCTCCAGCGAGATCAGCATCGGGCAGACGACCTCGATGCGCAGGAACTGTTTGCAGTGATGGAAGCATGCCTGCAGCAGCTCCGGTAGATCGTAGTGCTCAGCGGCACAGAGTAGGCCTAAGGAGGGTAGCAGGCAGAGGTTCAAGAGGTTAGTAAATATATAGTACTATATCTTCTATAGCATATTAAAATAACCCGATAAGGAGGTGGAGACTTAGCTATATTCCAATTTAAGTACCCCAGAAAAGGGTTGGGACTGTACGCAGTACCTTACCGTACATTGGTAGTAGCTAAGGGCCGATCCTTATATATCTGCATAGACCCAGTCATCGGTAGCCCTACACGTCAGGTCATTGCAGAAAATATCGTACCTAACCTAACCATTAACAGTCGGTAGTCCCTAACCCCATTATTGGTAGTACCTTACCGCATCATTGGAAGTGCCTAACTCCATCATTGGTTGTGCGTATTCTCATCATTGATAGCACCTTACCCCATCATTGGTAGTACCTTACCGCATCATTGGAAGTGTCTAACCCCATCATTGGTTGTACCTTACCCCATCATTGGCAGTACCTATTATCATCATTGATAGCACCTTACCCCATTATCGGTAGTGCCTAACCCTATCATTGATAGTGCCCAACCCCATCATTGGTAGTAACTATTCCCATCATTGATAGCACCTAACCTCATCATTGGTAGTACCTAACCCCCATCATCGGTAGCACCCTACCTCATCATTGGCAATATCGTACCTAGCTTAACTTTTAACAGTACCTAACCCAATATTTGATGCTACCCCATCATCGGTAGTACCTAACCCAATCATTGGTAGTACTTTACCGAATCGTTGGTAGTGCCTAACCCAATCATTGGTAGTACCTTACCGCATCATTGGAAGTGCCTAACCCCATCATTGGTTGTACCTTATCCCATCATTGGCAGTACCTATTTTTATCATAGATAGCACCTTACCCCATTATTGGTAGTACCTTACCCCACCAGTACCTAACACCCTCATTAAATTTGAAGAAAAAACATATTTTATATAAACATATTAAATTGCCATCATAATATGTAACTGAGCCAGAGAACCCTTTTCTAACACATTCTCATTGCGAATCATAACTCTCCGCTTTGTATTTGTTTTTTATAGGTTAAAGAAGGTTCCAAGTAAGGTACCTAGCCCCCTTCTTTAGATCATTCGCAACACCCTCTAAGCTTACCTGGTATAGAAACGCAGGTCAGGGGACAGGTGCCTGTGTGCAGATAGTCCAAGAGCACACGAAACGTATCGGGATCAAATTCGATAATATTAAACTCGGTTTGGGCCAACTTGGCGCGGTCGACCTTCTGGGCGTCGGCGCAGACGGAGAGGCGTGGCACGGCCAGTTGATTGCTCCCCGGCTTGTCCTTATCCTTGTCTTTACTGTCTCTGTCTGCCAGGTTTGGAAGTAGTTTTTTTTTTTTTTTTTTTGGTATTTTTGGTTTTTGTTTTAAGGTATTCGGTATTTTGGTAATTCGGTAAACGGTTTCATTTTTTTTTTTTTTTTTTTTTGAGGCGGTTTTGTTGTTGTAGTCGGTTGGTTTGGTTGAAGTTAAATTGCGGACGCGATCGAATCGAATGCAACGAAAAATCAAAATGAAAAATTTCGGGAAAAAAAAACAAATTGAAAATTGAATTGGGAGAAAAGATTGGTTAAGTCGCACGGTCGTTTAACGAAATCATTTGCAAAACGAATAGCAAGAATCGGTTTGGTGAGGCGAGGCGAGGCGAGACGAGGCGTGGCAGGTGGTTTAGAGTTATTTTTTTATTGTTGGTGTGGTGAGGTTTGTGGTGGGTTTCGACAGGCGCGTTAGATGAGAAATGAAGAAATTTTGATTGTTTTTTAGTTAATTTAATGAATTTTGCAATTTGTTATAGAAATAGTATAGTCATAAGAAAGAATTTCGAGACAAAGAGTAGACCGAATACATGTGCAATTAGACAGAGAGAAAGAGAGAGAGAGAAAGAGGGGAGAAAGAAGAACAGGACAACAGTTGCAGTGAGGTGAGTTACACGATTACCAATCATTTAAATTCAAAGTGAGGTGAAATGAAGTTTGGTGAGTATATTGTGTGGTGAATATAGATGTGGTGAGTATGATAGTCTTGCAGCAAGCGTGTGTGGTGAGTATACAATATGCGAATGAGTGGTGAATAGTAACGTAATATAATTAACATGTGCCATGGTATGCAATTTGTGCAGATAATTCGTTAATAACATAGTAAGTTAAAGTTTAAAGCGTGGTGAATTTGCAGAAACATTTTGTACAAAGACAATAAGTAGTGGTGAGTTTGGCGGCACCCACGTCCCGGGTATTTGAGGCAAGAAAAGCCAATCATACAAAAAACAAAGTAGGAAAGGATGAAAAGGAAGGCAAACGGGCAAGAAAAAGACGGTAACGATAACGATAACGATGACAATAGCATAATAACGATAAACGATGGGACGAACGATACACCAGAGACGGCAGCACAATTTACAAATGCAGTAGCACCACATGAAGTGGGTACCAGATACAAAACGTATCATTTTCAGAGGGGAGTACGTAGTAATTAGTTAGGTTAAGTTGAGTAGTTGGTGATGGTTAAGGTGGTGGTTAAGACGTGCGACGTGCGAGTTGTACGAGAGAGTTTCATAGTTTTTTTGTTAATTGTTATCATGGTTTGCAGTTTTTAGCCAATATTAGCCAAGACAGTGAGGAAAGTGGGCAGCAGGCAGGCATTAACGAGGTTACGGCAATACGCAATACGAGTTACGAAGTACGTAGGATCGGAGCACGAAGTACGAAGAACGTAGAACGTGTAGAACGTTGGGAGCCAAGGCGTAGTAGTAGTAGTAGTAAGTAGTATTAGTAGTAGTAGTAGTAGTTTTAGTAGTAGTAGTAGTGGTAGTAGTAGTAGTATTTTGTATATATATATATATTATTATTATATTTTTGTTTGGTTTTTGGTATTTGAGGAAAATCAAGTACGTAACAGATTGAGAGCGAGAGAGAGAGAGAGAAAGAAAGAAAGAGAGAGCACAAAACGGAGAGAGAAAAGAAGAAAGAACAAGAACACGCATCGATATTGTTGCATTGCATTAAATGAAAACTCTTACTCGAACAATCTGTCGATGATATCCATTTCTTTTTATCATCCGGATTCAATTGGTTCGTATTCTTGTTCCTTATGGAGCGTCCCCAGCCCGCTGTGATCGTTCCGAGGCGTGAGAATGCACGCTTAACCATCGGCGAAGAGGGTACACTCTTGGGTCGTATGGAATCAGAGTCGGGTACGGTTAAATAGTTGTTGCTCTTGGGTTTTTGATTTTGCGGCGAAACAAGCGAAGGCGCCGGACGGGCGAATATCTCGGCAACGGGTATTTGCGGCGAACCGAAGCCCGTCTGAATGCCATAGAGCATTTCCTGGAAGAGAGAGAGAGAGGTTATATAGAGCACCTTTACATTTTTAGTGTAGTTAACTTACCTGAAAGACCCGACTACGCACACCCAGTATAGCGCGTACGCCAATCAGGCGCGCCTTCTGCTTGGATTGTCCCACCAGAAAGACCACATCGAAGAGATGGGCGTTTGTGAGGCACGATGGTTCGTCGTTTAAAAAAACACGGGTAAAATCTTTGGCCAACTGATCGTAGTCTTCGAATTGATCACGCACAGAGTCCAGCAAAGGCGACGAGGGTCGCATGTGGCCTAAGACGGACAAGAAAGACATAAAGAAAGAGAGTCAGCAAGTATATCTTATGTTTAAGAAGAGATAAGATGAAGATTTAAGTGATCTAGAGAGCTGGAATTGTAATAGATTAGTTAGAATTCTTGTGGAGCTTAAGCATAGCGAGCGTTCTTATCGAGTACTTAGTTTATATATATATTAAGTAATGCAGAGTTGTGCGTTGGGTTTATATTCAAATAAGTTAAGTTGCTGTGTTTAAATATTTTTTTAAAAATAGTTTTCGTTTCTTACTCTTCGAACTTCTCAAGCACAGCGAGTGTGATCGAATTTGGGTTGTGAATTATTGAAAAACCAAAGAAAACACGAATCCAGTCGTCTTTAGTAGATTTTCGTGCTTGTTACCTGTTAAGCCTAGAGCTGTCTTAGTATTAGTGGGCGTGCCTGTACCATGCGTGTTATCAATCATATGTGTACAACCCTTGGCGTTCTGTTGCGTGTATCTTTGAGATACAACAAGTGTGAGCAGGTACACACTGTTGGCTCGATTGCCAGCTACCCTGTAATGCGCTACATTATTCTAAAACACTACAGCTAAGTCTTGACAGTTTAACCTTTAAACTAGCCTTTGTACTAACTTCTTACAGGGTATCACATCGTGTGTGTGTTGCACAACAAACGTATTCGAAATTCAGTTTGAGTTTGGAGGCAGCCACCGCAGTTGCCATATGGAAATATTGTGTTATGCACTTGACAACAGTATAGCCAGCAGCTTCTTGTGCACTCAGGTTGCCCAGCTACTGCCTCACACTCCCCTCCCCTTTCATAAGACCTTCCTCTTTTCTCCATTGATTCGATTCGATTCGTTTCGATTCATTTGTTTTGTTTGCATGCAATAGACGAGTTCCTTTAGTCGTTCTGTTCCCTTCTCTCCCCTCTTCCTGTTATTTGCACTTTTATTGAATTCTTTTCTGTCCCCCCACCCCAACTTGGAAGGCGGAGACATAACATACATGTGTATGTGGGCGTGGGCAATGTTTGCAGGTGAATGCTGGTTATTATCGTTCGAACACAAAACACAAATAGAACGCTTAAATTGCTAGTGTAATCAATGGCAGAACCCAAATACAAACAAAAAATACAAATATAAATAGAAAATCTACAAATCTTGCGACCTTTAAACACAGCTGCCCTTTTTTTGGGTTCCATGGCTCCTTCTTCTCCATCTTCTCCTCCTGTTTTTTATTAAATTTGGTTATGATATGCAAATATGATTTACAAGTCATGGATTTCAATTGGTTTGCAATTACGTAGCTTGTTTTTCTTTAGAATAAATTTGATATGATTTCTTTTTGATTAGAATTGCACTTTAGGTAGGTTTTTGAAGGAATGTTGAATGAGGTTATATTGAGTTTTGCAGTGAGTGAGGTTAAGTTGAGTTCTGCAATGTTTGAAAGGTTCTTTCTGTTCAAAATTCCACGTAGATGTGGATAGTTTTCTGTTCTAGAGTTTATTCACTCAGTAAAAATGGTTGCCTTAATATTCAAGATAAGGTACAGTAAAGTCCACGAATTTTGAATGAGGTTAAGTTGAGTTTAGCAGTGAGTGAGGTTAAGTTGAGTTCTGCAATGTTTTTTCTATTCAAAATCACACACAGTTGTGGATAGAGTTATCTATTTCTCAGTTCTAGGATTATTTGACCTACTAAAATTGGTTTGCCTTTATGTTCGAGGTTGAGTACAGTTTGGTATAGAAATGCTGAGTGAGGTTATGTAGAGTTTTCCAGAGAGTGAGGTTAAGTTGAGTTTTGGAATGTTTGCAATGTTCTTTCTGTTCAAAATCACACACTTTTAGATAGAGCTATATATTCTTTCAGAGTTATTTAAGCAATTGAAATAGGGTTGTCTTAATGCTCAAGGTTAGTGGGTTTGGAACAGTAATGCTGAGTGAGGTTATGTTGAGTGTTTTTCAATGTTTTTAGGGTTTGTTTTCTCTGTTTTGTTTGAGGCACCTCAGTTTAACAAAGTGTGACTGCCTTTGGGATCGATATAAGACCTAACAAGTAGTGTTGAGTGAGGTTAAGTTGAATTTTGCAATGTTCTCTTATATTCCATCTGTTGTGCATAGTTCTCTGTTCCAGAGTCAATAATTTTTAACCTTAATGTTGAAGCTAAGAATTATATTGCTGGATTCTTTAATTGTTAAATTCTTCAGAGGGTTGGAAAAGTTCTTCAAGTTAAGTGTGCTTAGCTTTTCATTACTTTCATCAGTTCTTTGTGCATTAATAAGAGTGCTTATTTGTGGATCAATTGAGTAGAAGAAATAGTTTAAATATATTAGTTTATTGAGAAAAAAAATTAGCTTGATTACAAGAGATATTTCTTGATACCATAGTGATTATATTGCACTTAGCACTGTAACTACTTCGTGTTTCTTCCTATTTGAAGATAATGCAAAGTTAGCTTGATAAGCTTTGTTTATTTCAAAAATGTTCGACTTGTTGTGCCTTTTTTGGCTTCCATTGCACTCCAGAACTATCAGATTCCATATTATATATATATTATATATATATTGATATAAGTTTAGTTTAAATCGCATTCTTGCCGCTTCAAGCACTTCTCACACATGTGGGCAGCTTGGACACATTCAATTGGTTTGTCGCAAGGCTGCACTCGAGCTGGTCACACTGTTCCCTAGAGAAGCAGAGAGAGGGGGAGAGATGGCAGTGAAGCTATCAATCCATAATTTGCATCATTTTAATATGCATAACCAGAAGCTGTCGCTGCGATGCGAATCGAATCGAAGCCAAGCGAAGTGAGACGTGTTGAAGTGCGGCGCGGAGGGAGTGGGGGGGTGCCCCGTGGGGAGAGAAGAGCAGGAAGAGCAGTGGAGACTGGTACTGTCAATTGACAAACACCTACGTGATGTGCCGGGGTGTGGGTGTGTGTGTGTGGGTGTTTCCGGTGCGCGTGTGTAAGTGTGTGTGTGTTGTGCATGAATAAATCAAATTAGATTTGTTTTGTTTAATGCAACAAATAAATAACAAGAAATCTAAACAAATCACAACAACAGCAACAACAACATGGCAACAACAACAACAACGACAACAACAAAGGAAATCAGCCCCAGCCCCAAGGGCGGGCCAATGTGCGTGTGCGTGTCTATGTGTGTGTGTGTGTTAAGACGCAAAAGATTGACCACAGCAGATAAAATGTTGTACCATATTTCTTGCCGGACAACTTAAGATGCGCACACAGTGTGGAGGGGGGAGGCGTGGCAGCCAACAGATTGTGCGGCAGGATTTGTCACAGCATGCCACACAGTGTGGCAGCCGAGATAGTGAGCCAGAGGGGCGTGAGTGTGTGTGTGTGGAAGGAAGCAGACGCGCAGCAGCCTTGCATGATGTCGTCGTCGAGTGCAAACACGGCCGGATGTGTTAATGGCGGAAGCGGAAGTGTAAGCGCTCTAGCTTAGTGTGTGTATGGGTGTGTGTGCTGTGGCAAAGCGAGCGGAAGTGTTGCAGCAACAGCAGCATAAGCAACAACAACAGCAGCAACAACAACGATTAATCATGCAGAGTCGAAGTCAAACAAGGCGAGAGAACGAGAGTAAGAGGGAAATACAAGCAAAGGGCATTTAAATAAAGGGTGTGGGAGTGTGTGTGTGTGTGAGTGGTGTGTGTGTGTGTGTGTGTGGGGTGTACACATACTATGTCTCACACAGAGATGCATCACAGAGGCACAGCACAAATCGCAGCCAAACAACGACGTCGACTGTGCGGAAAGCAGTTTGGAAGTTGCTGTTGCAGTTGCACTTGCTGTGGCACGTTGCTGTTGCTGTTGTTGGTGTTGCTGGTGGCTGTTGTTGCTGTTGTGGTTGTTATTGTTGTGATTGTTGTTGTTGTGTTTAGTGTGTGTGGTGTTGTTGTGTTGTGCTGCTGCTGCTGCTGCTGCTAACGCGCTGCAATAGCAGCAACTGTTGTAGCTGTGCTGCTGGTGTTGCTGATGTTGCTGTTCGTGTTGCTCGTGCTGCTCGCTGTCTAGCACCCTGGCATGCAACATTCTAATATATTCATCCTCACCAATCGGTCGCCACGAGCCGCGTCTATAGGGCTTAGGTATCTGGCCCGTCTCGGCGTGATTCGATAGATTCATCACCAGATCCTCCAGCATCTGCGATCGTGTCCGTTCCTGCATGCGAGCGAACTTCGGTGCCGAGTACGAGGCGCGTTCCCCGTTCACGATCTTCGTCAGCAGCCACTCGCTAAGGGATTAATGTATGTCATCTCATATAGTACGCTATATCCGATATATGTGCCCACTTACCGAAACATCGGCCCCTTCTCAAATACCGACTGCTCCCACAGGTAGGGCTTGTAGGCGCCGACCTCGTCGCGGGTGACTACAGACACCTCGTAGCGTGTCGGCTTGTGTTTGATGCGCGCCGAGACACGCACCTGGTGGAGAGATGAGGGGTGAAGGGAATTTAGGGAAGATGATTTAGTGGGCAAGAAAGCTCAATATGATTAGGCGAGCTTTGATTAAGCGAGCTTTTTGATGCACTTTTTTAAATATCATATATGAAAAATATTTCATAAAGTTCAATGAGGTTCTATTTGCAGTTTTGCTTTAAAATGTTTCACTATTTGTAATGGAAAGCTTTTGAAAGCTGCTGAAAGCTGTTGAAAACTCTTGAAAATTATTGAAAACTTTTGAATGGTATTGAAATATGTTGAAAACTATTAAAAGCTGTTGAAAACTATAGAAAGCTGTTGATAAAGTACATTTTGCAAAAATTAAAATAAAGAAAGAAATCATTTGCAAATGAACTAACAACTACTACGCATCTTCTTTAATCTCAAAGCTGCTCAAAGCTTTTAAGTGACATTATAAAGTTCAATCTTATTCTACTTGTAAATGTTCTTGAAAGCTGATTGATAAAGCGCACTTTACACATATTGAAATACGGAAAGAAAGCATTTCTTAGAGTATTCATTGAATTTATTACACTTTCAATAAATAATTTGAGAAAAAAAGCTTTCAAAAGCGTGCCTAGCTTCTTAAAGAAGTGCTTAAATGAACTTAGAAGTTAAACTTGCGATTGAATTAGGCGAATCTAACAAGAATATGTGTAGACAAAAACTACAGTTCATATAACAAAAACTTGTCCATGTCACATTAAACTTTTCAAAGACCTTCCTCTTGAATTAATCAACTTAAAGCTTTACCAAACATGCTTCAATGAGCTTTAAGTTCGCAACTAACTAACAAAACTTTTTGCCTGATCGAATTTATTGAGCTTTTCAAACAGCTTTCAATTGTATTAAGCCATGAAAAGCTCTAAATCTTTAAGTTCCTTTACTTACCAGTATAAAAGTGTGCAGAAAATGACTCTTAATGCAGGCGGGACTGAAGCGAGTGTTGTCCGCCTCAAGAAAGACGACACAGACGATGTCGTTGCCAATGTGACGCTTGCGCTGAAGCTTCTGCGGATCGTGCTTTTCATAGGGCAGCAGGGTGGACACGTGGAACATGATCTCAATGTTGCGCCAGTTCGTGTAGACGGAGAACAGACCTGAGGGAGACAGAGAAAAAGAGAACAGAGAATATTAATAAGGAAAAGTAAATTTTATTATTAGTTTTTACGATTAAATTGCAAACTTAACTTTGAACTAGCAGGATTAAATTAAATATTATGTAATAAGAATAAATTATTTTAGGATAATTTAAGTTAATTTTTTATAATTTTTGCTTTGTAAATTATTATAGATATGCCACACACCTGTCAGATCGTGCACCGTATCAAGGCCACCTTTGTACTTATCGAAGCCGCGTAGTCGCACACGATCGCCGAGCAGGGTGAGGAACTCATCGAAGAGCGGTGAATTTTCATTATTGTCCAGAATTTGCTCTTCCGTATATTGCTCCTCCTTGACGAAAATGACGCCGACTTTCAATTCGGATTTAATAAAAACCTGAACGTAAGACGGGAAAGGTATATCTCGATTATATTCGATTATATTTATATTCAATTCCCAATCTTACTTGATCTAATTTAAGTAATTCCTCCGGCGTATCGGGTAATTGTCCTAATGTTAGTGGTGGATTTAAATTAACTTCTTTACCTAATGATCTAACTACCTCCTCGCGATTATATCTGTAAGCAAACGACATTACATATCGTGACCACACTTAGGGTATATGCATAATGGAGGATGCTTACCTATCGGCAAACACACAGGAGGCCGGAATCAGTCCATGAACCGTATAGGAACCAGCTCGCACCAGTATGCGAAACTGATCGCGTCCATTGAGCGTCTCCTGTTTGATCGATAGTATAACTGGACCCAAATCCTCATCGCTAGTAAAGTAATTCCAGTGTTCGGTGCCATAGAAATACTTCTCATAGGTCTCTTGCTCCACAGAGATTAGCTCGAATGCCCCCTGTTGATCCCATTGCTCCTCGATGGTTGTCTTCTTACGTGGACTCGGAGTTGCCTCCGAATCCTCATCGTCCTCATAGAGATCACTGCACTCGCGCTCCAAATACGCATCGCTAGCACTGCCAGCACGTATATCTTCGTGCTCCGAATCGCTCTCATCCCAGATGGTATGCGGTGTGGGCAGAGTTATCTTCTGGCGTGAACATTCGATCCAGTAGCCCGGTGTGGGCATCAAATTGTGCGGATATTCCTCACAGAATTCATCTGCAATGAGAAGGGGGAGAGAGGTTTGTTAGCTTTGTGGATTAATGAGGAATATTGAAGGTAGGACTAGAGAGAAAGGTTAACTTCGGCATGCCGAAGGTTTCAAGCCCCTGCAGGTGATTATTTTGTTCGATCGTTTCTATAGTAGTTATATATAGCATTGAGCAAAATTGAAAATAATATGTCGATTACTGTCCTTCATAATTTGTCAGTGAGAGGTAAAGTTATTTCTTGAATCGATACAAGTTTTCATACAAAAATTCTCATTTTGGTCAATTGACCTATTCCAGCCATTTGTTATAGTGATCCGATGTTGTTCAAATACAATATGCATAGTGTTTATATGGAGAAAGTTCGATGTAGTGAATTTGGCTGCATTATCTTGAGAAATAACCAAAATCGGCCGTTAGTTTGTATGGCAGCTATACGATATATCGTTCTGATTTTAATGAAATTTAACATACATAGTGTTTGTATGGAGAAAATTCGATGTAATAAATTTTGTTGCAATAAATAAAAATACAACTAAATTCGGCCGATAGTTCGTATGGCAGCTATACGATATATCGTTCCGATTTTGATGAAATTTAATAAGCATAGTATTTATTTACAGAAAATCCGCTGACTGTAAATTTTGTTGCAATATCTTGAAAAGTAACAAAAATAGGCCGATAGTTTGTATGACAGCTATACGATATATCATTCCCATGCAGCTTGTTCCAACTTATTTACAGCGTGCAGCAATAAGAAGCATACTTGCCAAGTTTCAGCAAGATAGCTCTCAAACTGAGGGAGCTAGCTATATTTCGGTAGGAGCCTTGAGGTACTTTCAAGGTACCGAGCAGTACCTGAAGAAGAGCAAGCAACAGTCATATTTGGTACTGCAGTTATTCTGATACTTCTATAACTCTCAATTTAAATTGAATAAAGAACAAGCAGCAAACAACCTTTTTCCCAACTTAGGCATCTTGAGACCATGTTAAAATGTACCTTGAAACCTTCTTAGCATTGTACTTACCATGCAGTATTCCCACTGCATTTCAGCATTAAAAACTTAAAACTTTCATAATATTAAGCCAACAACCTTCAAAGTAAATCCCTATTTGAAATCGCCAGCGGCCTTACCTTCAGCTTCACTCAAGCTGCCGCTGCCTTCTTCAATCTTGAGAGCTTGTTAGCGAAATATTTAGCGAATTTTGACGCACGTCAATTGATGATTACAAAGCCCCTCAGCGAAGGCAGCAAGCCGTTTTGACAGCCTTCAAACTACACGTATTGTAGTTGCTTGCATCATGTTCAAGGAGTATTATGTTCAAGAACTCATTAGTTTGCAATACCGTTGTGGAGCGGGGGCCCAGCTGCACTACCTTGGAGTGCGTCTTGTCCTAATTGGGCTTTGTTCTCGATTTACACACACTGCAAGTCGACAAAAGCTGTTCAGCTTCTGTCTTCGATTCATTTCTGTCGTCGTTCCTTCTTCATTGCATTGTCTATTAATTCTCATTCAATTAGGAAACCTTCTCTGTCTGTTAATCATGTTGCAAATCCTTCGAATTGTTCAACCTAAGTGTTGTTCAATTCTCTGCTGACAGAGTGAGAGGGAGGTAGGTAAAGAGAGAGGCAATACAATTGGAGTACGCAACTTAAATCAGAGCTGAAAATTCGTTTGGAAATTGCAACCGCAACTGAAAATTTCTTTGGCTTTTCGATTAGTTGCACTAATAAACAAGCAACAGCTTAAATGAGTGAGTGATTGAAGAGTGAGAGAGATAGGTGAGTGGGTATGGGGTATGCCAGACTGAGAGTTACACTGTTTATTTTGAATATAGTTTAAAAAAGTTTTTTGCTATGTTTTCTCTTTCTTTTTTCGTTTTTTTTTCGATTTCTTCTCTACTCCTTTTGCCCTAAACTATCCATCTTCCCCGTCTGCTTGCCCCTTACAGGGTATCCAATTTGTTGAGTAGTTCAACAACTTGACTCAATGCATTGTCGGCTCTGTCAAAGTCTGTTGCACTTGCCACAAACTGTTGCACCGCAAAAGTTATACCCAATTTGCTTTTCGAACTGTTGAAATTTTGGAAAAGTTCGTTTCCACCTCCCTCCCACCACGCTCCCCCTAACCACACACAGTGATTGAGTTGCAGAACAAGTTTTGTGCGTGCCAAATTTGTAGAGAGAGAGGGAGGGGGAGGAGGAGCAGGTAGGGCAGAAGTAGGAAAGCCATCAACGGGCCGTGTAAACAAAATAATTTAGTGCAATTCAATTAAAATGCAAATACCGCAAAAACGATGTAGAAAAGGGAAACTGCTGCGTCAGCAGACAGCAACACACACACACACAGCAGCAGCACCTACGCACACACACACACAGAGAGAGAGGAGAGTGACGCACACACAAATGCAGAGCTGTGGCACAGCTGCGCCGCACTTTGCCATAAAAGTAGCAAAGTTTTCTTGCCACTGATTGAGCTGGAAATTTGATGTGGCATGCGGCGTGCGTTGGCACACAGCGCGTAAGTCAATAATGGCCCCAACTGGAGGCGCCTCACGACTTTGATAGACGTCCGACTAGGTGCGCAGCCTGCCAGCTTCAGCTACCCCAGTATGTGCTGCCAAGCAAGTTCTTTGACTTAAATGTGGCACGACATGTGAGCAAGTTGGGCTCGTAAAATGTGCGGCATGTGGCAGCGAGCGGCAGCAGCCAGCGACAGTAGCGGCAGCAACTATGATCTAATTAAGGGGCGCCGCGCATTTACCGCAACATGTAGCAAGGCAGGCACTACGGCAGCAGGCAAGTGCCATGTGCCATGTAGCATGGCCTGCCAGGGCATATGACGTCTGTGTTGCATACTTTTCGGGCGCGAGCGCCAGCGCGCACAGCTGCTGATGCTGCCCCAAGTGCCGCATAGACAATTATGCCCAAACACACACACCCGCACACACACTGGCACACCCGCACAGAGTCATAAAACTACAACAACACGAGCCCACGCCGTCTTCGACCTGAAGCTGAACCCATCGCTGGCATCTTTATTTCTCTCTCCCTCTCTCTCTTTAATTCAAATTTGAATAACTCGCGGCGCCTCTTGTCGTTGTTGTTTTGCGGTCGCCTTTGCGTGTCTTTCCTGCTTTTTTACTTGACACTCTTTCCCATCCTCTTTCTCAGTCGAGGCAAAGTGAAATCTCTCGTGAAGGCAGCAAGGCGAGCAGCCTCAGCTTTTAGTCGCCAGTTGAAATGGGATCTTTGAAAAGAGTTTTACTAGCTCGTTATGAGTGCGTGTGTCTGTGTTTGTGTGGCATATGCTGTGTGGCACACACTCATATACAAAGTGTGTGTGTGTGTGTGTGTGTGTGTGAGAAGCTGGTCATGTTGCCAGCACAGCTTATATCATAATGGTTTGTGGCTGTAATTGAAGCTGTTCTTCAGGAAGTAGATTTATGTAGCTGGCAAGAAGCGGTGCGCCTCATACGTATGGCATATTGCCATTAATCATATGACTACTATTAGTGGTTGATATGGCATGTGTATCTCATGTATATCATGTGTATATCTTTCGTATTTTAGCTGATATTTGTCAGATGTCTCAACATACACATATATATGTAATCAACTGACATACGTTACTAATTGTATGACAAATATCATATGTTTGTTTCATCATTTAGATGTGGTAAGCAACAGCTCTTAAGTGACATGAAAAATATGTGTCATACCATCATAGATATGTATGTATACCTTAGAATATATGTTCATACTAATAGATGTGTCATATGTTTATTATATGACATCATGTGATATTTTTTTTTCACAATCAAATGACAAACATGTCTTATACTTATCTAATGCTTTGATGCATTTCTTTTATATGACAATATTTTATTTGTTTGATACGTCATACAGATATGGTAACCAACAACTCTTTCATCACATTTATCAAATGACAAATACATAATTATATGCTAGAAGTTATTACCCAAATTGCATAACCCTTTGTCATATGTTTGTCATGGCAAAGTCTCGTCATACTCGTATATAATTATATGGGTAAGGTTGTAGGATCTCAATTCATACCAAATCTCTTTCAGGACATTTAATATGTAATCAATATGTGTCATACATGCATATATGTTTTTATGTATTTATCCTATGCTTGAAGTCTTTTACCAAAATTTGTACATACATATGTATGTATGTCTTCTATTATATGACAGTATGTCATATGTTTACATGTCAAAGTAGATATTGTTGGACCTCAATCTATACCATATGTATGCATATAACAACTTGTGTGTTGTACTCGTTGCCATATGTGTATGACATGCTCAGTCCAGGATAGGTTTTTTAGTTTGACATTAAATATATGACAACTAAATAGTACGCTCATACTGCTACATATGTATGTGTGGTTAACTAAGATATATGTCGGAGATAACTCATATACCAACTGTAAAAATATTGCCTTATAACATATTTATCAACTTCAGGCCATATAAGGCATATGACTGGACAAATAATTTGTCAGTTGGATAGTAAGATGATTAGTTACTTATCTTGTCTGGCAACTGGCAACTACATCTGACACTCTAGCTAGTAAACATCATTCCAAGAGTATTCGTGCCGTCTGTCTTTTCCACTTCTAACTAAGTTCTTTCTTTTCTGTTTGCATAATCGACTTTGGTCAGATTTGTGTTATTTCTTTTTTCACACAAAGCGAAAGACAAAGCAAAGAGGAGCAGAGCAGCAGCAGATGTGGAAAGGGCAAGAGAAGCCGAGAAGGGCGTTTGCCTCCTGGATGAGACATACATTTTATTTTTAAGACCAGTTAAGCCACAGGCAAAGGCGACAGCTTCGTGACCATTTTAGTTAAATTGGATTTACGCATCACTCTACACCAGCTTTCTCACTATGTCACTCACACTCTCTTTCTCTCTCCCTCTCTAGTTGCAACTGCAGTGTTCACAGTGTGAATACGTATCTCTCTCTCCTTATTCGCCATATGATGCTGGGTATCTGTGCGTCTGTCCGTTGCTCTGTGGGCATTAATAATATACAAATCTCTGGAATGACATTTCGCTTGCCATTTGTCTGCCTGTCTATCAGAGTTGACAAAGCCAGAGAGAGGAAGAAGTAGAGGGGAGAAGGGGACGCTTCTCTTGCCACTACTGTCCTCCATTAAACCAATTGGCCATTATGCCATGCTCGGTTGCCCAGCTCGGGGCCCGGCCCGGCCAAGGGTCGTCTATCAATCATATGTCACAGCGAGAAGAAGCAGGCAAAAAAACAAGTGAAAGTGAAAGTGAATGTGTGTTGGGCACGTGTTGGCGGCGCCTACAAATGCCAGTCGATTACGCCGATTACAACCATCGTCGTGGTCGTAGTGTGTGTTATCGATTCCACTCCACAATTTGCATAGCAGCCGTCAAATTCTTATTGCAAACGCAAACCACAAATTGAATCTCCAAAGTGCGAGCCGCTGCGCTGCGTTGCGTCGCTGTCGCCACTCGCTCTGCCCCCCTCTTCTCTTTGTTCCCTCTTTCTGCCTCTCTTTCTCCCTTTTCCTTCCTCTCCTTTTCCCTCCTCTCAGTCTCGCTCTCTGTGTGTGCGCGTAAGTACATAATGCTAAGTAAACTTTTATGCACAGTTTGGGGATTACATTTGGCAGCTGACGAATAAGCGCGAATACCCTAGCAAAAGTGGGTATATTAGCGATGTAGCCATGTGAAAGTTCAACATATTTACACATATATTAATGCACATGCTGTACAAAAAGAATTTCAGCTATTTGTTTAAAGGAAAAATAGAATTATTCCAGAATATGTAGAGTAGAAATCTTTATTTGTTAAGCAACTTAGTCTCTCTCTGTTTGCCCTCTCTTTCACTCCTTTTTACTTCTGCCTCTCTACCTCTTTCTGCTTTTGCCTTTCCTTGCAATTTTTTCCAGGGTATTTTCTAGTCAACTCTCCCTTAGTTGCCTCGAACTCCAGTGAAACGCAGAATATTTTTGCTGAATTATGCGAGCAGCGAGCACATTGGCATCTGCGTCGCGACGAGGGGAGGCGCACTCTCTTGTCCCCTTCCCCCACACACTCTTTCTCTTGCTCACGTATTACGTATACGCCGTGTATGGCGCTGTGGTAAGCAACGAATCAATCACGCACACTCACACGCACAATAGATAATTTTCAGTGGCTTTGGCATATTTGTGGTTCGGTTGAGCCAATAAGAAATGTAATTAAGGTGCGTTCAATGCGGCGTATGCGTAATGCAGCATGCAATAAAAGTGCATGCAAAATTAATGAATGCATTGCACATTGCCCTCGCAAGTTATGCTTGTTCCCATTCAGCCTGGGAACAAGCACCAGAAGAAGGAGGAGCTGGAGAGGGAGCAAAGGATTTCCGCTTAAATAACGTGTACTCAGCGAGTGGCAAGTGGCAAGTGGCTGTGGCAGCGGTAAAGGGGCAGAGGAACAGGGACATGGTCTGTGGCAGTGGCAGTGGCAATGATATCTCTGTTGTTGCCACGCGTTTGTTATCGGTTTGATAGTCGCGTCGCATCGCATCGCCAGCACAAAGCAAATGACAACAACACGCGTGACCAGCAACAACAACAACAAGAGGAACAGCAAGAACAACAAGGGGCACAGTTTCAGTAAGCGTTGCTGCTGTTGCCACTTTGCCCGGCCACGCCGCCAATAGAGGCCACAGATACCGCAGAGTGTTGCACGTTGCATGTTGGCGCAGCGCCAAGAGGCGCTGATTGTGCAACGCGCTGGGCTGTTTGTGATGCAAACCAAAAGCCATGCTAAGCTTAAAGGCCAGAAGGATAAAATAAGGAGAGGGGAAGGGAGAGAAGGAGGCAGCAAGAGAGAGGCGGTTGTAAAACATTAAGCTTACGGCATGATTTAAATGAGCTGGGAAAGGATTATTTAAGAGAGAGGCGAAAAGAAAGTCAAACAGAGCAATTGAGAGAGAGAAAAAATGAGAGAGAGAGAGAGAGAGTGAGAGGCAGAGTAAGCGAGAGATGTCTGGAGAATGATATATCAAGATCAAGAGAGGAGGGAAAGAAGGCACGGTAGAAAAGTATGCAATGTTTTCTATTCTCTTCTTGTGTCATTCTTAAACTTTTTGCCGAACTAGCTGAATGAATTTATATGCCAAGAGATATATGATATAAAAAGAGGAAGAGAGACGAGAGAGAGAAAGAGAGAGTGAGAGAGAAAGAGAGAAGGAGAGAGAGAGAGAGAGAGAAAGAGATAGAGAGAGAAGTATACTAAAAGGTACGAGGAGAAAAAAAGTTTGAATGCGGAAGAAAAGGCTCGGACAAAAAAGTATGCAATATTTTCCATTCGCTTTTTGTATCATTCTTAAACTTTTCGCTAAGTTTGTATACCAAACAAGAGAGAGGGAGAGAAAGGGAGGGAGTAATAGTCACAAATAAAGAAGAAGACAGGGAAGCCAGGACAACAGAAAGCGAATATAAGACAAAACAAAATTATGAAGACACTCGCATTATATTCATATTCCGCTTTCTCTGACATTCTTAAACGTTGCGCTACTTGTTTTGAATTTCTATGTTTGGGAGAGGAAAAGAGAAAGGATGTTAAAAGAAAAAATAAGTGAAAGGGGAGAGAATAGAAGTTAAATTAATAAAGAAATAGCAGGCATAAAATGCTGCAAAACTTTTCTACCTTTCCTCGCTTTGTTCGATATTCTGGAACGTTTTACTGGCTGCTCTCGACTACTGTGTAAACTGAACTTGTACTCAATTTCTTCATGAATATTACAAGTGTGCTCAACCTCAACTCAGTCTCAGTCTCTTGTCTCGTGTTCTCATTCAACTAATTTCACTTAATTCCTTTCATTTCACTGCGCATCAATTCTCAAATTTAGTTTCAAATTTCCTCTCAAGATATTTACAGAGATTTCACGTTGGCAACGCTACCCCGACTACCTTCTGTCAGTGTTCCATTGCCAAAGCGTTCCTGCCTTCGCCACTTGAGCGTGTGCTAATTTTGTGAAGTTTTCTCATTTCCGTTTTCATTTCTCCATTTCTCTTTTTTTTTTTCGTTTTGTTCACGTGAATTTGAAACCTCAAGTTGATGTGTTTTCTCATTTGTTTCTTTGATTTGCCGAACGCGGAATAATTACTTGGCTCGGTTTTGATTTCAGCTACCCTTCCTCCCCCTCGCTGCCACTCTGCGGGGCCATCAATTTCGTTCATTGCATGAAAATGAAGTGGCGCAATCCTCGTCATTGTCAGCAGCCCAAGGGGGGTGGGGGAGGGCAGCAAGTCAAGGGGCACATTTTTGACTTTTTTATCTTTCTATTTGAATTTGTTGCGCATCGTTTCGCATTTCCTTTTTTTTTCGTTTTCTGTCTTGTTTGTTGTTTGCTCTGCAAGGAGGGGAGTGTGGTGGGGGGGGTAAGGTTGACAGGGGGCGTGATTTTTAACGCGATCCTGTCTGTTGTTGTTGTTTTTTTTTATCCCCTTGCTCCTCCACCAAAATTTTCTCCTGTGCTTGCATTTTTGTATTAAGCTGAAGCCGCATTTCCCTGGCATTTTCCCGCCGCTTTCCCGGGGCACAGTTTTGGTTTTTATTTTTTTTTTTTTTTTTTTTTGGCTTTTCCGCGTCCATCTGGCCATTTGGCCATTTGCTTTATTTGTTCTCCTCCAAATGGAGGACAGCACTTGAGGCAGCGGCATCGTCATTAATGATGTCAATGCTGACAATAAGGTCAGCAAATAAACATTATCCAACATTAGGCTGGCTATACAGAGCCACGTCGGTCAAGTGGACGCCACTGAAAGTGCCCACCCCACGCCCCCTTGCTACCTTCCACACTTTCCTCTGGCCTCTGCCCTACGATTCTGTCTCTTTTGCGCTTCAACTTTGTCACTTTATCTTTCTGCCATTTTATTTGCATTTGATGGTCGATTGCTAATTGCCCCCAACGAGGCAGGGGGGCAGTGCGGGGGTAGAGGGGGAGGGTCGATAGGTTTCCATAGGGTTGCCTTTTAAGTGATGACGATTTTACAACGCATTGCTAAGGCTTTCCGACCACCCCGTGGTGGCACATGTTGACAGCTTCGCACGGAATTTTTACAATCCCCTCAACCTCTCAACCTCCGACCCTTCCCCAACCAATTCCCCCCCGTTAGCTTGTTATCGAAGTTGTGTACACAGGCGAGAGAGCACAAAGCGAGGCGAGTCAAGTGCGAACAACAATCCAATTGAATCGCATCCGCAGCGCAGCGTGGCTGAGAGAAATCAGAAATGCCACCGAAAACCCATCACAATCATCATCATCAACGCCATTGCCATTCAATAACAGCAGGGGGGAGGGGGGTATTCCAAGCAGCGAGTACAGTTATACAATTATTTTCCAAAAAGGAATTCCTCACATGCATTGTGCGAAATAAGCGACTAACGGGTCATTTAGTGCTGATATTGTTGACATATAGATCAATTGGAACAGCTGGAAATCAAATTATTGCGGATGGTAAACGTTGAGAATGCTTGCCATGGAGGTGTCCAAGAGGGAAAATAGTTCATAACTGTTTGGAAAGGCTTAAACAATAGGAATTGAATCGATTGGTGGCATTATTCAATATTCTGAGATGTTTTTAGATGGATTTTTATATCCGTTTAGGGTTTTCTTATCGATTTAAAGCAAGATAAAAATTATAGAAAACGTTTAACAATTTTTTAGACTTTTTTAGAGATTGATTTTGATGTTTATCTTTGTTTAGTGCTTTGTTATCGATTAAAAACATGAATCAATTTCCTAATTTTCTAATTTTAGGGTTTATGTGTATTTTTGTGTCGATTTTTTTTTTTTTTTTTTTTTTTTTTTTTTTTTTTTTTGCTAAAGTGTGTTTGTTAGAATATTTAATTTTATTTATTTTATGTGTAACACAACTGATTTCTAATGTTTTCTTAACAAAGCCGAAACCTTATTAACTAAAAAATGTTATCGATATAAAAACGAAGTTTGAATTTGTACAATGAGGAAATGGAAATGAGTTTCCTCTAATTTCTACATTCAAAATCAAAGTACAATGCAGAAAATAGCGAAAAGACAAATGCCACAACCCGCTTTCATTTGTGCACTGTTATCGTTATCGATACCGTTTTCACTTGAGTGGAATCAAAATGAAAACGAAAAGGAGCAGCAAAGCGATGGTAAAGTTGTGATAACCCGACGCCGACTCCAGGGTAAGCACAAATACAAAAGCGGAAAATGCAAACGAAATGGAAAGAAAAGAAAAGCGCGTTTTCATTTTGTTCGTTTTGGTGCTTTTTCAATTTCCCACAGCCACGTGGCCGAGTTTTTCACGTGTGATTGTACACGAGTGTGGCGTGAGCGAATTACTGAGTGTGTGGGTGTGCGTGGTTGTGCAAGGGAGAGAAAGAGGGAGAGGGAAGGAAAGGGAGTGTGTTGTGCAAGACAGTTAGATGATCACATTAGCAGCACTTTCCCGTCGTCGTCCTTGCATTTCACTTTATTTCTTTTCTTTTGCACTTCACTTTTCACTTCATGCCTTCTTCTTCTTCTGCGTCTCCATTTTCTTCTTCTTCACTT
The DNA here is from genome assembly GCA_018151435.1 of Zaprionus africanus. Lineage (NCBI taxonomy): Eukaryota > Metazoa > Arthropoda > Insecta > Diptera > Drosophilidae > Zaprionus > Zaprionus africanus. The sequence continues at coordinate 6,642,131 of JAECXB010000076.1, forward strand.
GCCACCTGTCACTTTGCACTTTGCCGTTATCTGGCGCATTCCGTTGCTGCTTGAGGCGACGCTCTCACTGTAAGAAGTAACACCAAGCGCATCGAGTAGCCAAGCTTTTGAGTTACGATTTACAGCGACAGCGACGTCAATACGTGGCGTATGCGTAATATGCTCACAAGAGACACTCACTATGCACTTTACTGTGTGTGTGTTGGTGTGGCCCATGTCAATTGCAGTTGGCGTGATAAAAACTTAAAAGGGAAAATTAGTCTCACTTTTTTCTTTTTTTATTTGATTGGAATCTACAAAAAGAAAGGCCAAAAGGTCGTAAAGGGGGGCAGAGCAATACAAGGGTTTGGGAGGGGGTGTGTGCTTGGAACATGAATATCCCAAGCTCATCTACGCGAAAGCACGAAATTTCTTTATTATTAATTTAAAAACCTGCGATAGCGCCGAGATTAAAGCGCCAAAATCAAATAAGAAGGCAGAGCCGCAGGAAAACGAAATGAAACAAAAAAAAAAAGAAAAAAAAAAAACAGTGAAAACAAAATATAATATAAAATTAAAAATGTGAAAAAAAAAACAAAACGTAGGCAAAAGCAAAACGGGGAAGAAATATCTCAAGCGGATTTAAAACTTGCCACGCTGAGGGATGTTGCTGCGAGGCAAGGGGGCAAGGGGGGCAAGTGGGTAACGAGGGACCGCCAGCAAGGGGTTACCTGCCAGATGACGAGCATGGCGATAAGCATGAGTTAAGGAGGGAGAGGTGGGTGGGGACTGGACAGCGGGTCTGCTCGGCCAGGTCCGTCATGCATTTGCATAAATGTCAACTAATTTTGTAGCGTCGCTGTTTGCGTTTAATCAAAATGATGATAAAGCTGACGACAAGCACGGCACACACACACCCAGACTCACACACACACACAAGGCAGCACCTGCCTTGCCACACCCACACGCCTTAAATTTAAGGCATAAGCTTCCTCAAACTGAACATTTCGACTTTGTTTTGTGCAAATTGATTTTCAAAATAGTTTTCCAGGGGGAACAAGCAGGCGCGCAGGGAAGTGAGAGAAAAGAGAAAGAGACAGGGAGAGAATGAGAGAGAGCGAGTGAGAGTGAAAACAAAGCGAGAAATTCAAGAACTCATCGACATTCAAGCGCACTCGAGACTTTTTGGAAAACCTCTCTCCCCCTCTTTCTGTCTATTAGATTTGCAGCAAGTTCAACTCGAGTTGCCTCTTACACTTCTCCCCCTCCCCCTTCCTCTGCCCCTGCCTGCTGCCAGAGTTTCCTAAGTACTTATTAAAAAACAACAAAAACTTGAAAGAGAAATATTTATAAATTTGCCCAAAGAGCGAGCGCAACGGGCAACAAAAACAAACCGAGTAACAAATACCCTAATAAAAAATGCAGAAAAGGGTGAACCATTTGTGCGATTAGGGTTGTGTGGGGTTGCTAGGGTTGCCACTGCTAATTTGGAATAATTATGATAAGGAAATATGCAGAAGGACACCAAGCAAAGCGTAAAGCCCACTTTTTATTACAGGGCTACCACCTTGTATGCTGGTAAGCAGGGTTACCACATTTTAAAAAATTTTCTTGAATTCAACAAGTCTTTTTAGTCTTTTTTTTGCAGAAATTTATCAATTGGCAATGTTCTTTAATAACGTGCAAACTTTCTTTGCCAGGGTTGCCACAACTCAGAATAAATAAGGTAAAGAACTTTATCTCGATTTTTGCTAGTAATGTAAATACTCTTAAAACAATCAGGCCAGGGTTGCCAAGCCTACTGCAACATGCGAGCTTTGTGCCAGGGCTGCCATAGCTTATTGAAAAAAAATGTTTAGCTGGAATTAACTTCAGAACTGGAATCAAATTCTTGTCATTTATATAAAAACACATTCCAGGGTTGCAAAGCCTACTGTGAAATGTAAAATTTGTGCCAGGGTTGCCACAACTTATAGAAATCATGGGCTTATCAGGTTTTAATTTAATTTGCATTTTTGTCAGTTAACAAAAAACCTATGCAAGGGTTGCTAAGCATTCTGTCACTTGTAAACTATGTGCCAGGGTTGCCACAACTTATATTAAACTAGTGTGTAGTTGACATTAACTAAAGTAGTTGCCTTGAGTTTAACTTGCTACAATAATTTTGCTGTAATAATGTTGCCAGGGTTGCCAAAACACATCACAAAGCTGCCAATGTTTGAGGTTAGGGTATCTCTAAAATGGCAACATACAATGGCGGACGGCAGAGGCAACTGCGACGGCAACGGCGACGGCGTTAACAGAAAATTGGAAATTCATGTTGACAAGTGACGCCGGCGCTGGCGTCGCTGCCGACGCTGTTGGCGTTATGTACGTGACGGCAATTTCAATTTTCGAATTATGCTGCTGATGGCGCAGCACCAGTACCAGGACCAGCACCACCACCAACAACAACAACAACAGCAGCAGCAGACGCAACTTTGGAAAACAACAACAAGAGCAAGAAGTGCAAAAGCAGAGCAGATTATTGAAATATTTCTTTCGGTTCTGCAGCTGCAGCTTCAATGGCAACGCTGCCAGCGTCGACGTTTACGTAATCAACAATTAAAGTTTATTGCCTTCAAAGTGTTGCTGCGCCAGCGGATTATTCATTATTCATGCGACTCATTGCGACTCATTCGACTGATTCATTTATTCATGTCACACGCCAGCGACGCGACAATGCAATGAAAATGTCATTGGATGCTGCAAGGAGAACAGCAGCAGCAGCAGCAGCTGCCACGCCCCCAAACTGCAGTAGTAGCAGCAGATGGAACAAGTTGATGATGGGGGAGGAAGGGGGTGGTGCAGGGAGTGGGGGTGTACACTGTGGCCTAATCAACTTGCAAATTGGCCAATAAACCCGGCACCACAAAGTGCTGAGGGGACACGTCCTTAAAAAGCCATTCGCCTCGGCCATTTTGCGGTACGTTCACTTGGCAACCTCTCACCCCCTCTCTCCGCCCCTGCCAGCCTCGCCCTCTCTCTCTCTCTCTGCCTGCGAGTGTCCGAAATGCAAATGGCGGCACACACAACTGCAACAAGCAAGTGAACTTGTTAGGGGGACGGAGTTTTGATTGGATGTGCGAAGGGTCACACAGTTTCCAAAGTGCTTTCAAGCGAAGAGAGGGGGAGGGGGGAGGAATGAGGGGGAATATTTTAGAAAACCTTGCGATATATATGAAATTTCAGTTTTATAGCTGCAAGCTAATGGAACACGCGATTTATGCGAAATTTGCACAGAGTTTATCGTAGCTTAGATTGCTGAGCTTGTGGAAAAACAGTTTTTAGATCTACGATCTGGAATATTAGATGTTATGTAGGGGAATTATATCGTATCTTTATATTTTTCTTGATATATGTATAAAGTCACATATTTAGATTATATACATATATCGTACTTTAGACATAGGTTAGTCAAGGTAAAGGTGACTCAAGGGTTAGGTTACTTATGGGTATAGGTTCTTTAGAGGCATATGTTCGCATAAGCTATTTCTGGGCATAGGTTACTATTAGGCATAGGTTACTTATGACCTTAGGTTACTATAGGCATAGGTTACTTATGAATGACCTAAGGTTACTATAGGTAAAGGTTCCGTATGGGCATAGGTTACTTATAGGCAAAGGTTCTTTATAGGCAAAGGTTCTTTATAGGCAAAAGTTACTTATAGTCATACACGTGGGTTCCTTTTAAGCACAGGTTTGTTATAAGCATAGGTTGCATATGGTCATAGGTTACTTAACGACATAGGTTACTTCTAGGCATAGGTTACTTATGGCCAAAGGTTACTTGTGGGCAAAAGTTACTTATGGGTTAGGTAACAAGAGGCATAGCTTCCTTATAGGCTTAGGTTCTTTCAAGGCATAGGTTCCTTATAGAAACAAGTCCGTTATAGACATAGGTTGCATATGGTCACAGGTTACTTCTAGGCATAGGTTCCTTATGGGTAACGGTTATTTATGGGCTTACGTTACTTATAGGCTTAGGTTCTTTATAGTCATAGGTTCTTTTTAAGCATAAGTTCCTCATAGGCATAGGTTTCTTAAAGACACAGGTTCATTAAAGGCATAGGTTGCATATGGTTATCGGTTACTTATAGGCGTAGGTTACTTCTGGGTACTTACTATAGGCACAGGTTCTTTATAGGCATAGGTTCTCTTTAGGAATAAGTCCCACATGGCATAGGTTGCACATGATCATATGTTACTTTAAGGCGTAGGTTATCTTCAGGCACTGGTTCTTTATGGACAAAGGTTATGCAAAGCTTAGGTTACTTGTTGGCACAGTTTCTTTACAGGCGTAGGTTACTCAAGGTATAGGTTACTTTTACGCAAAGGTTTCTTGGAGACATACGTTACTTATAAGGCAAAGGTTATGGAATATAGGTTACTCAAAAACTTTCGGATAAACTTAGCCTGGCTATGTAATAATCTTTGACAATATTAACAGCACTAAATATATCATTAGCACACACAGCAGGTTTCAGCTACTTAGCGCACAGATCAAAGAAGTTAAGGAGTGGGTAACTCTCTCTCGCGACAGAGACAGAGACAGAGACAGAGACTCTTCTCCCTCCCTGCGCTTCCCTTCTTACTTCTTTAGATAAAGCGTTCTTTTCATATTCAATGTGATAGCTCGTAATTCTCAACTTGTCAGCGACTGTGTGAAACTTTTGTGCAGAAAGGGTTTAGTCATGAGTGAAAGAGAGACAGAGAGAGAAAGGGAGAGGAGGGTAATAATCACTTTGCAACAAAATGGCAACTTGTTCGGGCGCGTACCTGCAGCTTGTGACGACAACGAAGACGCGACTTGAGATTTTGTCAATTTGCTCTCAAATCGCATAAGCCTTGCAAGGGGTAAGTGGGAGGGAGGAAGGACTCAAAAACTTTGAGCTGGCAGCTGTTGCGGATGTTCTTGCGGCTTTTGCTTTGTGCTGCCTCTCTACCTCTCTCCCCATCTTTCTCTCTCTCTCTATATGTATATCTGTCTATCTCTGTCTATCTCTGTCGTCTTCTCGTAATGAAGTGCTAAATTATGCTAAATGTGTGGTAAAATGTGATTTGAGGCAGCGTGGAATAAAGAGCAGGCTAGAAGGGGGTGGGAGGGGGCAAGGCTAAGAGCTAGTCAAGTCGAGTCGATGATATTGCAGTTGGAATTGGAACTGCGAAAGTCGCCGCCTTTATAAGGACTTAACACTCGCCAGTTCTATGAAAACAAATTACTTTCCAGGCAAATTGACTTTGATGTACCACAGGGACTGCCCAGGGGCAAAGGGGGATGGGGAGAGGAAGACGGAGAGAGGGAGGTTGCGGGTGAGGTAGCAGCAAATTTTGCGTGCGTCATTGCTTCAATTACAGTAGCAACAGCAGCAACAGCAGCAGCAACAATGAGCAACAGATTTATGATTTCTCTCTCTCTCTCTCCCTCCAGCCAAAACCCATGAGCATGGCTCCCACGCAGCATAAAAGGGGGCAGGAGGGGCTGCGCTGGTTCACTCATTGTTCGCAGCTGAGCTGAAGCGAGCTGGATCGGATGATATGCGAAATTGTGTGTGCCCAGAGCGCCTAAATGTATGCAAAGTGAACTAGGACGACGCTGCCTGCAAGCCGGAAATTGGTTGCTTCCGTCGTCGCGTCCTCGTCGACGTTCCCAAAACTCTTAGCCGCCCCTCGTCAACTCTTGTAGCTCTCTACCCCATCCCCTCCCTTTCCCTATTCCCCCATTCGCCTTGCTTCCTACACAAATCGCGTTCACTCGTATGGGAAACCAAAGCCTGCGTGCACAGCGAGAAAACTCTTTGAACTTTACAACTTGTTCAATGATAGAGATAGAGCAAGTGACAGGGAGATTGTAAGGGAGAGAGAGAGAGAGTGCAAAAAACCGCTTTAACTTTCGCCAAAGTTCATGTTCGCAGAAGCCGAGCAAGTGTTAACTACAATAGCAGCAGTTTTTCAATACTTTTTTCAAACTCTTGACAACTTTTTGTGCTCTGCGCAGCCATTGAAAGTGGATTGTGCAGTACAGCACAGTTTGACCTTATTGGTCTCTCTCTCTATCTCTCTCCCTGTCTCTCTTTCTTTTTTCACTCTTTCTTTCTCGCTATCTCCCTTTCTTAATGCAATTTGTATTGTTATTATTCATGAGTTTAATTTAATGCAAAATATTAAGAATCTTTGAATAAATTTGATCAGGCAAATGACTTTAGCACAATTTTAAACTATTTCTCTCGAACAAAAGTGATGCATCTTCGATCTTTCCGTGTTATACAACACTCTTCGATTGTTAGGAATATAAACAGGGATATCGATAACTTAATAATTTAAGGCGACACTTAAGTAACATAGGCAAAACAAAAAACCTTAAGAGCATCAAATTTTTTGCCGTGTAGGCTAGGTATACATAGAGCTAAGCAGGTTTGGGGGCTGACTGAAGGGAGAGTTCTCTCTATCTCCCTCTCTCTCTCCCTCATGCGCTCTCTCTTTCGCTCTGCTTACTTCTTTGTGCTTTCGGCTAAGTGAATGAAAGCGAAACTTTAATTGAAACGAACGTTTGGCGCGCGTTTTTGGGTTAAGTGATTGATTATGTCTTGTTTGCTGGCTGGCACACACACACAGACACACACACACACACACACATAGCATACACAAGTAGACACATGTAAACACTCTACTAAGACAAGCCTACACACACACACACGCACACACAACTCGCAGCTCACATTGAACATAAATTCGATTCGTTTGCCGTTGTTACTGTTGCGTTGCTGGGCGTGGCACTTAACACACACACACTCGCACACACATAGTTGCACACTCAGGCATATGAAAAATTGACTAACTGACAAGGGCGCAGGATGAGGCAGCAGCAACAACGACGACGACGTCGGCGCCACCAACTTTGACAATGGGCTGCGGCGCGCCACAATTCATGCGTTGCCTCAAATTTTTCGTGCCACAATAGAAAACGCGCCCTTACAAACCTTCAGTCGGCCTACCCTTCAACCTTCCCTGCTGCCCACAAATCGAATCAATAATTTAATGCAGGTGACGCCTCTACCCCCTCGCTGTCCGTATGTCGAGGTGTCCGTTTCTTTTGTCATTGTGGCCATTTGCCGCATTAACACCGCGTTGCCGTCCATAATAATGTTCTCGTGCCATGTGTTTTCGGGTCTTGTTAGGCAACCTCTCAAAGAACTTTCCACACATCCCTCGCACACCCCCCTTTGTGACACACTGGGCACTGCCTACGTGAACTAAAAGTAGACTGGACAATTCAGTTTAAAATTGACTTCATAAAATTTTCACGCTCTGCGCAGGCTTTTCTTTTCGCATTTCCCCCATTTGCCCGTTCTTCTTGTTTTGCAATATTTATACCGAAAGTTTTAAGCCATGCGATGTGATGGTAATATATCTTTGGACTTTCAAGACGGGATTTTCATCTCACATTGCGTTAGAGAGTAAATTTCGCTATTAAAGAATAAATTCGCTTACTTTTTGACTTGTCATCTTGTGCCTAGAGATCAATTGTTTCGTTTGCTATATCATGTTTCAATTCCATAGCAATTTTTTGTAAGTTATTTAGTGTTTCATTCCATTTATTCCACAATAATAATCAAGTTATTCTTTATGACACTATTTGTTTTTTTCCTGCAGAGTGTATACGAGGGTCGTTTGATAAGTCCGTGACTTTTTGTATTTGCCGCGCACCTGCTCTAAATACAACACTGCTCCTGTCAGCAGTTATTTAAAAAATTTTATTTTTGGTTTGGTTTTATAGGCATTGAAAGCAGACGATCTCGTGAATTTTAACGAAAATGGAGATCGAGATCGTCTGCTTTCAATGCCTATAAAAAGTCACGGACTTATCAAACGACCCTCGTATTAAGTTTGAAGTTACAATGCACCCATAGGGACAACTCCGATCCTATATAGCATATATATTCTGGATCAACATCGACAGAGTAGCCGATCTAGCCATTTTTGACTGTCCGTCCGTCAGTTTTGAAGCTATCTTGATGAAACTTGGCAATCATGCTTCTTATTACTACACGTTGTTAATAAGTTGCAACGAAACCGGGTTGGAACGATATATCGTATAGCTGGCATATAAACTATCGGCCGATTTTTGTAATTTTCCAAGGTAAATGTTATTTTCGAGCTAAATTTACTACATATGACTTTTTTGTATGTAAATAATATGTATTTAAAATTTAATAAGAATCGCTAATAAAACACATAAGAAAAATCGGGGAGAATTGATTAGTTTTGTTTGGAAAATGATTTTAAAAATTAATAAACTTGTCAGTTTCAATGAAGTGAGCCACAATATTGAAAATACTTTAAACCAATTAGTTCTGCACCAATATATAAAACTAGTCTTGTGAAAATCAGAGGTGTTAAGAGTCAAAGGTATCAGTCTGTTTTTCACTTCTATCTAGACTCAAATAAACTTATTTATAGACATATAACATTCAAAACTTTATCACAGTTCGTTATGGAATAGAGATAGAGATGGAAGTTGTCAGTCTGAAGAAACACCTTCAGAGTGTAGAACGAGTGATGACTAGAGTCTAAAGACATTTACCATGATGTCATTACACTAAGTGCCTGTAAAAATGATGTAAACTCAAGAGACAAAATAAGGTATGCATGAATTGAAATACACTGTAAATGTGAAGATCAAATACACATAACTGCCTCAGTTCACCAAGTCGTATCTTGCCGTCGCAAAGGGAAATCTCTTGACGTAACAAAAAACGCGGAAACTCTATCAGCAGCGATAACAGAGATACGCACTGATATCGATAAGCAATTAGATAGCAATTAGCGAATTGCTGCCACTGCTCTGCTGCTGCTGCTGTGGCAGTGGCAACCTGTAAACAATCGAACGCGTGTCATGAAGCTCAACAGTCTCTTCTATTGGGTGAAATTCCTTGCCTGGTTTCTGCTCACCTTGATGGGCATTCAACTACTGCTGCTGTTGATCAATGGCGCGGACAGGGCCACCAATGTGGGCCTGCATCCCAAGATACTTCTCATGGGGGTGCACACAAACCGTAGAGGCGTGGCTGGTAGGAGGAGGAGAGAGAGAGAGACTTGCACTTCACTTATGCCTGCTCTTTTTGATTTCAGCTGCGCTGGAGGAGGTAAAACAAATGGATGAGCAGCCACAGGAGCCGGTGATCGAAGAAGGTGCGGGAGGTATGACTAAACTGCTTTAGTTTTCTTTAACCCTTCCCATCTCTTTTTCTTTCCCTCCCTCTTCTTCTTCTTAGACAAGCAAGGAGCGCCAGAAGAGCCAGCTGCGGGTACAGACACTGCCAGCAACCGTAGAACTGACTAACCCACTCACTCTCTTTCTTTCTCCCTTTCTCTCCTCTTTGCAGCGCAACCAGAACCTCCAGCTGCACCTCAGCCTTCCCTCAACCCGCCCCGCCATGAGCCACTGCTGCTCAAGCAACTGCTGGACCAGAATGCACCCTACAATTGGTCACTGGGCGACAACTGTGCACCGTATCCACGCCACGAGGATCTGCAGTACGAGCAGGAGTACTATCAATTCACCATGGGCGGCAATGTGAGCTACTATCTCTTTGCCGCCTACTACGATCGCCGTCAGGCCATGGAGTACACGCCCAGCATCGCTGTGCTGGCCATGGTGAGCAGCATCTTTGGCCCCTTCGAGCCTGCACACTGCCAGGTCTGGTACGAGGGCAGTGCACGACCGGATATTGTGGAGATGCATCACCAGGAGATCGGCTGGTACGATGCCTGGGGCAATGGACCTGATCATGTCTACCCGGTGCTAATGAATTGCCCCCTACATGGCACACAGCGTCGCCATCGTGTGCCCCAGCTGGTCTCGCTGGTGTGGGGTGACGAATGCTCGCGTCCCAGCAATGCCATGCGCGTTGTCTACGAGGCGCCAGAGAGGCGACGCTCCACACGCTTTGCCGTTTGCGTCAAGGATCTCCATTTCCCCGACTCGGATATGTCGGATCGTTGGATGGAATGGCTGGAGCTGATGCGTCTGCTGGGCGTTGAGCGGGTGACGGCGTACGATCTGGGCGCCGAGCATCTGCAGGAGAGCACGCGACGCACATTGCGTCACTATAGCGAAGAGGATGGACTGCTGGACATGCGTAGCCACAAGCTGCTCGACGGCCATCCCGAGCCGGCGGCAAACGGCTACCTGAGCAAGCTACTCAACGAGGTGCTCATGTATATCGATTGCTATTATCGCAATATCTATCGTTACGATTATGTTGGCAACTTCGATGTGGATGAGGTCATTATGCCACTGGGTGAGCTCAACAATTGGACAGCGCTGGTGGAGGTGCTCGAGGGGAATCGCACTGTCTTTGCCGGACCCAACAATGAAATGCATTGCGAGGAACGTGCCAGCTTTTGCTTTCGCAATATATATTTCCCCAAGGATTTGCCGCAGGACGATCGATCACCTGCGAACTTCTACATGCTGCGTCATGTGATTCGTGTGGCCGATCATCTGGATGCCGCTTCAGCCATCAAGTGCCTTCACTCCACGGCACACAATACCATTTTGCACAATCACTTCTCCATGGGCTGGCGCGGCTGCGGCGCCCTCGATGTGCCCACCAACATTGGTCAGATGCAGCATTATCGCGAGCCAGACATCAAGGAGACACTCCACGATCCGCCGCCGGTGAGGGATGACAACATTTGGCGCTTCAAGGAGCAGCTAATCGAGCGGGTCACGGTCAAGCGGAGGCAGTTGGGTTTGCTTCCGGCCTAGCGCAAAAATATAGCTCGAGCTCAACTCGCACAAAGTGTTTTTTTTTTCTCTTTTGAAATCGTCTTCTTTGCTTCTTTCCGTCTGTGTCTATTTCTCTTACTCTTTTTCTCTATTTTTCTACATCTTCTCTTTCTATTCCTCTTGTTCTGAGATAGAAATACTGCCGTTTACGTTCTCTCTTTCTTCTTTTCGTTTAGTAACTACTCTCTCTTATAAGACTCTCTTTCTGTATATTTTCTCTCCATCGTTATCTTCTTTTCACTATCCCTCTGTCTTCTGTTTTACATATCTTATCTTGATTCTTTCCATTCGTCTCAGTAGCTCTCTTTTTATCTCCTATTTGTCCCTCGTTCTTCCCATTACTTTTACTCAACATTCACTTTTTTCGTATACTTTTATTCTCGTTCTCCCTTTTTCTTTCTTCCTCTCTTGTTTTTCACTCTCTCTTTCTATGCATTCTTTTACCTGTCTATCTCTTTCTTGTATCCTCTCTTTCTCCCTCTCCCTCGCATTCTTTCTCTCTATTTCTTTCTCCCTGTTTTACTCTCTTTCTCTGCCTCTCTCTGCTTCTCATTCTGTCTCTCTCTATCTCTTTCTCCCCCTCTCTATCCCTTTCTCCCTTCTACTTCCTTCCTCTTTCTATGTCTTAATCTATTTGTGGCTCTTTTCCTATCTCTCCCCCTTTTGACAGCTCATTTTCACTTTCGAATGCAACTCGCTACTTACAAGTAAACCGAGTAACTTGTTCCTAACCGAGTAACTTGAGCCCACTCGAGTGATTCACATAACTTGCTCCACTCACTTCGAGTACTCGCATTCATTATGAACCCAAATGCAAGCAGGTACTACAAAATTAAACCTTTTCCCTTGTGAGCACCCTAAGCACTCTCAGTTGACTTGCAAGTTGAGCCAAGTACAATCGAATGCATTCGAAATCAAGACAATGCAAAGACAAGCTTTGATGCTGGGCAGCCTTGATAACACACACTCGCATTAATTGAGAGCCACAAGTACAATGACAATTCAGTTAGAAGATGTGCACTGAAGGGAACACATTGCACATTGTTTAGTGGCGCCCTTTGTTATCGACTCTCGTCGATGGGAAGACAACAAACAATGCAGCATCTAAAGCATATGCCTAGTAAACAAAAGGCACCAATCAAATCAAGAATAGACAGGGCAACTTCAAAAACCACTGCAAACTTGAGTGGTTCACGAGACAATTTGGTAATTTCAGTTCAATTTCTGATAAGATGATTTAATTAATCACATAAAAGACAAGAGCACTTCCGCTTGAGAGCAACGGGCGAAATATTTCCGCAAATTGTGGGCAATCAACTTAAGAATGAGCTGCATTTCCAGGAATTTGCCATTGATTTCGTCGCATTGTTTAAAAGTGGCGCAGTGTGGGCGCCTCTTCTTCAGGTGTTTGTCATTCCTGTGTCTAATTAAAAACCAAGCTCGACCCAAAGTGATTGAATTCTATTCAAATGAAAAATTCCTGCTGTGCCACCACAGCGGCGACCGCAGGTGGTCGTGGCTGCCTTTGAAATGTGCAATCAATGTGAAATGCAATTGGAATCTTTAGCGAAGCATCTTGAGTAAAAGTAAGAATAGATAAAGAAGAAGAAGATGAATAGACAAGGCCGCAGCAATTAATTAATTGTCGCTTGACAATGGGCATGGGGAGGTAGGGAGCGAGGGGGCGGGGCGCATAAATTACCGCACATCGTGACTCGAAGTCGATTTATGAAAATCTGCGCGCAATATTAAAATCATTTTTCACAACAAACTTGGCTACGTGTCGCAAATAATGAGACAAAATGCGTGCCGCAATGTATTAAAATATTAAAATAGCTACCCCCTCTCCCGCTCCTTTTCCTTGCCACTCCCTCCCCTGCGCTGCTCCTGAGGCAAACAAATAGAATAGAACAGAAAACGCAGCTGACAAATGGACGAAACGAAGGCAAAAATAATTTATTTTTCATTTTTTCGTTCGTTTTTCCTTTGTCTTGTTTTCCCATTTTGCGGTAGCTCTAGGTTCTACGGGATCTTACAATCGAAGAGAGGCCTAGAGCTGTGGTTACGAGATTAGGTTTAGTGGAATGAAATATAAAATGTATAATATTTTTTTTTTTTTTTTTTTTTGAATCTTTCAAAGATTTTAAAGAAATTATATTTATTTTCTATAATTTTTCTAGTAATGAATTATTATATTTCTGTATATTTCAAACACTGCTTTATCTGTATCTTCGAAAAATAAAATTAATTTTTTTTTTGAGTTTTTGAAATTTCTATTAAACTGTTTTCGTGTTTTCTGCTAGTTCTATTTTTTTTGTCACGTTGAACTAGTTCTTATATATATTATTCTAACACTGGGATAGTTCCACTGCTTACAAGATAAGGCAATTATATTTTTTTTTTTTTTTTTTTTTTATGAAATTTTAAAGATTTCACTTAACAACTTTCTCATTTTTTTTTAAGTTCTATGCCCATTTCCTTTTAATTCTTTTCACTTATGTTAAAGTAGTTTCTAACCTAAATTTTTTAAAAATTTACCCACACAGTTTCCAACACTTATTTCGTAAAGGTATTTCCGCTTCGGTTTCGCTTTTCGCGTTTGTCTTGTGAGATACAATATTTTTGGCGTGCTGAGTTGCTGTGGCTGCTTTTGAATTTATTATGGCAAAATGACAGCGGGGCGTGGCATGAAAACAATTGCTAAATGGCAAAGTGACAGGCTCAGGCAGGCAGGCGGCCAGGCAGAGAGTGGGAAGGCAGGCAGGCTGAAAGGCGGTGGGCGGAAGAAGTTTGCCCGAACGCCAGAAGGAAGTTGTTGCGGCAAAATGTTCTCAAGCAATTATTTAGCTAATAATGCATATTAAAATGTTAATGCTTATACCAGGTGCGGGGAGGGGGAGTGCTTGAAGGAAGGAAGGGGGAGGCGGGTGCTGCCTTCAAGCTGGGTGATTAAAGAATAAAAGCCTCTATACAGAATTGATCAATAAATTATGCTTAGCAGTTTAAGCTGCATAGACAATGATCCCTGGATAAGGATTTAAGAATATTTGAAAATGGTTTTACAGGGTGTGTTTGAGTTGGTTTATGCTTGTGATGTATGTAGAAGTAGATGTGCCAGGAGTTCAATGTTGACTGAGCAACACATTAATGTTTTTTATGAAAAAACTCAGCAAACGTGGAAGTTTCTGCAACTTCCCTCGACTCTGCGTGGTATTTGTTAGTCTAGCACACCTTTTCTTCTTCTTTTCATTGATTTAATTGCTGAATTTAGCTTGTCCAAAGCGCGCAGCAGTTTGAACTCCTTTCCGGGCAGCTGCCTCGTTTTCTGTTTCCCTGTTTGCCTGTTTGCACTGTTGTCCTGCTACTTGATCCTTAGCTCATTTTTGGATACGGCTCGTGGCTGCTAATGGGCCAAGTTAGGCGTATCTTGGCAGCAGTCACGCGCCCATTTGTGCCCCGCCTCCCAGCCACGGTGAGGTTAGCGAGCGACTTGTGAACTGCCTTGCTGAACTTGCTCATGGACTAAGTCCTGGTTCAGCACAGCTACAGCTACAGCAACAGCTTTGGCTCTTTCCCCGACTTGGCTCGATGTTTTTCCACTCTCGTGTGGAGTTTCATAAATTTAATTGTCACGTACGCAGGCTTCCATCTGAGTACAAGTTGATGTTGATGTTGCTGATGTTGCCTATCTATTTGGGAGCTACACACACTCACAAACGCACACACACACTCGCACACACACATCGCCTACTCACAGTCAGTGGCATAAGTAATACGTGTTTATAACTCTGGCTCCCGCGATTGGGTCATAAACGTGTTTGCTGTTGTTGTTAGCGTGGCCAGCGCTGGCATACGTGGCGTATGCGTAACATGGATCAGCATTCTAAATGATTTATTTACTGTATAATTTCATCTATTTTACGAGTCGCACACATCTCTAACCATCTTATACTCTCTCTCTCTCTGCTCTAGGTCTTTAAGCCAGTTGTGCGTGAAGGAGTTAACAGCAAAGAAGTCCAGGCGAGATTTCATTGAATAGTAAGCTAAGGATTGTGGCTGGCACAAGGTTAGGTTAGAAAGTATTGTATAGGGAATGTATAGAGAAGGTTGAAGAATATGATTCGTAGGAAATGTGCTTTCAAGTGTTGCCAAGTTTCTTCTGCCTCAGAAAGTTACAGGTAATAAACTCCTTTCGCATCTGCAACTCTTTTTTCTCTTCTCCCTCTTTCTTTTTCTCTTTTATCAATTTGTCGCCAATTGAAATGTTTCTTTTCAATAGAACTGTTTCGTATTGTGTTGCCCTAACGAAGCAGTTCAAAGGAATTTTGGTTCTGTCAACTTTTCCGATGTTGTAGTTGTGCAAAAATTCTTCAACATTACGGGGTATTTTCCCCTTTTGCTGTGAATTCCAAGAAGAAGGAAAATGCCTTCGACATTGTTGTTATTATTGATGCTTCGGCGGGGTTTTTTACCTACGTGGGAGGTCGGAGGTGGAAAGGTTGTGTGCCTCATCATTTCTGTTGACAAACTGCAAATCGTTTGAGACTTGATTTGTGTGTGTGTCACAAATGTAGACAGCTGCAAGCTGCATGCGACAACACGCAGCGAATCACGCTAGCCAAGCGCACTTAAACGCCATCTAGCGAGCAGCAGCTGCAACAACTGCAGCAGCAATAAGTATGCAATGAATTAGAGATGAACGAGTTGCAGGCGCACAATGAAACACCAGCTGCATGTGACAAGACGAGAGAGGGAGGGAGAAAGTGAGGGAGAGATAGGGATGGAGGGAGAGAAGGAGGAAGATTGAGGCACTGGGGTCAGCCGATGAAAAGGGCAACAGCTAGCTGAGATACTTCAGATTGATGAAGGTTGCAAGTTATGACCCTGCAAGGTGCTTTGAAGAGCTTTCAAACAGCTTTCCAAGAACTTTCCCCATCGTTTAAAGCTAAAAATATTTTTATCCATACAATATTTGCTATATTTTCAACCTATACGCTTAAATAACTACCAAACCGTATTCCTCATACCTTCTTTTCGTGCATTTCCTTAAACGTTATTTAACTTGTGAAAAGCTTTTGCTCTGAGCTTCATCTGAGCCGATTAAATCTCAAGAGCTTAAGCTGACAATACAGGGAAACTTAATTAGTATGTCAACGCAAGCCATTGCCAAGCAACTGCTTCCCTCTCTCTCGGTTTCTCTCTCTTTTTCCACGTATTCTCTCCTCCCACCTAAGCTCCATTGATTTTCATCACATGAACCCTTTAATGGGAAATATGTCAAAATAATTTGCAGATTTTTTGCACGAATATTTCCCGAGGTTTTTTAATTATTATCTTTACTCTTCGCTTCGCTGTGTTTCATGCTAATCAGCTTTATATATACAGCACAGAATTTTCATATTGCAGCAGAGAAAGTCAGCGATTGCAATTAAATGAATTTTTTGGGGCAAAAAGCTGACGAATTTCAGCTTCATCTCTCTTTATATTCGTCTCTCTCGCTTCCTTTGTGGCATGCAGTGAGGCGAATTCATGTCATATGAAATATTTTATAATTAAACAAGTAGAGAGCAATGCAAACGTTGCCGCGGGCAGACCCAAAGGGAAAGAGTTCGTCGAGGGGGAGGGGGAGGGGGAGAGGGCTGTGCTTGCTCTCAGCATGCAGAAAAGTTTCGTAATAAAATTTCAGTCAATGAAAGTCATCGTCTCCGGTTTGTCAATAAGCAATATTGAAAAACAGTTACAAAAGGAAGCAAAGGAAGAGCACGAAAAGGTGGAAGGAAAACATATTTTCATACACCCTGCAAAGGGTGAGCAAGAAAGACATACAAATATATTCATCAACTGAAGTCTTTTGTTTCATTGTGGTAAAACAAGAGAGAAGGGAAAGGCTTAAGTTATATTTTGATATCCTTGCAGAGGGTATACTGATTTTGGCCAGGAGGAGCAGGACTCTATAAAGTATATATATTCTGCAACACCAGGTTATTTCAATCTAGTCATGTCCGTTTGTCCGTGCGTCCGTCTAGACTCTCTTTTCCCGTTTTATATTCCAC
This sequence comes from Zaprionus africanus, assembly GCA_018151435.1. Lineage (NCBI taxonomy): Eukaryota > Metazoa > Arthropoda > Insecta > Diptera > Drosophilidae > Zaprionus > Zaprionus africanus. The sequence goes on from JAECXB010000076.1 coordinate 6,658,997, forward strand.
TTAGTTCTCTTCCCTTCGAGAGTATCTGCCAGTCGAGCTGTTTCAGACACTCCTCAAACAATATTATTATTTATTGAGCATTGTCCTTTATTTTGTGAGCAGTAGCTGCACTTAATTAAACAGTTCGCTCATTTTATGCGCATTTATGCTTCCCTTTTTATGTTTATTGTTAAATGAAACACTCAAAAAAAGAAGAAGAAAAACAGAAAAATGACAACAAAATAAGAAAATATGAAAGCGAAATAAACCGAAATAAAAACTGAATTGAAAGTTTATGTCAGCGAAAAAATGTTGGCCCTATCAGGCGAAGGCAGGGTTGTCTTCGACTGTGTGTGTGTGTGTGCATGGCTTTGTCTATGTGTGTGTGTGTGAGTGCGGGGTACGAACGTCAAATATGTTTGAACAACTTTATTGTGCAAAATGCCAAACATTCTCCAACTTGTGGACTTGCAGGCGTGTCTCTATCGCACTCACACTCTCTCTCACCTCGCTGTCTATATCTCTCTCGCTCTGCGCCATTCTTTGACCTACTACATGTGTCTGCCTGTGTGTGAGTATGTGTATGTGTGTGCAGATTGCTAGGCGCGCAAATCTCATTTGAATTATAATGATGGCGCCGGCAGCTTCACACATGCAAACGCGCTCTCACACACACACACACTCTCGCTTACAGACTTGAACAAAGGACTAAGCACACTACAAAGTCGACTAGGAGATGCTCTATGCATGTAATGAATATGTTTTTAAAGGATATGGGTAAAGAAGAGCTGATAAGGAGGAGTATGCATAAGGAAGAACAATTTAATAAAATATAAATAAAAATATAAACTTTTTTAGACATTATAAAGGAAACAAATTCATATCACATAATTTCACAGCATTTAAGAATCTATTCAAATTTGTTCAACAGAAGTTAAAAGTTTTATTTGGTATATAAAATTGTCGGACAACGATTATAATCATATATATGTTTGTATAAAACGTATATTCACATATCTGATTGCTTTAAGGAATATTTTCAATGGTCAAATCAGTCTTGATATTCACACAACTGAATTTTATTGAGAAAGCCTCTTAGTGTGCTATGCAATGTTGAAAGGTTTTCACAACAGTGTTGTAAGGCAGTAAGGCTAGTGTTGAAAGTTTAGCAATCAGTTTAGTGTTCTCGACGGTAAAATCAGTTGCCATTGATCTCAATATTCACTCAACTGAATTCCGATTTTATTCAATGACTCGATTTTTGGTTGCTCTATGAGAAAAACTCTCAGTGTGCTATGCAATATTGAAATGTTTTACTGACAGTGTTGTAAGGTAGTAGTGTTAAAAGTTAAAAGTTGAGCAGTCTGTTAAGAGTTGCCAAAGATCAAATCAGTCGTCATTGATCTTTATATTCACACAACTGAATGTCACTGTTTATTGTTCTATGAGAAAACTTTTTTGTGTGTAAAACAGTGTTGGGAGGTTTTCACAACAGTGTTGAGAGGTAAAAAGGCTAGTGTTGTATGTTGACAGTTGAGAAGTCTGTTTAGAGTTTAAAGACAGAGATTCGAGTTCTTGTTCAATACCTAATTAAGCTATTTAACATCATTAACTTTAACTTTAAACCAAAAACTCTATCCTATGAAGTTATCTAAAAACCAAGAACCTTAACAGGAACAGTTAAAAATTGTAGAGAGCGCATTGGGCTGCGCTGTTGACTTTCAGCTTCAGTGGGGCACACAACAAAGTCGATTCAAGCTTATCAGCACAAGCCGTGCCCGTTCTCGAGCTCGTTCCTTTGCCCGTACCCAGGGCGAGCGGAAAGCGCATATGCCCCAAGGACACAGACATTTGCGAGGGTGTTTGCTGCATACATATGTGTTGGGGCAAGTAGGGTGAAAAAAGTGTTGCCTCTGCCCCAGCGAGTTGCCTGATGCTGCTGGGCTCAATTTGTTTTGCCAAGGGGATGGGGGGCGTGTAGCGACAAATGGAAATGGGGGAGTGGGAAGGAAGCAGCAAGTAGAATGAAGAGGGACAGAGAGACAGTGTGAAGAAAAGTGACTACATACCTGAACAAGCTTGCGGCGGCAGTGGAAATATTAACGTCGTTGAGCTCTTGCGCCTGGCGACCGCACAGCCCAGCGATTGTGGCTTGAAGCTGCGCAGCTGCTGCATAAAATCGGAGCACTCCATTAGGGCCACGTCGGCGAAATGCAGATCGCACAGTATTTGGTTCTGTCAGAGAAAGAGAGAGAGTGTGAGTGAGTGAGAGGGGGGCAAACTGTGTAAATGATTTATTTATTTATTTTCATTTTCATTTCCAGCTTCATGTGAGCTAAGGCAACCTGATGCCCGAAGAGGCAACTGGGCAGCAACAGCGCGCGAAAGTATGCAACAATTTCTGCGCGCTGCAAACATCAGCTAAATTGACTTTATTAACATTGCTGGTGTGTGTGTGACGAGTGTGAGTGTGTCTGTGTGTGTGAATGAGTGAGTGTGCATGACTTCTGTATTCACATTTCATGCGTAATGAGTTCATTTTATGACCTGCACAAAATGAGCAAATGCATCCAAAATGAGCTCAGTTGCGCGCTGAATGTGTGTGAGTGTGCTCTGTGTGTGTGTGTAATGTACCTTGAACCTCCTGGCACGCTTCTGGTTGGGACCAGTCAAATTTAGACCACATGAATTGCAGCGCAGACATTCCTCATGATAATGATTGTTATCATAAAGTGGTGAAGGCTCTGCAAAGAGAAGCAACAGTAAAATAGAATTATAAGAAATGATTTTAAAAGATTGTAATATGTATTAATATATATGGTATATAAAACAGGCTGAAGAAGGCGTGGCAGATCTCACAAACTGTATATATGCTCAATGAGCATCAATAGACGAGTCAATCTAACCTTGTTCGTTAAAGAACCTAGATCTCAGAGACTATAATAGCTAGGGCTAGCAAATACAGTGTCAATATGTATAATCATAGCACGCAGATCAAGTTTCCATGCCCGTAAATCGATTAAAGCCGAGCTTCAAGTACAATTAATTTCTGGTAAACACAACAACTATCAATGATTATTGAAAATCTGATTGCAATCGGATAATTAACATAGAAGTTATTAAGGAAATACTTTTAAAGCGTTGCTGATTTACGTTCCCTGCAAAGTATGCAACACAATAAAATGATTGTTGAAAATTTGGTTGCAATCGGATAATTATCATAGAAGTTATTAAGGAAATAAATTTAACGGGTAGCTGATTTTCGCTCCCCGCAAAGTATGCAACACAAAATTTATATTAATGGTTTTGCATGTGTTAAGAGTTATCAGACATACTGCATGCATGCAAGACCTAGCTAAGTAATAAGTTCCACAATAATGACATAAGGAACTATTCATTGTGGGCAATACTTGTTGCTAGTTGGATTGATATACTAATGCCATACTATGTTATATCTTTATCTCTAGATATGCACATATCATATGCTTAGTGTAGAAAACTTCCTTGTTTCTTATAGTTTAGTCACATTTGCTGTGCCTCAATTTGTGCCACACACAACAGTGCTGCCCAATCGCTTCAGGAGCACTCAAATAGAGTTGCCCCTAGGCTAACTTAAGTTCAATTAGTAGAAGAATCAATCTATACAATATGTGTACAAGCAACGCAAATTGGAATTTGGATAATGCACTTGCTGTAAATGCCGCACAGAATGCAAATCAATTCGCCCAACTGATGCCAGCACAGGCCAGAAGAGCACAGTAGGGGAATAGGGAGAGGGAGATAGAGAAAAGGGGCAAGGGTGGCCAACAACACGCTCATTAATTTGCATAACGGGACGAGCTGTTGATGGGTTTGGTCTGATACAAAAGACGGTGGGGAAAGAGAGAGAGAAAGGTGGGGAGAGGAAGGTGCCAAGGCAGCAGCCGTCGACAGTTTGTCGAGCGACTCAATTACAAGCGGAAATGAGTTTCTAATACAAGCAAATTGATGCCGCACAGACCAATACGCACACACACAAGCATACACACATATACAGGCACACACACACACTGAAACACACACACACCGAGGCAGGTTAGTGGCAGGAAAAGCGCAAAAATTTGCCTGTTGAGTTGATGAATGATTCTTGATGGGTTTTTGCTCGGGCTTGGTTGAGTCCTGAGTGGAGGCGTGCATGGGCAGCCAGTGGGCGTGTGACAGAGCGTCATGGCAATCAAGTAGCTGTATATTAATAATAAGCAGGCCTCTCTGTGTGCGTGTGTGTGTGAGTGAGTAAGTGTGAGTGTGCGTGAGCGTCTCGCATTTAGCGCTCGACACCGGAAATCATAATTAAATGAATCAGGCAAGTGTAAACGAATCATGATGAGTATTCAAACACGCACTGACACACACACACAAACACGCACTAAGACACACACCTACACACACACACATACCTACACACACACAGAGACACACACACGCACACTCGCAGTGACAACTGCACCTGCACCCCAGAGAAGTTTATTAGCATAAAGCGGACCCAGAGTAGGCACACGTGAACCCACTAGACTGCCCCCTTGAGCACTGTGAATTATAATGAATACACTCATAAGCGTAAGTATATTGAATACACTCATAAATGTGACTATTTCCGTTTCCGTTCGTACCTTATTTAAATCAATCAGTTTGTTTGCAAACTTAACTCGACACGAGTCGAGTTGCTCATCAATTTGCAGTGTGTACGTAGTTAGTTTTCAAGTGGCTGCTTAGCCCGACGTATACGTGATATTTGTGCAATGCATTTGCCCGCAAGCTGGAAAACAACTTTAGCCAGCGAGCTCAATAACAACTTAAGCTTGTCATAAAGTAAATTTGCCAACAAACAAACAAGCCAAGCGGCGTTGCACAACAATTGCTTGAGCTCCCTCCTTCTCTCTGTCCCTGGTGGTTATCTAAGCGATATCAAGTATACGATGCGTGCAAGAAGTGAAAGAAAGCTGCAAGCTGCAAGCAAGCACTGACTTTGCTCTTCAAGCAGCTTATGTACTTAGCAGTCAAGTCGAACTCAACGTTGACCTCAAGTTGCATCTTTTTTCCCACAGGTGAAGCAGTTGCTAAGGGGGGAGGAGAACGGCTTTGCTTGCCTACTAATTGATGTGCACTGGCCAACAAAAACTTACGCAATGAATGTCAGAGAGGGGAGGATGGGAGGGAGGCAAGAGTTGTGTGGCCACAAAATTGCATTGTCAAGTGCAAAACGTTATGGCAGAGCGCTTGAGTTGCTCCAAAAGTTGCCGGCCTGGAAATAAGAGACATTTCATTTATGGCATCGCATGCAGCATGCTTCCCCCCTCCCTCCTTCTCTCTCTCCGTCTCTCTCTAGCAGAGGCACTCTTGCTCACCCAATCTCAATTGCTTTTGACTTTCATTGGATGGCTTTTTGATTGCAGCAGCACATCGGTTTAAGGGTTCTTATCTCTTTCTCGATTGCCAGCCGATGCCGAGCAAAATGGACAAAAAAAACGTAGAGAAGTAGAGCAGAACAGTGCAAAGGAAAACAGGAAAAAACAGTGTAAAGGAAATTCGTGTTTTTCCTCCTTGCTAATGCCATCAAATGCAATTTGTGGTTGCCCAAAGTCGCAACTACTCGAAATGATAACGTGAATACGAATATGCTGTTGTAATCTGCCTAACACGGTCTCTCTTGCGGTCTCTCTCTTCTCTCTTTCTCTCTCATTCCCTTTCTCTTTCTCTTCCTCTTCCTGACTTTCTCTTCAACTCCCTCTCTCTTTCTCTATTTGCCTTTTCGCTTGAGTCGTACAAAAAGTAAAGCCTTTATACAAATCTGCATTTGGTTTTGCTCTCAGTCTACCTCCTTCTCTCCTCCCTTTCCGCTACCTCTGCCTTCTCTCTCCCCCGCAGCAGACTCTTCAAACTTCATGGCAAATGTCAAAATGAAGCTGAAAAACTGTTGGCATAATCTTTTCAGTTTACTTTGCACCCAAATTATGCATATTTTGTCGCTGCCTCAAATACTCTTTGCAGACTTTTGACGGACTTTATACCTTCAAATTGCTCAAACTCGAGAGAAACTCAGTTAAAGGTCTAACCAATTCTTTTAGAGACCACAATATTATATTATATATAATATCAGATTGTTAGAGCATTCAAATGGCGGCTTGATTTGCTGCGCTGGCAACTTGCAGTGCCGCGCAAAACTTTCTCAGAATTTCTTTTATCCATGGAACAAATTTGCTAATTGAAAGCCCACCAAATTTATAGAGTTGCCTGCCCCGCGCCCCCCTCTTCATCCCTCTTCTGCTGCTGCTGCCCTGCTTCCCCTCCCCCTGGCTGCTCCCTTAATACGCTTTATTCAGCTGACTTTGCGCCATTTACTTTTATGATGGCAACCGCAAGAAGGAAACTGAAAACTTTGCATTGCCAATTTGCAGTCGCTTGGCTTGGCTTGATGAACGTGAAAAGTGGGCGTGGCATGGCTTGAAGACATTTGAATATGTATATAAAGTATAGTATATGTATATACGAGTATGTATTATTGACTTTGATAAATTACCAACTAATGAGCCAAAAGAATGGGCGAATTTTCTGCATTTTGGTGCTGTGAAGCGAGAAATGCTTCACAACTTTAGCGAGCTTCAAATTAAGCGAATAATGTTGCGCGCAAAAGGGCAGCGCCTGTGACCTCTGACCTCTCTCTCGCTCTGGCTCGCAGTGAACCCCTTTGCCTTTGTTGAAGCGCTGAATGTTCAACGTTCGTTCTTCTGTGTTGTTTTACCCTCAAAACAATGGCTGCCTAATGGTTTGTGCAGCGACGAGTTCAAGATGCTCAAGAGGGAGAAGGGAGAGGGGAGCAGAGGAGGGGACAGAGAGAGGGAGGGAGAGTGGGAGGAGGTAGCTGCAACTAATGCTGCCCAAAATGCAATTCACTGCAGCAGTCATGACAAGCTGCTCCAGCATTGTCCATTGTTTCCGGTCGCTCTTCTAACCCATCTCTCTCTACACTTGATGCTTCCCTCTTGAGCTTGGGTAATTTGCTCAGCGCAAGAGTTGCAAATAAGTGGGCGTGGCAGCGTGGCAGCATCTAACCTAATTGAGCGTAAGTAATCAAGATGATGATAAAGCCAACTGAAGCGCATGAAGTGTCTTCGACCTTAAAGCAAGTAAATGCAGCATCATCGTCAAAAGTCAACGAAAGTGTGGCGGAGTTTTCTTATAGTGGTTTCTTAGACTCCCCGTTTAAAGAGATCCTTGAAACTGGCAGAATATGTGGAATTTTTTTTTTTTTTTTTTTTTTTTTTTGTAAGCCAGCTTAATGCATTTAATTCGATATTTTTGATATAAACTCTGCATTGTTACATAACCTGAGCTTACATTTTGCTGCAAATACCTCAACAATCAATGCAAAGAGAGAAAGAAACATTGTGTATTCATTTTCTATCTCTCCTTGACTTCATAGAACGATTAATTTGCCAGCATCAATTTCATACTTTCTTTGACTTTACTTGGCTTGCTGTAGCAGCAGATTAAAATCAATTTTCATTTGAGGTTTTCCCATTTCCATTTATAGAAGTACCTGCAAAGGCTTTTCATTTGCATTTCTCTGTTTATTTTACCGTAAAAAATTCATAGAAATTTGCAATTGTTGCCCAAGGTTTGTTGCCATGAAAGATGAATCCCATATTGGCACCGCAACAACAACAACAACAGCAAGAACAACAATGGGCAAACCAAGAAAAGCACTTGTTGCGGTTGTGGGAAAAAATGGATTTAGATTTAGTTGGTATCACATTGAATGGAAATTTATATGGGATTCGTTGTGTGTATTGTTTGCGTTGAAGTATCAAATTTGTAAATTGAATTGAATTGTGGCGAATTTTATTTGCATGTGTGAGTTGCAAAGCTAAAAATAGAAATTCGGTTGGTATCAGTTGTAAGGTTGTAAGGCTGTAATTGTTTGTGTGTCTTAAAGGTTGAATGATGTAGAAAATGTCAGTAATTGATGGATATATCTGCAGATATGAAGTTATGGAGGAGGGGAGAAAATTGTAGAAGTTATCTTAATATTTTGGTTAGCCGAAGGTCGAGAAATATATTTTTTATTTTTTAAATTGTTTTTTACTCTCCAACCATCAATTTCATCAATTTAATATAAATGTTCTGCCTTGTTTTCTTCACCATCTCTTATATTTACATCTAAACTATCGATAGTATTAATTGCAGTACTGGACTTTTGAGTTTAGACACCTTAGTTAATACTTTCACTCTACTAAAGGACTTTCTCTTCTCGTTTGCCTTATGCTTCAAGACTGTACCTTTGAATATACCTTTCAACCTTTCTTCATTTCCGCTTTTTCCTTTCCCACACACACCTATCGATAATGTCTATCGATTGTCCACACAGTGCTTATGCCTTAAAATCAATCATATAAGTTGGAATTTTCTCTCCCCCCGGACTTGATGAACTCAGCAATAATTTCTGCCTCATGAACTTCCCTGTTTGCCACACACTTTCACCGTTTGTAATGCAACTGGATTATATAACCACGAGAGTAGCCCCTGTACTTAACTTTTGGTTAACTTTTTGACAGACTGACAGGGGGACAGGCAGACGGGCAGACGGGCAGACAGGCGCAGGGACGAAAGGTCAAAATGGACAGCCAAATGAGCTGCTGAAGTGGCAATCAAAACCTGTTGTTGCTCCTCATGAGGTGTGTGCAGGGTGTGCAGGAGACACTCCAGAGTTCCTTGTTGTTGTTGTACCTGTTGTTGTTGCAGAGTACTTGAAAGTTGTGCGAGTACGACTTATGTGGTCAGTCAGCTGTAATTAGCTTTGGGGCAGTGTGAGTGGAGGTCGCTCAACGTGCTTCAATGGGGTCGTCGCCAGGTCGACAGGTCGTCGTCGTCGTTGTCGACGCATTTGTGCAATTAAAGTGGAGCATATAATTATACAAATTGCTCGACTAGCCACAAAGTGCAGAGGGGGCAAAGTGAGAAAGGAGGGGGTGTGTGTGGGGGGAGAAAGTTGAGTTGGTAAGTTGCAGTCGAGTGCAGGAGTTGAGTCACGACAAAAATGACAGTAATGTGGGCTGGCAGTGAGTCTCGTTTACAGGGTGTGTGATGGGGTGGACAGTGAGATGTGAGTTGGGGGCGTGGCACGTGCGTACTCAGCCATTTGTTTTCACTTCACTTCCCCCCGACCATGCGCGCTTCATGCTTCACCCTCTCCTGTTTTTTTTGGGTCAATTGGCGCGTCATTCTTTCCTGGCTCCCGATGTCTGTGTGCCTGTCTGCGCCTTGTGACGCCATTCGGGTCACTTCACTTCACTTGCCAGGCAAATTCGCAGTTTTAATTAATTTTTAAAGCAGCACACTGCAGAGAGAGGGGAACGGGGGAGTGGGGTAGAGGCGATAGCTAGTCGGGTAAAGGCATTGATCGCGTCGCAGTTGCAAAATCTTTTGGCATTGCGAATAATAAACGACCAACTTGTTGACAGTGTATGTGTGTGTTGGTTGGTGTTGGTGTGAATGTGCCACGCTGTCGCCCTTAAAGTATGCAAGACAAATTCCATTGGCCACGCCCCATGCGGCACGTAAAACGCCTGCGGCGGCAGTGGCGTTGCCCATAATGCTCCTTTTAATGGAATTAACGTGCGTAAAAATATTTCTCGCTCTCAGAAGACACTCAGAGCACTTCTTCAGCTCCCCCCCACACACATTCACATCTACATTCCCCTTGCTGTTCCACCCCCACCTTCCTTCCCCTTTTGCCCACATGTGGCAATGCGGAAAGAGTCTCGTTGCAGTCATCGTTTTGGCCTTTGCTCGAGCTTGTGTTGTGATTAATTTTTGGGTCATTTGGCAAGGCAAACAGACGAAAGCGGATGAGGGCAAGCGAGAGAGAGAGTGAGAGAAAGAGATAGGATGATTCGTGCTCTCAAGCGTTGCGAATTTGATTTATAATCATGCAACATTCCAGCAAGCTACTTGTTGCAAGTAACAATGATGGAGAAAGTGTGTTAAGCTCTTCTTGCTTGCGCAGAGTTGCCCCGAGAATTTGCATTAAATTCTTGATGCTAATACAGAATATACATACATATTTGTTTAAAAGTGGGGAAGGGGCAAATAATGTATTAAGCTTTGTAGCTGAACTTACTGTGAATAAAAAAAAAAAAAAATTATTTTATCTAATTTTTTTTTTTATATCTTTCTTGAAAATAACCCTTTCCATTTCATAACAAATGAAATATTTGCACACCCTGTGCTAACTCGGTTTTTACTTTACTTTTTATATTTCATTTTAACATCAATGTGCATTTCAAATGTGAGGTTAAACACGTAATTTAATTATGCTTTATTTGTTTTTGCTAAATACACAGAAAATACTTAATTTCCCAGAGATTTCTTCGTTCTTCTTAATTCTTTTGAAATACAAAACAAACCAGGTTTTTGTCTTTTTTTTTTTTTTTTTTTTTATTGAAACCTAAGTAAACCTATTTAAACCGACCTTACCAAACCCTTTGTCTCCGCTCATCTCTTTTTCTGCTGTTTTCTCTTGCTAAACTTGCCCAAGTTATTGCGATACATGTAGAACCTTTTATTTGCCAAATGCAAATCAAACTGGGGGCAAACTTTCCATGCGAGCTTAGCTCTTCTCGCAAAAGGATTGCTGAATCTCTCTTGAGTTGTTGTCTAATTGTCGAGGCGACTATGGACGCACTCGGGGGGCCCATTTCGAAGAATGAGAGCGAGAGAAGCGGAGATAGTGTATAACCAGGCCAAAGAATACCCCTAACCATAATCATATTTAAGCGACGAGCAGCTGCAGAAATTTACATAAAGCAAGTCGGCAGTGGGCGTCAACGGGGCGGGGCGGGTTGAAGAGAAAAGGCATATGGAGATTTTAGCGCTTTGGGCGGCCGCAAAAGCGAAAACAGCGCCCAAAGTGCAACAAAAGTTAATTCAGTTTTGAAATGGTTTCAAACGCGCAAGTTTACCATATAAAACATGTACACACACACAGTCGTATGTATGTGTGTGTGTGTGGGCGAGTGTGTGAGTGTGCGTGTGAAAATCTTATGTTTGCGTGCCGAAACGAAGAGCGAAAAAGTTTTGTGAAAACTTTTTGGCAAGCAGCAAACCGAAATTTGCGCCAAGGTTTTTTGTGTTTTTGTTGTTGGTCTGTATACCCTGCAGGGCAGCTGAGAATTGCGAGGTATGAGTGTGGTAGATATGCATAACTGGTAACCCTTTTTTTTGGGGTAATCTTTCTCTTTGCTTTTCTTTTTTTTGCTTTGCTGCAAAGCTAACCATATATGCGAATTTTGCGAATTCGCTTGCAATTCCCAAGTGGTTTATGTGCTTACGGGGTATTTGCTTAGCCTTGCAGGGCGCTCAACGTGGGCGCTGGCGTTGACGCTGCCGGTGTCGGTGTCGATTTGCGTGCACAGCGTATTAGCAGGCACTGTCATCGTCGTCATCGTCATCGGTCAACGTACCCGACAAAAAAAAAACTCTCAGTTCACATTTTTCCTTGTGTTTTTCTTTCGATTTTTCTTTTGCCAGTTTGCATTGCCGGAAAGGTGACTCAGCTCAGCGGCCAATAGGGGAGAGTGGCAGGGACAATTGGTGGGAGGGGGGTTGCCGGTGGCTTGAGGAAGACAGTGTTATAGTTAACCTATGTCGAGTTTGAGCATTGACTGTCCCCCTTGCAATCTTTGCTCATTCACTGGCAGCGTCTCCCTGTCCTCCTCCTCTTGTTTCTCTTTGCCTTGTTACCTCTCTCCCCTCCCGCCCATCCTCGCTCAATCAATGTCAGCCATGCGACCCATGCTAGAAAACTTTGCTTCCCATTCCGCCGTTGCTTGTTTGATGCTGTCCATCTGACTCGTCTCGCTCTCATTCCCTTTTCCTATCTTCTTTCCTCCCTCTCCTAGTCTGTCTGTGGTCTGTGGCCGTGGTTCTCGTTCATCTCCAACGACTTGTCCCCTGTCTCTGTCCTCCTCCATCCTTCATTACTTTCCTCCGGACTGTCTTGTTTGTTGTAGTTAAATCATTCGGAATTTTATTGAGTAAACTGTTTTGTAATTATTTTCATCTGCCACGTCATGCGATTCCCCTGTTGCTGGACCCCTTAACCCCTCTTTCCCTTCTTCCCTCGCTTCTCCATCATCAGCTTTAGCTTCACCGTTATCCTTGTCTGTCTCCTGCCTTTTTTGGTCTCTCCAATTAGCAAAGCATCAACATGTTGCGGTTCTCGGTCTGACTCGGTCTTCCGTCGTCCTTTCTCCGCCCTCCCCAGTTGCTGCTCATTTGCCCTGACAGAGATTGCTTTGTGATTCAACTGCGTTTTGGGGATTCGCTTGTTGAGAATTGTTTCAAAAAAACAAAAAGTTGAACAAGTCACGAAATGTGTCAGTCATCAGGCCGGGATCATATATAAGCTATATATAATCATGCTAATGTATCCAAAATTATTTTACATAGAAACTTTGCTAACGCAGGAGGGGAAGGAATATGACAATTGAGCATTGGGCAGAACTTCAGGGAAACCATAAATATATTTATATGTTGCCGGAAATAATTTATGTAATTAATTTTGATTGCTATAAATATATGGTATATATACATATGTATATAGAATACACTCTGATTTAGATAATTATTTGTATATATTATAAAAGATATTCAGTCTTCATAGTCCTGTTATGGTGATTGATTGCTAATGATATAAGTAAAGTTTTCCGCACATTACAACTGCTTAACAAAACATTGGTGAACTTTCGTTAAATATTCAAATCAATTCAAACTTTTCAATGAATTTCAAAGTATTTAAAAAACGTTCGAAACTTTGCTGCATTTTTCAGCATGAAAAGTTTATAGGAAATATGTCAGAGACCGAGAGAGAGAGAGAGGGAGAGACAAAGCGAAAGTTTGCCATTTTTATGGATACACTAACTTTCAGTTTGGCTAAGCTTAATTAGTTCAGTATATAGTTAGTATATACCAATATAGTATGCATGCATACCGATTTATAGCAGCCACAACATTAGCATGAATAAAAGTTTATATCTGCAGTAAATTGTTGTATATATTTTGGCCGACACACGTTGAGACTTAATTAAATTCGCAACGTTATACAAAGCAGAAGAGAAGCAGAAGAAGCAGGAGAGAGAGAGCAGGAGAGAAAGAGAGAGCCAGGGAGAGAGAGTGGAAGGAAGAGGTTGCAAGCAAAATGCTGCTAACGACTAACTACAGGTTGGCCAAATGAAAGCAATAACTTCAAACTTCAACGCCAATACAGAGGAACACACACATACAAGGAGCTACACACTCTCCACCTTGCTCTATACACTCGCTCTCACTCTGGCTGGCTGTACTACTCGCACACACACACATGTCATTTAAGTTTTATACACATTGCCGTCTAATGGCTCAGGTGATTTTCTATTGTCGTCGCCTGCTGCCTTTGTCGGACTTGGACTCTGCATGTTTAATCCAAATTACTAAAATACACACTCGCATACAAACACACACACACTAGCACACTCCCACACACACTGACTGGCACACACACATATAATGACAGCTCGGCCACTTCCTTCGCTTTGTTTGAGCTGTTTTCTTTTTCTGTTTGCCTTCCCTCCCACGAGTCACGCTGCCTGTGTGTCCAGTGTGTGTGTCTAGTGTGTGTGTGTGAGTTTGTTTGCCATGTGTGTGCGTGTGTGTGTACGTATTTCGTGTGTTTTAATGAATCTGTACAGACAGCCTGCCCTTCTATTTGTAAATGCCGTTAATTGAGCCAAAGCTAAACGCTTCGTCTTAGCGTCGCCTTACGTCGCCTACATCCCTTCTTGACCCGCCCTCGCCGCAGCTGACCCTTCTCCCATGGCACCCACCGACGACCCCTATGCCAGTCCCGACACAGGCGAAACACACCTGACAGGCGACTTCAATTAGTGCGAGCTGGCAGCGCTTTAACTTTCCTTGTCGCCATCTTTTTTGTTGATACCCTGTAGGGGACAACAAACACTCCACCAATCCATACACCTTCCCCCACAATCTACCTCGTGGGGTTTATTATATAAGGTATGCCAAGCAGGTGTGCCAAATACCACAAGGTTGACTATTTCCCATGCATTATGTGAGAATTCGCCAGATTTTGTTGGTATGAACACGTATATCTTTGTGATGGGCTGTGATAGAGCTAGAAAACTTGGAGGGTGATTGGTTCTACATAGGAACTTGCATAATGTGATGGAAAATTTATGATATATCAAATTATACTGATGAAAATCCACAGAAATCATACTAAAATTGACAAATGTTGAATAATTAATTGAATTACATATTCAATTTTGTTTTTAGGTTTACTAAGGTACCATATTCTATATTCTTTGACGAGTCGAAGAAGGCTCAAATAGTGGTCTTAATGCAAGAATTCCCCAGATTTTGTTGGTATAAACACCTTTATCTTTGTGCTAGCCTCTGCTAGAGCTACAAAACTTGGATAGTTATTGCTTCTGAATATGAGCTTGAATAATGTGATGGAAAAACTAAAATATACCACATTATATTGATGAAAATCCATAGAAATCATACTAAATATGATAAATTTGAAATTATTAAAATCAATCAAAAATTCATTCAGTTGTTTCTAGGTTTAATAATGTACCTTCTTCTATATTCTTTTCTCGAGCAAGTTTCTAGGGCATCTCCCCAACGCTTCTCACCTACCCGTGATATTATCTGCCCGTGTTCGTTTTGTTTTCTCTCCCCTACTCGCGTTGTCTCTTGTCAAGTTGTGCGTTAATTTGATTTTATGGAACTATCATTAAGTGTGTCGGGGCAACATGACCACAGTCCATATAGAATAGAATAGTGTATGGCGCCAGTTAAGCTACTTAAGATCACATTAATTGCAAAACATTGCACGAGTTAAGCTACAAAGATGCCAGAGAGAGAAAGTTGCTGCGCAATTCAATTGAGCACAAATTGTAGACAACTTTTGCCAACTGGGGGATAGTTTAAACTGTAGAGAGGGGAGGGAAGGGGGAAACTGTGAATTTCCTCCTCGCCGAACTCAATTCAAAGTTCATTTATCAGCTTTGGCAAGAAAAAGTGCGCGTCATAAAGAAGTTGGCAGGCAACACTCGACGCCTAATTGAGTTGTTAATGAGTTCAAGTTGACTAACTGATTGATTGGGTGCACACGAATTGGCACAGGGCAAGTGGAAGAGTGGCAGAAGGGGGCCAAGCCGAGGCATTAGTGAAACGTGGCAACGTTCCATAACGCAGCTCGTTTGGGGCCAAGTGTTGCATGCAACACAAGAGCGACAGCTGCCTGGCAAAATCTGCAACAGCTTTCTTTGGCTCCCGATCATAAAAGGCAAATTGTTATGGCAGCAATTTCGGGACAAAACACTCAAGTTTTGGTCATAAACAACAACAGCGGCAGCACCCACACACGCAGTACTCGGGCAGGCCCGACAACATCGATGGCCATCAATCTCAAGGTGCGACTGTACCTAGTTGAACACTTCTGCCCCACTGGCAACTGCTGCTGCTGGCTATCAGCAGCACTTAGCGGCGGCTCAATCAAGCGGCGACTCACCTACAGCACCCTCTTCCCCCCGACTCGGCAGCAGGATGTATAATGCCATTAACAGCTGTCATTTCTTGAAATATTTGACAGCCAAACAGACAGGCAAACAGGCAGCGAAAGAGCAAAGGAAAGGGCGACAGAAAAAACATAAACAGCAAAGGGCAGAAGAGACACGGAGCATTGAGGAAGGCAGCCAAAGCCAGCGTCGCAATAATAATAATAATACGAATAATAACGATAATAATGATACTGATAATAATAAAATTATTATTATTTTTATTGGGACAGTATTTTAGTTTCGTGGCAATTGGGGACCGCGCTCGCGTTTATTTGCCCAGCAATTCCCCCGCCATTCTTATTTATTTATGTATGCCCCTTACCCTGAAGTGTGTGTCTGTGTGTGTGTGTTGTCCTTTTCACTCATCCCAAAGGCTTATTATTTTTTGGGGCTGCCCACTAACAAGAAGTTAAGCGACCCCAAACTGCGCCTAATCCAAACTTGATGAGGAAAATATTTTTGAAAGAAAAACTTTGAGGAAATCTCTCAACTATGTTGAGTAAGAGTTCAACTATTTCAGCACATTCCTTAGTTTTTGCTCTTCCTGATTAATTAATGATATTGTATCGTTATAATAGAATTCACACATCGTTCAATTTGCAGTGAGAAATCAATCAAGTTAAGCAGTCACAGCAGGTAGCTCGAATTGAAATTACCCTGTAGATATTTCCACTTCCTCTTTCTGGAATTCAGTGACTAACTTAATTAGTTCAACTTAAAAACTACCCTTAGTTAACTGAATCACTTAAGTTTCCAAACGGTAAACTTTATAAGCTTCCCTCTTGATTTCACTTAGGTATTCCTCTAATCTGCAATTTCCACTCGGTTTGCCAACTCAATCAAAACTTAATTGAAATGCGTACGAAATATTTTGATTATTTTTTGCGAGTTTATTTACCTTTCGGCAGGACGGACCTAATCCATCAGCGAGTCAATTGAACTTATTAACAAATCAATCAAGTATGCAGCGCACATCTCTAATTGAACGCACAGTGGGGCCACAAGAGACACAGTGAGAGAGAGAGAGAGTGTGTGTGCGTGTGAGTGTGTGGCAGAGAATCGCGTTGCGAAGCTTCATAAATCAATCAGGAATAATCCATCAATTAAACGTAACGAGCCAACGGAGGAGCAGCGACTGCTGGGAGTGGTCAATCGAGGCTCAGATCGCATGGCGAATGCTTACATTATTAATGCATTCATAAACCTATCAATGGCTAATGAAACGTGCAGACGAGACGAATCGAAGTCAATAGCTTGACCTTGATGGTGCCCAACAAGGAATGACCAACACTGTACACTGTACACTGTACACCCTACACCCTCCCAGTGGACCATAACGAGGGTGGAAGAGTATCTAAAAATGGCCATAAATTAAATACCTTTTCTTTCTCTACCTTCCCGTATTCCCTCAACGCCTGCTTGGGGCTGCGTTTTGTATCAGATAATGTTTCTGTCGTTATTGTTGTTGTTCTGTACATCGTCAAAGTGCAATTATAAAAATTAACAGAGGCGTGACCAGGTGGAGAACTAATTGGGAACAGGGGAAGCTTCATAGTTCCTACAGGTATTTGGTCTGATGCTGAGCATATTTATTTAAAATATTAATTTCCTCAACTTTAGCACTTTTGATTAGGGTATTTACTGGTCTTGCAGTGAAGTTACTTTATTCTAGCTTGCATATTTTGTGCACAATTTGAAAAGGATGTTTATGACGCTCTCTTCTCCTTTTCATGCTGAGCGTTCTCTTTCATTGTCTTTATTTCACTATATAGAAACCAAAAAGCCTTATGTGCCTTAAAAATGATGTACGAAATATTTGCTAAGTTCACAGCAGGGTGCTCTAGCTGGTGATGCAACTGCTCTCTCTCTCTCTTACTGTGGTCTCGATTTAGAAACGACATGAATTCACGTGTCTATGCATGCACCCAACGAGAAGATATTATTGCAGTCTTTCATTCAGTTTGCATAAGGTTTTTCATTATGAAATCTCATAATATTTGCCAAGTTTCTGACCACAGGTTCGTTTTGTTAATTAATTTACTCTGTGGTTCCCCCACATGACAAAGAAATGCATTGCTCAAAGCGTTGCCAGATTGCGTAAACAGAAGTCGCTCAGGCGTTCAGCTCGAGTTGCAAATGAATTTTCAGTTGAAAAGTTAACAAATATGAAAGAATAAATAATGTCAAATGCGGAAAGAGCAGAAAGAAAGAAAGAAAGAGAGAGAGAAGAATAGAAAAAGCTGCTCGTTTATGTCATGTGCAATACTTCTTTATAAACTGCACAGTTGCCTTTTCAATGAATAGAGTACTCGACAGCGGGAAGTTCTGGCGATTTAAAAGTTTTATTTGCAAATGGAAAACATCATTTAGCAATATTTCTATACAAAAGTTAATAAGTCTAGCTTAATTGCCTGGCTTGTCAAAGGGAATGCAGATGGTTTTTTGTAAAGGTACTGCAAAGGTGCCTCATTAACGAATGAAGTTTGATTTAGATAGTTTCATTTGAAAAGAAAAAAAGGATTCTATATCAGAGCTGCTTAGTTGCGTAGAGTTGCCTATCTTGTCAAAGGGAGTGGGGTACTTTTTTTTTATCAGGTAGTGCAGGGTTGCCTCGTTATGGGAATTATAAAGAGAACAAACTAAAGTTCTACAGAGAACAAATCTCATATGAAGCAATAGATGCATTTGAAAATTGGACCAAAGTTCTTTTATGCAAGAAAATTTATAATTGTTTCTATATTAAAGTTTTCAGAGAGTTTCCTTTACCAGAGTTGCCCAGTGCTGCATAAAATCACTTGGCACTCAATTTAAAGACTTGCCACTCGTTATTTAAACATTCAGTCGCAGTCGAATTAATTTAGCACTCCGTGGAATTGAATCTAATTGTATCAAATGTATTTGCAGGCAGCGAGGCAGCGAGTTAAATTGACGAAATATTTTCCCATGGCGCAGGAGCTTCATTTGCCGGCTTAAGCTTGAGAAATGTCGCAAAGGAAGACTGAAATTAAATGCCAGAGAGATGGAGTCTCTCTGTGCCACATGTGGCAGCCACAAGGCGTAGCTACGCTAGCTTGAGCCAAAGCTGCTGCTGCGGCTGCTGCTGCACTTTGAGTATCTCCGAGAGACAGCTCATATTTCATGTGGTCTCTTGTCTTCTGGTTACCCCATCTGTATAAGTGTGCAAGTGTGTGTGCGAATGTGTGAAATGCTTACCACGACGCCTGGGCGAATGCCTGCGGCAGAAGGAAATTACTGAGCTGACCAAGCGATGCATTTTGCACAACCGACGAATCGAAGCAGGCCTGATGCACTATTCGCACTACCTGACCCCGGCTGGATATTGACGACCACTTGACGGCCAAATGTAACAGGCGACTGACTGTGCGTGGATATTACGTTTGCGTTGCGTTATTTAGTTGATTTCGTGCAGTAAATTTACCCAACAATTTGCAATCTTAATGCGATGACGAGGACTACGCAATGTCCAATGCCAATGCCAATGTCAATGCCAGGTGGGCCTCAAACTATCTGACGGATGCATTTGTACATTGTGGCACAACAAACCCAACGAACTTGTTCTGCCACTTGGCCATCCCTGAAGGTCTTAATAATTAACTGGCTGTCATTAATGTTGCAGCCCAAGCAGAGCAGGACAGAACAGACCAGAAGACAAGTTGGTCAATTCTCAACGCTATTGTCATGTCGACTCAGAACCTTCTGCAGGTAGCACAGTATCCCACGGTATTTAATTCACTTCTCCACTCCTGCTGTCCCTCTCCTCCTCTCTCTCTTACTTCTTCTTTTTGTGTTCACTGCTTTTCTTCAGCTGTCGCTCTCTTCTTCTCCCTTCTCTGGCGGCCTTAAGTGAACCCTTTTCGTACTTATTTTATTCCTCTTTTTTATTGTCGCGCACCCAAATTATATATATATATATAGGTATAAATATACTATATCTTTATACTATGAACAGACTTATATATACATTTTTTATTTTTGTTCGCCTGTCGTCCGCCTGGAAATTGCCTTTGGCGGCCATTAATTAATGCTGGTCGAGCTCGTAAAATGCAATAAAGTTATTGGCCCATAAACAAACAAAAGCGACCACGAGCCACGACGACGACGCCGACGCCGACCTGCTCCTGCCAGAGTTGTCGCCATCAGCCACAGCGACAGCACATGCAAATAAGTAGGCAACACGATACTCGAAGCGGTCAGAAAGCGATATAAAGCCGATTGTCGACCTGCCCCACAACGAATATTCCGCAAAAATGTCATTGAAGTCTCAATTGTCAATGCACGATATACATTTCATATATGTTGAATGATTTAACGGTTCTGCACACCTCAATTAAAAGTCGCTTATCCGCGGTTAATTGTGCGAACGAGCGTATCAAATTGGCAGCTTGCCTGGTAGTTTTTATCTGGTCTCAATGCAATTCACGATTCAGTTCGAACTGTGTAGCCAGATATACCTGAAGTCAGTTTTTTGTGTCGCCAAAAGACTTTGCATTGTAAAGAATAAAAAAGAAGAAGGAATTTCTAGTAAATTTCTTTACAATTATCTACATTAAGTGATCTAAAACACGCTTCAACTTCGACAATGAGTGAGCTCTAAAGAATTCAAAGAAAGAAAAGTGCAGAATGCACAATACAAAGAGAGAGTGCTCGACCTGAAGTGAATAAACATTCCGTTACGAATCATTTGCAATTTGAATGAAGTTTGGAATGTGAATAGAATAGGAGAACGGAGAATAGGGATGGAAAGTGCAGGCAGTGGGAGAGATTGCAAATTGGATGCGGCAAGGCGATGTTAACATCGTCGTCTTCGTCGTCCAAGAAGCAAAACTTGTTGCATCGCCCACAAAACGCTGTAGATTGCGGCACTTCGACTCCGGTTTGACTTGCTGCCTTCCAATTTGGGGGAGGTTGTTGCTGCTGCTCACAGCTAGCTGGGGGTAGCAGGGATGACTGGCTGACTGCCTGCCTGGCTGGCTGGCTGCTTGGTTGGTTAGGGGCGGATTGGGTTGGGTTGGGCTGTTGACTTGCCTGTTGGTCGTTTGGTTGTTTGTACAACTGTGCTGTGCTGTGCTGCAATGTCGAAGGCAGTGCGGAACGAGCGGAACAAGTTGACTCGCATTTCATTCATAAAGGAGAAGCAAACGCAGACGGCGAGCGATGCAGATGACGACGATGCCAGACAAGTGAACACTCATTCATTTGTTCGCTGTCAACAGACACACACACACACACACACACAGAGAGAGAGATACCCCGGTTAGTTTCATTCATGGCAACTCTTTGGCGACGCTATCGAGTAAGCGTAGCTGTAACTGTGTGTGTGTCGCCTGTATGTATCTGTGTGCTGCATGAAACATGTATCAACTCACTCTGCTGGACTTTGAACTTCAAAAGTAACACACACACAAACAGCAAGACACTCACACACCCATAAAAACATCGCACACACACACACGTAGCTGGCGCATTGAGAGAGCGCGCGCTGAATGTAAACAGAGTGTCGCAAGTGGCGCCTTGAAAAGTGTGTCAAAAAGTGTTGCCTACTTTTTAGCGCAGCGAAACAATTGCTCAGGCAACGCGACTTGCGACTTGTATGTGACTTTCTAGTGTTACTATGTGCACATTATAGTTATGGATTGCAAAAAACATATTGTGAACTGCTTCTTATATAGTTAACACTGTATGTACACGCAGGATGGGGGCAGTAGAGCAACAGTTAAGACGATTTGCTGCCTCTGAAAGTGTTAGATGACTTTATGACACTATGCAGTGCAAATGGACAGTTTACATTTATAGATTATGTATATTGTATTTCAGTCTAGTTTAAGTGTTTGAATTGTAACTGAAATAACAAGGTAAACTGTTGAATTGTGTTGGACAATCAAGTACTAATCGTTGGCTAAAGCAAGAAAAGCAAATGTTTGTAGTTCTAAAACTTTCTTGAGCAATACTAAAACTTGCACTTTGAATTCAATAAAATTCTTCACACAGAAACAGTTCAGATAAGGCATAATATATAATACAAAATACTGTAATTTCCACTACAAATTGAATAATATTCTATATACACACATACAGTGCAGATTAGGCATAAAACAAGTTGAAATCCTTGGCTTCCAACCTTTTATAAACATTCTCTGTAAATTCATTTACTTCACATCTTCATTCAGCATCTTCTTGGTAGCATGAAGCTTATATGAACACAGTTGTTATAGCACACATTATATATTAAAGGCTTATGACTTAAAAGACTTCCAGATCTTGAAAGAGTATAAAAGTTACTATATGGCGTAGAATGATATTGTTTGTTATACTTTCATACGAACCGCTGCGGCTGCGATTGCTGCTGCTGCTGGCGCTGCTGCTGGTCGACGGTTGTTTATGTTTTTGCGATGAGGATGACGATGACTGTGGCTGCGGCGGCGGCGGCTGCTGCTGCTGCTGTTGCTGACGGCGGCAGCTGCGCAGCGACGTCGCAACGTCGCTGACAGAGTCAACGTATTCGGCCACTGCGCTGCCGTTTGCTCTTGTCGCAGCACGTGCCCAAAAATGCAGAATGCAGCAGACGCTTTGCAGCAGCTTTGCACGCGCACTTGCAAATCGAAAACAGTAAAAAAAATGTCGAAAAAAAACAACAACAGAAAGTTTCTCTTCTTTGAGTGCGGCACACAAGGAAGTTGAGGAACTATCGGAGGCGCGAAAATGACAGCGGCAGTGGCAACAATAATGATGATAATGGGACTAGGATAAGCACGCGGAATCCGACGCGGACGCGACTGTGGATGCAGATGTGGATGGCGAAGGTGAACGCGAACGCGAACGTGAACGTGAATGGGGACTCACGACGCGAAGGGAAACCCAACACACTGGGGCAATTTTCATTTGTATTTACAGTTTACGATGCGGCAAACTCTAGCGAAACTCTCGCTGATACTCCCCCTCTCACTCTCTCTCTGTTTCTCTCCTCGCGCGTCTCCTCGTGTGTGTGTTGTGCGGCGTGTACGTGCGTGTGTGTTCGAGCGAGTGTGCGGCGTGCGGCGTGAAGGCTCCTCTTGGCTTCGGCTTCGGTTGCGTTGTGACACATCGACGTATTCAACACCAACTGATGCCACTGCGAGCGCCGTCGTTGGCAGCGTCTCCTCAGCAGCAGCATTGGCATCGCTGGGCATCCCTTTAGCGCTGCGAGTTGGCAGCCTCACACGGTGGCACAGCTGTTGGCCAGCTGAGCGGAGCTTGCAGCAAGTTGGCTGCCTCAGCGAAAGCTACAGCAACAATGTTGCAAGCGCTGAAGCTCGCTGAGGAGTTTGTGAAAGCTCGGATGAAGCTTTCTTGGCAAGTTGGCAGTCCCCAAAGGTCGTTAAGGAATTTTAAGTTTGAATGTTGGCGGTTGAGGGTGGAAGAGGACGTCGAATGAGGGGACAGTTCGCAAGATTGCGTGGCCAGTAGTACATTGCCATATGTATGGCAAGTGTGTTAATAAATCTATTTTATATATGAATTGATCTTGCCAGTTGAAGGATACATATGCATAAAGTATAGTGTTGTACACGACGCTCGCACTTTACTTATTCTATGACATGTACAATGCTCAGACTTATCGAATTTTCCTTCATACATATGCACCATATATATTGCAAGTAAATGTGGTCTATTGCCATATACAAATA
The DNA here is from genome assembly GCA_018151435.1 of Zaprionus africanus. Taxonomy (NCBI): domain Eukaryota; kingdom Metazoa; phylum Arthropoda; class Insecta; order Diptera; family Drosophilidae; genus Zaprionus; species Zaprionus africanus. The sequence continues at coordinate 6,682,323 of JAECXB010000076.1, forward strand.
TGACAAGTTCCTTCTTGCATTGTCCCAACTAAGGCAACTTGGTGCTTGTATAAACACTTTGGCCGGGTTGTATTGCAAAGTATGACAGATATGGACATATCTAACAATTATAAATGTCAAGTACAAATGCCCTGTACTGCGACATATATCTAAATGAAAAGTAGGCAACGCTGGTCATATTGCCAGACATAAATGCCTTACGTGACTGAGCAGTAAATTAAGAAGCGATCTGCTATACATCCCAGTGCCATATGCACATATGGCACATATGGAACTTGGACAGTGTCGTATATGACAAGAACTTAGTCAAATATATCACAGTGTTGCCAGTTTACATAAGTTAACAATCACGTGATATCAGCTATGACAACCGTTTGTCATATAAGACCCTATGAAATGCTAAGAACTTTGTCAGATGTGGCACATATGACAAGGCATACTGACATATACTTCTATATAACTTAACTCCCCCTTAGATTAATTATATGTATTTAGTTGGCAACTTCACTCACCCGTCTGTGTGCTGGAGTCAAAGAAGGTGCTGGTTGTTTCCACTGTCATGGTGCCAATGGTGCCATCAATGATCTGAGCCGATGAGTCGCGTCTGCCGCGATAGCTGCTGAGCAAGCAAACAAGATTAGATAATCTCAACAATATTACCTAAAGCTTTGCCCACCCACCGACAAACGTCGTCGCTCTGCGAGCTCTGGCGACGAAAGTTGCGACAACGTATCATCTCTTCCGTCGTGGACTGACGTCGAAAGCCGCGTGCAATGAGAATCTCCTCCGTGGTAGACTGACGACGAATTGCCGGTCGCTGATTCTGTTCGACAGTCGTCTGCGGTGGCCGCGAGCATGGGCTGGGATCACGCGACGACGAACAGCTGTTCGAGTCCGGCGATCGTGGTGAACGTGCTGCCGAGCTGCTCTGACGTCGCAGTGTGTGACGTCGTGGACTTCCGTCGCGTTCATGCGAACGATCCGGCGATAGATGCGTACGCGAATCTCGACGTCCACCACGCGAAGCGCTGTCCGGCGAAAGGGAATCCCGACGGGATGTGCGACGCTCACAGTCCTCCGGCGGATCAGGGCTGAGCGCGGGCTGCGAGCCGCGGCGACTGCCGCCCCCGGGCAGGCAGCTCTCATCGAAAGCCGTGGCCTGACGCTGCAGGCGCTGCAGCCGTGGCACACGCTCTGGACTGATGCCCGCCTTGGAGTCGCGTCGATTCACTCGACCACATTGTGTGGTCGAGTCACGTCGTCCCTTTGGCGCTGTCGGACTGGTCGCTGGCGGCGTCACTGAGCTCGTTATGATGGTGGGCGGCGGCAGAGCCTGACACGAGGAGTCCACCTGCTGATGGTGGTAAGTGCTGGTCGAGATTAGTGGCACAGAGTCGGAGCAGGAGCCGGCGGAGCTGGTCGAGGGACGTTGCTCCTGCCGGAAATTTGGGAATTCCGGTGCTGCGAGCGAGTCGCGTTTTTTGGCCATTTGGTACTTGGGCGGTGGAGGTGGCGTCGTCACACGACTGGCAACATTGCTGTCCCGCCGGCTGCTCGATAGATAGCTCTCGCCCGAGCCGCGACGTGAAGCCTACGAGCAGTGGATGCGTTGTGGATGGTTGGAGAATTGGATGCGGACGAGAGAAAGAGAGAGACAGAGAGGTATGTCCAGGTTAGGCAGGGCTACTTGGAGCTTGGATCTGGTGTGAGAGTTCAATGTGGTTTTCTTACGTGGTGGTCATGGTAGGTTACTGTCAAGGTTTACTAAGGGTTGCGGCTTCGACACATTCTAGGTAAGGTTAGGTTAGGTTTCAGTAACTACTATAGGCTCATAAGTTAACTAATACATTTTCGGAGCAGAATCTACTTTACGATTTTGTTCGATTTTCTAACATAGCTCTAATGATTTTATCAAAGTCCTATAAAGGTCTGGGAACACAACATATGTAGACTATTGGTAATGATGAATGCTTCGTTTATATTTGGCTAATTAGGCTGGAGGGACTTCTAGAAAAGTCTTCAAATCGCGTTATCTTCTAAAGGAGCAACCCAAATTGCGTTCACGGAAGGGTTTAAGGCCCTTTGGTTAAGGTTGCTAATTATCTGAGATTGTCTTCGTGGCGTATAAGACTTAGTTTTTTTGGGAACCTTATGGACTTTGCCTTATTAGGTGCTCATACAACGTGTGTCTTACTATTGTGTATTTATAGAGCAATTACTTTTATCCCATCGGTTGACTGCGCTACGGCCGTTCAGTTAAAGATAATTGCTTTTCTATCGGACCAGCTCTTCCAATGGCTCTACCAGGGTTACTAGATTAAGAGAATTGCTTTTAGTTATAAAAACTCTCTAAGAGTAAGGTCCTTTCGGTTAAGGTAACATACAATGAAGTCGTCCAAAAGTAACCTGTTAAACGGGATTGCTTAACAAATCGATCACCTTTAACCTTAGGTCCTCTGTGTTGAGGTACCCAATATTCAAAACATCTTAAGGTTAACAGATAAAGAGAATTGCCTTATAGTTATTGGGCACCCAATGACTAAGGACTTTTGAATTAAAGTACCCAACGAGGGCTACCAAATAAAGGGAATTGCTCTTACTAATCGGACACCCTAAGAATAAGGTTCTTTGAAGTAAGGTACCCATCAATAAAAGTGATACCAGTTCCATTTCTAGCTTGCAAGTTCTCTGACAGATTGTCATACCCTCGCTACTTACGCTCTTGGTGCACTCGACGACCACAGGGACCACAACGGTGCTGGGCTGCTCCTCGACGGTAGTGCTCTCGCGACGATTCCAATGCTTGACGAACTCGGCGGTGTTGGAATCGCGACGCGAGCGCATGCTGCGTATGCCAGAGTCGGCGCTGGACTCGCGTCGTTTGCGTGGCGTGACGTAGGTGGTGACGGAGGTGTTGCCGCCGCCGCTGCCGGTGTTCGCATCGGTGGTGGAGGTGCGCCAGGGGAGGCTGCGTGCCAGATCGGCGAGTGTTTCGCGGCGATTGAGCTGGGCCTTGTTGCGTGCCGCAGCCTGCTGCTGCTGCTGTTGTTGCTGCTGCTGCTTGTTGGTGCCGCCGCTCCACTCGCGCAGAATGTCAGTGAGTTGGGCCAGCGAGCTGCGTCGTCGACGCTGCAGACCCGGTGGCGGTGAAGTGTTTGGCGGCGTGGTGATCTGTGCGGCCGAGTCGCGACGTCCGCCAAGACGCTGGCGGATCGTTGACTCTTCCAGCTGTCAGAGAAGAGTGAGCATAAGAGACTGAAGCACTTTGGGGATCGAGGGGGTCACTCACCTGTTCGCGCACCAAATCGTCCCAACCGTTGCCGCCCTGCCACACCAGACCAACCTGGTGCGACATGATGGGTAGATTGCAGACGAAGCATACCGCCGTCATAGTCCTGCAACGACAAGGATCGAAGCATCAAGCAAAGCGTACAAAGCAAGAGGGAGAGCGAGAGAACGGGCGAGAGAGCGAGAGAGGTAAACATGCTGAGCCAAAGCTTTCGCTTGACCGGGAGCTTTGGGAAGGCGAAGAGTCATGCAAAAGTACGAGCTGAGCTTTGGCTGAAGCTTTTCAGACCGTGTCCAAGTACCTTCAAAGCTCAGTTCGGAACAAAAAGCTTACCAGGATATTCATGCGTAAAGCTCATGCAAAATTTTGTGTGCGGAGTTAAAAAAAGCTACAGGTGCGACATGCTGTGCGCGAAGCTTTCTGTGTTTCATGTGGTGTGGTGAATTTGGTGAATTGTGTGTTTTATAGCAAGGCTGAGTTGAGTTTGAGTTTTGAATGTGAAAGCAAACTGTTTTCTGCAATTTGTAAGAGTTATATGGAGAGAGTGAAAAAGAGAGAGAGTGTATGTGTGAGAGAGAGACAGAGAGAGAGAGAGATAGTGAGTGGAGTATTAGCTAACTTTTTGCGTATGACCACGCTGGTGCTGGGCTGATCCATAGACCTGTAATGCCGAAGTTTTGACATGGCGCATGGCGTTCTGTGGCTGCAGCACTTTGCCGATACCTCTCACAATCCACAATTGTATAATGCGTTAATCGTATGTTATGTGTGTGTTATATCTCGGCCGATCCGCTGCTTGTGTTGCGTTCCGACGTGTTGTTTTGGCGACTTCGTCCTTCGCTGGTTACCTTCTTTTAATACCCATGCAGGGGGTATTGTATTTCTTGTATTTTTCTTATATATTTCACTTATTTTCGTATAACATTCAACTGAGAAGTCTTTTTAACTAAACACTTATGTAAAACTTTCGCTTGAGGGTTTCTTTTTTTTGCTATATTCTTAAAGAAATGGAATTCAATTGTTGCAATACTCTTTCCTTGCTCTGAGAACTTCACGAGGTTCCCGAGAAGGCAGAAGAACCGACAAAATCTTATCTTTGTGTCTTTGAGTTGAGTGTTTTGCGGACATGAAAGCGGACTGACTTTGATTTGATTTTAAAATACTAAGAATATTTTAAAAAGAATAAATTTAATACTTAAGAATATTTTTTTTTTCTTATTTTGTGTTCATATCTCTTGTTTATTGTGCCTTTATTTCGTAAAGAATTCCTCATTCTTAAGAGGGAAGATTTTTTTTAAGTTCGGTTCCGCCGAAGTTTCCGGAAAAAGGTTTTCTTACATAACTTCGTCTAAAACTGTTGGGTATTTTCTAGTATTTTGTAGGTATTTTTTCTTTTAAAGGTGGGGCGGGAATGGGGGAATTTGCTACACACAGAGAGACACAGAGATACACTGAAAAAATTGAAGAAAAAAAATATTTTTTGGTTTTAAAAAACATTGAGGGGATTTCATAATTAGAACTTATATATTTTTTTTATCAATTTGAATAAGGTTATTTATTTTTTATAGTTCGATTAAAAGGGGCAAAACTACGTAAGCATTATGAAAAAAATAAATATTTCAATACTCTAGTAAAAAAAAAAATGTATATTTAACTAGCTAGAAAATCGACTTCGATTTTATGTGTGGAACGAATCAACACTGAAATAATTGAAATACTTAAGGCTATAACAAGTTTTGAGGGGGACTACAAATCAAGCATGCAAAATTCAATTCAATTCAATTCAAATCAACTCAATTCAATTATGTGATAATAAAATTGTTTGTTATGTAAATATTTATTGATTTTCTTAAAGTTAACTTGATTTGCTACCTCCTGAATTTGGTGATGCAATGACTTTTCGATTGGGGTGAGGGTTGTTGTGGTTATTAAATTTTCTAAGTGTTCATTTACTATACCAAGCATACATACAATTTTTCCTTGAGCTTTAAAAGTTTTATTTGTACAATTTAAGGATTTTAAACATTAATTTATTTCATCGTTAAACAGTGTTGACAAACGGCAAATGTGACACATTTTGTTTGCTAAAGCCTCAAAGTGGCCATTAAAACGTTTGCTGAACCGTTACACGGCATAAGTATTCATGATTATTCATGGGAACGCATTCATTCGATTCGTAGCACAACCTTTGCAAATAGAGAAATATACAAAATGTATTTTCCTGCATTTTTTATACATTAATTGCGCTCGCTGCAATTTGCACAAATGTTTTTCATATTTTACACAGTTCGCAAAAACACCTTTTTTTATTTCAACAATGAAAAAGTGTTGAAAGCGTCAAAAGGAAGGGAAAAGGGATGGTTAAAAGTGAAAAGAGGGGTAATGGGGGGTGGTAAGGTGGAAATTGTGGGAAACTTGAAGTACTTGCATATAATAACATTTGAAGAGGCTGCTGTAAAGTGGGCAAAACACACAAGGCAAAAATGAGTGTAGCGCAACCAATAGAGCAAAGGGAGGGGGAGGAGAGCAAAGATAACAAACTGCTTGAAGGCACTTTTTAATGGGAAAATGTGTGTGAGAAGTTGTTAAGTACATACACATACGGCAGGAGAAGAAAGGGAAACGCAATGACTAAAAAAGCAGTAAAAATTTCAGGAAAATTTAAAAATATTTGCTGGAATTTTCATATGCATTTTTTTTTATTGCCTTCTTTAATATTGTTGAATATGAAATATTTATAGATATCATAAGATCATAGGCATGGCAGAGATAAAAGAGAAATACAAGCAAGCTTAATGCAGTTGCCAAGCAAAATAGTTGATGTGTAGTGGGTGGGGAGGGGGGCGGAAGGTCGTGCAGCTTACAAAGCCAATCAAAATGAAGTATAAACTTTATTGGACCACAAGTTTGTGGCCGCAAACTTAATAACTGGCAACACACACACACCAACACAGGGAGAGGGGGAGGGGGATAGCAACAGCCAGCGAGCTGTAGAGATTGTGAGGCACGAGAACACGAGCACGGAAGTTGTCAAGAGCGTGCGAGCTGCAAGGAAAACTTGGCAGCAGCAGCAGCTGCTCAACGTCCTTCTGAGCCAAGTGTGTTCAAGTTGTTTGTGAAGCACACTCACACACACACACATACACTACCATAGACACAATTATAGAGTGTCTGCTGCTCAATAAAATAGTTTTTAAACAAGCGGCTGCCGCTCAAGTTGACCAAAGTTGAGACTTCACCTGACCAATCCAATTGGCATCTCCGGCTTAGGTTCGCCCGGCGGGCGCTTAATCAACTTTGAAGTGCAACACCAGCTGCACTTAGGGAGACAACTCCCTTTAGAACTCTTCTTTTGCACAGCTACTTCCTCTTTCCATTGCTTCTTCACACTCTTTTGCCTTTTTGCCACCCTATCAACAGATTGCAGCAGGTGCCCCCTGTTTGCCCCATACCACGCCGTTTCTGCTCTGACACGACTTTGATTGACAGCTGTCAATTTGCATTGGCAGCCAGGCCGGGAAAAGTTTGTGCCGCCTGCTTGGCTATACCCTGGCTAATGTGTCTTAAATTGGGTATGATTCAGTTATGCAAATCAGCAGCAAGTTTCCACTTCAAATCGATGAAAATGTGAGTTGAAAACAAAAAAATTTCACGTAGATTGCACACAATTTTTTCACCCTTTCATCAAAGCCGTCGGGATTGTGCCGCTATAACGGGATTATAGCAACAACAACAACAGCTTTTACATTTCTGATGGTTGCAAAATGTCTTGCAGCAGGTCTGAAATTAGTTATTCTGTTTGAGTGTGAATGATTTACATACGTTTATGCAGTCGCACATTGGTTTTATATTAAGAATTCACTTTACTTTTCATAATTTAATTAGATTTGCCAACGATTAGACGCACATTAAGCAATGCACGTTTATCGATTACAAGAGAGTGCAATAATGTGGCGGCAGGCCGATACATAATTTGGCACAGCTAGTTCCAGCCTTGCAAGCATCGATCACAGCTAAGTATCGAATAACATTGCACATCGATATCGGGCGTGCCACTTTAACGATAGTATCGCCAGCTAAGCATCGATCTGAAGTATATCGGGCTGCCATTTTGGTTATCGCGTTTGTTTTGTGCACGAGACTCAAGTTGTTTTGCGGTTTTCTTATTGCGCGGGAATTTTTCCGTGCGGCTGTGTGTTTGTGTGTGTGGCAGGTGCGTGTGGCATGGCATAACATGAAAGAAAAGCCTGCTGCTGTTGCTGCCAAAGCCTAAGCCAGAAAGGAGCAAAAACTTTGCACAACATTTTGGGCGGCGTCTTTAAAAAGAAAATTGAGTGAAACGCGAAAAGTAAATACAACAACAGAGGCAAACGCAGCAACAACAACAGAGGCAAAAGCAGCAACAACAACAAATAAAGAGGCAAAAGCAACAACAAAAAGGGGCACCGAGGCAAAAGCAGCAACAACAAATTGAAAGTGGCACGCGTAAATTACTTAATCCGACTTAAGAAGTATTTTCGTGTGTCACACAAAGCTCGCGCCCAGCCCTGGGGGAGAGAGCAACAGCAAGAAAGTAAGGATGAGGGAGAGAGAGAGAAAGATAGATGGCTGTGGTTGGGGTTGGGGCAAGGAATATGGCGCGTAAATGCCTGCACGTACTTGTCCGCCTTTGATCTAAATTACCAAACATTTTCAGGTATTTCAACTTTGAATGCCAAGCGCAACCCAAGACAACAACAGCAAAATGAAGAGAGGCCGTCCAGGAAAGGAGCTGAGCGAAGGCGAAAAATTTGGAAAACGCCGTGAAAATGAAAATGAAAAAAAATTAAATAAATAACGCCAAAAAAGCCGAAAATGAAATTGTCAAATGGAAGAAAAAAAAAAAGGAAAACAGGCCCAAGAGGCGTCCAAGGAGCGTCCAGAGAGCGCAGCGCTAAGTCGTGGCAGTTAATCAATGGATTGCCAGGCAGCTGCTTGAGCAGCCAACCTGCCCCGCTTCCCTTCCCTCCACTCCCTCCCTCTATAAAACTGTACTTGCTGCTCGGCAATTACATCAAAAGGAAATTGTTAGCCATCAAGCTCAAGTAATTTTTCAATGGGGGCAAGACGACGCTCAAAAATTAACTAAATAGCTGTTGAGTACGACTCTGAGACACGCCCCCACCCCCCTCCACCTCTACCTGCCCCACTCACTGGCACTCTGACCACCAGACGGAGTCAACACCCAATCAACGGACTACATGAAAAGTTACTTAGGAGCCGCACTACCTGACGCTGTGCCGCGCCTCACTTTGGTCTAACTGCCCCGCCCCCTTCCCACTGCCTGACAGCCAGACAAAATGTTTTCGGTTGCTTTTCATCAGAAGGAATTGCATTTTATTGCCCGAGCGAAGAAGGACACGAGCTCTAAGACGAGCGAATGCCGTGACAACCGAACGCGCTGACCTCCCTCTGCCTCCTCCCTCCCGTTGTAACGGTAAATGTGTTCACCATTTAGCTAAATTGCTTCATTTGTTGTAGTTGTTGCTCTTATTGCTGTTGTTGTTGTTGTTGCCACAAAGTGCTTAATCGCAATTGCAGCAGTTTAACACACCGAAAGCAAAACAAAAGAAAACACAACAAAGGAAAACAAATGTTCTTTCATCTACTGCTAGTTTAGTTTATTTTTAGAGGGGATTTCCCTGTGATAACTAAAAATATTATTAATAACTTTGGCCAGACATGTCTATGTTAATTTGTGCATTGGTCTCTGATACCCTTAAAGTGATGGAGGAAATTTGCTCTAATGGCACTGTTGAATGGGGAAGGAGTAACATAGTGAAGGTAATACTAAATCGATAACATAATGCAAGTATCGATAAATGTATTTTAGCTTGTAGTTATACAATTGGAATCAATTATATTAACTATTATTAATTTCCATATAGGATATATTTACGTATTATTTTTGTATTGTTTAATTAATCTAAATACAATTCTGTGATATTTTCCAGATAATTGTGGTTTTAAGGTTTCAATTTAAGAGGTCCCATTTTTATTGAGAAACACCTTCTGCATATATTTTCCCTTAACAAAAGTTGCTCTAAATTTATATAAAAAAACAAAAGCAATAATTGTGTTTTTTATTTCTGTTATGCTTCAGCCTGCTCTTCACAATTTTTCTTCATTTCATATCCATTAAATTTGGTAGTTTAAACATACGAAACTCGTATAAGCCCGCATGAAAAACTTTCCCTTCTCACTGTGTTTGCGGCCATCAAAGGCCAATCTTAAAACTCCCCCTAAAAAAAACAAAAGCTTAAAATATTTTGTTGCTGTTGGTTTTTATGGTTTTTCATATCCTTGCAGAGGGTTTATAAATTGTGGACAGAAGTTTGCAACGCATACGTTAAAAGGAACTTATAAAATATTTAAAGGTTTTTGTATATAAAACTTTTGTTTTTCATGCCAGTTTTAGTTTTTTGTGTCCCTGCAAAAACTTTTTTAACCTCATAGTTATAAGAAAAAAAGTTAAGAGTTTCTTTTAAAATTTATAATTGGAAGTTATAATTTAATTGAACTGGGGAAGGTTTTTCCATAACATAGTAGAGCATATAATCTTCGACAAATTGAAAGTAAACATTTCCTTTTTTTGATTTTTTTTTTTTTTTTGAACAGGTTTATAATATATTTTGCATGCCTGCCTGCATGATTTATAAAGTCTATTTGCCTGTTGTTATCTTGTTTATTTCGTTTTCAGTTTCATTTGATTTTTAAATGGACCTTAAAAGCACCTTAAAATTCGCCAGCACCCCGAGAACAGGCAACAGGCTGGAGCAGGCAGGCAGGGAGGCAAAGAGGGGGATAAATGGAGGCTGTCTGGAGCAGCTTAGCCCATGACCATTTGAATAAATAAATAATTAAAGTTTGCTCGATTTTGATATGCACACAGTAATTTAATATGCGCAAAGTGAACTCGATTCGGAAAGGAATAGAATGGAGTGGAAGGCGAAGGAGAAGGGCAAACGGAGAGGGAGATGGAGCCGAGTGCGGGATGGACATATTGGATTGGGGCGCCCAACTTGCATCAACATCCGTTTGCTGGGATTTTCTGCTGATAATGCTGGATGCAGGAATAGAAAGAGTGTGAAAGAGAGAGAGAGAAAGAGAGACAGTTGGAGCTGGTGGCACTGAGGATTGGCGGTTGACTAAGTCGCTGCTTGAAATGCACAAGGCGAAGAAGAATGGGCCGCAGAGCTTGGCTGGGGCGCCTCACATGGTGACTGGCAACTGACAGCAAAATAATTTCCGCTGACAATGCGGCACGCTTGGACAACAGTAGCTGGCGACAGGACACAAGACGACAGGAGTGGAGTTCCGGTGGGGTGAGTGGAACTATTGTGAATTGTTAGACAGGAAGAAGAAAGGAAGTTTGTCTGATGTATTGAGATGACATGAATGGTGGCGGAGAATACAATTTGGTTGTTTTTTGATATGTTTTGATTAGTATAACAGTTGTATGACAGTTTTATTACGTATGTATGACTGTTATATAACACTTGTATAACAGTTTCATAGGCAGTGTCTAGGCTATCCATATCAAATTGGCTTAAAACTTTTGTCTGCTGCTGTCACTGGCTTATTACAGGCAGGGGGAAAGGGGGCCTCCCGCAACGGTGTTTTGGGTCCGCTCCTGGACTGGCATTGAAAGTGTTGGAAAATGTGTAGCATACTTTATGGCGGCACGCAAAAAGAACCCTGCAGGGCATTATGCAAATGAGGCGCAAAGGCAATGCCAAAACATTTAAGCCGTTTTAGCTCAACTGACACGCCCCCAAGCCCGCCCCTTTGGTCTCTATTCTCTGCTGCTCAGTCTTCATCTTTTAGCGCCAGCAGCAGCCTTTGTTGTTGGCTGCAAAATCTAATTTCCTCACCATGCTGCGCGCTCTCTAGGTTTATATATGTGTTGGTAGGTGTGTGTGTAAGTAGGTGTGTGTGGGCGGTAGCGTGTGCATAATTCAAGTGCACACTAAGTGGGCCAGTCTGTTGTCCAGGTAACGCTTTCTCAGCCAACAGATTTCCTTTATTTTTCTTTGATTTTATTTGTAGCGAATCGCGTTTTTTGCCATTATCGCGCGTTCTTCGTTCAGAGCGCAACAGTTAAGTCAACAAACTTTGCTCCGCCTGCTACTTCACTTGCTAATGAGCTGCATGGGGCGTGCAGGAAGCGCAGGGCGTGGCAGTTCGCACCTCACAGCTGGCTGTCAAGTGCAGGAGGCAAAGCTTACATTGAGTTGCCTGCACTGTTTCTGTCCCTGCTTTGCTATTTTTCTTTGCCATTGCTTTGCCTACACTTTCGCTGTGACTTTCACTTTTCACAGTGGGTTCCCAGGGAGGAGGAGAAGAAGGGGAGGTCTAAAGCCAAACACAATGGACCGCATCGTTTGCTCGTTTATTTGCTAACAAGTCTAAAATGAAATTAATTATAGTTACGCACAGTTGCCATGACCCACAGGGAAGTTTCCCCTCCCCCTCTACCGCGTTCTACTTTTGTTTTTGTTTTCGGGCCCCCTTGCAGCCACAGGCAACAATTCCGCCCCTGTCGCGGCCCGCATGCCTTTGCCTTTGCCGCTGCCTCTTCCTTTGGCTTTGGCTTTGCCTCGCTGGCTTCGCCTGCTTGGGCTTCTGATAAATGGGCAGGCAGAGCGTCGCGGCAAGTCAACTATCGCACACGCTTTATGCCCACCAAAGCTGCTGGGGGGTGAGAGGAGTAGGGTATGATGAACTTGTTACAAAGTAGCAAAGAGAGTTTGTCAGACTTGAGTCTTGTATATCAAAGGTGTTTATTAGCAGGCAGAGGAAAGTTTATAAGGATTACCTTGAATATTTTTACTTCTTATTTTTATTTCCTATTCAATATCAGTAATCGATAGTTAATTGAATCGAATATACATATGTTGTTTTATATCATATGAGGTTTATTGAAGAACTTTATCAACTTTTTTCTTAGCTACTTTCTTCAGAATTAATAGAACTTTTTCTTTGGCAGAACTTTTCAGTAAGATGATAAGCTTCATTACGAATTCTCACCAAAATATTGACCTGAAGCTAGCCAAAAATAATCATATTTCTATTCTATATCTTACATTAAAACTATCGAACTATCGTAAGCATTCAAGTGCTTCGATTTTTGAACTAAGCGAAGTTTGACCCATGGAACTCTGTATATCATGTTTCTTAAGCTAAGTATACACCAACCTTGCAGCTTATGTGCCAGTCTGCTCCTCTCTCCCCATACACATTGAAAAATTACAGCGTATTTCGCTGGTCTCTCATCTGCCATGGGTTCGTTTCTGCCTCGCAGTCTGTTTTTGTTTACACAGACCGCTAAAAATAGCTCAGCTCAGCTGAGTTCAGCTCTGGCTGAAGATTGGTTTTGCGAGGCTGAGGACAATAAGAGGCAGGGAACGCAGGGAGGACGTAGCGCCAGCCATGCATATTTGTAATCACGCCCAGTCAGGCAGGCTGGCAAGGCAGGCAGGCATCCGATGTCTGTCGACGTCCCTGAACTTTTAATTAATGCATGCAAGTGCGTGAACATCGAAGGGCTGCAAAATGCTCGCTTGCTTGCTTAAGCCGTGGCCAACAATTTTCCATGGGAAAATGGCGGCCAGAAAATGCCGAAAAAAGGCTATAACCGAAACGAATCGAGGCACATAAAGCGCGGCAGCAGTTTTAAGTCTTGTATTCCGAGTTGAGCTACCCCTACCCCCTTTCACCCGCTCTCTTCCAACACACACTCTTTGCTTGCCCCCTTTTGCTCAGCTTGTTTACTTTTTATATCAAAAACTTTTACGAGCTACAAAATATGCTGAGGCTGAGCGCCAAAAAACAAACAAATGTGCCGACGATGGCGGAGGAACAAGAGAGAAACCTTCTCCTCGAACACCGAAGCTTCTACACTCCTCCTATGCTAATTATATATAAATAGAGAGTATCATATGGTTTATATATCTGGCACCCTTTGCAAGGGTATCAAAATGAATGTAGAGTACCGAAAAAAAAATTGATAGCATGTTCTCGGCTGGGCTTGGCTCCCCATCGCGCTGGGTGTGCGTAGCAGCCCTTGAAAATGGTCTGGAGAGCGGACAAGGGTCCCTTCAACTATGGCGTCCCCTTAGCAAATTCATCTTCCCACTCTCCGGCCTCGCACACTTGGAGCTCTTGGCAAATGTTGCCACCGAAATGGCTACGGTAATGACAATTATCGGCCTCGCAATTATCGCATCCGAGCGATGATTACACTGCCTAACAGAGTTCAAGGCATGGGCGTGGTCCTTGCGGCGTGACTTTCGCTTAATACAAATACATTGGTTAGCCGCAAACCCTGCATAATTTATACGCTACACCCTCCGGGTGGGCAACAGTGTGCAGCACATACCCTGGGAGTATGCAAGCAGTAGTTCGAGAGTACAATTGATTGCATTGAATTGAATTGAATTGAGTGAGTATTTGAATATTTATGCGATAACTTAAATGACTTGCAGCAATTGTATGGCTTACAAATGATATTGATCTGAATTTCAATTTTGAATGGCTTGGTGAACTTGATTACATGTAGATACTCTACGAGTCAGTACAAATACATTCGTAAATTTAATGAGTATTTGAATATTTACTTGATAACTTCAATAATTTGCAGCATTTGTTTGACTCACAAGTGAATTTAACTTGAAATTTAGCTTTGAATGTCTGCTGAGCTTAATCTACTTGAAGATTCTGTACGAGTTAGTCCAAGTAAACTTGCAAATTGGATGAGTACTTGAGTATTTACTTGATAACTTGAATGATTTGAAACATTTATTTGGCTCACAAATGATTTTCTTTTGAAATTCAACCTTGAATGCCTTGCTTAACTTGATTCATTCGATTTGTAATTGAAATGAGTACGGTTCGACTGTGTTCAGGGAATGGTATATGTTCAATTTACTTGATACTTGAAAGTTTAGTCACTTCATTCGTTTCACCCATTTTCGTTAATTTAATAAGTTGTAGCCTCTCTTGTTTTCCCTTTATTTTCAACTTTCCCTCAATTAACTTGCGAATATTTTGGTTAAAAATTCATTCAAGCTCAAGCGAATGCTTGGGGTTTGTCACGAATAACTCATTCTGTTTCAAAATCATTTCACACTGACCAAGTTAACTTAGGTCTCAGCTAAACACACCCCAAAACTCGTCGGGCAGCGGGACTAATGACTTATCTGTGATGTGCTGGGGAAATATATTATATTTGGATGTCTTCAACTTTTCGCTGTTGTTTCACCCTTTTTACTTCTGCACGGATAAATCTCGGTTAAGGCTTATGAGCTCCCCCCACCCTTCCTTGTTCCCCCGTTCCCCCGTTGGGAGGGAAGGCTAAGGCCATAAAAGCAACTTACATATTTGCAATCTAATGGCGTTTTAAGAGACAGTCCGAGAGCGGAAGGAAGAGTGAGAGAGCTGTTGGGGGAGGAAGATGGATGATATGCAAAGGCAGCCCATGGCAGCCACGCCCATGCCTACAGTTTCGAGGGCATAAAGGACGTCGCGTGCCAATGTGGCGTTTTGTTTTTTTCCTTCTCTCTTTCTTCTTTCCACCTGTTTTATGGTTCATAAAGTTCTCGTTTTTTTTAACCTGCGCACAAGCGCCATCTGTTGGCTGTGTGTTTTCGGTGATTTACGTGGAATAAAGAACTGATTTGTTTATTTTGTTTGCTTTTTCTCTTTTGTTTTTGCTTTTATTCTTTATTTTATTTTCATTCGCTGCTTTTATTATTTTTATTTTTTGTTTTTATGTTTATTATTTTGTGTGTTTCCTCAGTTGCAACTTGCCGGGGTTCTATTGTCGTCTGTGTGAGAGCATGTGTGTGTGTGACATATGGCACACACTTGAGCATGCTCATCATGCCGATCATTATCATAATCATTATCGTCATGATGATGAGTTGTTAATGATAAACAAAATGATGATAAAGGCAAAGAAGAAGGCGCACAGGTTCGTCGACGTTGCTTCTTGATGAAAAACGCTTCGGGCCGAGAAAGTTGTTAACATAAAATGGCTCACTGCGTGCCACACACACTCGAACACACGCGCACCCGCACACACTCTCTGTCTGTATCTAAGTGTGTGTGCTTAGCAGCTTTGCTCAGATTTTTTCGTCATTTTTTGATATGGATTCGTTTTGTTTTTTTTTTTTTTGGTATTTTATTTTTGCTTTCATTATTGAAATGTTTTGCATTGCCCCCGCCCCGCCTCGCTTCGATGTCTGCCCTGGGGGAGCCTCAGGGTTTTTTGCTGGCTGCCGTGGCAACTGCTGGGAATTTATGAGCTCAGCCCAGCCCGGCCCGGGACCAGAGCCTGTGCTCCCTGAGCAGGTAATGGAGGGAGGGGGGATACCCCTCTGCCTCTGCTCTTGGCCGTCATTCACCTTTTGCCGTTAATAGCGCACATCTGTCATTGCAATCGTTTTTCGGGCACATCAATTTCAGGCATCATCGCATTTTATGCCCTTTATTTATAGTCACAACTTACAACAAAATTTCATGACATTTTGCATTTGATGGGTCACGAGAGCGAGCAACAGGGAGCAAACAATGCTACAACTGGCTCGTAAATCTTGAGTGCGTCCCAGCAGCGGGCATATGTATCGCATTAGTAGCAGGCAACAAATGAGGAAGCATTGAGAGTGAGTGAGTGAATGGATGAGTGAGTGAGTTAGCATCACTCTAAGTAGCAAGTAATTGGTTCAATCCTGTCTGGGGAGAAGACGCATGTGTCTAGAATTTGCAAATAAATCATTTGCAAGTCAACATAAGTTGTAAGTGCACTTGCAGCACTCGGTTCTACTTGTAAATGTGAATGGGTTTTATTTGAGTAAATGAGTTTGATTTAAATCTAAGTTCTCTACCGAAAAGTCAATGAATTTTTTTTTCTGATTTGCATGTATTCCAAATTTCAAGTACATTTGAAACTTGCAAGGATTTTTCGAAACTTGCAAGGATTTTTCGAAACTTGCAAGTATATTCGAAACTTCTAAGTATATTCAAAGCTTGTCAGGGCATTCAAAACTTGCAAGTATATTGAAAACTTGAAAGGGCACTTCAAAATGGGAAGTTCATTTGAATCTTGTAAGTATATGCGATACTTCCAAGTACATTCGAAGTCTGCAAGTAAGTATAATTAAAACTGGTAAGTACATTCAGATCATTCGTTTCTGCACTTGACTTATAAAATGCTTTTCAAAGAAATATGTTCTGAAAATCAAACCAAATAATGAGAAACTTTTTGTGAGTAAACAAAACTTGCAAGTGCATTTACGACATTAACTGTGAAGTTTGCAAAGAATTATGCACTTTTCCAGGGTATCAGCTCTTCCAATACTCCTCGAAAATATAAGGCAAATTCAGCTTGTTGTTTTTTGGGTGCGTTGTGAATTTGTGGCAAAGTTTTCATGTTTTTGCTGCCTGTGCCAGCCGCAAGCCATTGCCAAGGATGATGATGAAAGCTGAGCCGAGGCACGAGACACAGGACGCGACTCTCGACTTGAGTTTGGTACCGCTCACTGTTCACTGTTGAGTTGAGCTGGGTTGGACTGAGCTGAGGGTGGTGGCTTTTGGGAGTTGGAGTCTGGTGGGGTTGCTTTTCCCGGGCATAATATGGGGGCAGTTGAGGTAAGAGAAGGAAGTTAGTACGCGCCCGGGGCCATGCATGGCGTAGGAGTAATGTAAACAAGCTACACACCCCACGCACACACACGCACAGACACAGATACAGACACACGCACACTGTGATTTTGCTGACCAGTTTTGCGGCCTGACTACGTTCATCATTATTATGCGCTGCAGGTTTCTCGTTTCTTTCTTTTTTCTTTTTGGCGATTTTTGTTTTTCTTTTTTTCTTTTTCGATTCTTGTTCGCTCGTATTTTGTGTTTCTCTCTCTTTTGGCCCAAAAGTTTTTCGCTTTCAAGTGAATTCTGACGTGGAGTGATGAGCCACAAATCGTTGTCGAGTGCATACCAAAAATTGGCTCAATACATTTGATGTTATCTCGAGGTCGCGTGTGTTGGGCAGCGAGTTGATTGTGCTGTCAGGACGAGGAGTGGCAAGTTCCATGATATCGGCCATGCTGTTGCATTTTCTAGATGAATTTCAACCTCTGTAGGTTGCTGCCTCTAAAGGTATTTCAACTTGGAATTTGCAACTTTGGCTTCCAGTGTCGCCAGTGTCTTCCTCTAGTGGAATTTCCGTACTATGTCCTCTCATTCAGTGCCGCCAGTGCTAGTGCCAGGTTTGTCTCGAATGGATTCGTTTGAGACTCAACTCAATTAGCCAACTGCCTGTCTGGGGTCGAAGGGCTCTGCAGCATGCATTGCTATGTGCTCTGTTCTGTGCTGACCACATTATCTGAGCTGGCTTTGAGGTTGCAACGGCAACAGCAGCAGTTGGAAGCTTTGGGAAATTTCACCTTATCCTTTGGATATTCGAGTAATTAAACGTACGCATTTTTGTGAATTTTCTAGTATTTTTTGAGGTTAAATTTTGTGCTGAGGTTTTTATTTAAGGCAAACCCAGATGCTTATAAGCTGTGCAGCTTAGTTTGAAATTGCTTGTTTGGCTTTGAAAGTTGACAGAATTTTTAATAAATACCAAACAAATATGTTCTTGTTGACCCAAAAAGAAGGGAATGTCCCTGTCAGTAGACAATACAAAGGACACCTAAGCTCTATGACAACATTTCAGCTTGGAGGCTGCCAAAAATGAGAGTTTCAATCATCTAGCAACAATTTTGCCCGTTTGGGAGCATATGGAAAATGTGCTACAATAATAATGCTGCATGGGGCTTAAAGTAGCGCAACACAGACCGCCCGCTAACTGCCTATGTGCTGTGCCATATGTTGACCATAAAGGCAGGGGAGGGCGTGGCAACGCTTGATATGCCTCAATGAAAACAAACTTCAACAACGGGGAAAAAATCTCTTTGATGTTTCACGTCAAGGCTTGGCTTGGCTTTTTTTGTTTAGCCAGTTACCTGCCAATATACTAACAGATTCACACACAAACACACCCGCACAGTACCCTATCCCTCTTTCCCTTTATCTACCTCTGCCTCTGTCTCTCTCCCTCTTCTCTTCTCTTCCCTGCTTGGGCCTCAGTCAACTGTCGGCTTTGGGTATCTTTATGCATATTTCTCGTTTGAGTTTCGACTCGACTGTGTACACAAGTTGGCAGATCAAACAATTGGCGAGTGTGAAAGAGGAAAGTGGGCGTGGACAAACGCCCAGTTTGCCAGCTGCCAGGCGTAATTTATGCCAGGCCAGAATGATGGCCAATGGATTAGGCAACGTCGGTCGCTCGGCGATGCTGACAGGAAATACAAAGCGGAAATTTGTTTAAGCAAATGTCGAAAATTGTTGCGAAAGCGAGTAAGAGAGAGATAGCAAAAACAAGTTAAGCGAAAGAAAGAGACACAAAGCAAGTGACAAGACAGTGTGGGGATTGTTTGAACACGCCGTATATTCTATCAAGTTGAGTGGGTTGCTTTAAAACACGCTGAGTTTTCTATAATTAATTAAAGATCGAGAGCAGCGATAATTTCAAGGCATCTTCTGCTCACACCCTTTACTATGTGGAGTGTTTGCAAATGGCAATCAGATGAGAACTAACACAATTAATATTATTTAATTCTAGTTGATAGCTAACTCTAATCCAATTTTTTTATTTTTGTAATGGAAAAAGTTGCGTGCATTATGTTGTTTAAATGTTGGGGTTATGTCATACTTCTACTACATATATGTTTTAATATTTACAGTGTAATATTATTCTATTGGCGATAGTTTTAATGATTTAACAACCGGAACGATTTTCCCTTTTTTCCTTAAAATATTTGATATATTTAATTTTATTATGTACAATATATACAAATAAGTTTGAAACTATTACATCAACTACTTCTACTGCAACTACTGTTACTACAACTACTTGTACGGCTACTTTTGCGACTACTACTTATTCTACGACTACTGTTTGGGCTACTTGTACGTCTGCTCAAACAACTACTTATACGACTTCTTCTACGAGTACTACTACGACTACTTCTACAACTACTCACGTAACTTATTCTAATTCTTTCACTAATACGACTACTTTTACAACAACTTATATGTATATTTCTACGACTACTTATATGACTACTTATACAACTAATTTTTCTACTTATACTCCTAGCTATATGACTTCTTAAACAACTAGTTCTACTACTTTTACGACTGTTTTTACGTTTACTAACCGACTACTTACAAAGCTATTACTACTATTTTTTCAAGAACTTTTCTAAGACTACTTCTACGACTACTTCTACGACTACTACTACGACTACTTCTACGAATACTTCTACGACTACTTCTTCGACTACTTCTACGACTACTTCTACTACTAATTCTACGACTACTTCTTCGACTACTTCTACGACTACTTCTACTACTAATTCTACGACTACTTCTTCGACTACTTCTACGACTACTTCTACTACTAATTCTACGACTACTTCTACGACTACTTCTACGACTACTTCTACGACTACTTCTACGACTACTTCTACGACTACTTATACGACTACTACTTCGACTACTACTACGACTACGACTACTTATACAACTACTTATACAACTACTTATACAACTTCTTATACAACTACTTATACAACTACTTATACAACTACTTATACAACTACTTCTACGACTACTAATACAACTACTTCTACGACTACTTTTACGACTACTACTACGATTATTTCTACGACTTTTACTACGACTACTACTACGACTACTACTACAATTACTACTACGACTACTACTACGACTACTTCTACAATTACTACTACGACTACCACTAGGACTACTACTACGACTTCTGCTACGGCTACTTATACAACTACTTCTGTAATGACTTGTACGACTTCTACTTGTTCTACGATTACTTATACAACTATTTATACTACTTCTACGACTATTTATACAACTACTTATACGTTTACTTATCGACTACTTTTACAGCTACTATTACGACTACTTTTACGACTTCTAAGAGTTCGTCTAAGATTACTACTACGACTACTTCTACGACTACTTCTACGACTACTTCTACGAATACTACTACGACTACTACTACGACTACTATTTAATTACTACTACGACTAGTTATACAACTACTTCTATGATGACTTGTACGACTTCTACTTGTTCTACGACTACTTATACAAATATTTCTACTACTTATGCAACTACTTATATGACTAATTATACGTTTACTTAACGACTACTTATACTACTATGACTACTTTTACGACTTCTAAGAATTCGTCTAAGATTACTACTACGACTACTTCTAAAACTACTTCAACTACTACCGCACATGCAACTACTTGATCTACTTTTACTACTACTACTTGTTTTACTATGCATGCAACTTATCTACTACCCTTCTACCCAAACGTAATAATTGGCAGCACAACTATGCTACTCATCTTCTACTGCTTATGCTACTTAAAACTTAAATTCTCATGCAATCTACGCTTTCTTAACATTAATCGGAAGTTTGCGCGATACTTTTACAAGCGGCAATTATTTAATAGTCCCCCCCTGCTGGCTGCTGTGGCAAAGTGCTGCAAGAGTTGCCAACTAGTAACATGGCGGAGCGCGCAACAGGCGTGTGTGGCGGGCGTGGGGGAATCCCCACGAGAAACCGATCCGAAATGTCAATGGCAGCCACAGAAGAACTTAAAGGAATTGCTCAACTATTAAGCAAGTTCCACGAGCAGTTTTATGGTGTGTTTGGGTGTGTGTGTGTGTCTGTGCGGGGGTATACAAGTCAATTCGAAGGCGAAACAGGGTCGGGAATAGATCCCCAAGCGGAAACCGGATATGGCAGGCGAACGAGCACTTGGCAATGTGCAAAAATAGGCTAAACTTGTTGCAATAACTTTTAGTCAGCCCCAAAAGGACAAGCTCACACACAACCCGGGGACGCACACACTAATTCACACGCGCACACACACACAGACACACACGGGTATTTTATGTACAACGATAAATGTTATGAACTTGCCCGAGTTTGTTGGCCAAAAACTTTTGTAATTGAACGCGCAGCGCTTCGTAAAATTAACTGTATCAGAAGCCAGTGGAGAATTGGCCTACTACGAGTATAACGATTTATGTGTGCTGTATAGTGTGTGTGAGTGTGTGTTGTTGTTGTTGTTCGCGAGTTGCCATTAAACGGCATCTAATATGGCCTAGAAACTGCCAACGGCAAACAGGAGGGACTGACATTGAATTATGCTAAATACATATATATATATTTTTGAGGGCACTTTGAAAACCGATTCAACAACATTTTAAAACGAGACTCACGAGGCACAAACTGTTGCCATGGCTGTGCGATATGGCGAGGGGCGTGGCTTGGTTCGAAAAGTTTTAGTTATTGTGCGTCCGTGTGGAAGGTAAGCTGCGTGAAGTTGCGTCTTTAGTGGATGTGTAAACTCTTTTTAAAGTACTAATAGACAGCTCTTGCTGTTGTTTACTCAATTTGCGTAGAATATAAAAATTAAACAGATTTAAAACTAATAGAAATCAATTCTAAGTAGCTTAACCTAAGGTATAAAATCCTTTTAAAGAGATATAATCGATTCCCAATCAAGCAAAGTTTAGGTTTTTCACTTTTCAAGTGCATAAATATTAAATATCTTATAATACAGTTATATATCGCTGCTCATGACAGAGCTACTGCATATAAAACTCTTTCAGATATGCTTTCGCGTGGAAAGTTATGAAAAATTTGATGTTTGCACGAGAGTACCTTACCTAAGCCCTCTAATTTTCAATTTCCCTACCCGCAATGTTGTTCAAACAATGTTGAAATTTGCTAAGTGGCCTGGTCAAAATGCGTATAATACACATACAGAGACACACACGTGCATTCCCACACACACAGGCAGCTCGTAGGCCTTTCAGCAAGTTGCGTGCTTTGCTCATTGAAGCGTGAATGAACATTTAAGTGTTTTCCCATGTTGCCCAATTTTCAGCACTTTTTGTTTTCTCTCCCTCACTCTGCTACATTTTTCCCTGTGCCCTTCTCTCTCTCTTTCTGTCTCGCTCACTCAGTACATTTTAGTTTTGCTTGCCTGATCGATTTCATTGTACAGTAGAAAAAGTTCTGCTGTTCATGAGCTCAAAGACTTCATTTACTATCATTCCATGCAGTTGGGCCAAGATGGCAACCTGTGGAAGTTTTGACTGGCATAAGAGTATTAAATATCTTATGCTATATAAAGTTAAGTAAGTTAAGTATCTACTTGTATAATTGTAGCTTAAGAAGGTGCCTGGTTTTTGATCTAAACTGAGTAAATCATTCACGAGAAAATATTAAATAATTTTTTTTCTTTCATACAAAATGCCATGTAGATTTTCCAATCTTCTACACTTCCTGCACTGTCTTTAACTCTCACGCGATTTGCTTATCGCATTTGCAGGGTATTCAAGTGTTTCATTTCCGCTTTGATTGACTGACTCGACACGAGTGGAATTTAATGGGAAATTTCCAACTGCGCTGAGTTTTTGGGCCTATGCTGCCCCACAACGTTCAACGTCAAATACATATAACATGCGAGCCAGTTGGCTGACCCCAAATCAGAGTGGAGAGAGGGGGTGCGTGGAGGTGGTAGCTTCACTGTATTATTACATTGCTCTTACATGCCGCACGCTTTGGCGATTGCTATTTCCATTTCGTATTCGGAATTCGCCATTTAGCATTTCGTGCTGTGTCCAATGCATTGGTCGCTGATGGGTATATTAGCCACTGTAGGTGGGGTCAGCTGCGCACGAGGTCAACTTGGAGCCTGCTGGGGAGATATGCAAAACGCGAACGGCATCTCTGAAGTGGCTTTGGAAATCGGGATATCCGCAGCGTGTTCTCCCTATGCGTGCTTAATATGCAAAACTCAGTCGTGTATACAAATAATGTACACGTTAATAAACACGCCTCGATGGGGGGGAGCAAAAGAGAGGGAGAGAGAGACTAAGGGGTGTAGCCGTAGCGAAACAAATCTTTTGTGTGTGGGCAGGCTGTGAGCTGAGTTAACGTGTCGTATGCGCAATATTTCAAAAGTTCTACATTGCCAGTGGTGTGTGCGTGCATGACTGACTGTATCTATAAAGATTTGTATCTTCAACTGATTTCCTCAGCAAGCACACCCACAGTCGATTGCCTCGTATTTCATTTGCATTTTTTGACTTTTTTCTAAAAAAAAAAAAAAGTAACTCGATGCTTGCCAGATTGATTTTTGCGATTGTGTAGGCAGAGAGTATGTACTGTCTAGTGGGGTATATAAAATATAAGCAGGAATTATTAAATACCTCATAAATTTAATTAGTTTAGTTATTTAAAATACTAAAGAAACAATTATAATTTGTGCACAGTCTAAAGAAGCAAAAAGTCGATATAGTTAGCCACAAAGAAAATAAATAAATTATAAATCTCAAGAGCTACACAAAGTAACACTCTGAAATTTGCAAAACAATATGCATAAATTATATAAATTCACAAGGAATTCTCCTCAAGTCAAGAAGTTTCAGGAAACTAGCACATTAAAATGCAGAACACTTGCCATATGGCAACCAAATAGCCATAAACACCCCTCAATTTGCATGCATATCTTTCTTTATCCTCGGCGCAAGTGTTTATAAAACGGAAATAAATATTCATTGTCTTTCCTCCTTCTCCTCCCCCCACTTGCCTTCCTGCACCTTGCAGGGCATAGGCAAAGTCGCATAACTCTTCTTTGGTGTTGTTATTTTTTTTTTTTTATGGTGGAGTTTGGGTTACGCTTTTCCAGCGTTTTGCAAATTTATTTGTTTATTTTCGTTTTCGCTTTGCGTTTGTTGCGTTTCTTTTCGTTTTTCGACGCTCTGAAGATTTATGCAAATACGCTCGCCGAGTCTATTAAATTTGCATATTTATCAATTTGTTTTGCGTGTTTTTTGCCGGCTCGTTTGTTGTTCGCTGTGTTGTGTTTGCTTTTGCCAGAATATTTTAATTATTTCGAGCCGAGCCGCGTTTGCCCTAAGTTATTTAAACTTGATTTGCATAGCGGCAGCAGGAGACCAGAAACCAAAACCAAAAACTGAGCCAAAGATGAAGACTACACTCGGTGCTCCTCTCATCTTTGTTGTGTCAGAGTTAGAGTCAGAGTGGCAAAACATTGCGAGAGACGCAGTCTAATTAATAAAGATGCAATCCAATTAGGGTCGCTCAGATACATCAAAGGCTCTCGCAGTTGCTTCTCCTCTATCCACCTCCATCTGTACCTCTCTTCATCCCTGAGGTGCCCGAAAGGCGATCAAATATTAAATAGACATTGCCCCCAATGTGCCGTCTGTTCTCTCTGTTCCCTGTTCTCGTGTTTGCACAAAAACTAAGCACACCAGAGCAAAAGGCAATTATCATTATGATAATTAAAATGTATGAGGCTGGTTAACGGTAATGAGACTCTCCACAAGGATAAGACGCAGCCGGCGGCCATTTGTGATTCGTCGTCCATTTTAGCCTGACATTTTCGTATGTCCAAAACTCTTGTTTATACCAGTTACCACCTCTCAAACAGACTTCGGCATAAATCTCTATCTCTCTCTCTCTCTCTTTGCAAGAGTCTGTGCTGGCAGCTGCTCCCAGACATGATTAATAACTACTTTAGTTGGCTGAGCAGCTTAGCTAAGTAGCTCAGCTGAGAATCCAGCCTAATGAATCTGCCAATCTTACTCAGAGTATCTGCCTTTCTTCCTCTCTCACACACACTCTGGAATGTGACTTAACTTGAGTTATCGCATCAAAGCGATGGAACTCAGTTAATCTGCGCTTTAAAGCTAGTAAGTTTAGGAGAGAGATTAAGTAATGTCTTTGCATTATTAATGCCAAATTTCAAAGACTTTACTTGTTGAATCTGCCAGATATACAGGAATATATATAAGTTTATGTTGGGCTGTGAAGTTGTCAATATTTTTGGCAATTTCTTAGCAAGCCTTCTAAATATAAAAAGAACGTTGGGGAACCTCATAAATCATTTTAAAATTTTATATAAATAATTTACTCTTTTTTTTTTACCCAAAATTGCTTTGTATGCCTGTCTACGATTTCTGAAGTGGATTTTCTTAAATTAAAAAACTGTTATATCGAATTCAGTGTGGCTTGTTTTTAGCAAAATGTGTATAGAATTCTTTGGCACAAACAAAAAAGTGATTAAGACAAGTATGAAAAACTTAGATGGACTTAAAATTGCCCATCTCCGATTGCGCTGTAAAGTATGCAATGCATATCGAACTTGAGTGCAAAAGCTCTCTTGTTTTACGACTTTGTCTACCTAATTCGAGAGTGAATTCGCTTGAATGGCTAAAAATCGTAACCTAAGCCGATGATGTGAGTCAAGAATAGAATTGAATATGCCACATGCACTCGCATAATGAACACATAAGCTGCACTCTTATGACTGTTGTGGAAGTGTTGGAAAGTACTGCGAAATCTACTTTTAAGAAGCTTACACAACATTGTAGGATTTTGCTTTGCTTGCTTGGTTTGCTTTACTTTGCATTGGCAGCTTTAAGGCGTGGGTGTGTGTGTGTGTGGGATGTGTGTCTATGCATGTGTGTGTGTGTGTGGGTGTGCATGTGTCTGTCTGAGTGCGTGTGCGTGCATTTACAATGCGTGCAATTTAAGCGCTCGTAAAACGGCAACAAAAAGCAAACATTTTACTGTCGTCCATCTGTTTCGTTCGTTTGTCTTCACTCTCACTTCTTCTCTCTCTCTCTCTCTCTCTCTCTCTCTCTCTCACTTTATCCTGTTTTTTTTTTCTCGTTGCAGGCGACATTTTCCTTTCAGTTTGATGTCGCTTATCGCCATCTGCCCACGCGACCACGCGAATCTGGTTCGGCAAAACTGAACGTTGTCCATTTTGCGCGAACTGTAATTGCTGTCCCTCTCTCTACCGGTTACCCGTGGGCATTGAATACACTTTCGCTGCTCTACTCTGCTTCCCTCTTTCTTTCTCTCTCTCTATTTCTGCCTATTCACAATCCAGTAACAATTGTAGTCACAGTCACAGTTTAAGCTCTCCAGCGTCGTCCATTAAAATGCATTCACATGCGTTCGCAATGCTCGCATTGTTTGATAGCTTCTCTGTTGCTCTTCTACGTTCTCTGTCTCTCTCCCTCACTCTTGCTCTTGCACTCTGGCTGTCATCTTGGCAAGACATACACTTTCGGGTACTGTGCGTTCACTTGAATGAAGCCGGAGCCGCTAACGGGCCAACGGACACTCGAACGGCACTTCAGGCCGTATCTCAGCTACCTCTCCCGCTCTTTCTGTTCCTCCCTCTCACTTGGCTGGTCATCAACAGCACTTGCCAGTGCGTATTGAGGGCGTGGGCTCCGGAGACGACTTCTAATGAAAAGTCGTTTAATATTCAAAACGGAAATTTACGGAACAAGTGACAAGTGCGACAGTTGCCAACGAAGAAGAGGAAGAAGAGCAAAAAGCAACTGAAGAACAAGAAGCAGAGGCAACGCGAACTTTGAGGCAAACTATGTTTAAGCAATTTCAGCGCTCTTACTCAGGGTTGTTTTTGCCCTGCACCCTGGAAATTTTCTTGTGTTCACTCTAAAGTTTGTTGCGCCATCAAATTTCACAGAAATTTGTTTTCATTTTTGGTCGAGGCCATATTTCTATAGATTTTTGATATATGCAAATAGGTAAAGCAAGACTGAAACTGATTTGTGGTGCTCAATTTCGCAGGAATTTGATTTGTTAAATGGTTCCTTACAATTTACATAAACAATTAGATAGTTGGTATTTGGAACTTGTTAACTGATTCTTCATAATTTCGTTAGCGTTAGTTGGGCAACCTCATAAATGATTTCAAAACGATTTCTTGCTTTTTTTTTACCTTTACTTTCTTTGTGCGGTTGTTTACGATGTCTAGAGTGGATTCCCTGGAATTTAAATAGCTATAACTTATTCAGTGGCGCTTGCTTTTTGGTGGAGTTTCTTTAGAATTATTTGCCATAAACAGGAAGGTGCTTGAGACAAGTAGGGATAACTGAGAGGGAAGTGAAAGTACCCATCTTCAATTGCGCTGCAAAGTATGCAATGCATATTTACTATTTGCAAAGTGAACTTTTTATTGGCATTCAGAGGGTGCACTTTTTCCCCATTCCATGCTCTTTCTTCATCGTTATTTCCCTAAAGTTTTTTTTTTTTGCGTTTTTTCTCTGTGTTGTTCAGCTTTCTGTTTCATTTCCTGCTCTCGTCTGTTCTTCCCGCTCGCTCGTTAATTGCCTGAGCTCATTACTAATTTTTACTTGATTTAATCTGTTTGTCGTAACTTGGACTTGCCCTCTGGTCGTTGCTTAATTGCTTTATTAATTGCGTTAATATTTTATATTAAAAGGCTGAAAGACGAAGAGAGCGCAGCGGAAGCGGAAGTTAAGCTGCGGCAACAGGTCAACAGTGCAGGCAAGTTCAGCTGCAGCAAGGTTGCAACAAGCGCAAGTTGAACCGCGGATTATGCTAATGAATCCGTTAATGATCCACGCGAAACGCGTGATTGGTGTGGTGAGTGAGAGTGGCGGGAGTGGGTCGATAAAGGGTTAATAATAATATAGTGTTGCCTACTTTCCGGTGCAAGCCAATTGCCTGCAGAAACACAGAGTTGGAAGTGGGGAAACGTTTAAATGTTTTCTCTCCTGCTGCGTGCAGTAAATCCAAAAAGTATTTAATGGCATCGGGGGAGGATAATGGGGGAAGTATTAAAACCCCCAAGTAAAACAAATGGAAGCAAACGCATGCGTAATATTAATGTTAATGCAATAACAACACGTGAGTGAGTGAGTGGGAGTGAGAGAGAGGGGGAGGGAAAACGAGAAAGAACAACAGACGAGCTACAGGAAATGGCGCATGAAACGAATCAGTCGAAACGGAAGGAAATGCTTAAACGGTATGAAAATTCTTGCCTTGCTTGGCAATATGCTGGAAATTTCCAGTTATTATTGCCAGGCGTCGTTGTTCTTGTTGTTGTTGCGGCTATACAAATAACCCAAAGCGGAAATGGGTAGGTTAGCTCTGTGGGCCCGTGCTGTGGCCAATTAGGCCAACAGTGTTGGAAACTGCGTGAAATGGTTGAGTGAATAAGCTTTGATTCAGTTGAAAATGTTTTGAAAATGTTATCATAATGTTATTATTACTTTAAAAATATGTTGATATTATTGTAACATATTTTTAAATTATTTTAAAGTGTTAATATAATTTTTAAAGCATTAAAATAGTGTTGGAGAGTGATGCAATATTTCAATATTTCCCTGCTTTTTAAGGTGTTGAACTACTAAGATTCTTCTGGTATTGCAGCTCTTGACAACTGTACGAAGTCTTCAGGTTATTGCCCCTTTGACCAGCTCAGATGTCGATTCTTCTCACCCAGCTTTCCCTTTTCTCTCTCTGCCTCTTCTTAGTGTTGTTGGTGTTCGTGTTGCCTGGGCAGTTTTTAATAACGCGCTGACTGGCTGAACTCGATGCTGTTGCAGCATCAAATTTTATGACCATACTCAAATTTACGCACACACACACACACACCCTCACACACACGCGCTTACACGCACACACAGTTAAACGCTGAGCGTGTGTTTAATGTGCTCGACACGGCGGCAATTAATAAACGAGGCTGAAACGCGCCGGGGCAGGCAGGCTTTTATGTGCAACATTCGGTCATAACGCTTTCGCTTTTTATAGTGGCCACATAAAGCTGCTAGATAAATGAAAACGTTGACAGATATGACGGGGCAGTGGCAGAGAAAGAGGCAGTAAGAGTAAGAGAAAGTGAGGCAAAAAGAGAGACAGCGAAAGGCAGTAAGAAAGGCAGAAGGTAAAGCAAGTAAACGAAGGCGATTTGCAAAAGTTTTTAAGTGGCAGCTCTGGTGAAAGTAGAAAGGGAAATGGTTGAGAATTATTTTTGGAAACTACTTAAAGAAAGATCTGAGAGCAGTGGAATAAAGACAAACATTTACGTATATGTGTAAGGGAATAAAGTTAAATATAGTTTTCTGGCAGCTGCAGCTCTGTTGATAAGGGCACGAATAATTTTTTGTAGCTGTTCTCCATGTCGAGTAAAGTTAGTTGAGCTCTCAGAGCTCAAACGAGTATATCAGAGGGAAATGCGTGTAGGTTTTACTATTGATGCAAATATATTTTTATATTTAATTAATAAATTATTTTGCAATTACGGAGAGTGCTTTGGAATTACCGTAAAAAAGCAAAAAAGTGGGGTACTAAAAAGTAGCCCAAAAAAGTATGCAATGGATTTTGGAAATAAGAGAAATCGCCAACAGTTGCGCAGTGCTATGTAAAAAAACTTTTACAATGTAGTATATGCATGGCTTTTTTACAGTAGCGCGAAAAATGACTTAAAAAAATTGTATTGCTGTTAAATAATAAAAGCAATACATATATAATACACGACTTATCTCTCTGTCTCTTTCCTTCTGTTAATTGAATATCTAAAAATGATGAAAGTGATGGAAAATCGCTTTGACCGAGCTATGCTCTGTTTCAATGTCAACAAATGCCGCTTTAATTACATAATTGCGATGTTTATGACGTTTAATTATTTGAAAAGCTCGCTCGCGCGGAATTTTTCAATTTATGAGCGAAATGAAAAGCGAAGCTGCGGCAGAAGCAGAGGCAGAAGAGCTAAGGCAGAGCAGGAAAATTGCCGAGCATTTAATTATCATTTTACAAGCTTTCAATGTTGATTTGCTATTTTTGTTATTTGCTTGCGACGGAATGTAATAGAGCCGGACTGCCGCCCCTTAAAGGGGGTCTTTGCTTTTGAGGGGGTAGGCGGGAGGGGAAAATGACAAGCGGGTAGAGATGCTCTCTTAGCCTGGTATTCCATTTGATCTGTGTCTGGCAACGTTTTGTTTCAATTAATACGCGTTTAATGAGCGCATTTTTCTTGGAATACCCTGTTAAACAAAATGGGGTACATTGTTGCAGGTTGTAAGTGAGAAACCTTATCAATGAGTTACTAATTCTTTGTAATTTTAAAGAACAACGGGCCTTTATCATTCAGTAAAAACTGCTGAATAGGGAAACAGATACTTAACAAAAAGATTCTTCTACTCAATAGGCACTTCCAAAAATTCTTCTAGGGTATCTTCATCATCGTCTACACCCTGCTGTCTTCATCTTTCTGCTATGCCTTGCCCTTTAAAAGGCATTAAGCTCGTCTCTTCTGCTGCCTTTGGCTGTTTTTATTGTTTTTGCCCATCCGCGAGAAAGGTATAAGGAAAACTTTTCGGTGCAGGTAGAAATGAAAATGAAAATATATTTTCTCTTTTCTTTCGATTTTCACTTTTCGTTTTAATTTTAATTTGCTTTGCTTTGCCTCTCGCCTTTTCTTGCCACTCTGAGAAGGCGGAGGAGAGGGGGAGAGGCAGGGGGTCATTTTCCAGCTTATTAACTCCTGCCACTTGTTGCCCAAGACCTGCGGCGGCCTGTGGCTGCGACGTCTCTTCCAAGTCTTCCAATTTCACCGCCTTTGGGGCTTTTCTTTTTTTTATTTTCAGGGTCAAGAAAAGCTGCAAAAAGGCCAAAGGAAAAGGTAAAAGTTGCCCGAGAGTGCACAGCAAAGTTGGGCCAAGCCATCGCTGGGGTTCTCTATGTGAACTCCACACCTAGCATTGCTAGGCTTGTTAAATTTTCCAACCAGTTGGAGGGGGGACGGGTGTGGAAATGTAAGCTGACTAATTGCAAATTAGTTGGCAAATTTGGAAAATTAGTTTTCCCACGATTTTTTTAATTTGCATAACCTTTGGAGCGGGTCGAAACTGATTTTATTTTTTTAATAAATTTCTTAAAGACTCTTTCTTTTTTGTTTATAGTGATTTTTCTACAAAAAAAAAAAAAAAAAAAAAAAAATTAATAAATTAAAAAAATTAACAGGCTTGGTAATAGACCATTTATTACTTTATATTTGTATGGACCTTCACTACAGGGTATCTCCTAGTCTGCCTTTGCTTGGCTCATCTCTTAATTTAACTGCGGCACTTGCGACGCGACTGATGTCGATTTCACTTGTGGAAGGATATCAATCGTGGCCTACAGCACGTGCCTAGCAGGCTCACACACGCACACTTCCACACTCACATACATACACACTTTCACATGTATACAGTGTGTGTGCGTGCTGCTGCTTATGGTTTATTAGGTTCAACATTCGCCATAAGCCACGCAGCAGCAGTTTTATGGCGCACTTTGGCGGTTTCTTTAATGTGCGTCCTCCAAAAGCAGCTGGAACTATGCCTAGCTAAAGAGTCTCTCTCTCTCTCTCTCTCTCTGTCTCCCTCTCTCTCTCCCTCTCTTCATCTCTTTCCGTTCCTGTCTGTCTGCCACTCCCCTTTGCTGGTGAGAGGAAATGCTTTTGTGGTCGAAACATTTGTGCCCCACTGCCTTCGGGGGGGAAATTGAACATTTTGCCGCAACAACGCGCGGCACGTTGCGCCTGTTGCCGCAGACAGTAGACAGCAGACAGTGAGGCGCCTCCACTCATTGTCGATGTCGATGTTGCCACTCGATGCCGTTGTCGACGTCGCTGTCGATGTTCCAGGCAATGAGCTAATCAAGTTAGGGTTCTCTCAGGCCCCAAGTGAAGGCGACATAGGCGTAACAAGGCCGCCAAGCAACGCGGTTAATGTAGCAACAACAGCAACAGGCAAAGTGGCAAGAACAAGAAGTGACAGTGGCAACAACAACTACAACAGCAACAGCAGCAATAACATCGACGGTAACCACAGAGAAACAATGACAGCCGCAGCTGAAGCACCAAACCAGAAGCCTTTGTCAAAGATTCAAAATGGAGAGAGGAAGGGAGAGAGGGTGGCAGGGGAAGGGGGTGATTTAAGATGAAAACTAACGAGTTAAATCTTACTCAACAAGACACTGACATCAGCCACAGCTGTACCGTATACATATTAAACATGTTTATCGATTGTTAAGTTAATGTTATCGAAAGTCGAGACAAGTAAAGATAAATAAAGTAAATTTAAATCTTAAATTTACTAAGCTTTAAAGAAACTAAACCTCATTTATGATCTAATATGGAATTTCAGCTTGAACCTTAAGAACAGCTCAACAAAAAACTGAAAATAAAAAACAAGCAGAAGAACATGAGGAAAAAGGAAAAGAAGAAAGCAAAGAAGAAGCAAAAGTAACAACTTAAAGTCACAAGTCAAAAAGTTCGAAGTATTTACAAAGGCTGCTAGAAACTTTGTACAGTCGTACAGGGTATTAAAGAAAATGTGTTTGCCAAGCGAAGGGCGGGTGAAGGGAGAGGAGGAGAGGTAAGGGAGGTCAAAGGGCAGTTGGTAGTGGCAGTCGACGCCCCTCGACTTGCCTCAAAAGTAAACAGCGCGCCAGGCAATCGCAATCAATAAGAAAGTGGATCGTCCATAAGGTTCATAAATAAATAAATAAGTGCATATGAGTGTGAAGCGAGCAGTGGAGAGCCAAGAGAGAGAGAGAGAGAGAGGGAGACAGAGAGAGAGGAGTGTGAAGAGAAGTGAAGGGAACATGGACTACGGCCGGACAAGGACAAACAGGAGCAGCGAAGGCACAGTTCGAAATTCGCTAACGATGCAATTAGTGCCCCATCTGCGTACAAGAGTGTGTGCGTGAGGGAGTGTGTGTGTGTATGTGTGTGTGTGTATGTGTGTGCGCGTGCGTGTGTTTGAAGCAGACTGTGCGAGTGTATGCGTGTGACCATATGAATGAGGCAGCCTTGCGAGGCAGGTGTCCAGCTTGCCACAGCAGCCAAGTGAAAACAGATGCGACTTTCAAGAGAGAGAGCACAACTAGCAGATACCCTGTGACAATGCTAAGCTGTATTTATAGCGCAACTGTCTCGCTATATCTATCTTTCTCTCTCTCTCTCTCTCTCTCTCTCTCTCTCTCTCTCTCTCTCTCTCTCTCCCTCTTTCACTGTCTTCTCCCTTTTAGCTCTATTCTTTTATTCTCCGCTCTCTTCCTCAGTTTGTCTTCATCAACATCTGTCCCTACTTTTCCATCTCACTCTACTGGTTTCTTGTTTCTATCGCCCCCTTCTTCCTCTCATCATCTCATATTTCTACAGGGTATCCTGAGAGACAGGCTGGCAGGCGCATCAGGTAGCTGAAGAAATGAAAAACTGTATCAACACAAGCGGAAATTTCATGCTGTTGCTATCCCACTGCTCATCCACCTCTCCTCCCCCTCTCTTTCCACTACTCAACACTGTGGCAAATAATCAAAATTCTGTTCTACCAGCAAAACTCACACACAGCGCTGGATAAGCAAATAGAAGCGCTTGTAAACTTACTATTTATTTATTTTTTTTTTATGTTTCAGTTAGGTTTATTTGACATATGTTAAGGTTTATGTAAGTATATGAAATATTATTAATTAATTAATTAGTTTTTAAATATTCTCTTGGTATTTTCTATGCATTCATCAAGAAATTCTATTCAATTTTGGGTTTATTTATTTCTGAAAATTGCTGACTATTTAACTTTCTTTTTTACCTATTCTAGCATATTGATTCGAAGGAAGGAAAAGAGGCCTTTCGTCTTATCTTTTGAAGATTTAAAAAAATTGTGTGATGACCCGGAACACCCTTTACTTTAGGAACAAGGGATCTTATTCCAGCGCATCAGTTTGGTTTTCGAGCAAAACATGGAACTATTGAACAAGTTTATCGAATCACAACAGAATACTAACTGTCCGTGACTTTTTGTATTTGCCGCGCACCTGCTCTAAATACAACACTGCACTATGGGGAATTTGACCAGTTTTTTTTACAAAAATGTGTTTTTCACAAGTATGCAAATTCGCAGTATTTTAGTGTTAATACATTGGAAATACATCAAACTGTTATGTTACAACCTGGAAATGTTAACTTAACAGTCCAATGTTAAAATATCAGCTGTTAAAGTCAGCGTTTGCAAGCTAACAGAACTTGCGCTCATTGCGCTCGATTTTGAAGTGCAACTTTAAATTCTTATTTTTTCAAAACGCCAATGTTAAACGTTCAAAACTGAGAGGGATATTTATTTTTAGGGCTTTTACTATGCGTTGTTATAAACATTTTGACTATTTAGTGCGCGTTTATCTAAAAAATTGTACATTTTGTGAGTACTATTTACGTGTAGTTTAAGAATACAAAATTTCAACTTTGAATAGAGCTACAAAAAATTGTTCAAATTTGTTCAGCAAGTGTCTACATACATATTGTAGAGGGATCAATTCCCTATTCAGATCATCTAGTCTCTAACTGCGCTTTTTGCGGTTTTTTGAGAAAAGTCATTTTTCAGGAAGCAACATCCCGATAAAAATGCGTAATTGTGGAGCAAGCAATGCATTGCAATGGTTTGCTTGTGAGAAAGAAAATCTATTATTCACTTTAATTAGTGAGATATCAAAATGAAACTTAGCATACATACTTTTTATTATTTATAACTTACAAATAAGTTGGAACGAGGCTGATCGGGCCGATATATCGTATAGCTGCCATACAATCTATCGGCCGATTTTTGTTATATTTCAAGATATGGCTTTCAAACTTATACCATATTCCTTTCTAGTAATCTTAAATATAATCTCAAAATTTCATCAAAATCGGACTACTATATAGTGTAGCTGCCATACAATTTTTTTGTCACATGACGGGTTATGGTTTAAAAAGAAAGGATGGGGCCACGCCCCCTTTTCTTAAATATGTCTAAAGACTTACAGAACAATATAAAAAAAACTCCATTTAAAAATTTTACTTAGATCAAGAGTTATTAATTATTGTAAAAAAAACAGGCCAAATTCCCCATAGTGCACTGCTCCTGTCAGCAGTTATCGATTAACAGCTGACTGTAAAATTTTGAGAAAGCTGCGTTTTTTGGTTTGCGTTTTATAGGCATTGAAAGCAGACGATCTCGATCTCCATTTTCGTTAAAATTCACGAGATCGTCTGCTTTCAATGCCTTGTATTTAGAGCAGGTGCGCGGCAAATACAAAAAGTCACGGACTTATCAAACGACCCTCGTAACATATATATATATAAATATTTTACGACATTCCCATCACATATGTATATATACATATTCATCATATATATTCCTCATCCATTGCATTAATTCTCTTCCTCCTTCCTCATTAGCATAATCTGCTTCACCGTTTCTATGCAACTGTTCCTCATTGTGGTGTTTGCGGCATTGGGATTTGACGCTGACAAAGAGTGAGAAAGTAGTGTACACGTTAGAGGGAGACAGAGAGGGAGAGCGATAGCTGGTCTAGGTATGCGTCGCACCCGCTGACCATTATCAGAGACACCTGACAGTGGGAGCTGGCCGAGCGTGGCGAATCGAGGCGACGTGGACACAAACAAATTAGCTGGATTTGTGGACACTGTTGCTGCCGTGTTGCTGCTGCTGTTGCCACAGTTTGTTGCTGTGTGTGTGAGTGTGTGTGTGTGCTGCTGTTGCCGTCAAAGTAATGAGTAAAAATGTAAACAAAATCCGCATTAAATGCGGCTTAAGTGCCACGACGCGCGCCATAACTTCCCCCCGCAGCAGCTGTCTCCCTCTCTCACATTTCCACAATCTGCTGCACTCTCTTTCTTTCTCACTATAGCTATCTCTTTCCCTCGCACACTGTCCGGTAATTAGTATCGCACACTTTGCCCATAGTTGGCAACTTTGGCAACGCCACACGAAATGCCATTTAAGCTAGGCGACAGCGAGTAAAACACACACCCCCCGCCTTCCCCTCCTTCCCTTCCATACCTACGTCCACGTCAGGGTGGGTAATTAATTATGTATAAAAATATGTGCGCCAGGACTTCACTAATATATAGAAATATTTTCGTAATTCTTTACGTTTTGACAAGCCGCGTGGAAAATCTGCTCGGAAAATTTGTCTGTGCTTCACACAGTTTTCCTGGCTGTCAGTCCGTGTCGGTTTGCCTGTCTGTCCATATGCCTGTAGTTGGTATATTTGTGGTATTTTGTTTTCCTTATTTTGGTATTTTTTTCTTTTGCATCTTTCTAATTTCTAATTACGCTCGCGTTGAGTCGCTTTTGCGCTCGGCTTTTGTGGGCTTTCGTTTCGTTCGAAGTTTTTTGATAAAGAACGCAGCTTAATTATGTGGCAGACAGGCTCTCTCACTCCACCTACCTGGCTACCTCTCTCTGTCTCTCTCTCTTATCCTCTCTCTTTTCCCTCCTCTCTCTCTTTTAAGCGCTGCCCAAATTGTAAAAAACAAATTTCAACAAATTGAAATTTGATAGAAATATTTTGCTGGTTTTCATGTGGCACGCAGATTTTCCTACCCTGCTGCGAGGGTGCCAGCATAGACAGCAGGGGGTTGGGTGCAGGGGGTAGGTAGAGTAGAGAAGATACCGTCTTCAGTCTGCTGTCTGCGGAGTTGGGCTGCTGAGGGTTTTATTTTTCACTGTGCCCACGCCGGACTAAACTCAAGTGCAAACAACATTTCTGAAAACGCCTGCGCCCAGGTGAGTAGGCAATAAGGGAGGGGTGTCTATGTGTGTGTGTGTAAGTGTGTGTGTGCTGGTGTGTGTCTGCCACTGAATTCAATTAACTAGGCAACTGTGCATTGCATTTAAATGGTCAACTTAAGTAGAAGTTTTAGGCAAGTTCTCTGGCTGGAAACCACTTTCTCTTGCATTTCGCCAATTTGCATTTGAGAAAAGCTTAGCTCAGCTTTGCTTTTAGCTGTTTTTGGCTAAAAACTTGCCAGCTTACTTGGTTTACTTAAAGTTTTCACGCAAGTTGTGCCACAAATCGCCTTCGCCCGCATTTTGCCAATTTGCAGTTGTGAATAATGAAGAAAGATTGTGATGATTTCGCTTTTAGTTTCTTTTGTTTATCTTTTTGCAGCTTGGCGTTTTT
This sequence comes from Zaprionus africanus, assembly GCA_018151435.1. Lineage (NCBI taxonomy): Eukaryota > Metazoa > Arthropoda > Insecta > Diptera > Drosophilidae > Zaprionus > Zaprionus africanus. The sequence continues at coordinate 6,719,651 of JAECXB010000076.1, forward strand.
GGGAACACAAAAAACTTTCTGTAAGCCCAACGTCGCTTTATATTCATCAGAGATTCATCAACGTTTTGAATGCTGCACTTAAGCTTAAAATAGTTTGGTTATTTTGTGGTTCGAGTGCTTTTCCGCTTTTTGTTGTCCACACTCACATTCACATTCATTCTCATTTCGTTTTCATTCGTTTCATATTGCTTTGATGGGGTTTGGCTCCAGTTTTAAGCCAGTTTTTCACTTGTTATTTTTTCTGGAAGTTTTTTGTGGTTACTGAGCAAGTAAAAGTTTCGACACAGACTGGCAAATACATATGTAAGCTCCATCTGCTTCTACCTTTCTGTCTGTCCCTTTCTCTCTCCATCTCTCTCTTTCTGGGTGTCTGTCTGTGTGTGCTTGTCCCTCTATTTGTCTGCTCTTCCTTCTGTCTGTGGCCGCCTTGAGCACTTCAGTAGTGCGGAAACGGTTTGTAGACGAGCTTAAAGGGCGCCTCATGCTTGGGCTCTTTCCCTGTCTCCCTCTCTCTCTCACCTCCTCTCTCATTCTCTGTCTGCCCAACCAAACGAAACGCATACAGAGAGTGAGCGAGAGAGAGGGAGAGAGAAGTGTAAAGTGAAAGCTGCTGGAAAAGTTTTTCAATTTGTTTATGCAGGCAACGCCGAGCTAAGTGAATTATTGCATTAAAATTATGAGTTTCCATACGAAGCGAAAGTTGAACTCGCTTTTGCTCCTACTTCTTCCCCCTCCTGCTCTTCCTCCCTCTCTCTCTCTCTTTTCTTCTTCTCGCTTCCTTGCCCACTCTGGCAACAGACGATTTGTCAGTGCTTAGCTGGAGAACATGTGCCATACGCATTCATCTCCCTGCCAGAGTTGCCCAACAAGGTCTTTAAAGTCGACTCTGATTTGCGTGTGCTGCGTGAGTGCACTCATGAGTGCAATGCGAACCATTTGAGTTAAGTGGAGTTAGAGGCAAGTTGAGAGTGATTCAGATGTAACTGATGTAAGTTCAAGACAACTTATTGTGCGGCTCATTCAATGAAATCAAATCAAATCAAATGTTCAAATAGTTTGAATCCTTAAACGAGTGTTTGTTATTTGAAAATGAATTTAGGAAGTAATCGTAAACATTTAGAGTGCTAATATAACTTACAAGTTTGTTTTTAATTACTTTAGTTTAACTAAATGTACTTAATTGAAACCAAATCACTTGCCTAACAAACGAATGCTCTTTACTTGTAAGTGATTTGGGGTTACTTATCAGAAGTAGAAATTATAGAAAACATTTAGAGTACCAATTGAACTCACATTATATTTAGAAACATTCGAATCATTTTAGTTCAACTAAATCTACTCAAAACACTTGCTTACCAAACGAATTCTCGTTACTTGTAAGTGATTTGGAGTTACTTATTTGAAATGGAAATTATAGAAAACAGAGAACCAAGTGAACAAAAAATAATATTTTAAACCATTTGGATAATTTTAATTCAACTTAATCTACTCAAAACACTTGCTTACCAAACGAATTCTCGTTACTTGTAAGTGATTTGGAGTTACTTATTTGAAATGGAAATTATAGAAAACAGAGAACCAAGTGAACAAAAAATAATATTTTAAACCATTTGGATCATTTTAATTCAACTAAATCTACTCAAATCACTTTCCTACCAAACGAATACTCGTTACTTGCAAGTAATTTAAAGTTACTTATTCGAAGTAGAACGGTTTGTAAGCTAAAAGATAAAGTTAATAAGACTACATCGAATTTAAATAATTAGCAAGTGCACTTTTGTCTAATTAGAAGTAAAATTCGAGACATTTCCAAGACATGTAAGCAAAATGAATGGTTTCGAGTACAGAAATTCATTTACAAATTACATTAAAATTTAATTCAAATTTAATTGACATGCAAACTCAGGCGCACATCAGTCAAATTAGCTTGACAAGTAACCCAAGATGAGGCAATAATTTGATTAATAATTCTTATTTTAACTCGATTCGTTTCGTTTCTATTGTTTCGTTCATGCATTAATTAATTTGCTTATTTCACTTTATATTGCCATTTAATCATTGAACTCTCGACTAAATTCTTCCATTTAATTGCGAATAATTATCAAACTTCAACCGGAGTATGCGCGACTATCAGATGCCGTGCGGAGGGAATACATTAAGTTGGGCAGACTCTGTTTGCAGGCTGCTTGCTTAAAGGGTATTTTTGCACAACATATAATTAATATTGATGATAAATGCAAATAAATAATTAATTTATTATGTTGGCGGACAAAAAGTTGCAAACAAAACACACTCGCACACACACACACACAGAGAGAGATACACACTAACACACAGCCCGGGGCAGTTTTGTAGCCACACTTTGTTTGCTGGCACAAAAAATTATGAAATGCCATCAATGATATTTCATTTATTTTGTATACAAACTCTTTGTATGCCTATCTGTGTGTCAGTGTGTGTGCATGTGTTTGTGTGGGTGAGTATGTGCTTGTGTGTGGGCGCTTCTGCTGCTGTGTCATCGCCATCCTCATCGTCATCGGGCCCTGACAATGATGGAGGAAGATTGATGCTCTCTGTGAGTAAAAAAACGCAACTCCCTGTCGTCCCGCATATGTAAATGCAGAGGCATATAAGGACAGACTTGGGCAGCGGACGGTGGGGCGGAGGGCGTGGCATGTTGAGAAACTTATTTACGCCCGTTGTGCATTATATTTGCCAACATGTTGTACGCATATCTGCCCCACTTAAAGCCAAATTGTCGTCAGTTTTGATGGATTCGCATGCCAAAGAGACGACGAGAATGAGGACAAAGCGGATGTGGAGCAGAACATGTTGAGCAACAGTTGGGTAACGGTAATTAAGTGTCAACTGTATGTGCAATTCAAAGTGTAATTAGAAATGTGCAAGCCGCACAGCTGCGGCTGGAGGAGGAAAAAAAAGACAGAAACTTGTCCAAGAAAAACCGCACAGGAAAATAACAAAACAAAGCAAGTACAATACACCGAAGGCCATATACACTATCTACGTGTAAGATAGGTCTATACCTATACCATAAATACTTAATATAATCAGTTTGTGTCGATGGGAAGAGGGATGCTGATTTATTTTGAAATGTTCAGAGTTTTCTTTACATCTCAATATGTTTCTTCTGCCTCCCTCTGCCTGCATCATGCGCTCGGACTAAGCTGATCTACCCCTCCTGCTACCCTTTTCAATGGCATAAAAACACAAAACTTTTTACCAGCAAAAAGTTGCAGAAAAAAGCGAAAAACAATTAAAAGGGGAGCAACAACAGCGACAGCAGGCAGGATTAAAATAAAAAACCGCAGACGTTGAAAACTTTTGCGTTGAGTTTTAATCAAAAAAACAGTCAGAGAGTGAGAGAGAGTAAAATCCGTACGCCAGAGGGCGCTGCTGATGCTTAAATGTTAAACAATTAACAAATCGAATTGCGGCATGCCGCGATGGGGGGAGGGGCGTGGTCGCAAAGGGTTTGACGTTGATGATCAATTGATGCTATGAACATACAGAGAGAAGGAATGAACGATAAATGTGACACAGTGGAACACTGAACAGGAAAAAGGGAAATGCAATTATGAAGCTGAAAAAGAAATACGCACACACACACACACGCACACACACACACAATCAACAACTGTCGCTTTGGGGCATTGCCGACGCTATCGCAATCACAATCGCATCGAATCGATTCGATTTGTGCGGTTTGGTTTGGTTTGGTTTCGCAAATATTAATCACCTCAGCGTTGAAATCAATAATTAAATGGCAGCAGCAGTAGCAGACACATACGCAACACACACACACACACACATACACTCCCACACACATGCACCCACACACAGCACACACTCATGAAACAATAACATTTCCTCTGCGTCCTCGTATACCCTAAGCGATTGAATTATGGCGACTGGAAAAGGCTTTCGATGTGTCCAACAAAATGAAACAATCTAAAATTCGTTCTCTCTTTTTTTACTTTATCTTCATATATATCCTTCTCTGTCTCTTTTTTTATCTTTATCTCTATCCTTCTCTCTGTCCTTATCTTTTATCTTTACCTTTAAATTGATCTTTATTGTTATCTTCGTCCCAGTCAGTCACTGCTTGCTCAACTTTCTCGATTATTACAGGATATACTGTGGTCTCTGTCGGTCAATTGTGTGTGTGTGTGTGTGGGTGTGTGTTGAGTGGAAGAGCAGCAAAAGGCAAACAATTGTTATACAAACACACACACACACAGGCTCTTGGGGCAGACTGTTGTTGCCCACAATGAAATTGAGCATACGCCCTGTGTCCTGTGTGTGTGTGTCGCTCTCTCTCTCTCTCTCTCTGCCTGTTGCTTTCATTTCCTTGTTTGTGTGGCTTCCTTTTCACTTGTTTCTCCCTCTCTTTCGCTCTCATTCTCACCTTGTCTGTTTCGGGTGCGTGCAGGTGTACAAAAGTTATTAATGGATGTTGGTGGCTTACGCAATTTGCGCTCTTATTAAGGCTGCACCACGTTTAACCCACACAAGCACACACACACAGAAACCGAATGGGAACCCCAAACACGAAGCTGCCATCTCACTTGCACCCTCTCTTTCTCTCTCTCTCTTACTGTGTGTTCTTAAGGTTGCATGTGCATTGCAAGCAATTTGAAAGCCTGAAAAAACACAAGCTCAACTTGTGGGCAGCGGGGGCGGGAACGGGGCATGGCTGACACCTTGAGAGGGCTCAGGATTATTCATAAAATAGTCAAAACGAATTGTTCTCGCTGCAAGCGCAAATATAATTCAGCTCGGGCAACGACAAGCTGATACCCTGGGAAGCTTCTTAGTCACATTAGACTTGGCTCCTTGATGAGTAGAGATTTGAATACTGAATGGTTTTAAGTACAAGCCTTATACCCTGTAAATCTTAGCGATAACATTAGAAACTCCCTGAATTTATAAAATTTGTTCTTCGACTCAATTTTGCTCGTCTAGCAGACACCCATTTATCAAGCACTCCTTCAAGATGCGAGCAAATCAAGCGCAGCTCTTGGAGTTGAAGCTTTCTAGTCTAGCCTCAAAACACTCGAGGACCTTTTCACCTTCCCCACCCCCCCACTCGTCCTCTAAGAAATGCAAGAAAATCGACTACAAGATGTTGCTCAAGACGCAGACGAGGCCAGCGAAACCAAGGCAGACACATGTCCTACACTTGTAGCTTGCTTATGTATGTCTGTCTGCCTGCTCCGACTGTCTCTCTATCTCTCTTCTTCCTTCTCTCCAGCTCTGTAACTGTCTGTCTGTCTGATTGTCTGTCTCAACGACCCTTGTTACTGTTAACGTAATATTCACTTTGAACACAATAATTTTCATGTCAGTCGCCGTTCGTGCCACAAGAGAAACATGCAACATGTTGTGGCCTCGCCAAAAGAGACAAAACCCTTTTTCTCAAGAAGTCTGCTGTGGCATTTCAACTCCAGATGTGAATGCGGTGCTGCCCCCCTTCTTATGTGGGTTGTGCCCCGCCCTCAGCCACCAGCTCAGGCCCGTCTTGGAGGCGCATTCAAAGCCCAAATGGCGCCTATCAGCTTGGCTGAGCTTACGTATGGCATGAGTTACAGCCTTGTTATACCCTGTAATATGACTGTGAGGTACTTTAAAGTCTTTTGAACTGATAGAAACAAAGGGGAAAAGAACGAGGGAAAGATTAAAATTGATCGCTAGCTGAGTAAACCGATTACAGGGTATTATTTAATGAAATAAAAGCTCAATAAATTAAGGAAGAAAGCATAAAATATATAGTAAATAACTAAGCAGGGTATACACTTTTTTAAAGTTTATTTTCTTATACTCTACAGGGTATTATGCAGTCCTTATGCAACTTGAGCTATCAAAACCTTTCTCTAGGGTATTGACAGGTCGCTTTTTTATGTGCCCTGTGTTGCTTTTACTCTGAGTGAGGTGTTAGATACAGAGAGAGAGAGAGATATAGAAACTGGGCTTGGATATGGGTGGCTCGCCTAACTTGTTTATGTCGAGTTGCTCGAGCAAAAATGCGATAAAACAAAATCAACAGCAATCGGCATGGCCAACATTTGCCACGCCCCTTCCCGCCGCCTTTTCCTCAGTCTCGCTGTCTGTCGTCGCAATTTGAACTTTGCCTGCTGCCGGCAACAGTTTGCCTACATTTTTGTCTCGTTTCGTTTGCTCTCCTCTCTCTCTTTCTTCCTCTCTCTGGCTCTTTGTTGATTGCCAGCTCGTAGTGTGGTCAGATTAATCAGAGATGTCTGACAGACGCCATCAGAGTTCTTACTTAATAAGCAAATAATCAGACGACGAGCTATTTATAGATTGTGATTGAGCAGCCACGCCCCCACCCCCATTGCTGCCCCAATTGAATCTGTGCCGCTTGTAGTTGTTATTTACATCCTTTTCATCTAATGAAATCTTTCAGCTGCTTAACTTGTGTGCGTGCAGCTCTGCCTGTTTGCTTTTTCCAATCTCTCCCTCTCTCTCTGTCTCTTCAAATAAACGAACTGTTCGCTTTGTGATTATGAGGTTTACTTGCCTCCTGAGGTTATCGACTGCAATACGCATTAATCCGTACGGAAAGTGGATTCTAGTTGCAACCGTTTTAAGGCTTATATTGAGGTGTGTTTAGTACGAGTTGCACTACAGCCTTGCTGTTCTGGTTAGAGTTTAGAGAAAGAAGTCTATATACAAGTCAGTTTTATTTTCATTAACATACTTATGTAAAGTCTAACAGCAGGTACTTCACAGAGTGCTAGATGAAGGTTTACTAAGTAAACTGCAGTACCAACTATTAACTATAGCAGCTCAGCACCTTAACATTGTCAACCATACCTGTTAACAGCATTAACAAACTCTTTATATATTTGTTAACCTTAACTTGAACTTACTCTGTTAACTAAGAAGAAGGTCAAGAACAATAAAGCAGTCTGTTTTTGGCAATGAGAGAACGAAGACTCAGTTCCCTGTTGCTTTTTCTTTCTTTCCTTGCTAACTCTCTTTTTTTTATTTTTTAGCTTTTTTTTATTTTTATTAAACGAATAACTTTAGGCATTACTGTTAAGGCAATGTGAACTTTACAGCTGCTTAAAAAGCCTGTTAAGCTGAACACTTGATATTAAACTGACTACTTATAGAAATTAATAGTTTGTTGGGGGCGTAAACTGTTAAAATTGAGTTCACAACCCACTCAAAGCGCCCTCTCCTTACACCTCTGCCTCCCTCTCGCTGTCTACATATTTACTGCATATTTCAAAACCGCAAAACTATGCAAACACTTCACTTCTGTTCTTCTTCTTTGCCCTTCCCTGCGAGGCACAGTACAGTCAGCTCTCGCCAGCTATGCGTAATTGAAGTGAAACCGGAGAACAGCTTTAAGCCGCAACTTAAGTGGATTTCGATATAGAGAGTGGGGGCAGAGCGAAGAGAGGGAGAGAGCGGGTCCTGCGGCGGCTGACTTAATCAACTGAGAGAAGAAAGAAATGCAAAGTAAACGAATTTTCGTTAAGTCGCAGTTAATAAATTTCTAAAAGTGGCCACAAAGATGACGACCTCAATAGGAGCCCACAGGCGGTGTCAGTGTCGGGGCTGGGCTGGGCTGGGGCGGAGTAAAGCCCCAAGTTACACAGCGAAAAATATGTAAACTCATGTCATAATTGAATTCTCATTTGGGGCTTAATTTTCGTCGACGACAACGTCAACGCCGAGCAGCGAGTTTCATAATTAAAATAAATGCAAAAAATGACAAGGAGAGAGAGAGAGAGAGGGAGAAAAAAACTAATTTTGGCACGCGGCAAAGCTTTTGGTTTTCCGGCCAAATCCGCATTCGCATCCACAACCCACAGACAGTTTCAGTTCCAGTTGCCGTTTCGGAACAAGCTGTTGGCTTAGGGCCTAAGCTCTGCCTTATCTAGGGTATCTGCGTGTGTGGCGGGCGGACGGGAGGGTCATGTAACAAATGCCATTTATTGAAAACTCATTAAAAAGTCATAAAAAGGGAGGGAGAAAGCGACAGAGAAAGAGAGTGAGGGGGAGAAAAGAAAAGCTGAGCTGTGCCCAGAATTAGGAACGGAATCGGGGTCTGGCTTGGGTATCCAATTTCGGCATTTGCAATAATGTTGCGACAGAGTAACCCACAAAGCGAAAGGGGGAGAGAGTGTGTGAGAGAGAGACAGAGGCTAAAGCTCTCCTACTTATAGCACCCATGACGCTCAGTGCGTCAGACTCAGAGATACCCATTGCTTACTTGACTTTAATTTCATACCTGGAAATTTGAAACTAAGTAGGTTCAGTTCCACTGAATTTGTATAAGTTTTCATTGTTTCTGGGCCTCTGTTCAGCACAAAATTCAAGTAAATTGTATAACTCCATCCAGATACAATGGATCTGCCCAATGATGAAGAGGACTTTCACCTTGATGACATCAAAGATGAGCTCGAAGATTCCACCCTTGTGCACATTGGCGTTATAGCCGATACAGTGAGTAGTGGCTTTCCCTCTCTCTCTTTCTATTTGTCTCTCTCTCTCTCTGTCTTTGCAGGAGGTTACACTGGGCTTTCTACTGGTTGGCATTGGCTATCACTTGCAAAAGTTTTGCAATTATTTACTGGTGGAACGAAGTTCGTATAACACTTCCTCTTCTTCTTTCTCTTCGTTTCATTTTCAAGTTCTCTGTGTTGCTGTTGTAGATACACCACTTGAAGAGATTGAAGAATTCTTCAAGGCACTCTACAAACGCTCCAATATTGGGGTTATTCTAATTGATTTTGTTGTCGCAAAGCGTTTGCATCATGTTCTCGAGAAGTGCAAGAATTTGCTGCCCGTTGTGGTTGTTGTGCCCACAAAGGCTTCCATTGTGCCCTACATGGAGGAGAAGGAAAAGCTGCATCGCCAGAATTTGAGAGATGCCTATAACTAGGTCTGTGCACTAGAGCAAGTTGTATCTGGATGACAGAGGGGAAGATTTTCAGTTGAAAAAGAATAAAAATTTAGGAACTTGAAGTTGTTATATTATAAAAATTTAAACGGGGAAATTTTGAGCATATCAGTTTTGAAGATTTCTTATTAAATGATGTAGAAACTCTTTTCTAATAACTACTCAGTATATAAGTTAATATAACAGTATGTATAACAGTTTGTATAACAGTTTGTATAGCAGTATGTATGACAATATGTTCAACAGTTTGTATCACAGGATGCATAACAGTTTGTATAACAGTATGTATAAAAGAATGTATAACAGTTTGTATTTCAGTATGTATGTATATTAGTATGCACAACAGCATGTAAACCAGTATGTATAACAGTATGTATAACAGTTTGTATAACAGTTTGTATAACACTTAGTATAACAGTCACTATAAAAACTGCTACAACAATTTGATTGACTTGGTAAGTCCAGCTGGTATACCAGCCGTATGCCAATTACACATGTAATTGCAGTTTCTATTGCCCAATTATATAACAGTTATAACACCTGACACCTGAATTGATTGCGACAGGCGTGACAAATGCAGCTTAACCCAGCTCAACGGTGAATTGTCAAGGTTCGCGAACAATGCGCCATTATATAACAGTTGTATCAGCTGTGCTACGGGCTATGCAACAAAGGTTACGCACTTACCACCCCCTGCCGTGCAACACCTGGGGACCTTGTCATACGTGTGCCCAATTTACACCTGATTAGCGCAGGTGACAAGAACAGAACAAGCAAAGAGAGGGACAGGAAGAGAGAGAGAGAGAGAGGAAGTGAGATTGGGGAGCCGTAAGACATGTAATTGAATCATAGCTATTAGTCGCTTGAATGAGCAGGAATCGAGCGGAAGGCCGATGTCCGTTGCCTTTGTTCCATTCCACTCCGTTCCACTGTATTCCCTTTTCGTTCCGTTCCGTTCCGCAGTGTGTGTGCGTAATTTATGCGCATTTCGAATGATGTTGTCGATTTCGAGGACGCAAAGCACCTCGTGGGGCAACTCGGCCGCAATGCATAAATCACACTCCACAGAGAAAGGGTCCAGGAACAGGTATGAACGAAAGAAAGAGAGAGGCAGAGGGAGACAGAGAGCAGGAGAGCACGACCGAGCACGTACTCCAAGTTGGCAAATTTGTTGGCAATTGTGAGTCGAGGCGCGGCGGCTTTCGCATGCTCCATTCACGTAGCAAGTGGCAACGTGTTGTGCATGCCTTGCAGGTGTGCGAGTGTGTGCGTGTAGGTGTGTGTGTGTGGGTGATTGTGTGTGTGTGTGTGAGGGCTGAGTATGATTGGCAAAATGTCAGCAATTAATTTTGTTAGTCGCGCAAAAGTGAATTAGCGCTAAGTCCCCCAGGGGGCCTCACAGACATCACAGAGACAGAGGCACACACACTGACACACACACACATGATACACTCGCAGACTGGCACACACACCTCAAGCTTAATCCCCATTGACACGCCCACTGACCGTCGTTGTCTGCTTTGGCGCTGGCTTTGATTTTTGCCTCGACTCGAAATCAAAGCGGGTCAAAACAAGCAGCGCAAAAAAGGAGAAGGTGCAGAAAAAGAAGGAGCAAAAGAAGAGAAAGGTGCGCAGGTACACTAACAAGAGTGACTCCAACAATAACAAGAGAAACAACAACAACAACATCAACAACAAGAGCAACGGGAGCAACAACAACCAAGTGGCAACAGGTTTCGCCCTGACTGTAAATTTAATTACACTTATGGATAACTTGCTGAGTTCGCATTGCCTTGTGGCACCACCATCCATCGCGTAAGTGATGTGTCATCCCCATTGCCTTTGCCGCCACGCCTCTAAACCACTTCAGCACCACCCTGCCACCCGCCTGTTTTACTGTTGTGCCGTGTCTTAAGTCCCGCTGCAATTTCATTAATTTGACATGCGAGGCGAAGCGACTTTGATATTTGACACAGTTACCAAAGAGAAAAGCAAACAAAGAGTGAGAGAGAGGTAAAAAGAGAGAAAGGAAGAGTGAGAGGGGAAGAGTGAGAAAGAGTAAGAGTAAGAGGAAAAGAGAAAGAGAGAAGGAAAGAGACGGATAGCAGTATATGCCGCAATGCTTGATGTGAAGTTCCCAATAACAATTGATATGGGTTGCCATACGAAATCATTTTAAAGGGAGTTTATTATTATAAAATTCTTAACACATTGTAAAGAATATATAAATGAGAATGAGGGAGAGGGAGGTAGTGAGAGAGAAAGGGAGGGAGTAAGAAAAAGGGAGAGAGAGGGGATGAGAGAGTGAAACTTCATCACTTTGATGAGTAGACTAGAAATTTCAATAGTATTCCATTTAGTATCAACCTATAATGACCAGGCAACTCTCCCTCTACATAAAATCACTACACAGAATAATGAATCTTTCCTAGAATTTGATATGTTTAGAAATCTGAACTCAATATACAATTGATTTCCATGCAGAGAACTCTGCAAATCCTGCAATTGTGTCCAAATTAGAAGCACAATGCAATTTTCTGCAATATGTTTGCAATTTCTCTCTGCACATGCTAAGTTGCTTTCGATTGTAACCAATTTTTAATGCGCTTATATATGCATATATGCTATTTATATATATGTGCTTGTTAACTGACAGATCAGAGCATAACAAAAGATATGAACAATTGTACTGTAAGCGCAGCTCAGCATGCCTCCAGGTTGGCTTCCTCGTTGTGGCGGAAAAATCAAATGAAAATGGAATTGATGCTGCGGTTTCTCCCCTTCCTCTTTGTTTGCCTTCCTCTGCTGCTGCTTTGCGCTCTTCATCTGCCTCATTCCTTTTGTGAAAGGGTCGTGCCGGCGGCCATGTTCGGATAATGCAACGCACAAAGCGACAACTTCACTTCTTACCCTCTGCACGCCCTTTCACTTTCTCTTGCTCTCTCTCTCTCTGGCTTTCTCCCTTCTTGTTTGGCCTTCCATCATCATCTTATATTATTATTTTCCCTTCTTATTGTTCCTCTTCTTTTTACCATAACAAAAAGCGCGTAGCTAGCGACAGACAACAACAAAGCGCAGCCCACGACAATAAGAAGAAGGACAAACAATTACAGAGGGCGGCAAATGTAGAAGAAGAAGCTCGACGCGAAAGACACCCTGTACAGTGATGACAGATAAGAAATCTCCTAATAGATTGGTTAATCTGTTAAACGAGTAAGTACCTATGTAATGGTTTCTACACATTCATCTACAATTCCCCTGTTTTCCCCAATAAGTATGCTACGATTTCTCATTACTTTGCCTTCAACATTTTCCTTGCTTGTAAATACCCTTTCACACTGCACTCCATCAATTTTAATCACCTTGCTGGGAATACCAAATGCCACAACAGCCTTGTAGTTACCAAAGACAGGGGGCAGAGGAGGGGCGTGGCGAAAATAATTTGATTTTTGAACGCGCGCGCGTCGAGCTCAACGTGAACTTGAAGTTGCTTTCAATTTCGTGCAGTTTGATTCGGGATTATGTAGTTTGTGAACTTGTTTGGCAGGTAGCGCGTAGGCGTGGCAGGGGAAGGCGTGGATTGGGGGCATGTGGATTGATGCGAGCTGTGTGTGAGCTGTGGCTCAATGGCATAAACCCAACTCCGTTACGGGCTTTGGCTTCAAATTGAAATGCTCGCACACGCGTCATATACACACACTCGCACACCCACACACACACTTACACGCTGAGACAATGGCTCTGAATGCGGCTAAAGTGGCTCGAATTGTTTTTACATTAAAATATCATTAATTTTGATGTGTGTGTGTGCGTTGTTGCCAGTCTTCAGCTCTTCCTCTCTTCTGCTCTCTTTATTCTTCTTCTGCCTTCCTTCCCTCGTAGCTATGCAAATTATTTATGCAAACAACTTTACGCACAACAACAGCAACAACGAGGAGAAAAGAAAACTTTGCTACACACGCCAGCAAAGCCATTAACACGTGGGCGTGGGGAGGCGTGGCAGGGGAGGTGGGGGAATAACTTAACTGTGAAACTCCCGTTTCGAGTGTAATTCGAACTCGGCAATCGACAATCGCGTCGCAACTTTCGATTGTTTCACTTTTCTTTTTCACACCAAACAATGCGTGTGATTCTGTGTGTGTGCGAGTGTGTGTTCGTGCGTGTGTGTGTGTGTGTGCTTGCTGCAAAAGATTCTCTTTAACAATTCGATGCGCACTCTTGCCCGTGAAAGAAATTAACATACTTCTTTCAAGCGATAAAAGAGGGCAAGGAAACGAGCGAAAGGTCAGGCAGGAGAGCAGAGTGAAAATAACTGTAGATAATTGAGTAGTTAGTTCACACTCTGACATCTCTATAGCTTCACCTTGCAGTGGTTGCTCCAGTTTCGTGGGGAATAACATTTGAATATCATTGAAAAGTTAGAGGCTCTTTGATGCTTAGTTATTAAAAATTGTCTGTCCTTTCTTATCGTTCTGGAATTGAGCTGGCTTGAATTCTATTTATTGAAAAAATAAAAATAATATGTTTATTTTTAATATATTTACTATTTCAATTCTTTATTTATTCAGATTTCTTTTCTTTTTTATATAAATTTTTCTAATATCTATGGTATACTTTTCTGTATGTGTTGAAGTTGCATCAGCCTGTAGTCCGTTTGCTGCTTTTTAATTATTTCCTTCTTCCTTTACCTTCACTCTTGTTCTGCCTCTATTTTTGTGTCTTGTCACATTTATATTTTTAATTTTTTTGTACATTCCAACTTCAATTTCATCTCTCGTTTGGATAATAAATATTTTCTGGCTTTCTCAGTTAATTTTTGCTTTTACCTTGTGAGCTCTTCTTTTGTTATTTTTTTGTAATATTTTTTTATTTAGCTCTACTTGTTATGTCGTATTTAAATATAAATATACCAAGGTATTTTTAATTTAATTCTATTTTTACTTGTCGTTATTTTTAGTATTTCTCACAGTTTGTTTTCCTCTACCTCAAGAATCTTTTGATATTCATTTTGCTTTGACTGACTTTTTCACACTCATATTTTTTTTTAATACTTGTTTAATTTCTTCCTGCCAGTTTTCTACTATTTTTCTATGTCTGTCTGTGTCAGTTCCCGCGGCTAATCTTGTCTGTATTGTGAAAATGTTTTCATTTTTTTTTTTTTTTTTTTTTGCTGTCAAGAAAACTGTTCACTTCTTTGCATTTAATCTGATAAGATTCCAAGAAATTCATGTGATTTAAGGCGAAACGGTCACACTGGAGCGAGCAAGAGATGGAGATAGACAGCGTGGCGAAAGGATCTCATTTCTCGCCACTGTGCATGTGTGTGTGCGGGTGTGTGTGTTGTCTGTGTGTGTTACTGCCGCTGGCAAAAAAACATCGCGCAATAAAAAATCAAAAGGGAATATGCTGCTAATATTTTTCGATTTGTTCTTACAGTTTTTTATTTGTATTTTGTGCTTTTGCCGCACACACACACGCACACACCGAAAAACACACAAGCGGCTTAAGCTGCCAATAACGAGACACACACACACCCCCACACACACACACAAGGCAGGGCAGGGCAGACAGATAGACTGGGTGCCACACAGAGCGAGTTGGCAAAGCCAAGGACCCTTTCCCCCTCGTCTGTCTCCCTCTCCTTCTCCCCTTGTTCAATTGGCTCAGTAGCCGTGCAATGGCTGAGTGCCTGGCTACATTGCCACGCTCACCCCTCGCCGTGCCCCTGCCCCGCGAGCCACACTCTTTGTTGCCAGGCTCTGCTCGCTCTCTACATGCTTCGTTGACTGGCACACACACACACACACTCAGACTCGGGGGCATATGGCGTTACCTGTCAATGTGGCATTAAAATTTGCCTTTCATGCGACGACACAACAACAACCCACACTCAATGTGTGTGCGCGCGCGTGTGTGCGAGTGTGTGTGTGTGTTTGTGCATCTTTTGTATGGCCTTACAACAGGTACAACAACAAGAACAACGCGAACGCGCTTTGTGCTTTGGCTCAGTTTCCCTTTTTAGACACAGCGCAACAAGCTCACCAAGTGGGTGAGAATAGAGAGGGAGAGAGACGCGAAGGAAGTGGGGGTAACCACCCCGCTAGGTAGGCCGTTTTCAAGCTAAATTGTTGCGCATTAAATTGGCAAACAACATGAAAATTGCGCTAAACAAAAATGTGCAAAGCAGAAAACAGAAATCGAAATCAAAAACAAAATAAAAAAAAAAAAAAAAATAGCAACGATTCCGAGCTTATTTATTGATTTTGTTTGCAAATATTTTGGCAACTGTGTCTCCCTTCCACTCTCTTCCTCCTCTTCTCTTTGCTCCTGATTGACATTTATTTGCCTTTCGGCTTGGCCCTTTTAATTAGCTCGCTTTGGTTGCGATAAGCGCAAGAAAGGAAATAAATATAAAATATAAACATCTGACTTGTTGTTTTTTTCTATAAATGTAACAGATTCTTATAACATTTATGAATTCATTGAAAACTTTGATAACTCTTTCTTTTTCTCTTGAGATATAGTTGTTTGATTTGCAGAAATGAAACCAAAGTGTCAATTGTAGAGTCTTTCCTCTTTAAGGTCAAAGGAGACGAGTTAACAGAGCTAGCGCTGTTACCTTCTATGCTTAACATAGCTTTTACATAATAACATATGTGATTGCATTGTGCCTTCATTAATCATTTTACTTCTGTTCGACATTCGAAAATAATTCTGCGAAATCAACAAAAATGCCTTTTGCTGTCGACTCATTTGAGTTGCCACAAAGGAAGCAAGTGAAATGAATGAATGCAAATATGCTGTTCCTCAAACAAAGCGCTCAATTGCGCCTTCATTTGCATGCAGTAAACTCGATAAGGCAATGCGATGCGTTGGCAAATATGTTGCTACACGAACCATCGAAAATGGACAACCTCCCTCCCCCCACCGTTAATGAAATTCCACTGCAATAAGTTGCTCATCAGTGCACACGCTGTTTACTCGGAATTCAATCAGGGTTGCAACTCTGACAGCGCTTCCTTTTTTTATATTGCGAAAAAGGCAACATTTATTTGCTTGCCTTGTGATTCTGACGAATTTAATTTCCCTTGTCTCCGCCACAAAGTGCGCAATTTGCTTTTCAGCTGCAATAAAGTTATATGCGCCTTCCTGGCACGCCCCCTCGTTGGCTGTTTGCCACCAATGTGCAATCAATATTTACCAGCATCACACGTATCGTAGAGAGAACGTGAGAGTGAGTAGGAGGGGGCGCAGTAGTGCAGGCACTTCGTATAGGCCCCAAAAAGTGCGCAACAGTTTTCATTGACACATCGCGTTGCTGTTGCTGTTGTTGTTGGTGTTATTTGCATAAAATTGCAACGCTATAGCTGCAGTAACCGTTATGACAGTGGGCGGGCGGAGAGGTGTGGGCGTGGGCATTGCAAAAATAACCATCGGTAAACAAGGAGAATGACAAGGCAGCCAGTAAACAAGTGCGATACATGTTCGAAATTCGTTTGCAATTCGATTCACCGATCGCGTCCTTGGGTCCTTTGACAACAGTGCGATATAACCTCAAACAATGTGCGTTTTATTCGGTCGTTAAAGGAAGCAATAAAGTGTACAATAAAGTGTGCCCAAGCAGTAACAGTGCACTTACATGAGCTTAACAGAAAACTGCAGTGTAAGTGAAAGAACGACAAGCGCTGTTATGGCGCCTAACAGCAGGTTAACAGAGACAGGCAACTGTCTAAAAATTAATATTACACATAAATTAGCACCGTCTCTATTCCCGCAATTAACTTGATCATAACAGAGGCTCAATATAAGTGACAGCCTATTAACATCAGCCTAACAGAGACTTACTAACAGCTGACTACATGCTGCTGTCTCTTTCACTTTTGCTGCCGCTTCAAAGAACTCTCTAACTCAGTTTAAAACTATTTTAAATGGATGTAGAAAAACTTGAAATGTTTTCATGCCCAAGGGGAGATGGTGAAAGGGGAGGGGAGGAGGGAGAGAGAGCGCGCTAGTGTTGGCCAGACAAGTTTGTTATCAGAATTTCGCAGAGTAACCTTGACAGCACTGGTTGCTCTCGTTCCCACAGCGACAACAAAAGCAGCCAAAAAGCCATGTAAAATTGTGAAATGTGCGCAAAAAATGCATGAAATCAAAATATTTTTCTGAATGCAAAGGGGCGATATAACGGGGAACAGATTGTATAGGAGGGGAGCAGAGGGGGTAGGGGGAGGAGCAGCAAGTGAGTGGAGAAGTGTTGCATAATGATAAAATATTTTGTGCCGAGCTCAATTGGAATTTTGCGTTTTTCTCTAGAGCAACCAACTGTCTTCTTCCCATACTCCTTCTCCTCCCCCCTCCCTCAGCATGTGCACATAAATATTTCGCTGTTAAAATATGAATATAACCTCAATTTCCTCCCTTATTGAATTCATTGCTGTTTGCTGTGATAAATTCTACTTCGCTCTTAGTTCTTTCAGCTGTTCCAGTGCCCTTCTGCCCCACTGGACACTGTGCTTTGTGGCGGACCCAGCACATAGATTCCCTCGCATTGATATAAGTCTCTCTCTATTTCTTCCTCTCTCTTCCTTCCCTTCTCTTTCTCTCTCTAGCAGCACAAAGCTGCTTGCAGTGCACAAACATGTTGAAAGTGCTTTAAAAGCTGTTGTATATTTAATTCGTATACCTTGAAGTGGGCAGACTTAGGTCTGTTAGCTGATCACTAATCTATGTTAAGTAGCTTTAACATCAACTCAGTTAACAGCAGCTTAGTGATGTGACTAGTAGGAAACAATTATCGCAATCAATGCAAATACACTTTGCAAATGACAATTCTCTAACTCTCTGCTTGCTTTCTCTGCCATTTTTGCACGTTCAACAAATCTCGAGATTGCGTTTGCCATTTTTCTATGAGCCGCTATTGTTGCCGTTAACATTATGATGGCATTCCTGAGAGTCCTGAGAGTGTGTTGTGCATAGTTGGCATTGTGAGCGAGCGATGATTGAAATCGCATGGGCGATTCTGTCAGACTGAGACAGCCTTCGCTCTGTCTCTATCATACTTCGTTTTGATATTGTATACTAGTTCAAATAGACCTCACGATATTCTATCTACCTGTCAGTTGGCTGCCACTCACTTCTGCTTGTGTTTTACCTCGTTTCGAGCGCAATCTTTTGACCTTTGACACTTGCAACTGTTTTTGATGTTTTCACTTGTGGCTCCCGTTTCCCCCCTCCTTCTCGCTCTCTCTATAAAGCTTTAGTTGTTGTTGCGTTTATGTTTCGTAATTATTTCAAGTGCCAGCAGCAGCAGCCGCCGCAGCAACTAAATCAACAACAACCACCGACAATACACCGCACACACACACACACACATGGATACACAGAGATACACCCTCTTCTCTCTCTTTCTCCTTCCCTGCATCCAGACAGACAAAAGCGAGATACTCTCTGCTATAGAAGCTTGTTATACACTTGCAAATTCAGTTTCTATGCAATGCAGGTGCAACTGCATGGGGTAGATTGGATGTACGTTATTATCGATAGACCAGATATCGTTATCGATATGTTTTGAACATGTCGATAACACAATCGACTTTTCATTGCTTGATTGCATTTTTAATTTTCATACTGAGAGGAAAAGTTCAAAATTTGAAAAAATATTTTAGAACAAATCGATTGTTTATCAATGATAATTCTGGATTATCGATAAATTTGTTTGGCTATAATTACTCTTACAGTTTGAAATGGAAATTCAGAATGGATTCGCAATTGTTAAAGGTACATTATTTCGCTGATATTCGATAGTCCAAATATCGATATTTGCTGTTTGATTTATCGATATCGATATGTTATGCAAACTGACAGACTAAATGTTAAGAGAAAAAGTCAATTTACTGAATATTTTGAAAGAAAGCGATAGTTCATTCGCTTATTTATCGATAACAACATGACATGTTATCGATATATGTCTGCTTTTAGCTTAGCTTATATTTTAAAAAAAGCTAATGGCAATGGAGTCGTTTGAATTTGATTATTGTTAATCGACTTGTCGGTATGGTTATCGTTATCTTAATCGATTTCTTTAATCGATTTCCTCAAGCGTCAGTTTACAGGGTATAGGCGAGTTGTCTGTCTGCAGCTTCCCACCCACTTGGCTTGTCAGCAAAAATACATTCAATGAATGTGTTGACTGTGTATGTGTATTATATGTGTGTGTTTTGTGTGTGCTGTGTGTGGGTGTGTGTGCTGTGTGTGTGTGCCTTGTGTGAGTGTGTGTGTTCTATGTGTTTGTGTTGTGCCTTCAATAGGTGCTGTTGTTGTGGCTGCTATCCGGCCGGGATTAAATATGTCGCATGCCAATGCCAAATGCCGTGGCAAGCCGAGCAGGTCGGACAAAGCGACTGCCAGCTGGGGGGCTAAAGGAGGCGTGTCCGTGGTGGGGGAGTAGGCTGTATCGAGCAGGGCTTTAGTTAGTTTGGCTTGCCATATTTGCTTGACATTGGTTTTCTTTCAGGCGCTGCGAAAAGGGCACCCGCTGCGATTGCTCATACGCCGCGTGGGCGCGCGTCACGCGTTTGCTTGTGGACAAGGACGTGCAGCTGCAGGATGATGTCGTCTGGGCTAAATCATAGTTTAGCTATGCCTGTACCACTTAAACGACCTTGATGAGGGGCGGTGGGCGTGGCGTTCTATAGAATTGCAGCAGGCAGAGCATTCAGCTTGAATGGAGCCAACTGCGACAACAGCCGTGAGCAAGAACTGAGCGAGCGCTGGCTGCTGCAAGTGTGAAGGCGTCAATGTGTAGCTCTGGGTGTGTTTGTAGGCGTGTGTTTGTATAGGTGTGCGTGTGTCTGTGTGTGTGTGTGAGCAGTGTATACAAGTTTGCCGCATGCTTCAACCCATTTTTGTCTGTCCCTCAGCTCGGGTGTCAATGAAATGTCTCGTGTTTAATTTAGCGTGCACCTTGTTTATTTTTGAGGGCAGTCACAATGTGTGTGTGTGTGTGTGTGTATACGTGTGTTTAGGCAGCATGTGTATTTGTTATGTGGCCACAGGCGCAACACGCGTAAAACAAAGCAACACTAACTGAAATAGACCAACCACAGCAAACAGCAACAAATGCAGTCCAGAGAGGAAACATGGCTAATTCACATTTAAATATTTATTCTATGTACACTGTGCGACCTCAAAGATGCCCTGTACGGCACACACAAGTAAGTGTTATGCATCAACTGCTAATTACAGGGTATCTGCCAGAAGAGTGAATGCTTCTTGAGTATTGAATTGCTCTACGGCATAAGAAAGAAAGTTATTTTGACTGCTTACAATGTTTACTACATAGGCAAGTATATTACAGGGTATCTCTAAGTCCAGCTACTACCTCTCTTCTTCCTCTCTCTCTCTCTCTTTCTTCCTCTCCCTCTCTTCCTCCCTCCCTCTCTCTCTTTACTGTCTTTTTCTGTGACATTTGTCACTAACATATAAATCTTGCTTGCTGTGATTTTTATTAAATTTTTCCTTTCGCGTGTGTCACTTTCACATTTCACTTTTAATAATTGCCAACTGAGACGCCCTTTACTGCCACGCCTACTCCCTCACCTCTCCCTCCCAACGTGGCTCCTGCCTAAGCTGCCTTCCCTGCTAAGTCATAACCCTCAGCTTTAGTCTCAGTCATGATGTTTTCTTTTCTACTTGCTTGCTTGGCTTTTTTCAAGCCAATTTCTGTTTGGGTTTTTTCCTTTTCTCGCATTGCACAGCTGAACCAATTTTCTGGGTTTTCTCTGCAGTTTCCTTCCCCCCCCAAGCTTGGTGGCATGCCCCAATTGGCCATAAGTGGGTAATGAATGAAATTCGGAATGTTTTCAGTGCAAAAACATGTGGAAAATATCTTCGAGTAGCTGTAGAAAAAAATTGCATGATTTCAATGTGCAAAAACTTTGTGGAAAAAGTGGGAAAACTGCTGTCAAAGCTTCGTGCTATCTCACTCTAAACCCCTCTCCCTCTCTCCCTCTCCTCCCCAACATTATGTTGTAATAACAATTGAAACCCGCAGAACATTTTAAATTCGCAGCTCAGCTGGTGGATTTTAATTAAAAGTTAATGCAGAGCGACATGTATGTGCAAACAGAGAAATCGATAATCGATTGCGAATGCGAAATGAAATCGAAATGGCTTTACAGTTATAAATATGATTGGGTGTGTGTGCGGGTGTGTGGCTCGTTTCGAGCTGGGAATTTGTTTATTTTTAGCCACAAATCGATAACATTTTAACGCTTGAATGCACTTAGCGAACAACCCTGCTGCAGGGTTGACACACATTTCGCGGCCACAAACGCGTGTGTGTGTGCCGCTTATTTATTTATACCTTCAGTTTGTTGGCACCTCCAAACGAGGCCAAAAAGCGCGAGTGAAAGCGGAATGCTGAGGCATAAAAGGGGGAAAGGAGTAACAACCCTACAGGTATTTTAGGTTAGGGTAGCTCATTACCCAACACGCTGCTCGTTTCGACAACTCGCAACTTGAGACTAATTAGTTTTCATTAAATTTCCATTGTCATCAATCAAAGCGAGCAGGAAGCGAGCAGGCGAGCAATGTCAACGGGTTGGGGCATCGCACACACAACAAGTGCTATCTCTCTCTCTCTCTCTTGTACACTCTTTGTTTTAAGCCTTTGCGTCGTGCTCTCCCCTGCCTAATCAGCTTACAGGCTGATGGCCAGCTTAGGGCCCAACAAACTAATCTTGCTAGATTGCATTGCCGGCTAAGCTCGGGCTGAGCAAACAACGACTCTGCCCAATGTCCTGGCCAAATGAAGTGGCAATAGGTAAATGCCTTCTCTCTCTTTTCCTCTCTTTCTCTACTTTTCAATTTTAGAAACTGTAAAACACGCTCTAAGTGCCAAGAATTACTGCAAAAATAAACGATAAACAATGCTGAAGGCTGAGCAGTTCGATAGTTACGTGAATTGTGTTAGGCTAACATAGGCAGCTGTGAGTTAACAGTGAAGTGAAACAGTACACTGATGTGCTAACAGCTGCTCAGTTAACATAACAATTAGTTGTGGGTAACGGCCTTATTTTGTTGTCTTCTCTGCTCTTTACACTGTTAAATCTCTGTAGAATTCTTCTCTTCTGTTGAGTCTGTTAAATCTTTACAGCATTAGCTTATTCATCTTTCACTGTTACTTTCTGTCTGTTAACTTTAACAGCTACTGTTAAGCTAATAGAATGTGCTACAATTAAGGCCACCTTCGCAAGTTGCGCCTCCGTTGCGCTCTTGTATTTCGCTCTAATTAAATGTGATTAACTCTGGCAACGTCGCGTTGCGGTCTGCTGCCAGTGCCAGAGCAGGCAACAATTACGCGTAATCGCACTGTCATTTGAATATGTAGAGACACAGAGAGAGAAGGAGAGGGAGAAAAAGAGAGAGAGGTAGCGCAGAGTGGCATTTCATTTGTTAAATATTTTGATACGTTGAACAGAGTTGACAGAGTCGTTGAAACCGCATAAGCTGCAACATACTCGTAAGTTAGTGCTGCATACCCTGTAGTGCAGTGGCAATGCAATGGGGTTGCATGATTTACTAAATTTATAGACTGTAGTCTATCACATCTAGTCACTGTGTATGCCGTGTAACTGGCACAGCTGGCAGTCGCATCGCTTCAGGAAGCACTGATAAAATATATATGACAACTATGAGAAGGAAGAAGCAAAGGAGGACAACGTTGAGCACAATAAGCTACCGCGCTACCTTCCCTGCTGCTTTTATTCTCTCCCCCCTCCCCCACCACAACTTATCTCACTCCTTTCCCTTGTCTCTGCCTTTATCTGTTGCGCTCTGTCTGTGTTTCTATGTGGTCAAAGCAGCGGCAGCAGCTGCTTCTCTCTGTTTGAGTGTCGTATGTTGTGTAGCTCGTATCATGTCTGCTACTGTCCGTCTGTCTGCCTGTCTGCCTGTCCGCCTGTCCGGCTGCCCCACTGTATGTCCGTCCATCTAACTGTCCCCAGGCTGGACTCGGGCCCAGTGGCCCACTTCCGTTAACGACATTTTGCTCCAATTTTGTGAATTAAGTCTTAAAGCGTAATTGAGTGAAAATTTTCATTGAGGTACAAGTGTGTGTGTGTGTGTGTGTGTGTGATGCATGCACATGTGTGTGTAAATCAACTTGGCTGTGGCGATAAAAATCAGTAACTTTGCCTTATACCGGAAATGTTGCCGCCATTGATCAGTTAACGCCTAGGCGAGTGTGTCGCTTTAAGAAGGTTACGACGTGAGTCTGACAAAGATTTTTCTCATATCCTAACATATTTTAAAGCATGAATGCGCTGAATGATTTATAGCAATTTTCAAAAAGATTTTAAAGAGATTACCCAAAGAAATTGATGACATGTGCGAGGAAAAAGTTGTGCTACAAAATGTGAACATAATGAAGTATAATGAGCTGAGTAGCAAGTGTAATTTATTGAAGTAAAGTTAAAGGGAAGCTTGCAGGGCAGCTGCTAGTTGAGTTACATTCTTCTTGGCTTCTATTTGAAGGTTACCAGTTGCAAGACTACGTGTGCCGTCTACTGTCTGCTCAACTGCCAACAATTCCTCATTCGCTTAGCCCCTTAAGTGCTGCGTGCAATCGATGCCAGAAAAGAACTTCAATTGCAGCGAACGAAAAATGCAAATTTCGAACAATTCACGAAGAGCAGAAGCAACAACAGGCAGAAGCAGCAGGAGAAGTCGTTGCTGGCAGCAGGTTGCCAGGTTGCAACAAAATTCCCCAACGTATCGCTTACACACGTAGGGCACACACTGGCCCACACACACACAGAGAGAAAAAAAAACTAACACACTCGCAGTCAGACTAGCCAGACACGAGGCAGAAGAGCAACAGTTACCATTGCCGTTGCCGTTACCGTTATTGTTATGCCCGCTTCACGGTCAGGCAGCAGTGTGCAAGTGTGCAGAGTGAGTGAGAGACACACACACAACTGTGCGTTTTATGGTTGAGCGAGACAAAAGAGGCAGCATACAAAAAATGTTGCCTACTTTTCAGCGCAAGAGGAAAAAGAAATTTAAAACGCAACTCAAACTGGAAACTAACACACAGACAAAGATAGACATGCATTCCCACACAGACACACACAGACAGAGAGACATAGATATACACTCCTACATACTCGCATTCCCACACACACATACACACACCCACACTAATTAAGGTAAATTCTGCTGCATCATTCGCCAAGCTTCAGCTTGAGCTTCAACTGTGTTTCAATGCTTTTTGTTCGCCTTGGCAGCTGGACATGCCCTTCACTCGCAAGGATTAATGCAGAGGTATCTCTGGGCACATTTGCAGCTAAATCACGTAGCGGATAAATGTGCTACTAATGAGCGTACGAGCATGCAGAGGCGGGAGCCAGCACTGTGACTGCGTCTGATTCTCGACTAATGTCACTGATTTTCCCAATGATTGTCGCGCCACACACTGTAATACACTGTACAACATGTGCCCCCCCACCGAATGCTTTCTAAGGAGAGTGAGGAGGGTGTGCAGTCATTGCTTGCTTGCTCTTCTCGCACTTAATCATGCCTCCTACTCTCAGCTTGCTTCGTTCGTGCTTTGCTTTGCACGACAAAAAAAAAAAAAAAACGAAACGAAACGGGAAACATCTTAACGAAATCTTTCTTTAATTGGAACAATACGACAAAACCAGATTCGGAAGCTCTCGAACAATAAATTTCAATGGCATCCGCATCCGTCGCAACAGACAGAGCGAAAGAGAGAGAGAAATGCTTCGCATCAACAAGTTGACACTTGGCGCACAGCATGAGTAATCGACAAATTGCTAGAGGAATACTGCATATCTTGAGAGAAAATATTGTAGTATTATTCTTCGACTTTGGTGCACTTTGATGGCAAATTTGTTAATGATTTTTTTAAGGTTCGAAAATGGAATGATTTTTGTTTGATTTAAGATGTTTTGGGTTCAAAACAGATTATTTTTAATATGGATTTTTATAAGTGACAGAAATGTTCAGTGGCATAAAGAAATCTGTTTATCAGTTGTTTCTTTTGGTATTTTATATTTGTTATAACTCAAATATTTCTGAGAGATTACCAAAATAGAATACCCCGTTAAACATTTTAAGCATTAATTTCTCACTTACCTGGCAAACTTGTAGACTTTCCGTGATGTTTAGCAGCAAGAAATTTGTGCTTTCTAGCGCTATGTTATCAGCTTAACATTTATTGGGCTGTTCGTAAAAGAACATGTTAGGCATTCTGTGAATGCAGCTTAATAGTTGCAGAGATTAACATACGATAGTCAAGATGCTTACGGAACGAAACGCACCGAGAGAAGCTTGTGAAGTACGCTCTCTGGGAGTATTTCAGAAACCTGCTTCGAGTATCGATCGTTGCCACTTGACTTGAAACGAGACAGCGAGCACACGTTGAAATTGTCGTGGCAACGCTGTGCCTGCCCCGTTTCGGGGGAGGTTGAAACGTTTGTATTTGTGGAAAATCTTCCGACAAAAATCGCAGAAAATTAAGTTAATCGGCCGGGGGCGTGGCAGCTGGAAAATCTCTCAATTTCGCATCGCTGTGATTTTTCCGGTGGTTGTTTTTGTGGCTGTAATTGGCATCGTTGAATCGCCTCATTACGTATTACTGCCGTCGAGAACAGTTAATTAAATCTAATTATCTGGCGTAATTTGTGCACCACTACAGGTGCAAATCAACGTACATACTCTAAAGAGTACAAAATATATGCGGATATGAATCTGCAATTGATATAGCGTTTACATTTTTTTACTCTTCACTGCAACAATTTAGCTTGATAGTTGTTAGATTCTCTTTCGATTGCCTGAGGTGAAAGTTTCGTCTATTAATTACATTGAAATGAATGCAGAATGAATTGCGCCTCATGGGCAACGGAAATCAAAGATGATTCGAGAGGCCAACTGGGTAGAAAGGAAGCTCTTGCTGAACTTGACGAGGGTTTTTGCGCTTGTCGGACTCCATATATAATATTTTAGACACATAATGTTTTATAGTTTACTGGAGTTTTAGTAGATTTTTTTGCCGGAATAGTTAAGCTGATAAAATATGCTTTTCTTTAGATATTATATGATATATTTACGAAGTAGTGTGCACACATTTAAGGTTGCCTTCAAAATGGTCATCATCATTGCAGTTATTTGTTGTTTTGAACTGTTAAGCTCATTTGGTATGCTTTGGTATAGTAAATTGCTTAAAACTAGTAAGGTTTCTTGGTAAACTTCACATTTTACTCTAATATATAACCAGATTACTCATTACTCAATAAAATTGTTTAAAAAGCAAAACCTCATAGAAAAATTCTTGAATTCTTAATTATCAAGAGCACAAGAAAATGTCTTATGGATTCAAAAAAATAACTCAGCTCAACTTTCTAAATTTTAATTAAAATTTGCAACTGCTTTTTATAATAAAATAAATTCAAAAGTTATTAAAGAATATGGTAAATTATGCTTTCAAATTAGTTAAATTTCATGGAGTGTTCATGGGAATTTAGATATGATTCATATATAATATATTCAATATTCAAATACTACTCACATTTTGTCGGTTTGATTGTGTCCTTCCGGGTGATGCGAAGAGTTGTTTCTTCTTCAAAAATTACCTTTTTGTATTTTGTGTTTTTCGGAGTTTTATGTTTTTTCGTTCGATATTGTGTGTTGATATATATGGTCCGATTTCTATCGGTTAACAGCTATATAATATTTGCTCTTTGCGCTGCCAGTGTGTCGAACTGGACTTTGTGTATTCAAGAATATATATTTGTGTATATATTTAACGTATATTTTGTTTTCTATATAGCTTTCGCATTGGGGGCTAATTATTATTCGGAACTAATCGAAAATACGAACAAGAACAAGCAACATTTGTAGCCTCAATGCGACATATGATTGTTGATAACGTTAATTCTTGATCTCTTTATATGTTTATATATATATATATATATGGTACATCTATATGTTATGTGGAATAACTCTTAAGTTCTAGAAGAATCTCGATAAATATATTTCTGTGTATTTTTGTATACATATCTTTCTTTCTCGCTTGCTCGTTCTTTGGCCTTCTCTCTCTCTCGCTCTTTCTGTGGGTTGTACTTGGGTGTCAGGTAACTGTAACTGTTATCAACATGTTCCATCAGGTTCCATCATCATAGATCTTGTCTTCTCACTTTGTACATTCGTTTGTGTCGCATTTAGCTAGGTAATACTGTAGCACTATCAGGGTGAACTGTGCCTCGTGGCAGCACCAGCACAACAATCCATCAACATCAGCTTCAACATCAACAACAACAATGACAACGACAATCCAAAGAACAAAATGTCAAATATTTCCGAAACTTTCATCACTTTTCACTTCAACATTCAACGGGATCACGCAAAAAAAAATGTTTAAGAAAAATTTGCAAGTGTTTTTTTTTTTTTTTTTGGTTTTTTTTTTTTAGTTTTTTCCAGTGTAGTTTGTGTTCATCTCTCACTAGTTGCTGCAGCAGCACTAACTGAGCCGCGCCAAACTTGTTGCACCCTCAACTCTCGGGGACACTGTGACTCTGCCTCTGCCACTGCCTCTGTCTGTGCTGGTGTCTGCCTTCTGGTGTCTGCCTCTTCGTTGGTTCACACGCACACAACCTTGTTGCTTGGATGTTGCACAGCATCTGTTGCGCGGCACACTGGCCGACTGACGAGGCAGCCTCGTTGCCTCGGCTGCGTTGGCGTCGGCAGCGTTGTCCTCGTCGGCAGCGGCGTCGTTGTCGTCGTGGTCGTGCTTCGTCGCTATCGTTCTCTCTTTCTTGGCCCAGTCTACTCTCTCGCTCGCTCGCCTCCTTCGCCTTCTCCGTGTGCTCGGCAGGCTTCGTCAACAAGTGGCAACTGTAGCTGTTGCTGCTACTTTGCCTTCGCTGCTTCTGCCACTGCCACTGCCACTGCCAAGCTGCCACTGCCGCTCTGCCACTGCCACTGCCACTGCCGCTGCTGCTGCTGCTGTTGCTGCTGTTGATGCTGCTGTTGCTGTGTGCCCCACGTTGCACAGTTGACTGGTTGCCGTCGCTTATCGGCGCCAGCTTTTATAGCCGCCGCCAGCTGAAGGACATCGGCAGCGCCGTCGACGGCGGCAGAGTTTCAGCAACAGGCAAACCGATGCCACCAGGTGTCTCGCTGTCTCCCTGTGACTGTGTGTGTGTGCCACACTGTGCGGCGTACTGGCGATGCTGTGCGCCACCCAACAAGGGGTGTCAAGCGATTAATTCAGCATACGCTGAATGCGAATCTCGCTTCGCCTGGGGAAAAGTTAATGAGACGCGCGCGTGGGCGGCGCTCCTGGCTGCGTCTTGCCTTGCTGTGCCTACCCTACACCTCGTCTCGCCTTCGGCCTCGGCTCAGCTTCAGCTTTGCCAGCTGCAGCAGCGCAGTAACAAATGATGCCGAAGCATTGATGGCCAAAAATCAAAGCAGTCACGAATTTGCAAATAACTTCGAACAGGCACAAAGATTGATTTGCAACTTTACGTTTTAATTAAAAAATATTTATTAGTAATTGAGAAGTAAAGTAGAAAACTGAAAACTTAAAGTTTATTAATAATTTCTTGTAAATATTGTAATTAAATAATTATAAATTCACAAGTGATTTTTTATTATTTCTTAAAGAAAAACACTTTACCAATTTCAACTTTATACTCCTCAACCTCTCAACAACTAAAAATGCTCCAAATAGGCTGTGCTTACTTTGTGCAAATGTATGTAACAGACAGTTGTAGGCGTGTCAGATCCTACATATTTTATTTATAACCACCAGACAAGTTGGTTGTGCCATGTCTGTCTGTTTGTGGGAACACACAGTTGGAGATATTAAATGCAGCATGATGCTTGCTTTATTTCTTGTTATTTCAATGTTTCTATTTAAATTTATTATTATTATTTAGTTATATTGTATATTTTTTTTTCATTTTTTGTTTTTAGTTTTAATTCGATTTGTTAGCGACCTATAAGAGCAATAGTTTTCTGTCTACAAAACATACTAGAGTTGACTGAAGTCTCTCTTGTTTAGACTTCTCACTGCAGTGGGGAAATAAGCACAGAAGTAAAGTTAGAAAGTCTTTTATTCTTCTCAAAGTGTAGCTGTAAAGGGTTTAAATAACCAGAGTAAGGTATGCCACAGTCGTACACACCTAAATGTAACAATCGTTTAGTTGGTTCTTCCTATCATATTGGCTGTATAAACTTTCAAATACTCTGATATGTTTTATGACGTCTAAAATTGTCATTTTATTCAACACAACTGTCAAAGCTTCTTCAAAAAATACAACAGATAAATAAATAAAAAGTGGTCAATATAAAAATAATAAACAAATATTTAAATTGCAAAATTTATATATTTCAATGTTAAATTATTGTTTACTACAACCCATCTTTGACCTTGAGACAGCAACTATTCGAAATGTTGAATTCATATTTTGATATTGCATATTCGTTGTCCATTAAATCAAATTCATCTCACACTGCCCAAACAACATACCAAAGTTGAGCAAACCGCACTAAGGAACTACTGCTAAAGAAGCTACCGCCCACCTCTCCCCTCCTTGCTGTCCTTGGTAGCTGCCCCTTAGTGCGAATGCATTTACTGCGCCACAGCTACTGCTGCTACTGTTGTTGCTGCCGCTGCTGCTGCTGCTGCAGTTGCTGCATTTGCGGCGCTGTCCAATCATGAGATGCGCTGTATGCAGGCAACGTGATTAAAACGGCAAACGGCAAATAAACCCCAAGTTAATCATCGAATGCAATCGCAGGGCGCGCCAGGAGGGGCGTGTGCAACGCCAACCACAGTGCGTACCTGTTGGTCATGCGGCCGACGAGGCGTATGCGCAATGTGCATCGTCAACAGGTTTGCCTTGAGCATGGGGCAGCAACAGCAACAGCCACAGCCAGAGTCGCAGTCGCAGTCTCGGCCGGCGTCGGCGTCAGCGTCATCGACGCCGTTCACATTGCCTTCACGGCCAACTTTGCCGTCGCCGCAGTCGCTGCCAAGGCCAGCAACAGTTTAACTGTGCGCTGTCTCGCTCTAACTTACCTTCGCACACGCTTTACTGCTATCTCTCTCATGGCCAACCCCTAATGGAGAAGGAGAGGGGGGCGGGGGTTAAGCAACAGCATGCCGGCCCAAATTCAGCGCATGCTCTACACGTGCGGGCGCCCAACGTGGGGCAGGAGGGCAAATCGCGCGCACGTCTCTCATTGGTCGCTTGCATTCAGCGCCAACTGCGAAGGGGGTGGCAAACCAAGGGCAGTGTGGGCGACAAACGGTGTTTGGTGGGCGGGGGCAGATGCAACAATTTTCTGCCTCGTCTTATCAATTCGTCTGTTTCGGCTTCTCCGTGCCCAGCACGTCCAGCGATGATTTGCCGTTGCAATAATTATTGCAATTATTTTTGACATTTATTTGTGCATATTTTCAAAAAATCGAAAAAATTTAGTAAAAATCACGCAGTGAAATAAATAAATTGATCTGTAATTCAATTTTCAAAGTGTCCCCTTTTAATAAGCAAAGTTTCTGCCAGAAGTAAAAACATTTTGTTTATTTATTTATTCATTATTTTTATAGTGACTAGGAATCGTTCAGTTCTTCCTAAGCTTAACCTAATGTGTAGCTTTAAATTTAATATTATGGGTAATGATCCTTAATTATAATATATACAAATGTACAGTTGAGGGATTATCCTATCTTACGAGTAAGGAGTTCATGGAGATGTATTCTCTAGATCTGATTGAGTGCTTGATTTCAAATTGTATCAACTATCACAAAGTTCTTGTGTGAAACATTTGCCAATGGAGCAGTTAAGGAACCTTATCTGATTTTGTAGTTGCTGAGGTTAAGACATTCATACAGATAGACAACCAAACAAACCCAAATAAGAGAACTTAACAACTTAAAACAGACCAAGCACACGGTATATACTTTAAGGGGTTTATTTTTTTATATATATGTAGATCTGGCAACACATCGAGCTCGCCAATAACAATTTTTTTTTAGAATATTTGTCTGCATCTACTTAGTTTGGGGAAATTAAAAAAAAACGAAACATTTTAACACCCTTCGACCATTGAAAATGGTCAAAGATGGCAAACTGACTTTGTGCAAATGTATGTAACAGGCATAAGGAGGCTTGGAAGACCTCATAAAATTGCTATTCTTGTTCAGGATCACTAGCCGAGTTAATTCAGACATGTTTAGGTATCCTCGCTCGACTTTTGCTCTCGTTAATCTTCAACAATATTTATTTTGGTGCCTCTTCAATATGCTCTTTTCGAAGCAATATATATATACTTAGCCGTACTTACGTCTGATGGCGCCAGTATCGTAAGAGTAATTTATTATCGTGTAGTACATTCGGCTTCTAATCAGCCGGATAGGACTTGTAGTTTTGTTTTAACCACGTGTGAAAGCGCGAGAGTCAGCGAATTTTAGAAAAATTGAAAAAGAGCAATGTTGGCCGGATATTCAATTCTTTTGATGGTCGCCATCGAAGGAATCTTCTCCTCCACTGTACACAGTATCCAAATGCTCTTTGATTTCATTACGCAATTTCCCTTCCAGAAACAGCTTCAGACAGTGAGGCTTAGTACTTATCGGACTACCCTCTTATACAAACTTTTTCCAATCATCAAAACATGCCCTGTATTTATATATTTGCTTATAAGATATTGGTAATCCAGGAGTTTTATCAGCTAGTGAAACAGGCCTCTTAACAGGTCATATCAGGCTAAGATCGCATATATAATCTGCGGGCTTCATGCCCGAAACACTGGAGTACGTATCGATAATACAATATATCCGCTATTGGCTCTGCAAAAGAAGCAAATCACTAAGCAGGCACCTTCTAGGAATAAACTAGATAAGGTTGACGAGTCCAGATAAATTGTGAACTTCCTATAAATAACTTAACTGGCCAAGCAGCCCTAATCCCGAAAGGAAGAGCAATATATCCATAAAATCGCAGTGCATGTTCCCCACAACAAATATTAATAATAATAAATAGCCTTCAAATCATTTTCATTGCCAATATAACAAGTGCAACCACGTCTTTAAAGCACAAACCTAATCTGATTTAGTCTGGAAGCTCCTAAGCCTTCAATTGTTTATAATTCAACAGAAAACCATAACTCCTGCTCTGTATGCCGAGCTGAAATTCCGCATTGTTAGTGCCTTGATGAATTACCATCTCAAGCGGAAAAACCTTCCAAATTGTAATTGAAACTTAAGATTATCTTATGCAAACACTCTTCTTGGCTGGACACAAGTGTGACCTCTTTGGGCAACATTCAATTACCCTCACAATGAAGAAGGAGCCTGCACTGCACTTCGATGAAAGGCGTTTGCACCATGCAGAAGATTTTTGATTATGATTAGGCGTGAAGCAATTAAAAGCGACTGCACCAAGGCAAATGCTATCGGCTCTGGACACACACCAGTGGCATGTTGATGAATAACCACACAGCCACGCTGACCTTTGAGCCTAGCCCACTCTGCAGCAAAGCCAAAGTACTGGGCCTAATCTGCTGCATTCATGGCCAAGCGCATAAACAAACTGCATCGGAACGAGCCGCAAACAATATGCGAAAAATGCATGAATAGTGCGCATCGAATGGATGATGATTTGTATGAATTATATTCCATTGAAATGCGCACTCAATGTGAATGGATTAGAATTCAAACGAACAAAGAGAGAGAGAGAGAGGGAGAGAGATGCACACTCGAATCTGAATCCGATTGTGAATTCAAATTGAAACCATGGAATGGGTGTGCGTAACCAACGCTTCCTTTTGTATTGTACATATTAAGTTTATTATCGAACCAATTAAGGACCCAGTTGGAGCAGCAGCAAAGGAGCCTGACGAGAGAGGGGGGAGGGGGATGCAACCGGGCAGCTGGGCAACCAGGCTGGAATCGTTATCGATTCAGTCCAGGCAGAGCAGCTTCTGTTTTTGGCCAATGAGCTCAGGTGTTTGCTCGTCTCTATGGCAAACAGTTTGCTTAGCACACACATGCCTTAAGCCAGGGGGGGAGGGTAGGAGTGAGGGAAGAAGAAGAGGGAAAGAGTGAGTGGAAAGAGTGTGTGTGCGAGTGTGTGGAAGATTCTTAAGCATTGGCAACGCGACGAGACGTCTCGAAATTCGGCATTGAAGAAGTCGTTGTTCTACCCTGGCGAATAGACTATGCAAATGCGTGCAACAGGAGGCGTGGCAGAGCCCACAAAATAAACATAGATATATGTACATGATGTGTGTGTATATAGCTGATCAGCAAAGAGGCTGAGTAAATCCTCAACTGGGTGTGAACTGCTGAGGTTTACTGCAAGTGTGGCAAGTCAAGCTTAAAGCCAATTTAAAGGATTTTCTGGGAAGATTTCAATGATAAATGTTTGCTGACTATATAATATAACATAATATTCATCGCTTATTAATTGTAGAAGACAGAAAACTTCGAATATTTGCCATCTGTGATGACTAACGAGCCAGGATATGTTCCGTTCCGACTTTGTTGCACTTAGAAACGGCATTAGAAGGCGTAGAAGGTACTCAGGGTCGTTGGGTCCGACGCGAGCGTTGCTGCCCCCGACCGTGAACGGAGACCTCGACTGGCGCACGACCTTTGGCTTTGGGATGCGGGAATCGTGAGTGCGACGCTTGACCTGTTGCCATGGCAGAGGCTCATAAAATTTAACATAATGTTCGGAGCAGGTCGCAGTCAGCTCAGCTGCGGCAAGGCCGAAGGAAGGGCGTGGATGCGGAGAAGATTGCAGACAGCGCGACACGGTGAATGCCGAAAGTCATAAATTATGTTAAGTCCGAGGGGGATTGCCAATGTGGCTGCAGGCAGCAGGGAGGAGCAGCACAAGAGGGCAGTGAGGTGAGGGGGGCTCCATTATCGTATGTCGCGTGGGCAACTTGATACTTTTAATGGGCCGACAAAGAGCAAAAAAGAAAGAGGAGCAGGAAGAGAAAAAGTGAGAAAGAAAGCGAATTAAGGTGTTAAAAAGGACGAGGATAAAGGTGTGGCAAAGGGGAGGTGAAGAGGTGCATGCAGCAGTTGCAGGCTGCAAGTGACTTTGCTTCTTCTCTCAGCTTAACAACTCCTCCTTCTGTTCCTCCTTTTAAGGCAATTTTCAGCTTGTTAGCCCAGTAAATTTGTACATGTCCTGCCGCCCGTCCACCTTCCACTCCCTTCTTTTCTTTATGACTCCTGCAATTGGAGATAATTAGAGGCGCCGCCGCCGTTAAATCGCAAATCAAATATCACAAACATAAATGGCAGCACATCAAAGAGAAAGTATAGAGAGTTGGAGGAGAATGAAGGAGGAGTGTAAAAGGATTGCCAGTTTGACGTATTATACGTGCTTAAGTAATATTTTTATAATACGAGGGTCATTTGATAAGTCCGTGACTTTTTGTATTTGCCGCGCACCTGCTCTAAATACAACACTGCTCCTGTCAGCAGTTATCGATTAACAGCTGACTGTAAAATTTTGAGAAAGCTGCGTTTTTTGGTTTGCGTTTTATAGGCATTGAAAGCAGACGATCTCGATCTCCATTTTCGTTAAAATTCACGAATCAAACGACCCTCGTATTTGCATAATTTATACAGACTCAATTGCAGTTTACTTTAAGAATGAGTTTTGTTTGGTTAATTTTAAACAATTTAGGAATATTTCTCTCTCTATATTCTTCCTATTTTAATTGCTTTCCTTCACTATTTGTGAATAAACAGTTAAAGGGCTTCTTTAGGCGATGATGGGTGCAACCTGGCAGTGTGTACTTGACGCGAGGTATTCACTTCGTTCGAAGCTGGCTATGCACAGAAGCAGTCAAATCTTGCGCAGTAAAGTATGCAGCAAATATACATTCTTTTATTTTTTATTTGTTTATTTTATTATGGATCAGATTACGAATTTTTCTATAACCTAATGGGCATCTATAGTTGTTGCTTTTCTAAGACTACATTCTTGTGCTGCATTCTTTTTTTTTTTTTTTTTTTTTTTTGTAGAAAAACAAGACAGTATTGTTTATATTTTGTATGTATGAATCAATTGGTAAAGTTCAAACCGTATGCAATCTGCCAAGGCAATTTTTTCTTTCTCTTGTCCTGTAAAGTATGCAGCAAATTTCTGATTCTGCCCTGTATTCGCTATATAACATTGTAAACTCTTCAACAGACTCAATTTTGAAAAAGTATTCTTTGTAAATTTATTAAATAAACAATAGTTGAAAAGAAACTCTGTATGAAATTTACCAAGGCAACCATTTCTTCTTGTTAATAATATCGTCAGACTTATCGAAGCAGACTCCTCTCACAGTAAGGGTATCAACCATGCGGCCTATTGTTTACTTCACCTTGCTTGCATTAAATTACTTTCCAGCTAACTCGCCGCCGCTTGCCTTTTTCCCCTCCCTCGTTTCCTGCTGTCTTTACACTTTAGACAGAGTAAACTTTGCGCTGTCTAATTTGTTTTATAAACCTGGAAGCCAACAATGCTTCACTTTATTAGTGGCATCCGGTTTGTTGTAGCGGCATCACGATCAGACTCCATCATAGTTTGACCAACTGTGTGAAACACACTCGTGGCTTCTCAGAGAGAGAGATAGAGTTGAACTCAATTACGACCAATTTATGAGTACAAATTGCAATTTGCTTTTACATACAAAAAAGCAAAAGAAACCACAAATAAAAACGCATTTTTTTGCATAGTTTATTTTGTTGGTTGGGTTTAGTTTCGTTGCATATTTCGTATTTGTTTTGCTATTATTCATTCGTGGAAGCCCTTTGGCCGCACTGTTTGTGCATACTCCACACTGTCACAATCCATTAATTAGTGCATAAAGTTGGTCTGCCAGCTGTTGGCTGCTGAATTCCATGTCAAAACAGGCGCATGGCGTTGGTACTAGACGAGGTAGCTACCCTTGTTGGAAGGTTTTCTAGGAAGCGATTTATACAAACATATTAAAAGAGAATGTTTATTTTCTTGTCACCAGAATTAGAGGCTATAAAAACTTCAACAACATAATAGTGATGATATCTTTTTTAAATATATTTAAGTCGGATATAACTAGACAAATCACTCCACGAACTTGCAGCATTAGCTATATATTGGAGAAAGAGCCATCAAACTGTCACACACACTTATGTTTGGACCCCGTAAGTTTTCCCGTGTTGAGTCAAATTAAATCGCAGGCTCCACACCTGTAGATGCCTTTCTATCAATTTCTTTGGGTTTCAGTTTTGCAAACACTGAAGCACATAGACCTACCAAGTTCAGTGGGAAATCCCAATGGAACTTTCAAAGCAAATTGTATAGAAAGGTCATTGTATAGAAAGGTCACATGAACAAGATGCAAGCTCTTTAATACACAACTACAACGATATTTGTAACTTAATCAACACTATCTTAAGATTAAATGAACATAAGTTAATTAAACCGATAGATAAGTTCGAAACAATCGAAGCAAAGCTGCAAACACAATTGACAAGAGAATTCAAGAGAACTTTGGGAACTAAAAGAAATCTAATGGCTTATCATTTTAAATAAATAATGGGCGTACTTATACAGGGTATAACAGAGAACGCATGACAGGTTGCTGCACAAAGACAATTCCAACGAACTGTACGGGACATAATATTCCGGCTTATTCAATTAGTTATAGTTTGGGAGATGTAATAAACTTTGTGTCGCCACAGAACACAGCTAACACTGCACAGAGAGACAGCTCACACTGCGTTCGTGTGGTGGCTCTGCTGCAAGTGATAACTTTGATTTGCCACTAGTCAAAGATGCATCTGATGCAGGCAGGGCATGTAGGTGCTCTATATGTGCACGTGTGTGCGTGTGTGTGTGTGCCTGAATTCTCTTGATGGAACTGTAAAAGCTTCATATAATGTTTATTTAGAGAGATACCATAAATATGCATATTACTGGAAACGGACGGCCGAACAGGTAAGGCTTTCATCGATACTGTTGCGTTACTTTGAATTTAGATACCGTCACCCAGCTGTATGGCAGTCGTTTGATGGATGTGCGCAAGATGTGCACATCTTGGTTGGTTCCATTTGTAGATACAGTGAATTTGATGTGTTTATCTGTCAATTTGGTCGAGCTTAACTGGGTGCAATTCGTTGTTGTATGTGTTTTTTGAACTGAAGTGGACCTGGTGTTCTCTTAAGTCCAAAGCTGTTGCATCTTTGCGTTGATAACCTCTATCATATCTCTCGCTATATACGGTCTACGGCTTCCATCTGGTTGTGATGGCGGCACGCAGAGCGCCGCGATAATCTTTACCCTGGTAACGCACATGCTCCAGCAGGCAACCACGGCTATCGATAACATAAAGCGAATGCCCACTGCCCTCCAGATCGTCCTCCTCCCCCAGGGCGCCAGCTGTCTTATTCACAATACCCGACGGCTCTGAATTATTATTATTGTTTTTCGTCAGCATGGAGATTCTTACATTAGGCTGTTGCTGTTGCTGATGCTCGCGATCCCAATGATGTTTCAACTCTGGAAAGTGATTCACCGTCGGTAAAAAGATATTGATGCGTGCCCGTTTCGCGGACATTTTTCAGTTCAGTTCCGGTTTACGGTCTTCTTCTTCGTTCTCAGTTTCAACTTCAGTTTCACTTTGTTGCCTTTGTTGTCTGCATGCGTTCAAACACACGTTCGTTGGGCGTGGCCGTGGGCGTTGGCGTGGGCGTGCTTGGCTAGGGAGGTTGCTACCTAATATTTTCGTATTTCTTTCTCCTATTCGAATGAATTATTGAAAAAATGTTGAAATTTGTATCAAAAGCAACGAAAATATATCAAAATTATTCTCAGTTAGACAATAGAGCAGAAAGCGACGCTTGCTGAGCTCAACTGGGCATGAAATGGGAGTTTTCAGTCATAATGAAGAGACGAGAAAGCAAATGTATTACTAAGTTTGATTTTAATTGAATTTCATTTGGATTTTAGCAGTTTTAAAGTCTGAAGTTGTTTCCTTGTTTCGCTTCTTTTGGTTTATCTTTGAAAGGGGTGTGTTAATTTTTTGCCAGGAGTTTGCAACGCCTCCAAGGGAACATATACAAATTCTGAATCAGCATTAACGGAAAAATCGAACTAGATCATTCATCCGTGTGTCCGTTTGTCCGTGTGTCCGTCTGTTTGTGTGTCCGTCAGTTACAACGTAAACTAGAGTCTCAGCTTAAAAGGTATCCTGGTAAAACTTGGTTCACATGCTTCTTATTACTGCACGCTGTATATGAGTCGGAACGAGCCATATCGGTCTGATATATCGTATAGCTGTCATACAAACTATCGGCCGAATTTTCTTGTTTGTCAAGATATTGCATCAAAATTTACCACATTGGACTTACTCTCTTCAAATAAAATGTACCATATATAAAGTATCACTAAAATTGCACCGCCACATTGTATAGCTACCATACAAACTATCGGCCAATTTTTATTATTTGTGAAGATATTGCATTCAAATTTTCTACGTCGGATTCATATCATATATATAATATGCCCATAAATTTGCATCAATATCGGATCACTATATCGTACAGTTGCCATACAAACTATCGGGCGACCTTTGTTATTTATAAAGGTATTGCAACGAAATTTGCCATATCGGAACTATTTTTTATATACAATATGCTAATAGAATTTTATCAACATCGGACCACTATATCAGACATACAAAGTGTTGAAAGTAAATCAGTGCCAATCAATTTGAGATTTAATATTGAATAAACACAACCATTAAAATCTGCATTTTTATATAAAACTAGTGATGAAACAATCGGAGGGTATTTGAACCAGAAAGGGTATAGAATCTTCGGCATGCAAAATGTATCTTTTGTTCTCCTTTTTTTTGTACTTGGTACACAAACATTCCGAATACCCTTAACAATCATGTTTAGTGTCATTCAAGTTACTTTCAGGGCGAGAAAAGGTCTTTCTTACTCTCTCTCTCTCTCCCTACTTCATCTGCCTTAACCACCTTGTTTAAGTTCCTTTTTGGGGCAACTGATTGATTATTTTTTAATTTATTGCCTTGTTTGTTGTTGGCAAACAGCCGCGAATTCATTTGGAAATGAAGAAGGCAACCCAAAAGCGATTTAATTGAATTGATTTCTATTTGCATATGCGGAAATCGGAACCGGTGTATGCCCACATGGGGATATCGAGAGGGGTTCGCCTGGTCCGCTTGGGCCACAGCTCAGTGAGCTGAAACGGAATATTTTTGTATTTGTTTGGAGCGCATATTGCAGACCGATTTGGTCGAGTGCAGCAAAAAGCAAAGAAGATTGGCGGAACAATGGGGATACAAGAACAAAAGACAGGAAGTGGGAGACAACAAGCGGTGCAGATATGCGAGAGAAAAATTGCAATTGCATTCACAGCAAACATTTTCCGTTGATTGACTTGTGTTCTCGCATGTACCAGGCCTCACTGTAAACAGAAGGAGGCCGTATGTGCAGCTGCCTGCATCCTGTACTCTATTGGAAGCTCCATTTTGGCTTGCACTGCTTGACTTCCAGAGACGGAAGAGCTGTTCATTTGCCAAAATAAGTTGGGCTCGTTAGGGTGCACGTTGCAATTACAATCTCTGTGGGATATTTCATGTGCCAGGAAAGTCAATCAAAACGAATTACCGCATCAGGGGAGATCGAAAAGTTTTGACAATCTTGCACTGCTTGTTATGCCTTCTACTGATTTGATTTGATCTGTCACTTATACTTTACTATCTTTATGTTCCTACTACTGTTTCATAAACTCATTAGCTCTACTTCTTTTATCTCTTACTTCTTATCATACATAAGTTTACGTCAACTAAAGTATCCATCTATATTTTCCTTTGTTTCAAAACTATTTAATTTTGTTCCCTTTTTGTTCTTCCTGTGCTCTCCCTTTTCTGCCCTTTCTTTGCTCTTTGCAAACTTTTTACTCAACCCTCTCATTACTACCATTATGTCAGAATTGGCAAGTTTTGAAAACTCTAAATGATTTCAAGTTTGAACATAGATGCCAACCATTGATTAATCCAGCCCTTAGGCGCTGCTTTCAATTCATTTCCGTCGATCCCGTTCCTTTTGTTTTTCGATTCGAATGCAGTAGCAAATAAACACTCTTTTGAATCGAAATTGCAATTTAATCCTCATTAGTTGCGGTGTTTATTAATCATATGCTGTGCATGTTTTTCACCATCACTTGCAATTATTTTCATACAGTAAGGTGCAGTGGGCTACACAGACTGCAGAATGTGCAATAAACAATGGGAAACATGGACAGCTGACAGTGGCTAATTTGCATCAGGTTTACCATTATTATTTGTACAAAATTTACATATTTGTAATATGATCAGACACGTATGTTACACTGTAGTGGCTAGAAGTAAAGCATGTGAGGTAGATTGGCTTGGTGTGAAGTTAAAGAGGCTGAGGTAAAATGCTAAAAAACTGCTGATTAGTTATTTCTGTAGCGTGCTCTGTTCAATTGATTATGGCAAGAAAAGAAAATAAATTTTACATTATTTCTCTAGAGGTTCCTACCTAATGAGAACAGGGTATTTATCAGTTGAATATGCTCATTCATACCTCAGTAGCATTGTAAATTTGCCCACTGACAGCTTGAATAACTGTCAAAACTCACAGTGTATTATTATATATGCTCATTTTATTAACAATAATTCAACAGCAAACATCTCAATATAAATTATAAGTTTAAATTTCAAGTATTTTTGGAAACTCTTCCCTCAACAGCAGCGGAATTCAGCTCGAGCGAGCGCCACAGCTTCAGAATTTCACAATATTCAACAACAGTGTCCCATCTCTCCCAATCCCTCTCTCACACTCTCTCTCACTTTCTCTCTCTTTCTGGGCTCCCTCTTACAGTGCGAATAATGTTGCTGGTATATTGACCACAAGGTATTGCGGTTTTTACACTGCACTTTATGCTGACACTTACGCTGGCGTCGAGCCCGCGAGCAGCGACAATGAAATTTCTTGAGGTCGCAATCGATGTCAGAGCGAGCCGTTGGGTGCCCCGGAGTATACATATGCCGCCCCATTACCCCTAGACTGCAGCACTTGAAATTGGGTATAATTTTCTAGAGTGCAGAGAAGGGAGTTTGATTTAATGTCGTGTTGCTATATTTACCACGAATCGATTACCCAAACTGAGGCACTGCGCCAGTAATGCCTTCACTTGTTGTCTAATTGTGCCCACAATTCATTAGGGGTTGCACGCAGATTAATCCAAAGAAAGTATTTAAGCTCTGTGCTCCGCGAAATTTAGTATGCAAATTATGGGATTTCAGATTCAGGAGTGAAAAAATGATGCCAGGGGCGAACAGCTTTAAGCATCCCCCGCGGAAGGGATGACGTGAAATGGAAGTCGAAGGTAGAAGCAAAAAAGAAGATGTTGCGTAATAAGACTGATATCCAAGTGAGTTGAGATCAATCGAGATGAGATAAAGAACAAAATAGATAGAATAGGATACTCTAATGAGGTTCCAAGCGCCCAAGTGAAGTTCAAATCCCAACAAAGTCCAAACGCATATGAAACTCAACTTGAAACCTTCAACTCTCAACGAATTTGTAGTTCACTTCACATTCGGCAGCGTTTAACCAACCGCAAACCTTGAAATCGGCGCTTAATGTCTCCTGGCAACATTAAAACAAACGCGCATCTTAAGTTTTTGGCCTGACAGCCTTGGCAACTACAGTTTTTTGCCTTTACTTCGCTCGCTAACTTGCTGAAGAAGAGGTGTGCAAATGTTCACATGACTTCTTTGACAGAGTTGCCATGTGAAGCAACAGCAATAACTACAAGAACAGCAACAATAAAAGTAATAAAGCCAACAATAGCGCGAGCCGAGAGAAATAAAATGAGAATAAAAATAAATATGTATGTTAAATTGTTGTTGCCCGCCTGCCTGCCTGTCTGCCTGCCTGATGCTGTTCGTTCAGCTCGTTGTCGCTGTCGTTGTCTCTGCTTGAAGTCAACATATTGTGGCATTTTAAGCGGAAAATATGCCTCGCTTCCGGTCTCGGCTTCCTGCTCCCTGCACCCTGCTGCCTGCACTCCTGTTCTTTGCCCGCCATCTTCTTTATTCGCATTGTTGTCGCCATTTCCTCGACTCGAGCTGCTTGCGTTGGTGAGATGATTGCGAGAAGAAAATATTCCACGACGAGTTTGTTTACACAATTTGATTCGCATATATGGCAGGCAAGCGTCATATCATGCCTCATATAATTTGTCATATTGTGTGTCATATTTGCATCATATTGAGTTGAAGATGAAACTGGTTTGCAGTCAAAACTTTAATTTACAATACTTGTAATTCATCATATAAGTCGTCATATGATGTCTTGATCTCATATCATGCCCATATAGAACGTAATCAGGCGTCATATTGTGCTCATTTCTTGTGTCATGTTTGACAGGCATACTATACAATTTATCTGTCATTATATGACAATAAGTTGGTTAGTGATAGAGAAATCATTTATTATATTCAGTGCCTGACATTCTATGGCATTCTGCGATATACTGGAAGCCATAGGATATGACAGAGTGTCATATTGCACTGAAAAGAAGTAAATCTCTTCAGATTTTAACAATATAAAAGTAAATGTAATGCCAAATATAATATATTATATTTATAAATTATATGGCACACTCTGTATCGTATGTTTGCACTGACATATGTATGGCATACCAATTGAGTAGAGTATTTTCTAGTCACCCAATTGTTGCTTTGCCAATGCTCTAACCTGTTGTCATTGCTTTTATTGTTATTGTTGTGGTGTCACAGCTGAGCAGCGTGAGAAGAAGAACCGACAGACACACACACACACACAAACACACAGAGAGATCTATATGTACCTATAGTATACATATGTATATAAAGTAAGCTTGCTTTGGACTGTTGACTTATTTGCCGTTATGAGACTGACGCCGTTTTGCCAGGCAAAGCAGTTGCAGAATAGGAAGTTCTTCGTTATTATTATTGCTCAGCGTCTGTGTCCGTGTGTGTGTGTGTGCGTGTGCCTGTTTGTGTGCTATAATATTAATGTACATATGTATAATGCATATTTAAATGTCTGCTTAACTGTCGCAGAGCCCCATATAGGCTTATATCGAGTATACGCTGCCTTTGACTGCCACAACAAATAAATCTTCAAGTTGCCGAAAAAAAGAGAAAAAAATTTTTTTGTATGCCCGTTGAGAGCCAGTGAAAACCCAATAAAGATGTCTAAAAAAAGCCAACTGTACTGCAGCAAAGAAACACAGCGAAATCGTTTCAATCTTTCAGATTTCACTATCTCTTGGATTGCCTCATTTCCAACTCTTATCGCATTTGTCCCATTGCAGTTCTATTC
This sequence comes from Zaprionus africanus, assembly GCA_018151435.1. Lineage (NCBI taxonomy): Eukaryota > Metazoa > Arthropoda > Insecta > Diptera > Drosophilidae > Zaprionus > Zaprionus africanus. Next base: position 6,763,060 of record JAECXB010000076.1, read on the forward strand.
CCAGCGATACTCAGCTTGAAGACCCTGCTTCCTCTTGCTCGCCTGCACTCCTCCTCCCTCTCTCTTTCTCTCCCTCTGCCTTTCTCTGACGTCTGCCTATCCGCCTGTTCGCGAAACTGATGCCGTTACTGCAACCGCATCAAAGTCAAAATTTACGGCCGTTAATTGAATATCGAGGCAGAAATTGAGTTTGGCCGCAAATAGGCGAGAGCAAAACCAGCTACAACAACAACAACAACAATAGCAGCGGTTGCTATTACAACAACGAGTCAACTAATACGTTGCGCATTATCAACTGTAACTGAATATGTTGCACAAAGAACAGAGGCTGACTGCACTAATGAGGTAGAGCATTGTCTGTAGCTTACTGATTGCAAGTATTAAAGGGTAAGCCATGTTAGAGGAATGGAATAGATAACCATATGGAATATAGATATAGATATACATTCGTGAACGTGTCTGTAAGAAAAGAGGAATTCTTATTCTGTGAAATTCTGTAGTTTAATTAATGAATGAGTTTTGTTATTAGTTCTTTCTTCAACAAATTTAGTTAAAAGAAATACTTTACTTCATAGAAGTAATTTACTTTATATGTACTTTATACTTTTATATATATCTGAAAGATTTATCTATAATATAGTTACATTCGTGCAGTGCTTAGCTTGCCACTTTACTTCCATTCGAAGTTGAATGGCAGCTGCCCGGAAGGCTCATCACTGGTTTAGCCTCGTGTTGCATTGCAAATGACTCAGTGGATATGCCCGTCGGCACATGTTATGCTGCATAGAGCATAGTCCGAGCAACCACCAGTTCTGCTATATGTGATATAGTATATCTGAAATCTAAAATTTCACAGTGTATGCACATGCAGGCCTATTGTTCCACGGCAGCGGTGGTTTGTTATGGTGAGGAGGGGGAGGGAGGAGGGAGTTGCTAAGGGGTCTTCACTACAAATGCCTAGTGGCTCTGCCGCTGCTTCTGGCTTGACCAACACACTGCACTCCCTCCAGCCTCCACCCCATTCCCACGCCTACTCCCCTACTCGGTGCCTCTGCTTGTGCCTCTGTTCAGCTTCTCCTGTGCAACGCCACATGCCACGTCCTTGATTTCGTTTGCGTCATGCGTCACGCGCCTCTGTTGGCTCTCTAAAAAAAGAGGTAAAAAACTGATAACGGCACATGAAGTGAGCCAGGCCTGGCCTCCATTCCACTTGAATTTCACTTGTGGCACAAATGAAGCGCATTGCCAGCACTAATTAGCGCACTCGCGGGCACCGAACAAGTTTTCTAGAACACCACGATATGCGCCTGTCCTTCGGCACAAGAAGCTTAGCATTCGAAGGCGGCAAATCAAGTGCAAACGAGCTTGCCGCTTCTGCAACATAACATAAGTGCCGAAACTTTCAAGTCTTTGCCACATTTTGTGCAGAAAACTGCAAGTGAAATCAGCCAATCGCATGTAAGAGGCTTGCGAAATGGGACTTAGGCTTAAAAGATGAATGCATGCACTACACACATGTATTTTTAGGTTATGTCTAATAGAGTGCCACCTTTAACCTCTTCGGCAGCAGGTGCTTGCCAAAGAGATTAGCAATAACAAGAACTCTTCAGCAAAAAACTGCAAGTGTGCACACTCACCAGATGCTTGTGTGTGTTACGTTTGTTTTTTCTTGTACTTGTGTGCTGTAAAACTAAGAATAGATACCCTAGAATAGGTACCTTCAAGAGAGTTTGGCACTCTACTTATAGTTGTTTGAAGAGTTCGAAAATATTAATGAAGTTGATTGCTTCATTTTGTCCACAAGTTTTCACTGCACAGAAGAAGACATCTCTTTCGCATAAAGTATATATATTCTTGTGCTGTATAAGCAGGCCAACCGATCTATCTATTTTGAAAACTATCCTCGTGAATATTGGCATCCAATTGCCTTAAGCACTTCCTTGTTCCCTTGCCACTTCGCACAGTGGAACTTTAGTTGCCTAATTACATGACTCGCACCACAGTGCAATGTTTGTCCCGGTGCGGGCTATTATTATCATTTACCGCAAGCGGAGGACGACGTGATAACTTAAAACGCCAGAACTGGACAGGACAGAACACGACACAACAGGGCACGACACGATGCGACACGACATGAACAACAGAAAAGTTTCAAGCATAAACGACAAAAGTTGTGGGCAAAAGAAAGAAGAAAACAGTGAAAAAGGAACTCGTTCAAGTCCTAAGACCAAGTCCTGTCCAAGGACCAAGTCCCACTTTGGGTTGCACAAAAAGTTTTCGTGTGAAATTAGAATTGGAATTAAAAGCACAATAGGGGAAAGGAGAGAGAAAGGGGAAGAGCAAGTGTAGCAGAGGGAGAAGGGGAAGTGAGAAAAGGATGGAGCAACTGATTGACAAAGGCGTAAAACGCATAAAAGCCTCACTGACCAAGGGACTAAATGCCTAATGATTTGCGGCTGTTTTGTTTCTGTATGCAAATAGAGAAGATAAAGAAACCCTCTACCCCCCCAAGCAGGCTATAAACTATATATAAACGATATCAAGGGATTACACTGACCACACTCCCCTCAACTTGTAAGTTTTGTGTGCGCTTTAAGATGTTGTGGGGAATAATATGTAAATAACCCAAGATATTAAAGCTCAGTTATATCAGCTTTAAACTGCATTGAACTGCTAAGCAACATCTCCTCTGTTGGCATGCAAAACTTCATCAGAATTGGCTGCGTAGTTTCGCAGCCTGATGAGATTTTGCCAAAGTCAGGTAACTGACAGATGAGCGACAGACGCATCAGTCGTAACATACATATATGAATATCGCGCATCTCTCTCTGACAGTTCTTGGTATCTTCGCATTCGTTTGACTTAATCTGTAATTTGTTGGCTTGTATCTTATCGCTTTCAACTTGTATCTCTGCATCTGGGGTAGCTTGTCGCTGCACTGATGCCTGTCAAGCGCACTTTAAGCTGCACTTTTCGGTGTAAGTTTTCAATCAACAGCCCCGGGCAGTATCAGAAATAAAGTACACAAACTTTGAGAGCTGTGCAAGTTTATTGTTTAACCGTTATTGAAAATTGAGAGCCAGTGGGAGGGGACGGTTTGTGGCTGCCACACACAAACACACCCACACACACATGTGTGTATGCGTGCGTGTGTGTTTGTGCAGCGAAAGATACAATTTATTAAACTCCGCCCAACACACACGCAAAGGCAGCGCTTAATATTCAAGAGCCGACGGATGTATTGGGTATGACAAGCCGACGGCACCACATGCAACGCAGTAGAGGCGCAGGACGCTTCTTTCCTAGATTCTCTTTCCAGCAGTTGAAATTGATATGAGTGAGATCTATATTTTTTTGAAGAGATCTGAAAATCTCCAGTACTTGCAATAAAGAATACATAAACACAAATGTTATATGCAAGATATACAATTAATCACTTTAAAATGTATAAGAAGCCTTGGAGAAGAAACAACTATAGATGCTCATAAGGTTATAGAAAAATGTGTAATCTAATCCCTAAAGAAATAAAAAAAAAAAATGGATATTGATAGACTCCATTATCATCAAAGTAATAGTTAAACTTGATCTTTCTTATGCTAAAGACACAAGAGATGCAATATATGTAATATATATAGAAAGAATCATTAAAGAATTTATATATTTGTTAAATATGCTTACTTTATTTAGTGATTCACTAAAGTTATTGTTCTAATTATTATTTGAAAGAGGGAATATTCCACAGTAGATAAAGTTGCTGTACTGCTACCAGAGGTGGTCTATTGTACCTTCAGATCCTTCTCTAGCCTGACAAAATTTGTTCTGTTTGCCTTTAGATACAGTCAAGAAGTTAGCAATCCGTACAGGAAGCGCGATTTCCAAGTGCAGCTGCTTCTTCCTTCGTCCAAACCAGGACTGAGCAGTCACCGAGATTTTGCTTGCCATTTTGGTTGTCTTCTTTACAGAGTCTAAACTATAGACGCATTGTCTCAAGACAGATTGTAAGTACAATATATCATAAACAAAGCGATTCAATGTGTTGACATAAAAGAGATGTACGATTTCAAAGGAATGATGTAATAAACCAAAATTTAGTTAAACTTTTAAATTAGCTTGAAATTTGCATAACCTAAGTACATCCCATTCTTTGAATATCAGTATCTCTTTGTCATACTACACCTGTGGTCCTACGTCAATCAGTCACTCTTTCCCTCTTACTTCCTCATTAAAGACGCTTTCCTTTCCTACAACGCACTCTTCCATTATGCTCTCAACCCCTAGAGGGTAGTCTGAGGTTCTTACCTCCTTCTCCAGCATTTGCTGCAATTAGTGCAGCGGAAAATGCGAATCCCTGCAACTGTTTCTCGCATTGTGCCAAAAGACAAAGCAATTGAAGCAGCTTATCGCTCAAGAGTCGACATGCAAGTCCTTTGGCCGTGAGTGTGTGAGTTTTCCGCAGCACAATCATCAATTTAATGCCATTATGTAAGCTGCGGCAAGTGCAACTTCTGCTAATGACTGTGACTTGCCAGCCACTGTTGCTACAATGTTTAATACCCAATCAAGTTGCCACGGCAATTGTTGCAACAATTGCTGGCACTTTTTGATTTCGCTTGCAACTGCATAATTTGGCAAATTTTCTTAGTTTCGCTTCTTAATTTGACTAATTTGAATTTGATACTCGCAACGAGTAAATATGCAGTGCATGCCAAGTAAATTTTCCCCCTAATAGAAATGAATTCCAATTGAATCTTGTACTGGCAGTATCTGTATTTGTATCTGCATTTGTAAATGTATCTGTGCACTAAGCCAGACAGCATTCCATTCCGGAGTTAATTAGTGAGTGCAACAGTTGCATCTGCATTTCGCCCTTCATATCGAGTTACAACAAATAAAGTGCAAATTGAAATCCAAAGGAAACTTTAATTCAATTTAATTTCATTGTGTGCATAGAAGACTTGTCAGTGTTCAGTTCTCAGTTTTCTGTTGCTAATTTAAATTGCCAAAACGGATTTGATTCCACATTACACACAGTCCCCCTAATCCCACTCCCCTCTTTTTCTGTGTCTGTCTGTCTCTTCATTTATGAACTCATGTCCAAATGCAAATCGCATAAATTGTTGCACATTTTCCCAAGACAAATGCAAAATTGTTTTCAAATTGATGCAAATATTTTTGGAGAGCGGAAAATTGTACAAATTGCAAAAAGGAAATTAGTTTGAAATTCAATATTCAGTCGATGATTTATTTGTTCTATTATTTTATTTGCGAATTTCAGAGAAATATGAGAAGCCATTTCGAAATCAAAAATAATTTTATGTTGATTAAATCAGAGTGAAAATCAAGAATAAAATGTTGCACTGAAATTCTCGTTATTTTTTTTGCTGCTTATGCTTTGAAATTGAGCTACATTTACTTAGTTCAAATAAACAAAAAAATAAAATGGATTGTTTCCAATAATTTTAATAACTCCTCTCAATAGAAGAAGAATAAAAAAGAAATGGAAATTCTTTTTGAACATTTGTTGGCCTTGAATTATTAAGGCATCGTTTGACATTTATTTAAAACTCGGAAATATAAGATTAAACCAAATAAAAATAAAATAAAAACAAATTAATTTTAATAAATGTTGCGCACATTTTTATTAAATGTAGAAAATATAATAATTGTAATGAAAAGAACCTCGTGAACGCCCAAAGGAAAAAAATAATAGAAAAATTTGTAAATGAAATAAATAAATATGTTGGATACATTTTAAATAAATTGAAAAAGAATAAAAAAGAAATGGAAATTCTTTTTGAAGATTTGTTGGTTGAAAAAAAAGTTTTGGTTACTTAAGCATCCCTTGACATTTATTAAAAACTCGGAATTAAAAGATAAAAAACAAATGAAAATAAATGAATTCAATTAATACTAATGAATTTTAATAAATGTTGCGCACATTTTTAATAAATGTAGAAAATATTATGAATATAATGAGAGCAACCTCGTGAACGCTCAAAGGTATAAAAAGAAATTTTTGTAAATAAAAAAAATCAATGAGATTAAAAAAAAATTTATGTTGTATACTTTTTAAACAAATGTAGAATATATATATTTTCAATTAATTTTGATGCTGAACTTATTTTAAATTTATTAAAACTCGCAAACTTAAAAATAAAAATATGAAATGAATAATAAAATGCTGTCTACATTTTTCATAAAAGTGGAATATATTTTAAATAATTGTAGAATATATTTAAAGAGACTTTAAATACATTTTAAATAAAACCCGCGAACTTCAAAGAAAAAAAATAATAAAAATAAATGTTCAATTCATTTTAAAAAATATTAACATAAGTACATTTTTAATAAATGTGAAGTAATTGTTCAACAAATAAAAACGTAAATATTGAACACATTTGTGAAATTAAAGAACTCTGTTGCAGGGCATCGTGTGGTTGATCATGTTGAACAAGGCAAAAGAAAAACACTTTGATTTGTTTTTGAATGTATTGTTTGGTTTAAGGGCGGTGCGTGTGCCTGTATCTGTGTGTGTGCGTGTGAATGTGTGGGTGTGTCTTTCCCTTCTGCGTGTGTGACAAAAGCAACAGAAGCCGCGTGCGAGCGAAAGTGGAAAGCGCAAACAATAAACAAACAAACGAGCTGCAAAAATGTCACACATTCATCATGCGTCGGTAATGCGAAGAGACTGGGGAAGTGGGAGCTGGACCTGAAGCTCCAAGAGCTTCGCCCCCCTCACCCTCTCTCTCCTCGAGGCAGTCCAGCTTGTGGCTGAGCATCATCCGCGACAGCTGTCTCGCTCGCACACTCGGCTAACCGCAGCTCGCACGGCAGAAGAACACGCTCAGCTTGTGGCTGGGAAGAGTCCGGCAAGGCGGAGGGAGGATGTGATACAAGTATTCGTGTGTAGGTGTGTGTGTGAGTAAGTGTGTGAAGGTGTGTGTGCGTAGGGGCGACTCTGTTCGGGGCGCAGTTGGAAAACTATTCAAAAAGGCGCAAAAAGGTCAGTAAATTAATGTGCAAAACGGACGCAGGATAAACTTTGCATGCGCATGTGTGTGCGAGAGTGTGTGTGTGTGAACGTGTGCGTGTGCGTGTGTCGCCTGTCCTTGCATGTGCGTTGTGCGTTTTTGACCATGAGATTCCTAGGCCAAAAGCGGAATCATGTTTGCTTTGTTGCTGCTGCTGCTGCTGAAGCCACCCACACACACGCCGACACTTACACACACACTTACACATACACGCACTGGAAGATTAATAAACGAGTTTTCATTTAGCCTCGGCCTGGCAGCAGGCAGCAGGCAACACTTGCAACACGCCAGCCACAACAATCTGCGGCGAGCGGCAGTCAAAAACTTTGTCAAAGCTTTTGGCGGCAACAACAACAACAACAACTCGCACATTTAATTTTCAATTTATGTCGCTCACATACACACACTGCATACATACGTTTACACATCTTCCATATAATATTGCTTCAGCATATGTCAGTGTCAGCCCCCTGGCCTCGCTCCCTTTCTCTGCCTTTCTCTCTTTCTGTTTCTGTTGCTTCCTCAGTTTGGCCCCAACATAAATTCACTTCAAATTGAAGTATAACCAAGTTTGCCACTGCTGCTATCTCACTCCCTCTCTCTCTATCTGCTTCACTTCTTCTCCCTCTCTCTTTCTCCCTTTCTCTTTCTCCCTCTCTCTCTCTCTTTCCACGTGCCTCGGCCTATTAAATTAGATGTAAAATTTCAACTAATAAATCAATATTTAAATAATTCATACAATTTGTGGGCGCTGTGGCCAGAGGGGCGTAGAGCCCTACGGGGGGCGAAGACGGGCAATAATGATCGATTGCCCAATTTTTTTTGGGTGGGGGTGGGGGTTTGCAGGCTGTTAACATCATCATGTTGAAGTAAGCACATCCTTTATCGACTGAGGGTGTAGAAAGGGAAACAGGTTTGCCTGCCACACATGTGATTATTATTATTTTGAGTGTGGCATGAGATGTTCGCAATTTGTTAGATGGATTCCGGCAGATCTAGAAAAATATACAGTTAATGTTGCGCTTATTGCGCCTATTTAAGTTTGGTTATGTTTTTGATAGAGGAAAAGCGGTCTCTTTATAATGAATTCCTGTTCAAACTGATTAAACTAGCAATTGTAGATAGTAAAGCACTGGCTTCAAATAAAATAAATGAACATTTCACAACTTAGGTAAATAATAATTATTAAATTAAAGAGCACCGCGACTTAATCAGCAACAATAGAACCAATCTTATAAATATAAAGTTTATTATAAAAATAAATTAAATAGGTAAAAGATGTCGTAGGTTTAAGGATTCTCCTGTCGCCAATTCAAGTTACAACTGAAAAACTCTTTTGTTTCTCAATTTCAACTCGCATCTCCAAGGGCAAGTCTTGTGATGTCATCTTAGCTGATTATAACTCAGCTGAATAAAACTCTTCATAAGCCTACTTAGATTCAGTTTCCAGTTTCAAACGTAACACTTTTTCTTGAATCTAGTTAGCCTTGCTCTCCATGAATTTTTGATTTTTTTCGACCTCTGATTTACAGCAATAGAAATCATCAGTTTAAATTCGGAACTCACTCCCTAAACATCTAAATTTTCAGTAAAAATCTCATCATGAAAAAACCAAAAAAAATATAATATTTTTCCAAGCTTTTTGCGCCTTCGTTATTAACCCCTACACATTTTTCGTTTGGAACAAAATTGTTAAAAAATGTTTAGTTTTATCCTGAAAATCGTTTCACAAATTGTCTGCGTTTTGATTTTTTTTTCTTGTTTTGTCGATGAAAGAACACAACGGGTGAGAGAATCTGAATTAAATAAGAGCGGGCAGGTTTTTACCGTATTTCATGCTTGCCTAGGAGACACAGGATGGAGAAACGGTTGAAGGCGATTCCAGCTGGAACAAGGACAGGGCGAATGTGTATCCTTCGCTTTGCTCCGCCGAACCTCTACCGTTGTTCATCCCCTGGAGTCTTGCTGTTATGACACTACGAGTTGCCACACTGCAGGTAAGGTATTCCTTCTGTGGTATTCCCTTCGGGGACAACCCGTTTGCTCCTCCCCTAGCTCAATCAAAACGTCATCATTTTCCTTTCAGATCCACTGATGTTGGTTTCCGCACAAAATACTGTAAACGATACACAAATTTTTTTGTTTCCCATTACAAATTTTATTTTTAAAAAAGACAAGATATATACATTCCGAGTCTGAAGACACCCGTAAACTAGTAAAGGTAAGTTTCACAATCGCTAGCCAACTTATTTTAATTTCATTATGCTTTCAGTACGACGGTACCACGCCTCTTACCCCCTAAGGGGCGCGCAGTTTGCGTCATATGAGATGAATTATACACAATGTCGAAAATTTGATTGCGACAGACTTTGTGATCGTTGACGTTCTTAATTAAACTAATGATAAACTAATGATATGAACATATAAGGTAAGTTGCCTAATCTAAACCCATATTTAAACAAATGCCTTCTTAGCCCTTTGACCTTTGCAGTAAGACGGTACCATGCTCCTATGCACAAAGGTTTGCATGCAGTTAGCGTCTTGTGATGCAACTAGTAAATAAATATGAACATGTGGATTAAAATGAGGCGATTAACTCATATACAACACATCCCATGACATTTTTTCCATATATATAATATGAACATATATATGTATATACAAGACTACAATATATAAAAAGACAATCCCGCCGGGCAAAATGTATATTCTGCACAGGATGATATACATTTTACAATCGATTCGAATCAACGTTTCGATTAATTCTCCCTTTCTTTGGAGCCTCGCTGCCCTCGGTATAATAAATATATACTTTATTATCAACCAAAAGATTTAGGTAAGTTTCAAACGATATAAATTACTTCTGTTATTCATTTCGATTCTCCGCAGAAATGCGACGGTACCCGTTACCACTGAGGTCACTGGTAAACGTGGATTGCGTTCATCATTTCATCACTATTTTAGTGCTACGTACAAGATACAATTAATAAACATAAAATGATTAATGTAAAAATGCAGACCCAAAATGTGTTTTTCATTCTTAAATTGAGTTAAGCGGCAGTGCCGTCGGCACGTAACTCGTGCCCTAATGAGCTGCAAGGATGCAATTCCAGCAGCTCGGCAAGGGCAAGTGGGCCATGGGATGGACATGTATTGGCTGTGCTGATGCTGCGCGCTTCGTATTGAATGCAACTTGTTTTTCTGCTCTGCATTTTGCATAATTGATAAAGCTATTGAAAACTATTTCGCGGAATTCCCAAAATACACCGTTTGTTCGATTTTCGACCTTGGTGGGCAACTGGAGAGAATGTTGTAGCCAGTGGGCTGGACTGCCCTGTATTGAAATATATACAATGAAATAAATATAAAATTAAAAAAAAACAAATGAAATAAAATATACAGTTGAAGCACATGATGTAATTATAAATTTAAAATATATAGACATAACTTACATAATATTGAAATATTTTCATTAACCAATTTGTGCCATACAAGCTGAGAATATTCTAGCATTGTGCTTTTTATAGCATTTGCGAATTTATAGCAGCTGAGCTTTTCACCACACGCGAGCTTTTATGGAGCAACTAAGCTTTTCGTGAAACGTTGCTTGTGAATACGTGATAAAAGCTTAAAGCCATGGGAAAAGCTTATATAGGGCAAAGCTCTTACTCTGTTTCCATTTTAAATATGTCTGAATTACGTTTTGGATTAGAAATATGATTATAGCAGATTAAGGAAGAATTGGCGAGATCGATGTTTGTGCATTTTTCTGAAGAATCTTTTAAATATTATAAAAATAAAACATTCAATTTCAATTTAAATAAATCAATCGTAACACTTTCATATTAAAAATTTGATGTTATTAAATTAATTATATTGTCAACAGTCAACTTAAAAAAAAAAACAAAAAAAAAAAAAACAAAATGCATTGCAAAGCAACAGGTATGAATGGGGTTGAGACCTTATCGACGGTCAGCTGAGTTTGCGTTCATTCACCCAAAAGAGTCAGCAACTGTCACGAGAATGGCCCAGTAAAGTCCAACGGCTTGGCGATTGCAGCGGTGGCAAAAATGCTTGCGATATGCTACACAATCTGTTGTTCCGATGCATATTCCCACGTCGTAAAGGTATTGACCAGATTAAGTTGTAGTATAAAACGAGCTGAGGCTGCAGCGGATACACTATAGTTGATGCAACAAGCTAAGATGCAACAGCAAAAACCATGGAGATTGATGGCTCATATGCTGCTCTGCAGCCTGTTGATAGTTCTCACGGCTGGACATCAGCGCCAGAATGCCGCATGGAATTACAATGATCCGCACTTCGATACGGCACAATATGCCAAGATCTTTGGCCAAGCGACGGGCAATGCAAATGGCGACGGTGCTGGGCAGGAACAGTATGGACCCTTTCAGTATCAGTATGTGGATCACCAGCCCAATTGCCGCGAGGGCGGTCAGCCGATCTGTGCCACAAATGGCAACAACTATTTCTACTTTGAGAACGACTGCAAACTAGAGGCGCACAACATGCAGTTGCTCTTCCAACACGGCACAGGTGAGTGGGTAAGGCGAGCAAAGCGTAAGCAACTGATCTCTATTCTTTATACCTGTCAGAGCTGGAACCCACCGAGATCGAAAATTGCATGCCTAACTGCGGCAACATTAAGTGCAACACCGTTTACCAACCCGTCTGTGCAGCTGCCGAGTGGGGACCACATCAGGGACAGGGCGTTACCTTTGCCAATGAATGTGAGGTGCGTCTTCGCGAGTGCACCACCAAAGAAAGTGAGTAGAGGCAAGTACTCTAAGCCGAATAATACACATTCTATTCCCCCTTCTAGCTATGCGTTTTCTGAACAAAGGACCTTGTCACTCAGGCAGATCCAAGCTGAGATCGAAAGGTAAGCGCAAGCACAAGCATAACCGGAACAAGTCTTCAACCAGCAGTACTATTGAAGTCACTGAAGCAGTAACCACCGCTAGCCCAATGGTGGCGCATAAAAAGGTCTTTGTTATGTCAACAACGACAGTACCGGCCCCAACAAGGTCCACCAGCTCTACCACAACAACCACTACAACAACAGCAGCCCCAATGCGATTCCACCAAGTTATATCGAACTCGGATGTCTCCGTGTCACGTGCCGTCAACCCTTACAGTGTCTTTGACATAGCCGATGTCGGTACTGACTATGATGCTATCAAGGACTCAAGTTTGTCGCTGTACGTGCCCGGTATTGGAACTGTAACCGATACACCACCTAGCACAACTACAACCACAACAACTCCAGCGCCGACAACCACAACAAGTACTACAACGACTACGACTACAACAGCCAGGCCGAGTACCACTGCAGCACCCACCACCACCAGCACGACACCAAAGAGCATCATCAACATTATTTATGTCCCCTACAGAGTGCACCCGACAACCAGCGCTAGGCCCATCCTAAGTGTCAGTCGTGCGAAAAGTAACATCGCGACCAGTTCTGCTAAGCCGAGCACAACGAGCACCAGTACTACCATAGCAACTAATGACGGTACCAAAAGCTCTCCCACGGTTGTTGTGAGCAGCTCTGCTAGCAACCTTAACGTCAATTCTACTGATAACCCCAATCGGACCATAGACATGCCCAATATGAGTGCAAGCAGTACGACAACTCCAATCAGTCCTATTGTGGTGGCTAAAAATGCAGCCGCCTTCAAAGCAAATACTGAAAAAAGCACCACGCCAACTGCAAATGATCAACAAAACTGAAGAAACCAAATAAAATTAAATGACTTGAGACCACACATAACCACAAAAGGTTTTATTGATTAGTTCGTTAGCATTCACTTTTCAGCGTAATCAGAAAATTTTTGGAATGGCAGCTTATAATGTAGAAATATTTCTGCAAGCTAATAAGGTTGTAAAGAATGAATAACTTGACAATGGAGTAATTTCTTAAACAATTTATTATTTTTTTTTTTTTATTGATGTATCAGAACATTTGGTTAAATTATTTGAAACAGTTTTAGTCTTATTAGTCGATTAAAAATCATCGAAATATTGATTATGGTCGTCTATGTATGAATCTCGATCTTTTGGCCTTGACCTTTCAATATGAAATAGAACACGTTCACCGCATTGGATTTATCATTGCTTATTTTGACTACTTGAGCGCCATCTTTCTCAGACTCCTGCAAAGTCACCTGGGTCTCATTTTTATCATCCTGTTTACTTAGAGTATCTGTTCCATTTGGAGGGCTGGTTGTTACTCCGGACACGGTTGAAGTCGAATCTACTGTTGAATCTGTTGTAGTGATAGATGCATCTGTCGTAGATTCAGCGACTGTCGAGTTAGTCGAGCCGGTGGTTGAGGCCTCAGTAGAAGAAGCAACAGTTGAACTTGTACTGCTTTCGGGGGCTGCTGTGCTTTCGACTTCAACGGCGTCTTCGTTTAGACTCTCCACTCGAAGAGGTGCTGCTTCCGTTGCTGTTGTAGACTCGGCACTACCTGTTGTGGAACTTACTGGAGCTGTGGTTGTGGTACCATATGAGTTGTATGCACTAGGAGTCGTATAGGCTTGAGTATAACCCGCCGTAGTCGAAGGTGCTTCTGGGGCTGCTGTGCTTTCGACTTCGACGGCCTCTTCGTTTAGACTCTCCACTCGAAGAGGTGCTGCTTCAGCTGCTGTTGTGGAACTCACTGGAGCTGTGGTTGTGGTATCATATGAGTCGTATGCCTTGGGAGTCGTATAGGCCTGAGTATAACCCGCCGTAGTCGAAGGTGCTTCTGAGGAACTAGTGCTGTTTTCGGGGGCTGCAGTGCTTTCGACTTCAACTGCGTCTTCATTAAGACTCTCCACTCGAAGAGGTGCTGCTTCCGCTGCTGTTGTAGAACTTACTGGAGCTGTGGTTGTGGTAGCATATGAGTCGTGTGCCTTGGGAGTCGTAAAGGCCTGAGTATAACCAGCCGTAGTTGAAGGTGACTCTGGGGCTGCTGTGCTTTCAACTTCAACGGCGTCTTCATTAAGACTCTCCACTCGAAGAGGTGCTGCTCCCGCTGCTGTTGTTGACTCGGCACTACCTGTTGTGGAACTTACTGGAGCTGTGGTTGTGGTATCATATAAGTCGTATGCCTTGGGAGTCGCATAGGCTTGAGTATAGCCCGCCGTAGTCGAGGGTGCTTCTGAGGAACTAGTGTTGTTTTCGGGGGCTGCAGTGCTTTCGACTTCAACTGCGTCTTCATTAAGACTCTCCACTCGAAGAGGTGCTGCTTCCGCTGCTGTTGTAGAACTTACTGGAGCTGTGGTTGTAGTATCATAGGAGTTGTATGCACTAGGAGTCGTATAACCAGCCGTAGTTGAAGGTGACTCTAGGGCTGCTGTGCTTTCGACTTCGACGGCGTCTTCATTAAGACTCTCCACTCGAAGAGGTGCTGCTTCAGCTGCTGTTGTGGAACTCACTGGAGCTGTGGTTGTGGTATCATATGAGTCGTATGCCTTGGGAGTCGTATAGGCCTGAGTATAACCCGCCGTAGTCGAAGGTGCTTCTGAGGAACTTGTGCTGTTTTCGGGGGCTGCTGTGCTTTCGACTTCTACGGCCTCTTCGTTTAGACTCTCCACTCGAAGAGGTGCTGCTTCAGCTGCTGTTGTGGAACTCACTGGAGCTGTGGTTGTGGTATCATATGAGTCGTATGCCTTGGGAGTCGTATAGGCCTGAGTATAACCCGCCGTAGTCGAAGGTGCTTCTGAGGAACTTGTGCTGTTTTCGGGGGCTGCTGTGCTTTCGACTTCAACTGCCTCTTCGTTTAGACTCTCCACTCGAAGAGGTGCTGCTTCAGCTGTTTTTGTGGAACTTACTGGAGCTGTGGTTGTGGTATCGTATGAGTTGTATGCACTAGGAGTCGTATAACCCGCCGTAGTCGAAGATGCTTCTGAGGAACTTGTGCTGTTTTCGGGGGCTGCTGTGCTTTCGACTTCAACTGCCTCTTCGTTTAGACTCTCCACTCGAAGAGGTGCTGCTTCAGCTGTTTTTGTGGAACTTACTGGAGCTGTGGTTGTGGTATCGTATGAGTTGTATGCCTTGGGAGTCGTATAACCCGCCGTAGTCGAAGATGCTTCTGAGGAACTTGTGCTGTTTTCGGGGGCTGCTGTGCTTTCGACTTCAACTGCCTCTTCGTTTAGACTCTCCACTCGAAGAGGTGCTGCTTCAGCTGTTTTTGTGGAACTTACTGGAGCTGTGGTTGTGGTATCGTATGAGTTGTATGCACTAGGAGTCGTATAACCCGCCGTAGTCGAAGATGCTTCTGAGGAACTTGTGCTGTTTTCGGGGGCTGCTGTGCTTTCGACTTCAACTGCCTCTTCGTTTAGACTCTCCACTCGAAGAGGTGCTGCTTCAGCTGTTGTTGTGGAACTTACTGGAGCTGTGGTTGTGGTATCGTATGAGTTGTATGCACTAGGAGTCGTATAACCCGCCGTAGTCGAAGGTGCTTCTGGGGCTGCTGTGCTTTCGACTTCAACTGCCTCTTCGTTTAGACTCTCCACTTGAAGAGGTGCTGCTTCAGCTGTTGTTGTGGAACTTACTGGAGCTGTGGTTGTGGTATCGTATGAGTTGTATGCACTAGGAGTCGTATAACCCGCCGTAGTCGAAGGTGCTTCTGGGGCTGCTGTGCTTTCGACTTCAACTGCGTCTTCGTTTAGACTCTCCACTCGAAGAGGTGCTGCTTCAGCTGTTGTTGTGGAACTTACTGGAGCTGTGGTTGTGGTATCGTATGAGTTGTATGCACTAGGAGTCGTATAACCCGCCGTAGTCGAAGGTGCTTCTGGGGCTGCTGTGCTTTCGACTTCAACTGCCTCTTCGTTTAGACTCTCCACTTGAAGAGGTGCTGCTTCAGCTGTTGTTGTGGAACTTACTGGAGCTGTGGTTGTGGTATCATATGAGTTGTATGCACTAGGAGTCGTGTAGGCCTGAGTATAACCCGCCGTAGTTGAAGGTGCTTCTGGGGCTGCTGTGCTTTCGACTTCAACTGCGTCTTCGTTTAGACTCTCCACTCGAAGAGGTGCTGCTTCAGCTGTTGTTGTGGAACTTACTGGAGCTGTGGTTGTGGTATCGTATGAGTTGTATGCACTAGGAGTCGTATAACCCGCCGTAGTCGAAGGTGCTTCTGGGGCTGCTGTGCTTTCGACTTCAACTGCCTCTTCGTTTAGACTCTCCACTTGAAGAGGTGCTGCTTCAGCTGTTGTTGTGGAACTTACTGGAGCTGTGGTTGTGGTATCATATGAGTTGTATGCACTAGGAGTCGTGTAGGCCTGAGTATAACCCGCCGTAGTTGAAGGTGCTTCTGGGGCTGCTGTGCTTTCGACTTCAACTGCCTCTTCGTTTAGACTCTCCACTCGAAGAGGTGCTGCTTCAGCTGTTGTTGTGGAACTTACTGGAGCTGTGGTTGTAGTATCGTATAAGTTGTATGCACTAGGAGTCGTGTAGGCCTGAGTATAACCCGCCGTAGTCGAAGATGCTTCTGAGGAACTTGTGCTGTTTTCGGGGGCTGCTGTGCTTTCGACTTCAACTGCCTCTTCGTTTAGACTCTCCACTCGAAGAGGTGCTGCTTCAGCTGTTGTTGTGGAACTTACTGGAGCTGTGGTTGTGGTATCATATGAGTTGTATGCACTAGGAGTCGTGTAGGCCTGAGTATAACCCGCCGTAGTTGAAGGTGCTTCTGTTGGGGCTGCTGTGCTTTCGACTTCAACTGCGTCTTCGTTTAGACTCTCCACTCGAAGAGGTGCTGCTTCAGCTGTTGTTGTGGAACTTACTGGAGCTGTGGTTGTGGTATCATATGAGTTGTATGCACTAGGAGTCTATAGGCTGGTATAACCCGCCGTAGTCGAAGGTGCTTCTGGGGCTGCTGTGCTTTCGACTTCAACTGCCTCTTCGTTTAGACTCTCCACTCGAAGAGGTGCTGCTTCAGCTGTTGTTGTGGAACTTACTGGAGCTGTGGTTGTGGTATCATATGAGTTGTATGCACTAGGAGTCGTGTAGGCCTGAGTATAACCCGCCGTAGTTGAAGGTGCTTCTGGGGCTGCTGTGCTTTCGACTTCAACTGCCTCTTCGTTTAGACTCTCCACTCGAAGAGGTGCTGCTTCAGCTGTTGTTGTGGAACTTACTGGAGCTGTGGTTGTGGTATCATATGAGTTGTATGCACTAGGAGTCGTATAACCCTCCGTAGTCGAAGGTGCTTCTGGGGCTGCTGTGCTTTCGACTTCTACGGCGTCTTCATTAAGACTTTCCACTCGAAGAGGTGCTGATTCCGATGCTGTTGTGGAACTTACTGGAGCTGTTGTTGTGGTGTCATATGAGTTGTATGCACTAGGAGTCGTATAACCTGCCGTAGTCGAAGGTGCTTCTGAGGAACTTGTGCTGTTTTCGGGGGCTGCTGTGCTTTCGATTTCAACTGCCTCTTCATTAAGACTCTCCACTCGAAGAGGTGCTGCTCCTGCTGCTGTTGTGGAACTCACTGGTGCTGTGGTGGTTTCCACAGTAGTAGTGGGAGAAGTAGTCAAAGAATCTGTTGTCGAAATATTGTTCGTGTCTGTGACAGTTACAGTTGTCCCATCTGTTGCGGAATCTGTAGGGGACTGTGTTGTTACATTGGTTGGGGGATCTGCTGTGCTGAATGCATCTTGGGACTCAGTAGGTAGATTACCCCTGGAAATGAAAACTTGATATGGGTTGGCCGCGTAGTATGGTTGAGGTTGATAGGCATATGGTCCATAGGGTGGTGGTGGTCCGTACTGTGGAGGTGGTCCATACTGTGGAGGTGGCCCATAAGCTGGGGCAAGACCTCCATAGGGTGGATAAGCATAAGGTTGTAGTGCCGATTGGTGTTCTTGTGGTACACAAGCATCATCGTGTTTGTACCTCCAGGCTGTTAAAAAACAAGGAAATAGTCTCAATAGTTATCATTTTTACTCTCGCTCTCGTCTTACTTACCTTCTCCCGTCTGACAGTTGGATTGCAAAAGTGCGCAGAAGTTACTAAAGGTCCTCTGTGCATTGCCAAACCCAGCACAGATTGGTTGCTCGATGTTGGGGCAGTTGGTAGGGCACTCGCAGGTTCCTTCATAGAGAATGTACCAAGCTTAAGAAGAAAAATTCAGATGAGTATATGATTCCTTGAGCTCCTCGCACCTTTCACACTCACAGTCACTATTTTGGCAATTGTAGAGCTGCACCTCGCAGGCATTATCAAAAGTTGCACGCTGATTTGTTTCACGATTCCTGGCACAAACTCTCGCCTGCTCGTTTGTGCACTTTATATAATCACAGGATGTGGCATAGTAATCCGGGCCACCACGACCGTAACTCCAGGCGCTTCCAACGAGCAGACTTAAAGCGAGCGTACAATGAAACAACAACATTTTGCAAACTGTCCCGAGTTGAACTATGCTCTAGCCTGGCCAGGCTACGCTTTATATACGACCTTGCCGGCAACGGGTGCCCTCACACCATCGCAATGTTTCCTACGTGTCTAGCGCTGCTTTCTGGTAATTAAATAATATCTTGCGGGCTCTTGGCCAGACACACATTGTTTTTGTGTTGCATTCAGTTCTTTCGAGTTCTGTTTTCTTCGCTTTTTTTGGTTTGTTCATATCTGTGTTATTCGTGTTATTCGCGTCATGGGAAAATTTTTGTGAATTAAATATTAAGTGGGTTGCAGTGCAGTGAATAATGCGAATATAATGCAAGCGATAGTGGGCAGTAAAGAAAGCACGCAGCAAATTATGATACAATATTGACAAGCTGACAAGGTCGTCAGATATTCAAGGTGGGGGGCACTTCGAGATGTTTGGAAATGACTTCAGACTTTGCTCCGTTGGAGTGAAAACGATTCAAACAATTCGCGAGTGTAAATGTTGTACTACGCTGCGAGTTGAGAGTTTGAGTTAAAAAAGAAACCGAAACAAAAGAAATATATAATCGACATTTATGAAATGCTTTGGGTATCAAATGTCACGTTGGGTAGTGCTTGCGAAAGACACGTGCAGCTTTTAAAATGCACTTAGAATTCGCTTGGGAACTAAATATATTCGTTTATTTTTAGTTTCCTGATATTTATTTCGTATAAAAAAAGATATAAAAAAGTTGATAAAATATGACTGTTTGATACTAAATGTTATACCGTACTATGTTTAGAGTTGTCGTAGGTTTTAGCGCCTGTAGTAGGGTGACCAGTGAAGAGGCAGTCCAGCGGAAGCTGAGGCATGTGCATAGCCGCTTCGAGCATAAGCGTAGCTGTAGGGATAGCCACGTGGTCTGCCTGGTGATCTGAAGGTGGTGGGGTATGCCGCTGGAATTGTTGTTGGTGCCACTGTGGTTGTTGTTGTTGTTGAAGTGGGTGCTGTTGAGGTTGATGGAGTTGTTGTGCTGCTTGAGTCACTCTCCACCAGGCAACCGCTGAACGATAAAGGTGCAGTGGCGCCTCGCAGTGTTATCTCTAGTGTAGTCACCTCCGTGCAGGTCTGGCCACTGGCTGCGGGGTCGGTAATCTGCGCGACCAACGAAAAGCGTACGGCTCTGCCGTTGGCCTGTGTAACCAGCACAGAAACCAGAGAGTTCTGTTGAGAAGATAGAAGTGAAATTGGATGTGTGGAAACGATTGTAATATTACACTCCGGGTTAACTCACGGCTGGTGCAGCGCTGGGCGCTGTTGTTGTTGTGGATTCTGTTGTTGTTGAGGCTGCTGTGCTTCCAGTAGTCGTAGAACTTGTTGTGGAGGCTGTTGGGGTCGACACTGTCGTCGGAGATGTGCTTGAGCTTGATACTGTAGAGGATAGTGTGGTTGTTGTTGAGTCTGCGATTGTTGTTGTTGTCGATGGTGCGGTTGTTGTAGTGCTTAAGGTTGTGGAAGGTGATGGTAAAGTGGTTGTTGTGGATGCTACAGTTGTTGTGCTTGCGGTTGTGGTAGGTGCTGATGTGGATGTTGTTGTGCTTTCTTGAGTCGTTGAAGTTTGTGTGGAAGTTGGGGTTGTTGTTGAGTCTGCGATTGTTGTTGTTGTCGATGGTGCGGTTGTTGTAGTGCTTGAGGTTGTGGTAGGTGATGGTGTGGAGTGTTGCTGTGTGTGTAGGGGTTTTTGATGGTGCAGTTTTAGTGCTTGAGGTTGTGGAAGGTGATGGTGTAGATATTGTTGTGCTTTCTTGAGTCGTTGAAGTTTGTGTGGAAGTTGGGGTTGTTGTTGGGTCTGCGATCGTTGTTGTAGATGGTGCAGCTGTGGTAGTGCTGGCGATTGTGGTAGGTGCTGGTGTGGAGGTTGTTGTGCTTTCTTGAGTGGTTGAAGTTTGTGGGGAAGTGGGAGTTGATGCTGAGGTGCTTGCGATTGTAGTTGAGGTTGGGACGGATGTTGTTGAAGGATCGATGGTTGTTGAGGATGGTGTTGATGTCGTAGAACTTGGAGATGTTGCTGTGGAGGAGCTTGCAATCGTTGATGGCGATAGTGTGGATGTTGTTGTCGGAGATGTGGAGGATGGTGTTGTGCTCTCGCTTGTTGAAGAAGAAATTGTAGATGATTGTGTGGATACTGTTGATGTATCGCTTGCTGTTGAGCTTGAAGGGAGAAGTGTGGATGCTGTTGTACTTATAGCGGGTGTAGACGACGTTGTGGTACTAGCTATTGTTGTTGTGATTGTGGATGAAGAGTCTATTAATATTGTAGACTCTGAGTCTGCTGTCGATAGAGGAATGGATGGTGACGTGACTGTAGTTGAGCTAGTCGTGGATGGTGTTGTGGATGTTGTAGTTGGTGTAGTTGATGTTGTGCTTGCGATTGTTGTGGCATTAGTTGTGGATTGTATTGTGTATGCAGTTGTACTTGCGACTGTTGTCGATGTCGATGCTGAGGATGGTGTTGATTCGGTGGTTATGGTAGATTCTGTGGATGCTTCTGATGTGGAACTCTGAGTGGATGAAGCTAAGGTTGTTGTGGTAGTGGCAACTGTTGTGGAAGTTGGCAGACTAGCGGAAGCCGCATCGGAACCTGAACCCGCATCAGCTGTTGCTGTTGTTCCGGCACTGGTTGTGCTTGGATCAGCTGTGGATGTTGTTGTGCTGGCAACTGTTGTGGAATCAGTGGGCGATGAGGAAGTAGATGTCGTAATTACAGTAGTCGAAGATGGTAATGTGGATGCAACTGTCGACACTGAGCTGTAACTTGTTGTGGATGTAGGTGATGTCGTGGTCGTTGTTGTTGTTTGAAATCCATCAGCGGCTCCTGAGTCTGCACCTGAACCTGATGCAGTGCTTGTTGTAATGGAATCCGTTGTTGTAGATGATGTTGTGGATGGATCAGCTGTGGTGGAAATTGTTGCCGGATCTGCAGTGGACTCTGACGCAACAGTTGTTGAAGATACTGTTGTTGGCACTGATGTGGAAGACACTGGATCCGCAGTGGATTGTGCAGCGACAGTTGTCGTTAAAGGTGTTGTGGTCGAGGGATCAGCGCTGGAGCTCTCAGTATATGCTATTGTTGTGGAACTTATCGAGGCCGGGGTTGTGGACGCCGTTGTAGCTGCTGTAGTACTATAACCGATTGTTGTTGTTGTATACTGAGTTTGAGCAGCTGGCGTGGTTGAAGTAGACGCAACATATCCGTATGGTCCACGAGGATAATAGCCCGGAGCTGCGTTTGGACGATTCCAGTTACCAGGGAATCTGGGTCTCGGTCTGTAGTTCTCTCTTTGGGAGTAGGCGCGGAGATATGGATAGTAGGCCTGTGAATACTGCGGAGCCTGAGGCGGAAGTTGCACGCGAGGCGTAGTATCGTAGGCAAAAGGACGCGGTGCCCTATAGGGTGCGTTGTAGTCGATCCAAGTGGGCGACGGCAAGCAGTGCTCCATATCAACTTCGACCAGTTCTGCAAAAAGGAAAGATACTTATAGTTAGTTGCCCTTAAACGACCGACTGTGAACTTACCCGGTTCACCCGCAAACAGTTGCTGCAAATTGTATGAGTTCAGGACACAGAGATTCTTGAAGGGACGATAGCAGAAGCCATTGGTGGCGCACACTGGGCCGCCACAGGTGCCATAGTCCGGCTGATCGGTTCGCCCTTCCTGGTAGTCCTGGCAGCGTTGTGCTGCGCCAAGCAGAAGCAGGCAGAAGAAGATACTGCACTGTGCCCACATGTTGAGACTGTACTGAGTAATGATATCGTAACATGGCCCTCAACATGCTATTTATACAAACGACCACGCAGCAACAGCTGCTGCAACAAGTTCTTTTGTTGGCCCAAATCTAACCCAGCAGTAGTAGCCCCAGTCGCAGACGGAGACGGCGAAGCCTTATCTGCCTCGACGTGCCCGACCTGCACAGTGCGCTGTAAAGTGAGGCGCCAGCGTCGCGGCTGATTGTGCTTGCTTTGTGTAGCCAACGCATTTTCCTGGCCCTGTGTGGGCCTGCGTGCGTGCCTGCGCCTGACTGTGATAGGCGCACTCAACTTAATTGCAATTTATTTAATTAATGTGCGTAATTAATAATTAAGTGGATTTAGTTGCAGCCACTTGCAATTTTTAATGCAATTTGCGTGTCAACTGCTTGTACACTGCTTGCCTAGAGTGTTTGAACTGTGACTGCTTGCAAAGCAGTGTGCCAAGCAGTATACACCGAGCAACGTACGTGCACACTGCTGCAGCTGGCTGCATCTACAGCGTAAATTGTTTACATTTTCTAATTGTTATAAATAAATAATGCAATGCACAAAGTGCAAGTCAGCGTATTTCTGTATAATTTCAATGGGCAACACAGCACCTGCCACGTCACTGCAAGCAGTGCTTGCCTGTTAGAACAGTTGGCACTGCTTGTTTGTGTATGATAAATTCGTAGGACTTACTACTGCTTGTTCTGCTGCTGCTGCTCTGCTGCTGCCTCTGCTCGCACTCAGCTTGGCAAGGACTTCACTTCACTTACCAACCTGAAGCTGTGGCGAGCGGTCGTCGCGCAGTCGACACGCTGCTTGCGGCATATTCAAAAACAGTTCTATTATTTTTACCCATTTTCGTTGTTGTTCTTGTGTGAGAGAGTGCAAAAGAAAGCAAGATTTGTCTACCACACACGAGGTAAACATTACGAGTCGCCTCATCTCTTCTTGTCTCGTCATCTTCATCGTCATCGTGGCACATGGCCCCAGCACAGGTGAGCGGCAAACTTGAATCTAACATAAATATCCGCATTCAGCTCTATTTGTATTCACATTTCGATCCAATTAATTTGCCTTTGTGTTTAGTCCGTAACTAAACTAAACTCGACACTTAATTCAATATGCCACCATATGAGTTCAAGTGTGTGTGTGTGTGCGAGTGTGCATGTGTGTGTCTGTCAATTGTGTGTAAGTCCAGGAAATTTACTTCAGACTTATCTGTAATCTGTAGTGCATATGTTACTTGTGTGCGCATTTAAATGGAATCCCCCTTTGAGTGCCCCATCGAGTTTTCAAGTGCAATTTCCTCGCCTTGCCCCCCGGCCCCTACCCAGTCTCGCCCACGTCTCGTTGTGAGCCCGAAAACGATTGAAACTTCATGTGGCAACAAACATCGAATGCATTTATGATTTATTCAGACGACGCGTCGCCTTTTATGCCGCTTTCATAAATTTTGTCCGCCAGTCGCAATGATTTCTCGCTTTCTCTTTCCTTCTCTCTCTCTTCCTCTTTCTCACTCCTTCTCTTGAACACCCATCAAAATTTGAACCCGCAACGACATCGGTTCCCTTCACATGTTGCCTGAGTAAATATCAACGAAAATAAATATGCTAGGTCTGAAAAAATAACAAATGAGCAAAGTGTTTTGCGGTCGCCAAAGACTTGCGCTGCCTTGATGCCCTGTAAGTTAAGTGAAGGGGTCAAAGAGGCATACTGGGGTGAGCTACGAAGAAAATAATAGTATGTGATAGAAATACACTAAATTATAAAGGTGTTCACGAAATATAAGATATGGTTATAAGTGTTTATTAAATATAGAATGATTAAAAGATAAACATTACCAAGTCTGATATTAAAAAGGGGAAACTCAATTTGATGTTAACTTTCTTTCTTCTTATAAAGTTGTACAAGATCTTGACAGGTCTTAACGCTCACCTATTCAAATTGTTAAAGTACATGACCAATTTAATTTAATTATTATTTTATGTGCTTTTTTAAAAGGAAAACCCCTTTAAAATTTTTTTTTTTAAAAAAAAAATTATTAAAAAAAAATTTTTAATATAAAAATAATGATAGAGAAGCTTGAAGAACATTTGCTTGGGTTCTTTAGCAGCTTAGCTGGCTTCGAATTTATTCCTTCATTAATTCAGCATTCATAGATCGTATAATTCTCTGCGAATTTCACTTTCAATATGTTGTAAATAACGCAGCTGATTATTCACATATGACAGACCACTAATGTTGCCACGACCCCTACCCCAACTCTCCTTGCAACCCATTCGTCTGAGGGAATATCGAAAAAAGGCAAACATTCATTTTATTTGCGCGCAGCTCTAAAATAGTCGCAATACGTTGCGTATACGCAACCAAATATTGAACCCTCTTGCCACATCCCCTCTGCCCCCCTCCTCGCTGCTCTTCACTGCGTTGGGGCAAGCACAAAAATGTTTGTTTATGCGTCTCATTGCGGTTTCTGATTCGATTAGCTGCCCAACCGCCGCGACGGCTTAATAAGCCAGCGGACTGTGCCACATTTGGCGGCAATCACGTGTAGGCAAATTCAATGCCAAATGCTGCCAACGCAAGGGGCAATGCACCTACTTATGCCCTCCTTCTTCTCTGTTCCCTCTCTGTTTCCTGCTTGCCCCGCTTTCTCCCCCAGCACCCCGAATTGGCTTTTGTCTGCTTTGCCGCTAAACAATGAGCGCTATAGTTTTGTGCCACGTTCCGTGTCGTCTTCTGCAATGAGCGCGATAAATGCTTTCTTTCATTTCTTCCTTGCAATTTTTTACACCTGCCTCGCAGCCTCCCCTTCCCCCTTCCCCTTTCTCTATCTTCGTCTCTTCTTCCTTTCCTGCTTTGCTTTGTTCGCCTGCCACGCGTCGCAGCAGGTGCCTGGCGCTGCTCATTTGAATTTCATGTGTGCGCAACTCACACACACGCAAACACACACACACCTCTGGCAAACGTCTGAACGCACACCTGACACGCCTACGGCACAGAGCAAACATTTGCAGCGCAATTATTTCCCAAGAAAGACGGCGAAAGTGCACTCGATTAACGCTAAACGGGAAGGGGAGCTGCTCGAGAGCTGCTCGATAACTATTTCAGCCACTCGAAACCTGCACAGCTTTGATTTACGATAAATGAGTAAGCGATAGAGCTGGAGAAACATCCATGTTTATCGATGTAACATCGCTGTTTCTCCAGCTCTAGTTAGCAATGAATTTGACAGTTGTAGTGAAGTAGTGGGAAAAAGGGAAGAGAAGAAGCTGAAGGTAGGACTGCGACACTACGAACCTATGACTAGAATACATGGCAAATATTTATCTATTTATGCAAGCTCTTAAGAATACTATCGATAGAGAACTAACATTATATAAATCTATTTATTATGTATAAACTATATAAATTACACAAAGCTGTCTTCAAATTTTAAGCATATTTAACAGAGTTCTTCTTTTCTAAGAACTTACTTACCTAATTCACTTAAATACTACTCAAATTCCTATAATTATAAGTATCGATAAACGAATTATACTATCGCTAACTTACTAGCTTACTATCGATAAGTGTTTAATGTGTTCAAGTGCCGGAAGCTCTAGCAGCTGTTCTTCACTGGCATTTTAATGCTCATACATATTCTAATGCTCTTATACTATATATCATAATAAGTATCGATGCTTTTTATATACAGAGATATTAGAACAAATATTTAATATTAAAGCAAGCAAACTATCGATAAATCATACGTATTGTATTTCTACACCAACAGCAAGATTTCTAAGCACAACAAATTGAATTACTGTGAACTTTCTCAACACCTTTTGTAAGCAAACTCTTTATTGATTCATATTGTGTTAGTTGAAGGCAACCTCGTCTTGCCCCATGCACCTGCCCCTTGCCAAGCTGCATATACCCCACTGTTGCCTTGTGCAAGTAGTTTATCTCCTTCTATTTGTTGAAGTACTCGAAACGAGAACTTGTAAGCCGATCAAAAGTTTTGCATTTAACAATGATTGCTTCATAGGAATTTCATTAGACTCTCTCTCTCTCTCTGATTGCCCAAGCAAGCTGCTAAGCTGAGCCTGATGCATTTTAGTAACAGGAATCAGCTGAGCTCATCCATATAGGGGACAGAGTGAGAGAGAGTGTGAGTGAAAAGAGAGTAGCAAAGTATAATGAAATAATATTTTAAAATAAATAAAAGCACAAGTGGCCTCGCGGTGAAAGCAAAAGTGCCAACTGAAATGGGGCACGTTGACAGCTGCTGTAGCAAGCTGTGGGCAAGTAAGAGAGGGAAGTGAGGGAAGCGAGAGGAGAGAAAAAAGGAGGGGAAGTGGCAACAGGAATGTGCAACTGTTGAGCCAGCAGCGAGACGAAAAAAAAAAGAAAAACACACAACAAATTAAATATACATGAAGCGCACAATTACCAAATTTGTATATTTAATGTATGTGTGTGTGTGTGCTGCTGAGTACCTGCCTGCGTGTGTATGTGTGTGTGTGTGTAGGTGTGTTACAAAAATAAAAGGCGACGGCGTTGGCAATGAAATTCAATCCAGTGTCCATTTCTTGTAATTTCTTCTCTCGCCTCTCTTCATTTCACTGTTGTTGTTGCTCTGCCTGTCGCTTTGTTTGTGGAGGCATAAAAATTTAATAAGCGCCCAAAAGTCGGCAACAATAAAACGTGAGTTGTAGTTGCCCCGTGTCGAGCCAAGTCGGGCGAATTCATAAGCCCAAGTCGGGGCCAAC
Source organism: Zaprionus africanus (assembly GCA_018151435.1). NCBI lineage: Eukaryota > Metazoa > Arthropoda > Insecta > Diptera > Drosophilidae > Zaprionus > Zaprionus africanus. Next base: position 6,790,014 of record JAECXB010000076.1, read on the forward strand.
ATGCCCCAAATTATGCTATTAAAAGTAAAAAACAACACTGCGTAACATAAGCTGCGATAACCTAGTGAAGTTTGCATACCCTAAGCTGTTTGTTGGAAGGTACAGATTAGAGAATACATACGATAGATTATGCATGATGTTTCTTGTAGAAAGATAACACAAGTGAAAGCCTTTATTGCCTTGTATGTCTTTCAACAAGTTTTCTATATTAACTTTTAGTACTTTGATGAGGTCTTAGAGAGGTTACTACTCGTGATATTCATTAGGTTATTTATTATCAATAAAATATATTTTTTCTTTTCTTTTATTAGACTAGTACACCATTACTTTTTTGGGCAACTTAAATACTATAAAAAAAAAACGGAAAAGTAGACTACAAATTTGATAAATTCTATTGTAATTATATAGAGAAATATTTCAACCATTCGCCAGATCTCTAAACCTAAACTGCCTTAAAAAAAGTAAGCAAATTAATAAATATATATTCTCTCATTATATCTGACATCATGTCATAAAACAATAGAGCAAACGAAACCACATTAGGCGCTCTGCTAATCGAGAAGATATACAAGGCATATACATATTTATATAATGTGGGGTCTACGTGGGGCCAGGGTGTAATGTATTGCGTATTTTGTGACTAAATCATAAAACCTTTAGGGTATATAAAAACAACAACACGAAATGAGCAAATTGCTCAAACATGCGCTGGATGGGGGGGGAGGGGAGGAAACAAGCCAGAAATGGAGCACTTGAACCGCATTGACATAGGACAGGGACAGGTATCCAGCTATGCGGTTGAATAAACTACGAGCATGGAAAGTGCGACATGTGTGTGAGAGTCTGTGTGTGTGTGTCTATCTGGGTGTGTGTGTGTGCCTGTGTGTGCTTACATGGCGCAGACAGACGCCTCATTAGTCACGCCCCAATGGGCGCACTTTGGTAATCTAGCGATTCTAGGGATTCAGAAATAGATTCCCCATTTGCTCTCTAGTTTATTTTATTCAATTTCATCCAGACAGGGCAACTGAGCCAGGGATCTAAAAACTGAAGGAAGAGGACAATAGTAAGAATGACGCTTTAAAAAGAATAAGGGAACAGAAACAATGCCGAGGCAGTTTGAAGTTACTAGATGAAATGTGGTTTTTGAGCAGAAGCAGACAAGACTTTGTAGCATCTATCGATAGTATGAGGGAACTATCTTATGAATGTGTTATATGCTATAAAAGAATGTAGCAGAAGAAGGCATCTCTAAACAGCAGCAAAAGCCATTCAACTCTGTTCATTATGCACTGCAAGTCATTCCCGAATTTGAAATGTTATGAAAAATTAAAGAGAAATCTTTGCATTTCCATTTCGTTTCGGTCTCTTTATGGTCGCCTCCCTATCGCATAAAAGAAAAAGACTCTGTAATGCATACTAAATTGAATCATTTTTGCAGTTCTCTTTCAACAACTTCGCACTCCCGTTGGGGGACTTTTTTCGCTGGTCATAAAAATGATATTTACTAAATTTGAGTTGCTCATTCCAATTGCATTTCCCTCTTCCCTTCGTTCGTTATGAGGCCGAGTTTGTTCGCTAATTAGATGCGACGGAGTACACGTGCTTATCCAATCTTGGTGGAGTCGAGCGGCGCTTTAGCGATTTATAGCTAACATACTGACTGTGCCATAAACACGATTACGAAGTCATGAGCCACCGCCGTGTGCTGCTCCCTGGGAGCGCACAACTCATGCAATGCCCCAAAGTGTGGCTGCCACACGGGCAGGTGTCGTAAATTGTGGGGCATTAATCGATTCATTTGATTTCCGACAACATGGAAAGAGAGAGGGAGAGAGGGAGTGGGGGAGGAGGCGAGGTGGAGGCCAAGTCAAGAGGCAAGCACTTTTGGGGCAAGTTCAAGTAATCAAAGCCAATAAAAATAACAAACACAATTTCCCTGTCTGCCGAGGGGAGCTGCCTCATCTCGCATCGCGCCGCATCGCATCGTGGCTAATTGTAAACAACGCGGCGTATACGCAATGTTATAAGCCAATTTTACGGCCATAAATATCAATTCAAAGCGAATGAAATCAAATCAAATCCAGAGCTGGGCAACGTATATGCCCCCGTCGTCGTCGTCGTCGTCGTCGTTGCTCTTGCCTGCCCCACTCGATGGGATCGGGCTTTGATTTATGCCCGAAGAAATTTAAATAAAATATTTGCCGAGTTAAGCAAATTTATTAAAAAGTCTAAGAAGCAAAGGAGCAATGCGCCGTTGGCTGCGGTGACTATGGCATACCCTGTATAGGTAGAATAGGGAGGTCTAGTTTGTCAGGGCTTTGAAGTTGAAGTAAAGTTGCAGAGTGAAATGATAACTGTAATGAAAGACTTGCTGGATGCGGTTAAAATAAAAAAAAAATACATACAAAAATATAAAAAAAAAGCTTACAAAATATAAAATAAATAGAATAAAGTAATAGAATTAAATATATAATATAATACCTATACAATATAGATATATCTCTCAGATTCAGTTAACTCTCTTAAGCATCCCAGCATGAATACCCAAAGTTCCCCGAGCTGAGTTCTAAGTCCATCATACCCGCTGCGTGGGCATACAATGCAGCGAACAATGCTGATTTATGTGAGTTGTCAGCTTGTCGATAACCGGCTTAAGAATCCACCGACAACAACAGCAACGACGACAACAAAAGTAGGCAAGGCACAAGAGAAAAAAAGCAAGAACAATCGGGGCCAATTGATATCAGTTATCGGACCCCGTTCCCAGCAGCTGTTTCTGAGAGCTCGACTTATCACAGCTTTCATTTCATTGTAGATTTCGTTCGTGGTTTTTATTTCGACTTTTTTTCGTTTTCATTCTTGACATTCATTCTTGGTTTTGTTCGTTTTTTTTCGCGTCTGCTTACCGCACGCGATGCAAAAGGTGTGAGAAAAACTAAAAATAAAAAAAGAGTTTCATGGCTTTTGTGCTTCATGTACCCTATTGCTGGGTATGCTGGATTTTTTGAGAAGTTTGTTGCGTATATTAAAAAGATTATGGAATACCAAAGAAGATATTATAATATTAAATAATGTTTGAAAACCCTTCCTAATCTCTTTAAAGAAGAAAAAAATATTTTTAATCTTTTCGTTCTCTTAATCTGTTTATTTTTGCCACCTCTTGGTTAGGGTATTCACTGTGCATTAACGTACTAAACTCAGCTTTTCCAACTTAATTTCGAAAACTTTTAATGAGCAAAATTATTTGCACAGCCCGAGGGAGAAGACGGTGAACGAGTTAGAACCAAATCAAAGTGAAATGAAATTAATTTCAATTGAAAATTATTCGGAACAAATGGCAAGAGTTGATAACGATGGAAGGAGTGGAGAAAAAAAAGATGCGAATGACATTTAATTAATTTTGGCAAATACATTTTTACAGATTCTAGAATTATGAATGAGTTCTCAAGTTTTATAATTAAGTAGACAAAGAATCAACAAGCAACGATTGATGAACTTGAAATTAAAAAAAAAAAACGGAAGCAAACTGAAAAAGGAATCGTGCCCAGCATAAGATTAAGCAGATAGTAGAAGAGGCCCACTTAGATAATTACAAATTGCAGCCTTAACACTTATCTTAAAGTCAAGGAGGAACAGTGAAAAAGAATTACTTTCCCGTTACCTGAGAGCAAAGGCGGAAGGACTAAGAGGAGACACAAAAAAAAAAAAGAAAATAATTTAATTTAAATTTCAATGTATTTTGTTTGGCATGCAAAGTGTTGCCGCGGGCATCGACTATGGCCTATGCCTAATTTCCGCATAATGTCATAGAGGGAGCGAGAGCCGAACCCATCCCCAGGCCCGGGTAGAGCCCCCAGCAACCGCTCCACGGGGCTGGCCTATTGTTTTTTTTTTTTTTTCTAGGCTGTTTAATGCCACTTTATTGCCGGCAGATAAGCGCGAACAATGCGTACAACAACAAAGCGGAAAATGCCTGGAGAAAATAGAAAATTGAATATGCTAGAAACAAAGCGAAGGGCAACAGACAAAAAACAAAAACAACAAACTCGAAAAAAAATACAGGAAAAACACAGCGTGGACAGAAACGAAAATCATATCGCTTGTCAAACAATGGCAAACACCTGTTCCAGAGCGGGGGGAGGGGTGCCTACGCATGAGTGTTGAAAAACGCTTCCACTTTGCTGAGCATCCAGTTATCGAATAAATTGAGTGCTTTATGTGCCTGCTGAGATTGCTTTATTATTGCTTAAATGGAACACACTACATATTGTACTTGTTAAAGAAATGAAAATTTTGGCACCTTCTCCCTGTACTCCTCTCGCGCTCTCCCTCTCGCTCTCTCCTGCTCCTTTCCTCTTAGAGATTCACACAAATTCTAAGGTTTACAGGTATGTTTAGTAAGGTAACAGTGACGCCGACAATTTGACCTGAGCAAGTTTGGCCTGCCACAATCACAGTTCCTGTTAATAAAGAGGCCTGAAAGAGAATAAAGCATAATTGGGTTAGGTCGTTTTCAGCTTGGCTTAGGTCGTTTTCAGCTTGGCTTAGGTCGTTTCAGCTTGGGCTAGGTCGTTGTTTGGGTTAGGTCGAAGTGTGTTGGAGTCTTGCAAGATCACGTTCACTTACGGCTGTGGTGGTTTCAGCTGCTGTTGTGGTAGCTGCTGTGGTGGTTACTGCTTCTGTGGTGGTGGCAGCTGTGGTGGTTACTGCTGCTGTCGTGGTCTCTGCTGCTGTCGTGGTAGCAGCTGTGGTCGTTTCTACTGCAGTTGTAGTAGCTGCAGTTGTAGTAACTGCTGCTGTGGTGGTTACCGCCTCCGTTGTGGTAGCAGCCGCTGTGGTTGTAACAACTGCTGTGGTTGTAGGAGCAACAGTTGTGGGTGCAACAGTGGTGGGTGCCACAGTTGTGGGTGCTACAGTTGTAGGTGCCACAGTCGTTATAGGAGCAACAGTTGTAGGAGCAACAGTTGTAGGAGCAACAGTGGTGGGCGCCACGGTTGTAGGGGCCACGGTAGGTGCCACAGTTGTGGGTACAACAGTTGTGGGTGCCACGGTTGTAGGGGCCACGGTAGGTGCCACAGTTGTGGGTGCAACAGTAGGAACAACAGTGGTGGGTACCACAGTTGTGGGTGCCACAGTTGTAGGTGCCACTGTGTAGGGGTTCGTCGTGGTGGGTGCCACTGTGGTGACTGCAGCGGTGGTAGTTGCAGCGGGATCTACAGTTGTAGCACTGGTTGTGGCCGGATAGTAACTGGGATAGCTGGGTGCACTGGGCCTGCTGTAGGGTCCCGGTGCCTCGGCCAGAGCACGAGCTCCGTTGGGTCCTGCAGCCGCAGCATAGGCAAAAGAGGTGCCAGATCTTGCAGAGCTGCGCACTTGCGATCGCAGTGGAGCGAGCGAAGCGCTGAAGGTATTAGAGTAACCAGAACTACCGTATGCAGGAGCCGAACCAGAACTGCCGTACACAGGACCCGTTCCACTGTACAAATAGTCCAATGGGTCCGAATCACCACCTGTCGGTCCTGATGGTGCCGATGGAGCTACTGCGCCGTACTGGGAAATCAGGAAATCGTCGTAGGAGTCACCAAAGTACTGTGCCACGGCGAGGGCGGCCATCAGGCTGGAGAGCAGAAGGTAGCTGAGGATAGACATGTTCGCTGAGTGTTGCAAGACTGTTGTCTGTTGTCTGACTGCTTGCTGCGCCTGCCTTTTATGATGGTTACCCTCGTTCGCCATTATCCGCGACTCCATTGACCTCTCTTGGCGCCATGCCCCGCACCGCACCGCACCGTAACTGATGCAATTGACGCGTTTGTATCGACGCACGTAACTCAATGTCGGCTAAGCCGGCACATTGCCGTGCAGACCGGCCTGAAGCAACGAACGCACCACTATCTGCCCCCTACGTGCAGTGCGACATCTCTTTCGCATAATATTCCAATTACGAAACGGTAAAAAATCCAAGAAAAATAACAATATTATAAAAACAAACGTTTTTTTGCCCCCGCTCGCTCCTTATCTTCTCACGCAACTTTGCAAATTGAAAGAAAAACTCGCAACTCCCCAGAGAATTTTGCGACTTAGTGCAAAAGGGATTTCGTCATGCAAATTATTCTTGCATTTTGCGGTTATTTTAGGGAATATTTGAAGAGTGTAACCCTTTTTCCAGGTATTGCCAATGTTTTTATAATTTGCCTAGAAATAACTTTCGATAGACTCACAATAAATAGAATCTAACATGCGCTCTATAGGCGATTAATCAAAATAAACCACACGAAGTCCATCAATCTGCAGATGAAAACAAAATATACAAATCAAGTGCGAAAAAACGAAATCATGGAAGAGATTTGATCCAAAAATAAATTTGATTTCAAGTACATTCAAGCAGCAATTATGAAGGGGCGCCATAGGAGAGAGTATAAATAATTAAGAAAGCATCTATATATGTTGTTTATCGGGTATAGATATGAGTATAACAGTTTGCTTTTTATAGAACTTGCTTAGGGTTTACAGCATCTTTGTCCAGATTCAATGAAACCATAATATTCCAAAATTATTGTATTATATATTATAATTCTAGTAGATCCGACTATCTTAAGCGACCTTGTCGGGTGTATCAATCTTCAACTTAAACGTTTTCCAAGCTGTCTGCCTGTTTGTTCTTCCCCTCTAACTCTCCTAGATAATTCCAATATTTAGATACAATTTGTAAGAGGCTTAGGATACTTTTGATTGCATGTCAGAGAAAGAAAGAGAGAGAGAGTGAGAGACGCAAATGCGCTTGTCGCTTGTCGTGTGGCCAATCAATTTATGTTATTCCATTTCCTTTGTCATCTAACTGTGAACAAGATGTAAACCGCAACAGCTGCTGGCACTTGCCACAGTGCGCTCCAGCGAGTCCTGCTAGAGTCCTCTCAGACAGCATGAAGGAGAAGAGGCAGAGAGCAGAGAGCAAAGTGGATGGGAGAACTATTCATTTAAATTTATGTACGAGTTTGTGCAACAATTCAGCTCATTCTTCAGGCTCCTCCACTTGCCAGGAGCTCTTTCGCTTTCTCTCTAGCGAATCTGTCAACTCGCCTATTGTCATTCGCCTCCTATGAGGCAGAGGGGGGAAAAAGAGAGCAGGTTATTTTTGATACCCTGTAAGTTACTTATGCAAAATGATCTTTTGTTGTCTCTATAAAAAGAAAGAGGCGGAGGGAAGGAAAAAGGAAGTGTAAAAGTGACAGGAACTAAAATCAATTTCAAATCGAGAAATCATTATGTTTCTCTGTAACTAAAGTACCGACTCTTCTCTCTGTCTCCCTCAAAGTGCCTGCTCTACTTTCTCAAAGTTTTTCTCATTCTGAAAATACGTAGATATTTCATTTGCCCTTCAATGGCTTCATCAATCTCAAAATGAGGCTTATTTCTTCTAAATTCTACTTTAATTCATTGCCTTGCGCATACGCTACCCTACCCTCTTCCATGTTTGCAGGGTATGCCAGCACTTAAGTGCAGACATAGGCGCCCATAGCGCATTTGCACGCCCACGGTGCAGATTTGACTTGAGTTGTTAAGCAATTTGCGCTGCAACTTGTTGCTTTTGTGCGCTGCTTGCATTCCATACACGCATTCCACTTGCGTTCCACGCGCAAGCACGCACACAGTGTGTGTCGGCAAAGCAGTGCAAGGATTTAGTACAGCTTGCCAGAGACTGTAGCTCAGTAGGCGTAAAGAAAAAGGCAGCGAAAGAAGCAGAGAGAAAGGAAAAGTGAGAGTGAGAGGGAATGCAAGAAGGAGGGAAGGAGATGGGTTACTCAGCCACAGTCTGACTGATGGACAACTCAGCTGCTGATGCTGCTGCTCAGCCTTGCTGCTCTGCCTGGCTGCTCATTTGGCCACTTGAGGCTCCGGCGAGCAGTCGATTTCGGCGGCAGCTGCGCGAACTTGTGAAATGTTTTTGGCGCCAGATAAATTTCGCGAATCGTGTAAATAAATACGCGAACAGCGCGCGCAATTAACGCAAAGAGGAAACCCCAGAAAGAAAAGAGAAAAAAAACAAAAGAGAAAAGCAAAGAAATTGCATGCAAGAAGATTCGCTCATGTAAGTCTCGATTCATGAAGTATCTGCAGAGATAACACCCCGATATATCCGGCAAGTTTATTATGATAGAATACAATTTTTTATACAAAATATTTTTATGCATCGAAAATATTTCAATATCGCACTGCGGGAATCGTGTAAACAATCTCGGGGGCTGCCTCGTGTGCAGTCTGTGGTTGCCAATCCACACACACACACAGACACACATTCGAATTCTGTTTTCACTTCCCCGTTGGTATTTTCTTTATACTATATTTCTTATTTTACAACATTCACTTTGATTAGCTGCAAATTATGAGCGAAATCAAGCTGAATCGCACAGCGCAGAGAACACAACACAGCAAAAACTGCCAGACCAGCAGGTAATCAGCTAAACAAACTGCCAAATCCGGCTAAGCTAAGTGAAAAACTTCTGTGCGATTCACGCATACGATGGGCCAGAGCAGAGAACCCATTGACAAAAACAAAAAGAAATGCGGAAAATGTAAGAGAGACTTTCTCATTGATGTTGTGATAAGAACACGAAAGAGATAAGAGAGACAGAAGGAAAGTGTGAGAGGAGATTGCAGTGCTTAAAGTGATTAATGCAAGGGGTGTAAACTCTTAAAGGCTCATTTTTCAATTTGAACTCGTTTCAAAGTATTGAATGATTGGTTAAATGAATATCGAATAACTTGTACAGGGTCGAAGAAATGTTATTTGAAACTGAGTTGGCACTGAATGTCTTTTTTCATTTTCTTTTTGTGAAAAATGTTTACCTTGTCAAAGTTTTTGTTGGCACAATGAAAAGTTAGCTATTTAAAAGTTTTCTTAATATAAGAAGTTATATAAAGTTTCGTATGATTTCATATAGTTCTTAAACACTCTTTTCTATATTTATACACATTGAAAGCCTGTCCAGACTGCAGTAACCCCAGTCATCCCCATCGACCTTCTACTATTAGTAAAATGTTTGAATTTTGCTTTATTTTTACAGAATTCCAATAAAAAACTCTTGGTAAATTTTCAAGAGTACTTACAATATTCCTTACAAAAAATCTCAACTTCAATGAATGCAACTTTTTAAATTTCATATGCTAATTAGCTTTAATGCCAAACTATATAAAATTATGCCCACTCCAACAGATTCTCACAAAAAATTGCAATTTATGAGAGAAACCAAAATAAAAGAATAGAAACCAAAAAACTTTTTACAACTTTTGTTCCATTGTGCGCGGTGTGTGAGGGCCCGCAGCGAGCCAATGAGCCGCAAAATGTGCACACACATACTCACACACACACATAAGGAACATAATTGCATTTGGTGACCAACACACACACACACACACATACATACACACACTCGGTTTGGACTGAGCAATAGCAAAACTCATTTATTATTATAATTGCTTAAAAAACAAGTGGAAGTTGGAGCACCAAGAGCGAGAATTGTTGCATGAACTAATCGTGTTGCCAATTTTGGCTGTCTATGCGGGTGTGTGTGTGTGTGCTGGGCTGTGTGTGTGTGGGTGCTTCGATTTCCGCTACCAGCATCATTAACCACATTCGACATACAACAAGGCGACAAACAGCCGAAGGCGTCGCGGCTCCTCCCCTCCCTTCCCGCAGCTCCCTCGAAGTGCAAACAGTGGGCACAATTACAACAATTCATCAACATTATTGCAATATATATTTCGTGCCCTGGGGGAGGAGGGGGCAGGAGGCAGCATGTGTACATTCAATAATTATCTCAGCTCGACTCGCCTTGGCTCGCCTCGATTCGCAGCCCAATAATATCGATTCGCAGCGACATCTATGAATTATATTCCTGCGCCCCCCGCCGCCTCCTCTGACTGACGGCAATTTTTCGCACTCCCCGATCCCTCCTCCCTCTCCTCTATCTGTTTCGCATGTTTTGTCGGGCGAACATAAATTCCAATATCATGTTTAATTTATGCAACGAAACGTTTTGTTTTCCACCAAAAGCTAATGCGATGCGATGCGATGTCAGTTGATTATAATTATGTTTTCCATTATTCTCTTTTTCTATTTTATGTTTTTGCGGTTTTCACAATTTTCTTTTTATTTTTCGCAGCACAATTTATTCACTTTTTTTGTAAAATTTGCGAATTTTGCATGAGCTTTTTTTTTTGTAGAGCTGCACAGCAGAGTCTTCTTTGTTCACCAATGTCACTTAAAATGTAAGGGGCATAAGAGAGAAACATACAGAAGGAGAGAGACAGTGAGCGAGAGAGGGAAAGGAACAGAGTGAGAGAAAGAGCGAGGCACAAATGTTGGGTACGAAGAAGTTGCAGATCAACTAAGGAAATGTTTCAGTTGATAAACTGTCTAGAAAGATCATTTATGATCCACATATTAAATATGAAAGGGGAAATTACGTATACGTTATTTGTATAAAGTCTTTTAATTTTGCGAAGGATAAAGGAATAATATATAATTGTATTAATTTATAATAAAATACAAGACAGTTGATGTACATAAAGCTAGTATAGACTTTTTCACTCTAGGTTTGAAGAAGACAGTGCAGTGTAGGGAAGGAAGGACTTTCCAGACCTTTTCTTCTTCTAAATATTCTAATTTCAGTTTGTTTTGCTTGTTTTATTTTTCTTTTGTGGCTCATTTCAGGACTCATTATTAACCTGAAGGTTTACTTGTTAATATGCACTACAATTTTGCATATTTTTTCTCGGATTACACAAACCAAACACTCAAAGTTTGCACTCAAAGTAATCAAATAGCGCTAGTCGAGCCACACGCTGCGGATTCTTCCTTTCATCAAGGGGACCAGCAACAAAGAGATGCTGTAGCTAGGTTCCTATTCAACACCTACACATCTCCCACTCGTTTTTCTAATTATCGCATTAATCTGCAGAGGATTTGCTGCACGAACAAAGACTGCAATAGAAGCCAAACACAGAAATAACATTTGCATTTGCTCTGAAGGGTCAAGCTAACAAAAACACCTCTTCCTCCTCTCCCCTTTGCCTGCTCCACGTTTAAGCTGCCCACTTGGCAATTACGAGCGAGGCTCACGCCCGACTCTGGCATCAAAGCGTTCAGTTAGTCGGAGATAATGCTTCCAAAGCTGCAAAGGAATGCAGCAAAGGGGAAACGAGTGTTGGCGTTGCACGTGGCGTATGCGCAATGAATTGAATTAGCAGTCATTAGTTGCAGTTAATAAGAAAATGCCGCGCCCTGACAGCGCGACAAACAAAGCCACTTGGCAGCTTGGCAGCTTGGCAACTTGCAACGGGCAATTTGCAACTTGTAGCGTCGACTAATTGCCAGACAGCTGGACAAAACAAGGAGCAACAAAAGGAGCAATTCATAACTAAATTACGCGGACTCGGCCCCCGCAAGTTTGCGTAATCACTTGCAAAGCCTTCAAGTTGCATTGACGGCAATTAATCTGTCCGCGAAGGACAAAGCGCAGTGTAAAAGGGAAGGCGGAAATGTAAAGAGAATGAGAGATAGTTAGTGTGATGACAGGAATTAGATGAAAAGGCCAATTAGAAACTCGTATTGTGATTTTGATTGCCTTACTTGCTTGGCTGACAGTCAAGTGAACAATGTAGTGACAAACAATTAAGATGATTAGGGTGACCATGTTGGTTAACAATTGCATAACTTGCTTGACTGACATCATAATTGACATGGTGCAGAGAGTTTAAACTAGTTTAAACATCACTATGTAGAGAAATTGAAAGCTCATTGAGTTAGGGTGACCATATTACCATACTATTTGCATTGTTCGCTTGCCAGCAATACTTATAAAAACTTTTAAAGTGAGTAGTAGCTATGCAAAAACATGAAAAAGGGAGAGGAATTTATGGTTTTATTAAATTAAGGTGACCATATTACACTTTTTAATTGCATTGCTCGCTTGCATGTTGTTCGCATAATCATAAAAATGAAGTACAAACAACCAAACGTAGAGGATTCCAAAGACTCATTGGAATTAGGGTTACCATATTTAAATTATTATTGCGTTGCTCGCTTGCCAGTATTATTAATTAAAATAAATAAAAAAAATTTTAGGTAGCAAAAGCATAAAACATTAGAGGAATTTAAAATTTTGTTTATTAGGGTGACCATAACACCTTGTTTTTTTATTTGCACAAATTATTCATTTGAATTATTATTAAAATAAGAGTCGAGTTTAGCTACTACATTAGTTTATAATACTTTTTCAATTAGGATGACCATGTAGCATAAATGCAACGATTTTCTTCATTGCAAATAAATTGTTACCATTCCTTTATTCATTCGCAGAATAACAAAGCTTAATTGCTTTCTATTCTCGGGCTGTGCCGCAACCTGTGGTACATACCTTTTATATATGTAGCATGTCACAGTGGACATGCATATGATATGATATGAAAAAGAATCATAAACTGGTTAGCGTAGGTTGCACACACACAACCTACGCACATTCACACACAGTGAATGTTTTCCTTTTTTGGAATTTTCAATTTATCTCTATTATTTCAACTAACCGAGAGATGAGGCAGACAGAGCGCTGCAGCTGCGATAACGGAAAGGGCAAACTATAAATTGAGCATACGCCATGTTGGCAGTGACTTGCAACTTTTAGTTTTCATTTTTGTTTTTTGCTGTGTTTTTTAGGTTCGTGTTCGGGCTGCTGCTGCGTTGCGATGCATTAACCAAATTGCCAGAGAATGTGAACTGTGTGGTTATAACTGTGTGTGTGTGTGTGTGCGGCTGTAACTGTATGTGTTTTGTTAGTGTTAAAACTCAATCAAGCGGAATGAGTTTTGATTAAAAATATAACAAAGTTAGGCAAGAAACTCTTCTTGCTCTTGTGTTGCATATGTGTGTGGCAAGTATAGCAAGTAGGATATGTCTGTGAGTGTGTACCAGTGTGTGTGTGAGTCAGTGTATGTGTGTGTCAGTGTGTATGCGCCTCAAAGGCTGCTGCGCATTTGAGTCGAGCTTGGCTGCTGCAAAAATGAAATTGAATTACGGCAAGCTGCAAGTCGAGTCGAGTCGCAGCAAGTCACTGCATGTCGCTGCAAGTGGAGACACGTAGAATGGCCGCAAGGCCCGCATGGATGCTCATTAATTAGACAATAAACTGATTTATTGCAATCTGTTGTCCGCTCTGCCATTGCCCAAAGGACTCGCATGTGCTCGGGTCACATTCACATTGTCAGCACGCACACACCTGACTGCCATTCTCTCATTCTCCCCCTCTCTCCACCTCTCGCTCACTCTCTCTCTGTCATTCTCTGCCCCTCTTCATGTGCATGGTTGGAGATTGTGAAGCAGATTGCAAATTAATTGCATTGTCACACCGAATAAGTCGAGTGCATCGTCGCTTTATGATGATGTTCACATACGCTTCGCCAGTTGCAATTCAATTTGCCTTTGTTTAAACTGAATACTGCTTTTAGGCAAGTAAATTAACTATTCAAATATTTATGCAAATGTTGTTTTGGATATTCAATATGTAAATAAGGCTTTTAGAATTTATTCCCAGTGTGAATTTTTAATGAGTTGCCGAGTTACATGTGATTTGAGGCTATTTTCATATGTTGTATATACAATGATACTTAATTATTTGTTTATTTATTTTTATATTTTAGTTATATATGATAAAGTACCTTTGTTCTGTCCTAGTCTGCCATAGAATCTTATTTTATTCGGATAATATGTTAAGTTAAGTTTATAAATTATCAACTTGTAGTTCCATTAACTTTATTCCAAAACTATTTTCTATTAAAGTTGTTACTCCATGTAGATCACACTCTACTCTCTTATATCTGTTTTACTATCCTCAATTATTTACCTGAAACTTGTCTGGCCATGCAACTTTAAGTTAACCTTAACCCCCTCCCTTCCCTCCTTTAAAGTTTTCATTAACTTTGCTGCGAATCACAGTTCCAATGTCAACAGATACAAGTAGAAGGTCTGAAGGTCTGTCAGGGCGTTGACAGCCTCCGTCGAACCCGGCTCAAATGAGTTTTGCCAGACAGTGTATCGACTGCTCCCTACCCCATTCCACAGCCCACATGCCTCCAGCTCTGACCACAGTGGCCTAGCTTTAAGGGCGGCAGACAAAGGAAAAAATGGCGGCTGAAAAAAACGCAACTTTAAATTGAATATGCGAGTGCGTGTGCGGCGCGACACACGCGCACACCCAACCAACTCTTTGACTTGCCAGGCATAACTGAATTATGCTCTGCACACACACACTCAACACACTCAAGTTGACACTCATTCACGCGCTGTCGAATCATTTCGCATGTTTTTTTCACATTTTTCAGCACTGAACAACAATGACAATGCCGGGGCAGCAGGATAATCTACGCACATTTCTGCGGCATTTGTATGCTGAGTGCGTCTATCGCTATCAGAACGACACGTCCTCGGGCCAGGCAACAGGTTAGCCAGCCAATCCAATCCGCTGGAGATCCAATCTCCATCTCATATACAATATATATTCGCAACATCTACATACGCATATGATGAGCCCCTTCCAACGTTCTCCCCCTTCTTCTCTGTAGAGTCCTCTGATGGCGAACTTCTGCTGGAGAACTACACGATGGTGCCGCGCTATGTGGAGCAGGCGGTGCTCAATGAGGGCTCCATCGATATGCAGCAGGTCGACGAGGAGGCTGCCAGCGACAATGAGCTCTACGCCACGGTCCTGACGGCAACAATGGCAACAAATCAGCATTCGAACAACAACGTGAGCAACACCAGCACAGCGGAACGCCTCTTTTGCCCCCTGAACTTTGATGGGTATCTCTGCTGGCCACGCACGCCAGCTGGCACCGTATTGAGTCAATATTGTCCCGACTTCGTTGAGGGTTTCAACGCCAAGTTCCTGGCCCACAAGACGTGAGTTCAATGCCAAACCGAATCCGAATCTGGCTAAATGTTAATAAACAATCAGCATTAGCTAAAGACATGTCGCACAGCACACAGCAGGCATAGTGATCCTGTATGTCGATGGCATCCATCCTTGAGTTGCCAATTCGATTAGTCCTCAGAGCATACTAAACTATCGTTTAGCAGGGTGTGTGCTAGTAAGATATTTGCATTAATATCCTAGAAAAAACTTAGACACAGTTAACCATGAAAATAAGGGTGACCATAGTACATAATATTTATGTATAAGTAATCATGAAAATCAACGTACCGAGTAGAAGCTGTCAAAATCATTCAAAAGCATTAAAATACAAAGTTTCTATCAAACTTAGGGTGGCCATATTACATATTATATCTGCTGCTCGCTTGTCTGTCATACAACTAATCATGGAAAGTATTGCTAGGGGTAGCGGTTAACAAAACATAGTAGAATGGGCAAACGTTTGCTGGATTAGGGTGACCGTATTGCATATTTTTCGAGTTGCTCGCTTGCCTGCCTTACAACTCATCATGGAAATCAGTGTGAGGAGTAGCAGCTAGCAAAAATTTTAAACAAAGTAGAAGAGGCCAAAGTTCGTTGAATTAGGAGGACCATATTATATATTATTTGCGTTGCTCGCTTGCCCGTCTATAAAAATGATGGAAATCAGTGTAATGGTTAGCTATTGCGTTAGTTAGCTATATTTTCCAATTAGGGTGACCATCTCAAACAAGCGCAACGTTATTTTTAGTGCAAGTATGTTGGTAATTGATTAAAAAACAAAAAAAAAATAGTGCAATACTTTGTTCCTCTATGGATTATTCTGATTGACATATATACAGCGCGCAACATACAAATATATCCAATTTCATTGCGTTTGCTTATAAACTACTTTTCAAGGCCCAAAAACAGGGATTCTATTTCAGTTTTTTTTCCCTGCACCCACCTGAACTATAATTAAATTATCCCATTAAGTACTTAACCGCGTCCTTTTCAGCTTTTACTAATTCCCTTTGGTAAGTACTTAATACTCTGCAAGCACCACAATCCCCACCATTCCCTTCTGTCTCTGGTTAAGCCGAAAAAATAAAGCTTTCGATTTGGAAAAAAGTTAATGGCGAAACTTTCGCTAATCTCCTTTAATCCCATTCGCTCTGTTAGCTGTTTGGAGAACGGCACCTGGTTCCGTCATCCGGAGAGCAATCAGACCTGGTCGAACTACACCAACTGCGTGGACTATGATGATCTTCAGGTGAGTAGAAGAAAATCGGGAAGGGGTTGATGAGTTACAGAAATAATTGACTGGTCACGCGATACCTTTGCAGTTCCGTCAATTCGTCAACGAGCTGTACGTGAAGGGCTACTCACTGTCGCTGCTGGCGTTGCTTGTCTCTATAATCATCTTTCTGGGCTTTAAGTGAGTGGGAGACAGTAGAATATAGTAGATACATTGTATTTGAACCCGTCTCTCTCACACACACAGATCCTTGCGCTGCACTCGCATACGCATTCACGTGCATCTGTTCGCCTCGCTGGCGTTCACCTGCGTCGCCTGGATACTCTGGTATCGCCTGGTTGTGGAGCAGCCCGAGCAT
Source organism: Zaprionus africanus (assembly GCA_018151435.1). NCBI lineage: Eukaryota > Metazoa > Arthropoda > Insecta > Diptera > Drosophilidae > Zaprionus > Zaprionus africanus. The sequence continues at coordinate 6,806,572 of JAECXB010000076.1, forward strand.
ATTGCCGATAATTCTGTAAGTCTACAGATGCATATATATGCTGAGTAGCTATATAGTATATATATTCTCCATCTGCAATGTCGACAGCCCTGGTGCATTGCGCTGCATTTGGTCGTGCATTACTTCATGTTGGTCAACTATTTCTGGATGTTCTGTGAGGGTCTTCATCTCCACTTGGTGCTGGTTGTGGTACGTATGGTTGTATGGGTGTGTGCTTTTGTGTATGTGTGTGTGTGTGTGCCGCGCCATGATTCACATGCAAATGTGCTGTAATTGCTCAGCAAGTTTGCATACTTCATGAGTCTCAACTGCTCTCAACTGAATATCTGATGAGATTTACTGGCGATTCGCAATAGGAACAAGGCATACGGACAAGGGGGACGAAGGGAAGAAGGGGGTGTGACAGTGCAACCGACAATTGCAGCTGCCTCAATTTATGTGAAAGCATCTCTCAACTTTTGCAACTGTTTTTTCCTTCTTCATCTTCGTCAAATTGAAATTTCAAATTCAAATTCCGACTTTCGAATGCCAAATGCCCTTCCATCATCATTATTCTCTTTCCCCATTTCCTCGCTCTCTCTCTCTTTCTACATCGATTCTCTCGTTGCAGGTCTTTGTGAAGGATACCATCGTTATGCGCTGGTTCAAGCTGCTCAGCTGGCTGTCGCCTCTGGTCTTCATACTACCCTATGGCGTTGCACGCTACTTCAGCGCCGGCGACAATAAACAGTGAGTACCCTTTAGCCAAGAGTAATGATTCAGTGAGTAGTTATTTGTCTCAAGCATATTCATAAGATGCAGCCACATATCCGACAGATGCAGTGCATCCATTGAGTAATCTTTCTGCTGAGCAAATGTTTCTTTAGCTCCGACATAAACATATAGTGCCAGTGTCTCCCCAGCCATAACTAATGATGCTGTCAACGCCTTAGTCACTACAAGTGTTTCCACTGCATCAACTGCGCTGCTTGAAGCACCCTCATTTTTCACTCTCTCTGTCTCGCTCACACTCTCTGTACTGTAAAGTTTTCCCTTTTACATAAAACTGTTTTCACTTTAGTTGACATAAACTTCAAATTGCGTATCATTCAGCAAACATAAAACACTTGAGCGTTAAGGTGCTATAAAAATAAAAAAAAAATACTACAAACAAATACCAACTGCACTTAACTGATGCAAATATTTCTACTATTAGCACTACACTTTAAACTTCAAGTTAAATATTTAACATGGAGAACAACGTACATTCAAGGTGGTGTTAAAATACTAGATAATTCCGATATCTGCCTTATGCTAAAGCTAGCACTACAATTCAGACAATAAATTATACATATATACGACAAGAGAAACAAAGTACTTTTAAGGTCGCTTTAAGGTAGCATTTAACTACTACTTAACTTAAATGCTGACATACAGTTTAATATTTGACATGAAAACAAAGTACCTTAAAATGGTATTCACATACTAAATAATACTAACTAAATTAAACAGCAATTACTTAACATTAAGCTAGCACTTCAATTCATACTTCAAGTTAAAAATTTAACTTGCAGTTAAATAGAAAATACTTTCAAAAAACCATGAACTTCTATTCCCCTCACTCCGTTTATGATTCTTCCAGCTGCTGGATCGACGACAGTCTCTATCTCTGGATCTTCTCGGTACCCATCACCCTCTCCCTGCTGGCCAGTTTCAGTAAGAAGCAACGACTTTGTCATCTCATACGGAACACATAAGCCTTTATCTTTGTTTCTTTCAGTCTTTCTCATCAACGTGCTGCGTGTTATTGTGCGCAAGTTGCATCCACAATCGGCTCAACCGGCTCCACTTGCAATACGCAAAGCAGTGCGTGCTACAATTATTCTGGTTCCCCTCTTTGGATTGCAGCACTTTCTGTTGCCCTATAGACCCGACGCCGGCACTCAGTTAGATCATTTCTATCAGCTACTATCGGTTGTGCTGGTCAGTCTACAAGGCTTTGTCGTTTCGTTTCTGTTCTGCTTTGCCAATCATGATGTAACCTTCGCTGTACGCACCTTACTCAACAAATGGGCACCCAGTCTTGTGGCTGCGCCGCCGGCCGGGAGTAATACTGGACAATTGGCCACAACCACGCCCAGTCGCGAGCTGGGTGTCTAAGCCGCACCGCAGCAGAATACAAACCATCGATATGCTTCAGTTGCGTTTCTAAGATACAGACAAAGAAGAATAGGAAGGAGAAGCTAGATGAAAACACATTTGAAATACTCCAAAAAAGAGTACAGAGGGTAACTCCAAAGAAATCCATTATAAACACCGATCCCAAGGGTTAGTCCCAGAGCAAACCCGTAAAACTCTCTGACACCTCAAAGAGCTTGAAATGTAAACCTAGTCCAAGCTAAAGATGAAAACCCACTTAAGTACCGCCCAGTTGCTAACTAATTGACCCAAATATTATCGTATCGTATTCGTCTCTTGTGGGCATATCAATTTGGGCAGGAACAACCAAAGATTTGTTGTTCTCGTCCTTAATCTGTGTCTATTTTGTGTGTAATGGGCAATCGCTTACAGATAACTGTATTCCAAATAGATGTAATGTAATTTTTTTTGGTAGTTGTATTTTAACAAAACGTAAGCTTAAAGAAATATGGTCAAGGCACTTGAAAGCAAAAAAAAGAAACTAAAATATATAAGCAGAAATCTGAATCTGCCCAGGATGAACCAAATACGTACTCCATGTACCTACAGAATGACAGAATGTTTGTGCCAATGCAATGTCTATAGAGTATATATCCAGCTACATATATTATATATACTATATATTTACATATTCATATATCAGAATGTTAACCAAACAAATATTTATTCTATTTATCATGCTCTGAAAGAGAAGATACTTGTGGCTAACGAGCTGCGCTGAGAAGTATGCAAGGTTTTGGAAAGCGGAGCATGATGGCATATTTATGATTGTTATTCACGTATATTTAACCAAAGAATATATGTAAAGTTGTATCTGACTATGCAGTGAAAATAAATCACATTATCTATCAAAAACCTTTGTTGAGTTTCCTTGTGTGAGAAAGATAACTGGTGGAGGAGGAAATATGGTGAAGGAATATGTAAAAAAGGGAATCGAATACAGACAAAAAAGTAATGGAGAGATAGAGATCTCAATAGCTTTAAAACCCCTACAAGTCAAAGGCCTCTCAATAAAAAAAAAACTTTTCTCGAATTTCCACATAAATTTGTTCGCATTTTATTTCAATTGGTTTTTGCTTTTATTTTATGTTTGATTTCCTTTTATTCTGTTATTTAATACCATTGCTTGCCGGCGTTTTGTATTTCGTTTGATGTCATATGGTTTTGTTTTTCTTTTTTTAGATTTATTTTTAATATTTGTTTTTGGTTTTTTTTTTGTGTTTTTATTATTTATGAAAGAGCAAAAGAGTGTAGAACAAAACTAATACAAATACAAATACAAGAATAATTATAATCGTAATTGTAATTATAATTATAATTAATAATAATATATGGTACATAGTACTACATACGATACATCCATATCAATACATATGTAGTGGGTATGCACGCGTATAGTTCAATTCTGGCAATAAGTTATAAGTTATAATGTAATGTAATACCATAATATGCATCTAAATCTTGTGTAAATCGAGTAATTATCTCTACGATCCTCCAACTTGTTCATTTCCAAAAATTCTTCTATCTTTTTCGTTACGTTACGTTTCGTTTCGATTTGTTGTGTTTTCTTTTGTTTAGCTTAAAACTTCGATATATATATATGTGTATATATATGGCATATATATGTTATGTGGTTGTTGTTGTGGTAGTTGTTGTGCTTCACCCAATGCACGATATATATACAATATACCCAATGCATACATGTATATGTAGTACTTGTCGTAAAAACATGGGCATTATCCATGCTTGATTTAATACTAAAATACTCGTTAATGGGCTTGCTTTCCTTTTGTTAGCTGCGATTTAGTTGGATTTTGAATGTTCTTTTTTTCTAGTGGAGACAAAGCAGAAAGTATTTTTCGGAACCACTCTGAAACACATGAATCAATGCAACTGCAATGCTAAGCACAATACAATACAATCCAATACAATACAATACAATGGAATATAATATAATTGAATATAATGGAATAATATAGGGGTATAATAAGTTAGTATGGTTGCTTGGTAAGTTGGTTAAATTGTGGTTAACTAATCGTAATCGTAATCGTAGTGCGTACAAAGTATTCTCCATAGACAATCATAATTAGCATACATATTCAAATATAGTAGACAGTTATCGATTGGGATGTTAGGGGGTGTATCTGTGTGTGGGTGAGATCGTGTATGAGTGTATGTGTGTTGGGGATCGTTAAATACTTCTAGATAATCTTATAGTTAAATGTTTCAACTGCAACTCTGATTAAAGAGCTTTAGTTTTTTGGGCGCGTTCCGTCGACAAAGCGGCTACGTATAATTTCTTCTTCTTTTTGTCTTTTACTCCGATTCTCTTTTGTTTTCATTTGAAATTTATTCCTGGTACTTCTTGTTCAGTTTAGATTTTCTTTGCTAAGTACATGTTAAATGTTGGGGTTACGAGTTCGACTGCCTCGCCATGCGATTCTCAAGGCAAGGCCCTGCTCAGAGAACTTCACATACATATATGGTAAGTACCGTATTAGTCGCCCGCTTATTGGCATCGATTTGGCTTGCTCTCGATTGGTGCTTACAAACTAGCTTGTGTTATCGTTAGCGCTTTCGATCATTTAAAGCGTCGATCGAAGCTTTTGTTAGATTTTGGGTACTTGTTGAACTCCTTGAACTCGTCTTGAATGTAAGTGTGTCGGGTGTGTGTTGTTGTGTATGAATGTGTATGTATTGTAGATTTTAAAAATGTTGAAAGTTGCTTGATAAACATGAATCTATGTAGAATTGCCATATCATTCTTTATGTAGATATCTTTCCATCCATACCTACTATACACATATGCGTGTATATTTGTTTGTATTTTCATATGTATATATGTACTTGTATGCTTGTGTGAATGTTGAAATAATTTTAAATGCATTTCATGCTTAGTTTATGATTTCATTAGTTATTCGTTCACAAGTTTTCAGTTGGGTTCAGTTTTTCTATTTATTATTTGGTATTTTGTTTGCCTGTTCTCAAGTTTTTGGTGCTTTTGTTCCAGTTGTCAATTTCAGTGTGTGCATTCGTGCATTGTTGTTGTTGGTCTATTTAAGTATCTATTTCTAATCCGTCCTGTCATCCCTGCCTCATCATCTACGTCTCTTCTATTCACTAATTCCTTTAGCTATAGTTAGGTATCTTTTACAGTGTACACTGTGACCGAGTCGCTGACTTAAGAATTTGTACAGCTACGTAACACTTCGAGTAGTATTAAGGTATCAGAAAGGATATAGAAATAAGTAAGGATAGTATTCAGATAAATGTATTCTTTAAGAAGTCTACAGAATGTTAGTGTGGTAGAGTAATCAGAAAATTGATATTGTGAAGATTTTGAAAGGCTAAAGAATTAGATTTCGATATACAGGAATTGAATATATTTCTAATCATTGTAAAATTCATCATTCTATCTATGCTTATCTCAGGCAGAACTATCAAAAAAAAAACCTTAGAAATGTTCGATCAATTAGGTTAGTTAGCTATTTGTTTTGTTTGGCCAGCGCCAACTCGAGTCACATGTTTATATTGCTTTCTTGAATAATGTCACACGATCCTGTTTGGTGTGTGGCACGTTCTGCACCAGACTGATGTGAGTGGGTAATGCGATATTATAATAAGATAAATCAATGTTTTTTTCAATGCGTGCATTAAATGGGATGATAATCCATAGGGGGGTCACTTAAGTTGCTCCTGCACACATATGTACGTATACTAAAGGGATGTTTAGTTTTAAATTATTTCATATATAGTAGGTATATGCATAGAGTCCACTGGCAAGACGAACGAATGAACAAATGAACCAAGGGTCACAATGATCAAATGAACGAACGAACGAGAAATCGGATAAATAAATTTACTTTGGTACTCGAAAGCTTTTTGTTAGGTAATTTGTATCGATTATCAAATGTTTATCAATTGTTGAGTATCGAATATCAACTAGCCATAGTTGGATATCGAATATTAGGTCTCAAAGAGCGTACATACATCGCTAACCAACTATTGACTATTGATCTCGACTGTATCCAATTATCGAATATCAATCCTCGACTATCGTCTCTTGATTATCGTTTATCGACTATCGATTTTGAGTCCTTGAGTATATGTCCATTTCATTTGCAATCCGGTGAGCTCGCTCTTTTACGGGCACATTTGGCGAACATTTTGCTTTTGGGGTCGATTCGGTTTTTTTTTTTTTTGGTATTCGGTTTGTCCAATCTTTGGTATTTTTTAAATGTATTTCACATTTTTTTTTTTTTTGGTTTACGCTTTTCATGCATTTGCTTAGTTCCTCCGACATGTATATCTATATACATCTCTATACCTTTACACATATATGAATGTATTATAATGTATCCGTGTGTATATACTTATTATTCAATATATTCATAAATTTTACTATAAATCTTTTTTTAAAAATGTTACATCATATATATAAATACTTTATATATATGTATATATAGTATGTATATATATCCATGTATATATATATTTAAAATTTGGTGTTTCAATTTGCGCATGCAACTCCCACAACATTTGTGTTGCCTTCGGTTTTGTTTTCTCTTTTTTACTATCTTAAGTTTTATGTTTTCCTCTTCATCTGCTTCGTGTTCATCGTCTTCTGCTTTATCTCAGTGCCCAGTTGCCATGTAGATGTGGCCAAACATGAAGCACTATTTGAAAAAAAGAGTCTCGTTTCTTTTTAAAAAATGTTAAGTATTTTAGTATTTTTGTTATGTTTTTTTTCTTGTTAGTATTTTCTCATTAGTTTATAAATCTACTGACACACACATTGATTGCTATTTAGCGCTACGGAAAAGAACAAGGGGGCTTTCTACGACACATGTATAGGCTCAATTCTTATTTGTATGCATAAAGTACTTTTACGTGTATATTATGTGTATATTCATGTAGGGTATTAGCTATCCTGTTAGTTTTAGTATTTTGAGTCGAAAACCAGTTTGAAAATGCGAGTGCTGTTGTTGCTGTTGTAATAAGTATTTTCGTTTGTTTTTAATTCGTTTTTTGTTTGAGTGTGACGAGGCCAAGCGCAATTTAAGGCCGCTGGGCGTTGTTGCCACTTTTCAGTTACCCGTTTGTAGCTTTAAAACAGAAAGAAAAGGCCTAAAGTAGGTGCTCTGTTGCCAAATTTCACAGCGCGTTGCGCTGTTGCAGGTGCACTGCAACGTTGCCAATTTTCACTTGCTGCCTTTTGTTGTTGCTTTGGTATTATGTGTGGTGTGTTGTCTGTTGTTCTGTTGCAGTGGCAAAAATTAAAACAAATTGTTTTGTGTTTGGTTTTTGGGTTTTTCTTTTTGCATAGTTCCTTTTTTTGTTTTGTTTTGAATAAGTCACACATTTATTTAATAATAAATATATATATTTTTTTGGTATTTTTGTTAGTTTTTTTTAATATTTGTGGTTTGTTGATGTTTTAGTTTTGGTTTTTTTTTTCGTTTGTTGCTTTTATTCATAAGTTATAATTATAAAAATGGAATAATAAGTAGGCATAATAATAGTATAATGTAATATAATATAATAAGTTTCTTGGTTTCTTTACGCTTCCGTTTTGCACATACAATATTGAATATACTTTGGTATTTTTTGTTTATGTATTTTTTCCTCATTTAAGTTAGACGACGACGAATAAAAATGAAAGTAAAACGATTACATATAAGTCTATAATAATAATAATGGTTATAAGTATGTAAGATGTACTACGTCTTCGGCACGCACGATTTACATGCGTCCGTTTGATGTACGTATAATGTATTTGAGTTTTGCTTAGTATTTTTTGTTCTGTATTTTGTTGTTGTTGCGTTTCGCTGCCAAACTGCTTGACCTGACTGTGTCTTGTGCTTGCGTGTCCGAACATGTCTGTCAACGCGGTGTTAACGCGGCTTTGAATTTAGGTTTTTGTTTGGCTCAAATGAATCGACGCGAATCGAATTAAATCGAATCTAATTGAATGAAAGCTTTGTTTTAAGTACGTAATTATGATAACATTGGTTAAGTGAATGCAATTAATATAATTAATACTTTAATTAAGTTAATTAACGAACACAAATACAATATAGCAATTATGACGGCCCGTCCATGTGGACGCACCGGGGCTAATCTGAATAAATAGTATTAATTAATTATATGAATATTTTATGTTCTTTGTTTTTACTTTCTCTTTAGTTAAATGAATAAACATTAAATAATTTAGTTAAGTAATTGTAATATTCAATTTAATTTAATTTAATTTAAATTTAATTAAAAAAAATTAAGTTATTTTCATTTTTTAGTTGTTTTTTTTTTTTTTTTTTTGGTTTTTTTGCTTGTTATGTTGTGTCTTTTCTCAGTATTATTTGGAATTGTTGATGTTGTCTGGTGTCGATTTATAGACAATCTGTCTGTTCGTACAAATTTCAACCTGTTGTGGTATTTTTTGTTTGTTTCTTTCTTGTTGCCTCTTTTAAGCTTTGTTTTAGTATTTATTTTTGTTTTTCGTTAAGTAAGTATTTTGTCTCATGGTACCTTTCTTGCGTATTCGAATGCAGTGCTTGTCCGACGAGTAAAGAATATAAAGAAATATAAATTTTCGCTAAGATTTCAATCAATCATAAAAATTTCGTTTAGCATACAAATCAATAAAGATACAATATATGTATAGATAAAATACCAAAATGGTATTTTAATGAATTTTGACTACAACTCTCTGTCGAATGTTAAATTTGCATAGTTTTTCTCCACATTCTCATTATAATGGGTTCTTCTTCTGCTTTACTTAGAAAGAGATAGATAGAGTTTTAGCCAAATGAAAAACATACTTAAGTTGGTAATTTCTGGGTTTTGTTTTCATGATTTTTTGTTATTTTTTTGTTGATTTTCTTTTTTGTTTGTAGTTTCTCTTAAAGATTTCTTTTGTTTTCTGTTCCCCCAAAGCGACGCTTAGGTCGTTTTGGTTTTGTTAGTCTTAAAGCTAACCTGCAGCACCCGATTGCCCAGAGTATAGCCGTTGAGTGATTGTATGGCTACCACAGCCTCGTCGTAGTTGGTCATGGTCACGAAGCCGAAGCCCTTGCACTTGCTCGTCTGCAGGTCGCGAATCACTTTCACCGACTGCACTGCTCCGAAGGGGCCGAAGAGCTGCCAGAGCACATTCTCCTCGGTTTCGGGCGCCAGATTATAAACAAAGATACACCATCCGGATCCGGTCATTGCGTTGCCTGGCAATATCGAGTTGGCCAACAGATCACCAGCCAGTGGTGAGTATCTTTATTCGATTCGACGACGATGAGGAAAAGAGAGAGACAAAGACAGATTAGTACGCATATAATGGCTGTCGTTACAAATATATGTTGTATGTATATATATTTATTTATATGTATATAAATACGATCGAGTAGGTACTTGAGCTTGTATTCAGTTTATGGTACATTTATCGTAATAAGTGTGTCGATCCCTCCTCAAGTATATGTAAGTATAAACACTTAGGAAACTAGAACGCTATGCTGGGTGTGTGGTTGGCTCTGGAATACCCTTGCAACAGATTTAAATAAAGTTATATATTTAAGTTGTATATCTGATGACGATCTTTTTTATAAATAATACTTTGCTATATATTTTAAGGCACTAATGGAAAGATTTAGTAGTTTCAACTGAAGACAATCCTCGATCGGACAAGAACCTTTGTTACCGACTACAATAAATTGTGTACACCTGCAAGGGTATTTAAACTTCGACATGTGCCGCAGTTCGCTTTACTTTTGGTTGTTGGTTTTTTTTTTTTCATAAATTGTTAGTACATGCTTTATAGGTTACGTAATAGTATATGGATGCCACCATTACACTGTGCTGCATGGAATTTCGTAAGCATTTCGTATGCGTATGCACTATAATATAACCCAATTGATTGTTCAGATGAGAGCACAAGCATGTAATTGTCGCTTTTGTATCGTTCAGAAAAATATATATGTAGTACTCGTAGTTAGGTATACGAAATCAAAGCAGAAACCGGGAAAGAAGTTCTTGTTGAAAACGGATACCGAAAATATGTTACAACGAGTGATTAAATAGACTTGGATGAAAACCGAAAAAACATGAACATGTATTATAAATATAGAGAAAGATATATATATGTGTATATAGAGATAGATATATAAATTAGTAGAATATATAGAAAATCAAAATGATGTACTTGATGCATGCTCTGCAAATAAAAAACATAAAAACACACAAACTGAGAGTGACTGAGAGAGAAAGAGAGACAAAAGGATTTGTGTACATGAACTAAATACGAATACGCAAATATGGGAATAAGTTGGGGAAACCATTGAAAAATGATATAGGAGCAGATGGATTCTTACAGTTACACACAAACATTAAGTCTAAACATTTATTATTTTGCTTTAAATCAAAAATTAAAGAACAGCAATCAATATATGTAAGTCTGTCAGTGTATGAGTGTGGTTGTGTGTATGTCTGCGAGTGTGCGTGTGTGTGTGAGAAATTAATAAGTCGATTTAAAATTCACCTTTGCAAACCCTTGTTAATCGCTAACATGGGACTTTTTCCAATGCTAAAAATGATGAGAATTTGTTTTTTTTTTTTTTTTTTTGTTAAGAAAAAAGAAAACCGAAATATGCCACATAAGAGGTAGGAAATAGAAACAAAGTTATGTATTGTACATGTTCAAATCCATAAGATATAATAATGAAATCAACCAAACTCAAACCATTGCATAAGTTTTCAACCAAGTTGCGTACATATGTTTTATGTTTTAAACGAAAGTCGAAACAAATCGAAACATGTCTGGTCTAGTTTATATTTTATTTTAGTTCTTATTTGTTTCCTTATTTGTCGGGAAAGCGCGTCGAAAGTGGAAACTCAAAATCAAGAAATGTTCTGATAAATGTCGTAAACTGTTCGGACTGCCCAATGAAATAAAGAGTGGAGTGCATAGAGTAGGATACTCAATAGCCATAATAGATAGCATCGAATATACTCGGAAGGGTCTGATTTCCCAACATATTGATCTTCCACAAGCGTCAGATAATGTTAGGTTGCCATATTATTAACTAAAAACTACAAAAAAGTGATTTTCTTCTTGCAATTTGATCAACATGAACAAAATATATGACACAATTCGTGCCACACTCTGACATATGTCATGGAATGACTTTTTTACCGTGCCATATGTATATGACGCAATTATATCTCAATCTGTATGACACAATTATAAAATCTTCAAAGGCAGTGTATAGATCCATTATCCGACGCTAGTGGAAACACCTTTATTATATAACAACCCCCAGATATAAAGCTAACACATACTTTGTATGACCAGCCAGTGGAAACCCATCACTAAAGCAACTAAAACAATCTTCAGTTAGTAATACATGAACTTTACTGTGACACTACTCACCTGATGCGTCCGGCCGATGGCAAGGCACCGGCCAAACGGCGTGTGGCCGCTGCCGCTTGAGGTGTCAAATAGGCGGTTAGGGGTGGGGCGATCTGGGCCTTGGCGCTATTGCTTGGATTGTTGGCGAACTTGACAGTTATCGGTTCGGCATAGCCCTTTGGTGTCTTGCCGTTCAACTCTTGTATGGCGCGTTCAGCTTCGTTGCGTTGATCGAAACGTATAAAACCGACACCCTTCGATAGACCTATAATGATATTATCATTTGTTGAGATACCCAAGTGATGGTGGGTAGTGTCATCAATGGCACCTACCAGAAATATTATCACAGAGTATACGAGATGTAATTATTTTGCCAAACGAAGCAAACATCCCCTCCAAGTCTGGTTGTGATAGATTTTTCGGAAGACCCGATACATATAAATTAGCACCCTTTATAGATTCTGAACTTGGACGGGCGTATGATACTTTAATAACCTTATTCTGCAAACGCAAACCGTTCAGGGTGTTCACAGCCTTCTCAGCATCCTCGGCGCGCACATAGTTCACGAATCCATAGCCCAGACTCTGGCCTAAAGAGGTAGCACGATTAGGTACAAAATGGTTTATTAGTCTACAGTCTACTTTAGATGCAGTCACAGAACTTACCCTGCTGCAGAGCCGGGTTGAGTGCAGTCAATGATGCCGGCAAGACTGTAAAGAGAAGAATGTAATTCATGTATGTTAAATTCATGTTATAAATGGTAGGGTAAAGTTGACATGCTTACTTAATAAGAAGTGATCAAATTATAAACAAATTCTACGCATATCGAAAGAAATAAATCTTATAAAACTAAACAATTTTATTGACTTTATTGCGATGCAATACAAGCACAATTGGCAGTAAGATTTACAGCACATACTGTTAGCAACAGACAGCTTTGAAGGGATGTGAGTAGCTGCGCTCTGTTAAACATTAACAGTAAGAAATACATAATACATGCATAGCATAACATACTGTTAGTAACAGCACGTTTAAGCGGAAATTAGATTTTTGCAATGAATTTATAAAGGAATATAAGATCTTTTAACCTTTAAATAAATAATAAATAATGTACAAATTAATTTGTTTTTACGATGAAATAATAAAGGAATATAAGATCTTTTAACCTTTAAATAAATAATATAAAAATTAATTAATTTTAAAATTATATAAATAATGCCACTGCAAATCAAAATCGTGCCTTATATCATAGCTTAGGACTAGAAGAATTCATAGAATATTGGATTAATATTTACCCAAATTACCTGAGACTTTATCACGCACCAGTTTGCAACTCTCCAACTCACCAATGCTTGAGAAGAGCGATCGCATCTCCTCTTGCGTCATGGTTTGTGGCAGATAGTTGACTATCAAATTGGTACGCGACTCATCGTTACTCCCATCGACAGAGCCGTTCGCGCTGCCGTTCTTCACAATGTCCATTGCGTTGGTCATTTTAGCGTTAAGGCTTTCGCTGCTACTGCTGCTGCTGCTGCTGTTGTTGCTTTTGTTGCTGCCGCCGCTGTTGCTGGCGTTGCTGCTGCTGCTGCTGCTGCTACTTGCGTTGGCACTGGCTGCGCTGTTGGCAGCGCTGCTGTTGCCGTCGCTGTTCACGTTGCCGTTACCGCTGCCGCCGCCGCTGCTGCTGTTGCTGTTGCCGCTGCCGGTGCTGCTGATGCTGCTGCCGTTGGCGTTGCTGTTGCCGTCGCTGTTGCCGTTGGTACTAATGATGCGGCTGTTATTGGTCACTGTAACTGTTAACAGTTACAGTTACACTTGCAGTTTACAGTTACAGTTAGGGCTGCTGTTGTGCAGCTGTTAAGTTTCTTTTGCTTGCGCTAGCGGGGCCTCTCTATGCGATTCGCAATGTTAGAAGCCTTCGCTTTTGGTGTTGTTGTTGTTGTTTTTGTTGTTGTTGGTTGTGCTTAGTATTTAATCTCACTGCTTGGTTTGTTACGCTTAGAATATATATGCCTTGGTATTTTTTTCTTGTTTTCTTTAGTATTTTTTTACTTTCTCGAGCTCCGACTGCGCTTTGCACAAGTCGCACATGAAGTTGATTTTGTCGCAAGTTTTCCTATGTCTTCTCTCTTTTTTTTTTCAATATTCTGTCGCGTTTTCTTTTGGGTTTTTAGATCAACTACGATCGCAAAAAAAATAGTATTTGTTTTTTTTTTTTTGGTTTGTTAATTATCTTAAGTGTCGTAAACCGTTCTTTGGCTTTGCTTAGAGTTTAAAATTTAATTTAAGTTGAAGTTAATTTTTGGTTTTTCTTCTCTGTTCTCTTTTTATTCTTCTTGCTTTGCTTCTTTTTTTAGTTAGTTTTAGATAAAAGAGTAAATTTTGCTAATAGTTTTTGGTTTTTTGGGGGGTTTTATGTGATTTTTGTTTAAGTTGTTATATCGAGTACCTTCGTTTTCTCCGTCAGTTTGCTCTTTTATTCGGTTTATATATAAAATTGCAAAAATGCAAAAAGATAGCAATAATTTTCTTTCTCTTCTTTTTTTTTGGTATTTCTTTTGTATTTTCTCTAATTAGCGCTGGTTTCTGCTCGACGCTTTCGAAATTATTCTTGGAACTTGGTTTTATCAATGCAAATACATGCACACATATAATATATATCTATATATATATAGTATATGTATATGTATATGTACCTCTTATAGTTCTCGCCTTGTATATAGTACGTTTAAATATGATTATTCGTTATATATTCTGTTTATGTTTAATAGTTGTTGGTTTTGTTTGGTGGTGTTTGGTTTTGTTTTGCTTAGTTGCAGTTAAAAATCTTACGCTCCTCTCGCCGAGCTTCTTCTTCTTCTCCTCCTTCTTTTCCACTTCTACTTCTAATCTGTCCGCAGCTTCTCTTCTTCCTTGGGTTGACTGATAAATGTTGCTGTTCGATTGCTCGCTCGTTTTACTCAATCTGTGAAGAGATTCGGGATAAATCATAGAAATCAGTTAGTTCTTATGCACTTCAAAGAGTCAGGAACCAGAAGACACTGTGTAAGAGTGAGAGGGAGATAGACTGAGAGTATTAGCTGTTTAATCACCCCCTTTGACTGACTGTCTGCAGCCTCTGGGAAAACCCAAAGCCCAAAAATCAGTTCATTAACTTTTTTTCGAATTATTTTTTTTTCTTTTGGTTTCGTCAGCACAAAACTTTGCTTAATGGTCTGGAATTTAATTAAATTGGGCTCTGTGTCTGTGTGTGTGTGTGTGTGTGCAAGTGGCTCAATGGATTAGCCGCTCAGCGGCTTTGTGGTTCATTGAGTGCTCCAAGTACGAAGTACGAATGCACTCAAGCGCCAGCAGCGTGCTTTATTGTTGTTGTTATTCCGTCAAACTCAGCGAATTTCACTTGAGCTTTAAGCTGCATACCCATTGTATGTGGTGTACACAGCGGGAGTATACACGAATAGCTGGCAAGTGTATGAAGGCATATAAATGAGAAGGAAAGGGTACCTTGGGTACGCCAAAAGTTTTATACTCATGAAGGTTGTTATCACCTCAGATTGTTGCAATACTATTTATATTTAATGTTGCAGAATTGAATAGTTTTATCCGTTTTTAATATTGTGTTTCTATGGTAAATTATTTCTAAAATTAAAACTGGTTTCTATAAATACAATATCATTTCAGCCGATTATTCCTTTGATAGTTATATGTTATAGTGGTCCAATTTTGAATGAATTGTAAATGCATTTTTAATAAATAGATACACTCTGATTTTGTAATTTTGGTTGCAACATCTTGACAGATAACAGAAAAATGATTTTAAAATAATTTGTTAAATTTGCAAAAATATGTTCCGAATATTTTTCATATATTTTTAAGAGAATGTTATGGAAAATACCTTCTTCAAATACTCTATGTAAAAGGCTTGACTATATCTATGTATTAATAAAAAATACAAATAATATAAAAATAACCTTATTCAGATTTTTCATATTTAATGAAATAAGAATGACAAAGCATTGCAGAACTGCTATCAAAGCAACCGAGTTATTGTGCAGGTGTTTTAACATACTAAGAATTTATTAAATAAATAAATAAATCATTTATTTATTTCTCTTCTGCCTTTGCTACAGGGTATTTCACAAGTCAGTCAGCTTGCACAATGCAATTAGAGTCGAAAAAAATAATTCCAATTGGAATCATGCGCTGCCTTTTTGGTCCAATTGGCGAAATGAACGTGGGGGTTGAAAAAGGAGCGCTGAGAGAGAAGTTGGGAAAGAGAGAGAGAGAGAGGGAGAGTTAGGTAGTGTGAGGGAGCGAGGTAGCGGAAAGGCCTAGCGTTGCGTGTGAGTGTGTGTGTGTGTGCGGGAATGGGAAAAGCGAGCGCATTGAAAATAGGGTAAAAACCTGACGCGAAAAACAAACAAACAAGCCGCACCGCACTGCGTCCCGCTGTCGCTGTCCCGCTCCCCCAACCCTGAGCCTTTCCCTCTCTGCCTGCCAGGCAGGAAACAGGACATCGACGGCGCTGCTGCCGCTGCCGGTGCTGGGTGCGGCTGGGAGAGGGTCAATGAACTCACTGCCTGTGTCGCCTTTTTCCCTTCTCCTTTCCCGTCCCCTTCCCCTTTGTTTGTGGCTTTTCTCTCTGTTTTCAGAGTTTTCTTTGCTGCGAGATCGTTGCGCTGCGGCTTGTTGTGGTTGCTCATGTTGTTGTTGTGGCATGTGGCATGTGGCACGACAGAACAGCTGTTGCAGCTGCGTTCAATGAACTTGCAAATGCAGCGCAATAGGCGCAAGGGAGGAGGGAAGGGGGCGAGAGAGAAGTGGGCGTGTGTGGGGGCAGCCACTTGAAAGATGAGTGCGAAAAACGGCAACGAAAACAAAAACAAACAAGCCGCAAAAAGACGTGGCTGCCACAAAGCAGCAAGCAGCCAGGACGAACGACACACACACTCACACACACACACACACATTGCTGCTGCAGTCGCAGCTTAATTGTGCAAGCTTGCAACGCTGCCTCTCGCTCTCACTCTCTCCTGCTCGCACCTCAAGGGCCAGCGACCCTGCTGCGAGATAAGTGTGTGTGCTTGTGCCTCTGTGTGTGTATGTGTGGCGTGTGTGTGTGAATAGAAACGTGCAAAAAACAGCGAAGCAACAAACAAAAAGGAAGCAAGAAGAAGAAGAACGAGTGTAATTGACACTTTTGCGCCGATATCTGTGACCCCATTTAAAAATGTGTGTCGCCTTAGTCGCCTTGAGCAGCACCTTGAGGTGGGTCAGGGCAGCTGCTGCTGCTTCTTGGCGGCCAAGGGTGAACACGGCACGGCACGACCATAGCCTGGAAGAGGGGGAGCGCCAGAGGGCACTAGTCACTGAGATTGTAGGAGTGCGAAAGGGAGAGAGAGAGCGAGGACATACTGAGTGTGTAAGACAGCGACGCGTAGACTAGACCAAGAACGTTTAACCTCATAGAGGCAGCAGCTGTCTATATCTATCGTTTGCTATCTCCCTCACACACTCTCTCTACACTCTCCCTCTCTCTTTCTCTCTCTCTCTCTTTCTTATTATCTTTTATAAAGCATTTAAGTATTTTATTCTGCTTTTGCCATTTCTAATGATCATTTTTTAGTTCTTTATTGAACTTTATGGGAATTTATAAATTTTTTTTTTTTTTTATCACTATATTCTTTGTATATCTTCATCTTTTATCTTCATCATTCGTATACAGTTTAAAAAATTTGTCGTATTCTTAAATACATATCCTCAAGTATACACCTCAACATATCATAAAGTATTATAATTATTTAAAATACTTTTCCACCCCTGGTCCTTTTTCTTCACCATTCTATACCATTTTTCCCCTTTTTTCAAAAATAGAAACGTTTATTTTGTTTAATAAAGACTTTCTACACATTCTTTCCCCTCCATTTCCATGCCTTTATAAATACGAAACTTTCTACCAAATTTCATATCCTTCGCGTGATTGTAGCACCGTAAAAAACACTCATTATATTCATTCCACATATTCAAATTTCCGTGTTGTTGTTGTTGTTGTTATGGTTTCCCATTGTTTAGTTTCGCTTGCGTATTTATAGATCATATATCACATAAATGTTTTTCATTAGTTTCACACACACTCGAAAAAAAATCAGTGAGACACTGGAAAAAAAAACGCTTGTACTAAATACTTACAGATCACTCGCCATAAAAGTGAGACAAAACTGGCAACACGCAAAGCGCACACGACAACAACAGAAAAAAAAGCACAGAAAAAAAATTACACATATATTATAATGATATACGGTATATATAGTATATAAGGCGAAGGAATGGGGGAGGTTGAGAATGGTAACAATACGAAACAGTCATAGAAAGCTGGGTCTATTGATTGCGAAACCCTCACGCTCTTTCCCTCACACACTCTCTTGCTTGCTCGCTCTCACTCTCTCCCTGCCTCTTTCTCGCTCTTCAGCTTTCGCGGCTCCAAAGCGATTGTCTCGCTTTGTGTTAAATACGATTGCTATCTCGCTCTCGCACCTTTGTTGAAATGGAGGCCTCCTTGACGTATTTTAATGCCCTCTGCTGTAGTTGTTGTTGTAGTAGTAGCTGCAGTTGCTGTGGTTTTTCTTCTTGTTGTTGTTGTTGTTTCTTTTTGCACAGATTAACCCAACCGAAAAAAAAATATATATATTTGACTAGAACTTGCTGAACACAATCGATGCGATGTTTCTTTGGTTGTTGTTGTTGTTGTTGTAGTAACAACGTGTTTATTGCAATTTTCCGGGGCCCGAAAACGAATGAAAAAAACAATGGCTAAACGAATCGAATTCGAGTGCTAGACGATAGTTTACGATAGTTGCGATAGTTGTTGTTGTTCTTCCTTGCACAGGAAGTTATTGCACAGTTGTTGTTGTTGTATTTGTTGTTGTTGCTGCTACTGTTGTTGCTGTTGTTGCGGTTCTAGTTGCAGTTCCTCTACTGTGGTTGTGTCTGTGTTTGCTTCAGTGTCTTGGTGTGTGAGTGTGTGTATAGTGTGTGTGTGTAGTGTGTGTTGGATTTGTTGTTGTTGAGTTGGAAAAAACCGAGAACACAACAAATTCTGAGTGAACTGAGAATCGAACACAAAAACCGGTGCAGAGGAGTCAAAAAATTATAAATGAATGTTCTCGAACGAGAAACACAACCGAATGGAGAATCAAAACCGAACGAAAGCAACGAACGAACGAACGAGCACGGCACGACTGAACGACTGAACGTTACGAATCGTATCCTGCGCTGACCGAGCTCGATTTCTAGCCAGAGCCTCCCCTCCCCTTCCTACACTCCTGCACTCTCGCTCTCCCGAGAGAGTAAGATAAAGAGTGAGAGAGTGAGAGCGTGCGAGCGAACATTGCGTGCAACCACCGCGGCATCCTTTGTATCCTTTTCGCACCCAGCGCAGTCTCTCTCTCGCTCTGTTGCCGGCCGGCCTGGCCTGGCCTGGCTCGGTACACACCCTTTCGCGCAAGCGAGACAGCACTAGCCAGAACCGACGCAAGCTCGTTCTCTCTGCCCCTCTCTCACTCTTCCTCCTGCGTTATTTGGGGGTTTCGGGTGGGGGACTACAACTGTGCAAGGGGTGTACCACTTATATACAAACATTTATGGAGAGATATGCATGCGTAGGTACAAATATATAATATATATATATGTATATACAGATATATGTTGGTTATCCCGACTATGTGTACTTTGATATGCAAAGCAGATTAAGAGTAGCATCTGGTACTCTGAAGCTCAACAAAAGCCACTTTCATCTTAAGCGCACGTCGAAAGCTCCATCAATATTTACACAGAAACTTAGGCGAATTGAAATTGTCGTCAATCAGCGGCAGAGCCAAAGATCAAACACGGCACTATAGCGCTGTAGAGCATTTTATAGCCAGGTATGTGCCTGCGATATACCCTGTAACTAGGCAACCAAAGGATATACTAAAAAAAAATAACCAAATAGGAACTTAAACAAGAATTTCAGTGAGAAGTCTTCAATTTTTGAAAGATTTCTAACTGAATTTTAAAAGTTGCTCGAAATAATCTAACGAGTTACTCAGTATAAAGATTTTAAAGGTTTTTTTTTATAAATTGTATACAAAAATTTTAAAATATATGTAAAATTCTATAGAAATTATATTCAACTGCTGTAAACAATAATTTTAAAAGCTTTTCAAGCACATTAAAGCTCACCTCAAAGCTCGATACTTTATTAAAAATGTTAATTGCAATAACAAAGCACCTTCTTAAATCCACCTTATATTAATTCAGCCTGCCCGTTAAGTTCCCACTTTAGCTGCACTTAAGGCCCCACATCCGATTATACTCGTATATAGTCCTCGTGTTGCCAGACAATTTAATTGGATTATATTGTGGATAATCCCAACTGAATTTAAGATAAAAGCTTTACAAAAAGACAATGGAAATTTCGACTCAGCCGCACAAAAATGCACCCCGTTCTCTTTGCTAATACGCAATAAGGATATGACGAGCGTGTAAGACAGAGAGAGAGAGTATGAGTGTGTGTGCGAGAGAGAGAGAGATTGAGCAAGAGAGAGTGCGATTTTTTGCCGGTTCAGCCGGTTGCGTGTGTGCTGCGCTGCGAGAGAGCGGAGTACAGACAGATAGACAGAGAGACAGAGAGAGCACCTTGCAATGGGAGTCTATTAATCAGAGCTACACATCCACTTGCCACGCACACACATACACTAACACCCACACGCACACACACACACTGCTTCCGTATGATAAATAATGAAATTTTAGCATTGAAGACGAGTCACATTGCTGGAGCACAGCATTTTGGGGGGAAGTTGGAGCTGCTGGTAGTGCAGAGGGTAGCGCAGAGAGTGCTACGGGGGCTTCCATGGCAGGCTTTGCGCAGTCAACCTAAACATCAGTTTGGTTGCTTGGGTGGTTCCTCGCTTGGGTGGCCCCGGGGTGGGTTGCCCGTCCTTCTCTCCAGCCTCTCCTTCTTCCCCTCCTTCTCCTCCTCCTTCTTCTTCTTGAGTGGGCATCCGTTTGCATCTTTCTTTCGTTTTTTCTAAAGCGTTTCGTGGTATTTTTCTCCTGCCACCTTTCTTTTGTTTGTTGCTGTTGCTGTTGCGGCCTTTTCCCCCCAGCTTCGTGCAATTTAAAGTGTTTCTTCTTTTTTTCTTTTTTGCATAGGCTCTTCAAGATAATTTCGTTTATCTTTTGACCCAATTCGTTTAATTTTCTCTTTGGGGTGGTTTCTTCTTCTTTTTTTATGCTCTTGCTGTGGATATATTCACTTTGCAATGCGCAGGAGAAGACGCCTAATGAGATGCCATCTGTGTGGTCTAATGTAAACTTGTGACTTGATGTCATAAAAGATATTTCAACAACCTAACCTAACTTACCTCAGACTTTTATTGTAACTAGAATCTATACAGTATACATATATAATCGGAAACTGGAACATTTTTATTTAAATATTTCTATAAAACAATTTTTAACCTTTTACTTATATTTCTATTTTAAACCTTTCTATAACCTATTTCAGTTCAGAAATTAAGTTGGTCTCATTATTTTTACGAAAGTTTAATGAATTGATTACGAAAAGTTTAATGCTAAATTAACACATTATTAACTGCTTTAATTTCATAAGAATCTGACAACTATATATTATTATTTATACAAAAATATTCTGTCATAAAAAAATATTGTTCTTCATAATTTTCGCATTTTAATTTTACCTTCAATTAATACAAAAAATAAATAAATGTCTACAAAAAAATTTTTTTTTTTTACTTAGTAAATTTATTAATTCTTTTCAGATCAAAGACTAACAATAAGTTTTCAAATTCATAACTATAATAGTTAAGATTACAAATAATCAAAGCAAACGTCTCCCATAAATTTGCAGGGTAAACAATCTTCGGCTTGTGGCAAGTAAACTTTCGCTCTGTTTTTATTTTGCCTTGTCTGGTGCGACAAGGCCTTGAGTATTGAGTGTCAAGTGGTTGTTCGTCGCGTGTCAGCGTATATATATATGTGTGTGTGTGTGTGCATGTGCGTGTGTGTTAAATAAGCATTCATAATGTGGGCTACAAAGATGAATGATCCCAAAGTATTTTGGAATTTTTGTAAATTCCATATTCATATGTGAAGCGAAGCGTGAAGTTTTTGCATCAATTTGGCTTAGGTCTTTCGAAGAGGAGGGGAACAGGACATATTGTCCTGGGGCGAATATGCGCGAGTAATACAAGTAAGCTACATAAATGTGAAAATGTAGAAATGTAAAAGGAAAACAGAAATCTCATTTCCTCGACTATTTTTTTCCAGCGCTATCTCCGATTACTTTCATCTCATCTAGAACAATTACCTGACATTACTTAAGCTGCTGTCGGGGCCAGTTTACCTACGCTTACAAGGGTAAATCGCCAGGACGAGACGAGGAGAAACAAGTTTAAGAACCGTGCAACCCCTTTTGCGGGAACGGGAACGGGAACCCTTAGGCGGTAGTTTATCATAGCCCATATGTCTTCATTTTCCGTAAACATTTTCGACCTTAATATGCCGGCGGACATGTGTCAAAACGCCAAAATATATGACACGAAGCTCACCAAAGAGAGGGAGAGAAAGAGTGGTGAAGGGGTAGAAGAGTAGGAGAACGGATCGTTTTGGTAAACTAGTTCCCTTGTTCCAGTTGGAACCAAAACGAATCGCGTAGATGCGAAATGTAACAATTACGACGATACCGATCAACCCCGACTAGGAGCGCGAGGTTAACGAACGAGCGAGCTAACGATCTACCACCACAGAGAGAGAGGGAGAGAGAAAGAAAGGGAGAGAGAGAGGGAAAGAGAGAGGGGGAGAGTGAGAGCGCAGATCGAAGCAGCTGTCAAATCTTTATGGACAGCGACTTATTGACACTCGGCACGCACGACATGAGAGGAAGGGGAGATGCGAATTTGCAACAAGCCTTATGTAATGACATTCGCACAGTGGCGTAGAGCAAGAGGGGGAGGGGTGCAGTGGTTAAGTGGCTAAGGGTAAACTACAGTTCTAACTCTCTGCTGCACCCCCTTGGAAAGGTTTCGAAGCGACGCCAGTGCACTGCGCCTGCATTGTTGGCAAATTAGTTTGCGCCCCATTTTCGCGAATTCTCACTCTACCTCTCCCTTTCCCTCTACCCTCAGCTTGTTAGCGAGTGTGAGTTCAATGCACTCGGCAAGCGTAGCTCAGGTAGCAACTGACATTGATATCCATTCAATCAGCCATGGACCACAGTGCACTGAGGTTCCTTTCGAGTTGTTCCCGCTGTTCCTTCTCCTCCCCCAACAATGGCAACCCTCCTAATCAGTATTGCAACAAACTGACAGACTGACTGCCGGATAGACCTGAAACAAGGTTGCCTTCATTAGCGTGCCACACACTCGCACACACACCCGGGCGGACTAAGGGTTGTGTGGCCGTGTGCTAAATGAGACGTTACAATGGACAAGGTACCGCGATGCCAATCGCAATTATAGACAAAACTCCCGACTGAAGCCAATTAAACTTGGCCAGCAACACGCAGCGATGCTTGAAGCCAAGCAGCTTTAATTGCTTTGCAGGGCTTCGAAGGTTCTGTTTGATTAGAAAGCTCGGATAAGGGTAGTGTGGAGCTGAGCTTTTAGAGAATTTAAGTTTCTAATCGAAAAGTAGCAGATAGGTAGAGAAGTCTATAGGAAAAAAACATACAAGCAATAAAACTGAAGCTTATTAAGATAGATAGAGAAAGATAGAAAGGTTTAAAAGAAAGGTTGTCCCGGGAGGAAGAGAAGGACAATTAGCGAGGTAGAGAGAGAAAGGAAGTGAGTAAAGCTTACAAGCAAAAGCTTAAAGGAAAAGATAGAGAGATTGAGTGCGATCAAGCAAGACTTACAAAATGAAGGCTGAGCAAGTGTATAAAAAAAGAAGGAGAGAGAAAGGAAGCAACAGAAGGAAAGAGAGGGAGAAAAGACTGAGATAGAGGTGGGAGAAACAAAGATAAAAAGAGCGCAATGCAAATATCGGAAGATAACTCAGCTGGCTAAACCCGCTCGCTTACTCTGCCTGTGTCTCTCTCTCTCTATCTGTCTAGAGGTAGAGACCTCTCTGTCTTCCTCTCTCTTTTTCTCTCACTTTCTCCCTCTGTCTCTCTCTCTCTTTTCTCTATGCCTTCGACGATCAGTTTATGTAACACACAAGTGCAATTTATTTGCGCACATTTCATGCCATCTCTCTTCCCCTCTCTCCCCTCTCTCTCCATCTCTCCCCCTTTCTCACTCTATCTCTCCATCTCGCTCATGCACCTGCATGCAGCACCTGCAGCACGCAGGATATTGAACTCTGACACAATGCTATGTACAGCATAAGGGCGTGTGCCACACCCACCAAAAAAACGACAGCAGTCGCACTAGCATCGAGGCTGCTGCGCTGCCGCTGCCACTGTCGCTGCTGCTGACGCTGCTTTGCCGGCCGGTGGCCAACTTGTCTATGCAGGCAGCCTCTCCTCTGCCTCTGCTTGCTCGATGCCTGCGCTTGTTTTCCCCACATTCTGCCCACACTCTCACCACGCTCTGCCCACTCTCTGCCTGCCAGCCTGTCTGACCCGCTCTCTCAATTGTGCGCGCTCTCTCGCTCGCTTCATTCATATGCACAGTCTGCATGTATGTGTGTATGTGCGTGGCTATGCGTGTGCGTGTCTGTGTATTTGTGGGGCGTTGTTTTGATTTTGGTAGATTGCGCAATCTACACGCGGCACACACAATTTTTCAAGTCTCCTTCCCGGCAGCAGCAGCAGCAGCAGGAAGCAGCGCAGCAGCAGCAGCTCCCAAGAGAGAGTGTGAAGAGAGAGCGAGAGAGAGCAAGCAGCAGCCACTGCGCATGGCTGGCGAGGTGTGCGTGCGTGCGCGTGTGGGTGGGAAAGAGACGGGGGGCATTTCACTTGGGGAGCTGCGCACAATGTGCGGAAATTGAATTTGCGGCAGCAGCGCAAAAGGCAATAACAAAAGCGGCAACAGCAACAACAAACACAGCAA
Source organism: Zaprionus africanus (assembly GCA_018151435.1). Classification (NCBI taxonomy): domain Eukaryota; kingdom Metazoa; phylum Arthropoda; class Insecta; order Diptera; family Drosophilidae; genus Zaprionus; species Zaprionus africanus. Next base: position 6,831,200 of record JAECXB010000076.1, read on the forward strand.
CAACACAAGCAAAAACAAGAAAAGCTACAACAACAACAAGCAAAGCAGCCACAGCAACAACACTGCAAACAAAGTTGCCTTATTGCAGTTTCATGTGCTGTGCCGACGTGGCATAGCCAGCACAGCTAGGGGTGAGTGTGTGGGCGAGTGTGTGTGTGTATGCCACAGGCGCTCTCTGCCACTCACACACACACACGCACACACACAAAACCGGCTTTTGTTATTTCGTTAGCACATAAAACGGTTTTGATGTTTTTTTTGCGCTTTTCTCCATAAATTGCAACAGATATGAGCGCACACACACGCGCACACACACACACCTAACACACACAAATGCCTCCCCCTTCACCCTCCCCCACACGTGTGTCATGCACACGTCTGTCTACCTGAATGGAGAAACTCAGCAGTTCCATATTAACATTTATTGAACCAAGGGTAGCAAATATTACGGAATGTAAATAGCCCCCTACAGCGCAGGGCAGCCAGAGGGGGGCAGGTTGGTGGGTTGGGGGGAGAAGGTGTTTGGGTTCGCAGTGAAGTTTTGCATTTTTGATTTGACAACCGCAAAAGTTGAGAGACCTTTCTGCATATTGCATAGTGTTTGCACTAGAAAGTTATGCATCAATTTTTAAATAGTTCGAAGTTCGAACTTTGAAGGTTTTTACTTTCATATGCGGAGAGGGCAATGTAGAGTTATGACGATGAAGGGGGTCTCTTCAAATAGCAGATATTCTCAGAAGGATCACTATATATAATATCAATATCTATATAAACATAAAGTAGCTTCTTTCTTTGACAATCTCTTTTAGAATCTTAACTATTTTGCTAGAAAATATTATTATAGTATATTATTGTATTCTTATTAGATATTGGTATTAGTTTTTCAAATATAGATCAAATATAAAACATATTATATACATATATAGTATCATAAATACATTCATATTGGGACCTATTTTGCCCCGAAAATGCAACAGTTCTTATGCACGTTGAATGCATTCGTCATTTACAAATAACCTATTTAAAATTTTTTTACTATTAACACAAATAAGAAATCTTTACGAATTTACAGAGAATAAATAATAATTATTTTAGTATTTTGAAAATATATCATTATTATTAACCTTAACCTTATTAACCTATAGTATACATCTTCACTACACTCCACTTAGGTCTAAACGACCTAATTTTCTACGAAAATATAAGAGTCTTTTTTGATGCCTATTGAATGCATTCGTAATTTATAAAGAACCAATTTCTAATTTTTACTATAATATTTCCTTTGTAAACCTAAACTAGTATGAACTTAAAAAGAAAAATCCTTTACGAATCTATAGACAATAAATCTGACAATAGATCTCTATTATTAACTTAAAGAATACATATTTTCACTACAGTCCACTTAGGTCAAAACGACCTATTTTTCTACGAAAATGCAACAATCCCAATGCACATGAAATACATTCTTCATTTATGCACAACCTTTATAAAGTTCTTAACCCAAAAAATATACCTAAAGTCAATGGAAGGATACTACAGGCAATATCAGAGATACCATGATAATATATCTATGATAATTTATCTTTGCTATATCAACTTTATTATCAAATGGTTTTCTCTCAGAGTTGCCAACTCGGCTTGCCTTTCAACTTTCTGTATACTATGTAAATGTGCCATCAATATGCTACCTCGATAGAAAATACCATTATAAAATCAGCATGAATTTCTTCAACCTTATTACCGCTCCCCCACCCCGAGTATTTTGTTGTTTTTGGTTGGGTCCGTGCCTATATTAGAAATTCTAGATTTCCATTATCCCAAAACGCTTGACAGCGGAAAAGCACAATTTTCTTTTATTTCTGTCCGCTCAAGCTGTCCGTGTTGTTGTTGTTGTTTTTCGGACACGAATTTTCTTGGCAACGTCTCGGATGGCGTTATTTGCCAAGTTGAAAATTGCTTTTCAAGTCGCGTCAAGGCGGCCAATGACCAAAAAATAAAAAGAAAAATGAAAAGAAAAAAAAACCAAAAATAGCAAAAGTAAAAAAAAAAAAAACTTTTCTAATTAATTGTTTAGCACTTCATCTGCCTTGGCAACTTGGCAACTTTGGGTATACCCAACGTGAAGGCAGTAAGATTGGGGTATATTGGTTCAGCAGTCAGTGTGCTTGGATCTCGGGAACTATAGCAACAAGCGAGAGATTCCATCAATGTTTCGGGCAACAAACTTGGATCTAAAAATTAGGGAACCTTTTAAAGTGCAAGCAATACCAAGTTGAAAGGTTGCTTAACTGCAAATTACTTGCAATTACTTAAGGTATATGGGATAAGATTATCTAGCATTTATCACAGACTGCCTCCCACTACCTCTCTCTTCCTCGCTTTAAAGAAATTGAGGAAAATGCTCTAAGCAAAAATCGACCGCGATGCTGATGAAGGTCCTGGCTTGAATTCGAACAGCGCTTTACATAGTACGTACTTTGTAGCAGGGTTGCAACTTGCCAAGTCTCACTGCACTTTTCACAAACGCTTTGACAAGCTTGAGGGTTTGAGGTTATGTAAAGTATGTACGTAGGTTATGTACTACATAACGTCAGGCAGGCAGTCGGACCGAGCATGTAACATGGCATACGTCATCCAAAAATGCAAAACTGGTCCTGCCTGTGGTACTGGGCACTCCTCCCCCCTACCTTGCGAACCGCGACCCGACCCTGGCAACTGCCCAGGGGCGGCTGCAACCGGATGCTGTCCATTTCAATTATCGTGCGCCCAGCGCCCTGGAGTGGTGCTTGAATTTTGAATTTTGAATTCTCCCCTGCCTCTGCCTCTCTCTCTCTGCCTGGCTGGCCATTGTGTTTGCTGGCTTCTCCTTCTGCTGTTTCTACTAGCCAGTATGTTTTTTATAATGTTTATCGAAGGAGAAAAACAAAACAAAGCGAAAAGCAGAAAGCAGAAAGTGGAAAGTGGAAAAACAAAAAACAGAGGAACACAAACCGAAACAAGAACAACAAGAAGAACGTGAAGAGAAAAAAACAAAAACAAGCAAGTCGCGAGTCCAGTCAAATGCTGCGGATTTGCATGTGGTTCCTGCTGCTGCTGCTGTTGATGTTGCCCATGATGATGCTGCATGTTGTTAGGTCGGTGGTGCTGCCCCCCCTCTACTGCTACACCGTCCTTGGTGGTGGTTCCTGCTGCGACTGCGTCCAGTGGTTGCTGCTGTTGCTGTTGTTATCGCGCAGGTAATGAAAGTTGTCAGTTTTCCACTCTGCCTCTGCCCTTTATCCCTTTCCCTTTATCTACTGCCTCCTGCCCTCCCCCTGTGCTGCCCCACCCTTTGCATGTCCGCGCCTGCCTCGCGGTTGGTGGCTGCTGCTGCTGCTGCTGCTGCTTTCAAACTTGTTTTCACTGCGCCAAAGTGCACTTCAATTGCATTTAATTTTAATTCCAGCTAAGTAAAATTCACCATAGCCACCGCTAAATGTGATGACAGCTCACAAAGCCAGCAGCCACTCGACTCTTTGATGCAACGCCCCACCCCAATTTCCACTCTTCGTATCTTACCTTCCTTAAACCCTAACTGAGAACTCTTTTCAAGTTATTAAACAAAACTTTATTGCATAATAGATTAAGTTGCGCCATATAGAGGAAGGTGCATCTTACTGAGCCATTGAAACAAAGAAGAACCTATTTCTAGTCAACTTTGGTATATTTCTGTCTGTATGAACGCGCTAATCTAAGTAACTATAAAAGCTAGAGACTTCAGATTTTGGATGATGGTTACTTTAAATCATGCACAAGATAATAATATATAAAAGTTTAGCTGCCCTGTCCACAGACCCAAAAATGCATGATTAAATAGATAATTTCAGCATATAATACAAGATGCAACTTTATGAACCTTTAAAGTGCACAGGAACTAACTTCTGATCAACTTTGCTGTATTTCTGTCTGTATGAACGCGCTAATCTAGGTTAGCATAAGAGCTAGAGACTGTAAATCTTTAATTATGGTTACTATAAATCTTGCACAAAATAATAGTATTTAATAATTTAGTTGCCACGCCCACTGACCCGAGGAATTCAACATTTTACACATAATTGCTGCATATAAGGGAAGGTGCAACTTAATGAACCTTTAAATTGCACAGAAACCTACTTCTGGTCAATTTTGCTTTATTTCTGTCTGTATGAACGCGCTAATCTAGGTAACTATAAAAGCTAGAGACTTCTAATTTTTAATTAAAATTATTATTCATCATGTTCAACAAAACAATATGTAAAATTTTGGCTAGCCACGCCTATCACCCCTAAAAATTCATTATTAAACTTATTGCTGCAAAACACTATAACTGAAAAAACAGTGAATATATACTTCAATCAATAATTCAATCAGATTGCAAAAACAAAAGTTATTCAAGTTAAATATCTCGCTGTTGATGAAATCAGAGTTGCAAATAGTAGTTTCCAATACCACACGCAATTGTCGCGCACTATGATTGTCCAATTGAAATGGATCCAAGCTAATAATAGTGCCCCCCAACTGGGTGCCCCACAAAGTAGGCTATAGCCACATCGCGGGTAATTGAAAAGTGCAATTTGTAAATGCAATTTGGATGTGCATGCGAATTGATAAGTGCGAGGCTGGACGGAGGTGGTTGACTATCATATCCGTAGTATCCTGTAATTGTGTGTCCGGAATACACCCACACACACGCACACACACAGAGAGAGACACAGACACACACACAGAGGGAGATTATCGTGCTGGGCACATTGGGAGCGCATGCGTCATATTGATTTTCATTTTTGGCCATTTGCCGTATCCGGCCGAAAAAGGAGCAGGCGAATTTCAAAAGGAAACCCCAATTTGCCAAAAAATAAAAATTGCGGAATGTGAAATGCAATATCCAAGCTAGAGCCCTACCTGCTAACCTCTACGCCCGCCTCGACTTGGCCCCAAGTCTTCCGGCTTCAATCAGCAATATCGAATAACCAAACCGAACCGGCGCTGTCTACGCCGGAGACTTCCCTCTCTCTCTCTCTGCTCTCCGTAGGGTTGTCAATTCATTCGAGTATTTTGTGATCTGGCAAATCCCTAATGCAATCAAATGCGAACAACAATCAAAGCCAACTTAATTACGACCTCAAACGAGTCCAATTAGTGCCGAATTCACAGAATTTCCATTGTCTCATTTACATCTGTATGTGTGTGCGCATGTGTGTGTGTTGTGTGTATGCAATCACAAACTTGGCAACTCATATTATCTGAATAAACTCAAATGCACTTACAATGGCTGTACAAATCATAAAGCGCATTCAAATGGGGCTTACTGCCCCCCCAATCCCACAACCCACTTGATGGGATTAAGTTAGTTATACATCTCTTTGTGCACAGTGCGCTCTAATCGTATGCACACATATGTACATGGTTTATATACATAATATATGCACTTATATTCGCAACTCATTATAAGGCGCTTAGCTGCACATTATTTCATCAACTTGACTTTTCAATTGCGCCAGTTATGCGTCCCGACACGCAACACACAATCAACGAATTCTGAGAATTTTGTGCAATATTTTCACGGGAATTCATTTCAAGTGTTCACAGGTTATGTTCGCTGTGGCAATAACTGAAATTGTTTAATGAAGTCAAAAATGTGAAATTTCTGTTTATCACATTTCGGAGAAATGAAATCAGTCTAGACAAAGGTTCATCAAAATGAGGAATATGATACTGCATAACAGAATGATGAAGTAGGCAATTTGATGCCCTGATTGGATATATATATTTGTATGTGCACCTGTGTTCCTAACCTATGGGTACCTATGCCTGATTAGAATATATAAAACGAGTTGGAAATACTTTCATAGAAGTCTTAGAAAACAAACTTTATATAGTTATATATTCTTCTTCTGTTTGATAAACTATACAGATTATTTGGCTTATCAGGTTCTAAGAGTTTCCACACGATCCTAGCCTCTAGAAATATTAAATGCGTTAGATATACTTTCCAAGAAGTCTTAGAAACATGTACCATACTTTACTATACAAGCAGTTTAATTAAGCAATATCTAGTTATATGTTCTGGTTCCGTTAGATAAACTGTACAGATTTTGTGACTTATCAGTTCCTTAAGATTCCCACAGGTTCCTAGCCTACCGGTAACTATGCCTGAGTACTCTCTTAGAATATGATATACGTTGGAAATACTTTCCTTGAAGTCTTTGTAAAAATTACTTTACTATGCAAGCAGTCTAAATAAATTATATATATTTATATACTCTTGTTCCTTGTGATAAACTATATAGATTCTTTGTCTTATCAGTTTCTAAAGGTTCCCATTCCCAACTTTGGGTATTTATACCTGAGTAGAATATGAAATCAGTTAGATATACTTTCCTAGAATTGTAAACAAACTATATATAGTTATATATTCTTGTTTCCTTCGATAAACTCTATAGATATTTGCCTTTTTACTTTCTAAAGGCCCTTAAAGCTTCCCATACATTATATTACTTTTTTTTATAATTTAATAAATACAAATACGAGGGTCGTTTGATAAGTCCGTGACTTTTTGTATTTGCCGCGCACCTGCTCTAAATACAACACTGCTCCTGTCAGCAGTTATCGATTAACAGCTGACTGTAAAATTTTGAGAAAGCTGCGTTTTTTGGGTTGCGTTTTATAGGCATTGAAAGCAGACGATCTCGATCTCCATTTTCGTTAAAATTCACGAGATCGTCTGCTTTCAATGCCTATAAAACGCAAACCAAAAAACGCACAAAATTTACAGTCAGCTGTTAATCGATAACTGCTGACAGAAGGGGGGGTGTTTATGAGAATAAAAAAGTCACGGACTTATCAAACGACCCTCGTACTACACCTTTATCTGCCCCTATCATTATTATCCTTTGATATGAAAGTGTGTGCAAGTTGCGACATGTTCAATCATGTTAATGGTCTTGTAAAAGCTGCAATCAGGCGTCAAGCAGCGACCTGCTGCTCAAAGAACATAACTCGAGGATACTCGACAAAGCCTCGCACCGCCCACTTGCCTACCCAGCCCCTCTCGCCCCTTCTCCATCTCTCTCTCACTGCACAAAGAAATTGTTTCAATATTTTTCTTGGAACTGAAAACATAATAAATAAGAAAATAGCTGTAATAAGAGAGGCTGACTGGAGTGAGAGAGACAGGGAGACAGAGAGAGAGGGCTCGAAATACTTGTGCTTGCTCAATAAGAATGGGCGAAATGAAATTATGTTGCTCGAGCAAACTCTCGAAGGAAACTCATTAAATTTCCCAGACCCAGAGCATTGTTGTTGCGAACGGAGAGGGGGGAATGGAAAATGGCAATGCTGGGCAAGTGCGAAAGTGGAAAGTGGCAAGTAGGAAATGGCAAATAAGAGACTAGAGGCAAAAAGCAAAAATAAATAAGCTCTACAAAGACGGAAGTTTTGCCTAGTACAAAAAAGGGGGAAGTACGACCTGGCAAAGGGGTTAGAAGTAGGAACAAAGAAAGAGGGAGGTGCCCACTGAAGGAAGAAATTAAATAACTCTTTTTCTTTTAAATTGAATTTCTTCAGCTTGCGCCTAATTCGCTTTGCTCAAACTTGTCAAAAGAAGAAGAAGAAGAAGAAGAAGAAGAATCTTCATGGTGGCATTTTCATTCAGTCGTCCGGCACAGAAATCAACCCGAAACCGGAACCAAGAGCAACCAGCAAGGGGCGGGAAGGGGAGGTAAGGGAAGAAATTTCGTTTCGTTTGCGCAGCGTGAACAATTTTCTTCTCAAGTATTTTCCCAAGTTCCCAAGTTTTTCACCAATGTTGAATGAAAGTTGCGCTGCAAATTGCACAGGCACAAACACACAGATTCATACACACATACACACACACACACACATAGCCAAACACACACACAATACACACACACTTACATCAATACACACATGCCTGGCTCACACCCTTAACGCACACACAGCGCGCTTGCTGATGCTGCAGGGCTGCAGCTGATGGCTTACACTGAGCGAAATGCTTCAAGCTGAAGTGCTTCAACTGAGCACCCTTTGCTGACATTTTCCAACACTGTTTGCTAAACTTGTTAAACATCAAAACAACTCAGATTCAGATACAATTGGACAAGTGTAATTTACTTGATTTCTTTGACTTCTAATCAACTTGAGCTGGCAACTCTGTAGTTAGCATTGTAAATAAATGATGTCAACAAGCAGGTGACAACTCTGTTAGTCTACGTATGTGAGACAATTGTTATCACATATTTAAGATAATGTCTCGTGCATAGGTACCTAGTTTATAGTATTGAGCATAAGTACCTTTTATGATAAAAAGGTACCCAACAAAGTAAAATCTTGCTCACTAAAGCACAAGTTACAACAAAGACTTGGGGATTAAAGACAATTAAAGCTGAAAGCTGAGCATTTTTTGCCACTTAACGTTTGCGTCAGGTGGCAACTCCAATTAAGCTAGATATTTGGGCAAAAGTGCCAAAAAGAGTGAAAGGAAAAAACTGCCAAAGAAGAGAGAATAGAAAGAAAAGCTGCCAAGCTGCAAATGATGATAATGGACGGTGGTGTCGAGCCTGATGGAAAAGCAGGAGGCTGTCGAAGAGAAAGGGGGGGGGGATGTGCAAAGTAAGGATAAGGCCGATGGTGTCGTGTGGTGTGGTGGTGTTGGGGTTGGTCTTAGGTGGTGTTGGTTGTCGCTGGTGATAGGCAGTTTCTCGCCTTAACCCTGGGGTGGGTGGGTGTCATAAGGAAGAACTGCAGAAGCTTTCTCTGCCACTTACGGTGTGTATCTGTGAACCACACACACACACACACACATACATAGTCATCGTAACACACACACACACCCACACCCCGCGCATAACAAAGAGGAGAAACTTTCGCAATGGCTTCGCAACGTGCAGTTGCTTCTCTTTTTCGGGATGCTGCAACGAGTCAGCTGGAAGCACCATATAACATACATATATGGACAATACATAGGATATATCTATAGCATATATATACATGCAGGTTGTATAATGCCCTACAGCTCACACACACACACACATTCATGCGAGCACACTGGCAAATCTCATTTCATTTTAATTTAATACCAGCGCGCACAAGCGCAGCTCGATAGGAGGCCAAAAGAGAGAGGAGGCATTGGGGGGCGCGGCTTTTGACCAAAGTCCAAAATGTTCCTGCCCCGTGCCCTGTGCCCTGCTCTACTCTTTCCTGGCCTGACCTGGCATGCTCTGGCTGCACTGCATCGAACTCTGAACTTTCGCCAGTTACATTTAAATAATTGATTTTGTATGCCTTCGCTTGTCTGTTTGACTTTGCCTGCCTTGCTGAGTTTTACATAAGTGCCACGCCCCCGCGCCCCACACGCCTGCCCTCTAGCGCCACTCCCTTTGATGAAATATGCATGCTGTTTGTGTTGCCTTGTTGCCTGCTTTTAGGCGTTGCCCCCCATTTTAAACATTGCGGCTGCGGTGGCAACGTGATAATTGCACCGAGGCCCCGAAACCAAGTTACGTTTAGTGCGGAGAGAGGAAGGGGGGGCTTGGAGGGCATCTGGTTATCAGCGTGATTATATAAAGATCCCTCTATGCGCAAAGTTTTCAGCTCTCAGTTTCATAACTTCAAGCTTTGCACTGACTTTCCCTATGCCGAAACTTCTGGTAACTTTTTCTCCCAACTTTAGTTGGAGGAAGCCTGAGAAAGTTAGTGCTAGTTAGGAATGTTATTAAGCTTCTGCATCTGATGGATGGTAGAGTAAAGTGAAGTTACAAACTATTAGTGTCTTACATATCTTATTATCTATGGTTAGAGTCAGTTCTACTTGCCATACGCTGCCATATTGGAAGATTATATTGAAAAGTTGTTAAGCTTACCAGTTTCAGAAAGAACTTGTGCTATTTATTAATTTACTTGGCATTTTCAATACAAATCTTGCTAGAAACTCGTTGTTTTCTATTAGTCATTCATTGCCATACTGCCAAATGTGTATGACAATCCATAAAACGTGTATTGTGACTATTGATTCTTATAAGACATTCTTATGTGATCATACAACTAATCTAATTCAGAAACTTCTTCAGAATAGGTGTAATATAATAGGTCATATAATAGCTCATATAATACTCGTATGTGCCATATAAAAATACAAATAAAATAAACTTAAAAACGCATTAAAAAAATAAATATGACAAAATCGTCAAGACAAAACCAGTTGAAAACTCATTAAATATGACGACAGATTGTAACTGGCTTCCATTGTATGTTGCAGATGGAAACATTATGAACATAACTTCTCCATTTCAGCAACTTTCTTTACAGCTTTACCCTTTTACAGCACATAAAAGCGTGAGTTGTTGTTTTTTTTTTTAAGAGAAAACCCGTTAAAAATAAGGGCGAACCGGTTGGACTTTGTGGTTTGGGGTGGATTATTTATGGACATGATTAGAAATGCATAGCGATTGCAAATTAAACAATTGTGTCCTCCAACTGTCATATAACTAATTCAGTGCCTAATGGACAAGTTGTGTTGATGGGGCATCGTATCGGGCCCCAATTGCTATATAGTAGAAAATAGGCTACTCATACCGTACACAGTCTCATCGCAATTGATGGCAATTTTCTATATTTTTAGAAAATTAAGTTCAATTTAATGGGGCAGCAATTTAAAAATCGATCAAATTGCACTCAGGCCGGTTGGCAACAATATTGACGCGATTTGTTTTCAACACAAGACAGGAACAACGTCATTATCAACACCATCATTATCAGCATTATCATGTTGATGGTGATGGCGATGGTGATGGCGATGGCGACAACAATGCAATCGACGATTACAATTAACGCATAAATTGCTTTCCGAGTGAGTTGAAGTGAAAATATATGGCAGCGCAAGTGTGAGGCCAACAGACAAGCAAAAAAGCCGTCAAAGAAAACAGTGCGTGCGTGGGAGTAACAAGAAGAGATACGATATACAGACAGGCAGACAAACAGAGAAAGAGAGAGAGAGGGAGGGAGAGAAAAGAAGGCAGGGAAGGACTCTCGCTCGGAGAGTGCCAGTTGACAACACTTGAACCCTTTGTGCTGTCACCGTCATATTTTTTGGAGCTACTCCCTGGTGCTGAAGGTGCCATATATTTTAAACGAATTGACAGCTCCGATTGATTTTTAATTCATATATATAACACATGTATTTTTTTGTGACTCTAAAAATAGCACGGTACCAAGGACCGTTTTGTCTTATGTTATATGAAAGAAGGGTAGCAATGGCTGTCATATTTGTACATATCATAGGTACATATGTAAACAGATCTGACAAATATTACACAGAGTTGTACCAAAGTTTATTTGAAAATGAATATAAAAATTTTAAAATATGTTTGGCCTTAAGTTTCAGATTGTATGCGGTATTTTTATGGTTAATTTTTTGTCATACTAATGGTATTTAGGTTATGTTCTGTACAGTAATAATATAATAAAAAATTTGATATTTAGTCTTCACTCACCTTATAAGTTGTTGTCCTTAACTGATATTTTGTGTCATAAAATATCACTTAGCTTCTGATCGTTCTCTGTCTCTCTCTTTTTCGGTCTTCCTCTTGCAATTATGTGTTGTCTCTTTTCCTCTTTTTATATAAATTCTTGTAGCTCAGGGTTGATTCTTATATTTCGTTAATTTTCGTCGATCTTTATGAACTTTTATACTTCTAATTATTTTTTTGTTTTTATTTTTTTTTTTTTTGGTAATGTTCTTTATTGGTTTCTTATTTTGGCAAAATTGGTGTTGTTGCTATTGTTGCTGTTGTTGTTGTTGTTAACCGGAAACTGCTGTTTTAGTTGAGTTCTAAAAAATATTTCGTCGTACTTTGAAATCGTTGGAAGTCCGTTTTGTTGTTGACTCTTTGTTTGCTCTCTGGCTAGTTTTTTTTTTTTCTTTTTTTAAATCTCTTGTATAAATATCAATTTCTTTAAGAACTTTAAGTCTTTTTTCGAAATGTAAATATATATATATATATGTTTGAGTGTTTATATATATATATATATGTTTTACACGTATTATATATATATGTATTTTAGAAAAACACTTGCCTAACTTTACTTGGTGTTGACTTCTTTATTTTATCATAATGACAACGATGACGCTCCTGTAAATTCAGTAAAAAAAACCTTTGGTAAATCGCCGGGAAATCGGAACCCCAGTTCTATATACTACGCTCTCACCGGGAGACGCAATCTTTGAGCGTGGAGAAACAACCCGTGAATCTCGATTTGATTCGATCTTATGGATGATATCGATTATATACTCACACCTTAAAAAAAAGTTGCGAAAAAAACGCGAGTGTTCGGTATTATTCTTTTTCAAATATTATATCTTCACAATTATTTTTATCTAATTTTTTTTGTTAAATTGCTTTTCAAGTTCTGTATCTCTATTTCTCTCTCTCTCTTTTCTTCTTTTTTCTCACTTCGAAAAAATGTTAACACAAAATAATCGTGGAAATTTTTGATGGATCCTTTTTTTTTGGATAGAAACTTTTACTTTCTCTTTTCTTCGTTGAAATTTCATCAACTGATCAGATATATCTATATATATATATTTAATATATATCTTGCTTGATTGCTGCCTGCAGACTTTCGTTATAAGATTCTCAATTATCTGAAAAGAGACCAAAGTGAGGTTAGGTTATAATATGGTAAATTAAATGTGCTGCTCTGTGGGTTAATAGAGAAAAATTTATAAAAACCGCTCGATTTCATATCAAAGATCAATGATCCTCACGAGCTGTATAAGAACAGCTATACTATACCGTATAGATAAACAATATGTATACGAATAAATATGTTAACCCAATTCGGGAGCTGTAAATCAGCCACGTCCGTTCCCAGGGGGTTCACGGCATAGAACTACGTGATCTGCGTAGGAAACTCTAATCTTTCTACGCAGTAGGTCGCCACACAAACACACACTAAGACATACACACTTTCACACACACATACACACTTTCAAACACACACCTACAAACCTAAAAAAGGAGCAATGCACTGCGGAAAAAAAGGAGCAAGAACAAAGTAAAATCAGGTTCAATTTGCCGCAGCTCAATTAGTTCCTGCAACTGTTTTGGACGTACTGATGCGACGACGACGTAGACGTAGACGTAGCCGCTGACGTTGGCGTTGGCGTTGACGTTGGACTCCTCGAACAGCAAGCTCACTGCACACTGCTTGCTCCCTGCTTGCTAACGACTGCTTGCTCACTGCTTGCGCGCTCGCTCTCTCTCTTCACTCTCACGGAAGCTGGCGTCGAACTGTTCTTTTGCTGCCTCTGCCGCTGCCGCTACAGCAGCTGCTGCTACGTTTTTGTTTTGTTTTGTTTTGTTTTGGTTTTTTGTTGTTGACTTTCGTCAGTCTGCCAATTCGCCTGTCCTGCAGTCTGTCTACACCTGCCTGTTTTTAGCTAGTCTCTTGTTCTGTTGCATTGGTATGGGTGTTGTTGTTTTGTTTTTGTTGCAGTTGTTGTTGCAGTTGCTGTTTATATTGTTTCTGTTGTTGTTGCTGCTGTTCTGTGTACTACGAAACAAGGAGAAATCATACAGCGACGCAAATGATAAATTATATGAGTAGAATAATACAAAACGCGCTTAAAAAAGAACCGCGTTTGCTGGATACGCCGAAGACTGCTTGACTCGTACTGATTCGAGAGAGAGAGCGCAGCTCCAACACCAGGCAGAGGCAGAGCCAGCAATGGAAGCAGCGCCGACAGCGGCCGCAACGTATCCTGTGTTGAGAGTTTTGGCAACAGCAACAGCAACAACAACAACAACAACGAGAACACGAACAAGAACAACAACAACGGCACCTACACGTTGCGCCCCGAAAAGCTCGCAAAGCGCAAGCTCGCAGCGGCAGAGGCAGCGACTGCGACAGCAGCTTTTCGGCTTCGAGTCTACACGGCAAGTGCCGACGCGTCGGTGCGCCGTTGACAGCGACGGCGACTGCGACTGCAACTGGGCCAAGTCTCCAATGTGGGAAGAGCGAAACTCGATTTCATTCGGTCGAGCAAAAATGCATTTCATAATTCAGAAGCTGCCGCAGCTGACTTTAAATAGCGCCCGCTATATACACACACTATATACACGCATACACCAGTCTCTCTCTCTGTGTGTGTGTGTGTAATTCATGTAATTGACAAGCACGCCCATTCGATAGTCCGCCCGGCAAATATTTGCAGCGCATCCGCATCCGCATAGCAGATCCGCCTGCAGGCTCTGCTTGCTGCGTGCTGCGCTCGTAATTAGAGTGTGTGTGCAGCACAGCACACAGTCACACGCACACAAATATAGACACCCTACTATACTATATACTGTTGTGACTTGTTGTGCTTTGTGTTGCCTCTAATTAAGGGCTTAGCGGATACCAGATACGGCTCAACTCGACTCGGCTCGACGCGACGCGATGCGATGCTATGCGAGTCGAAACAAGCTTTAACAAAGGCACCCCTTAAAGTGGGTGACAATATATGTATGTCGCCTGCAGTGCGATAAGGAATTTGCTAGAAACTGAGATACAACAAACTTAAACATGCAAGAGAGTTCTATGATATTAAGTCACGATATCGATGGTATTTTGTTTTGTAACTGTTTAATAGGAGAACTGTATAAAGTATATAGTATGTGGAGTATATATCAGTAATTTATGATAAATATAAACCAGAACGAATGGTTTTCTATCCTTGCAGGTACTTAGCTCCTCTGGTTGTTCCTTTACTATTATATATAATATAATATATTATGTATAATAATTCTGAAGCTTTATCTTTAATTGAATGCTCCTATGAAAGCTATAGGATCCTATGATAGCTATAGTTTAATGAAATCGAAAAAATTATAGAGTGAAATGGAAAAAAATACGCCGATAACTCGAACTTTGATTGGCAATAATAAGTTAGGTTATTTCATCAAATAAAAACCTTTATATTGGTCGATTGTTCCTTTGTTAGCAATATGTTATAATGATTTGATAGCTATGAAATTTGATATGCATATTATTTACAAAGAAAAGAATGGATACAGTTGATTTGGTTACAATATCTTAAAAAAAACATAGATCGGCCGATTGTTAATAAACCCTCTGCAAGGCTACAAGGATAATAAATTGGTTCTCAAAATTGTACAAGAATAAGACCTAAATTGATTCAAAGATTCAACACGATTAATTTATATAGATTTAATTGAAGAAAATAAAACTCTAGTAAATTTATGAAGACAAACAGAACTTATTCAATATTTTCTTATCACTTCCATTGAATATATTTACATTTATTAATAATTTTTTTTTACTCAAAAGGTTTTAATATAAATAAAACAAAAATATGTTTTTTTTTTTTTAAATGAATTTTCAGTCTGTAATATTTCTTTAAAGTAAGTAATGAAAGGCTTACAAATTGTAAAGCAAATGGAAGAAATGCAATGGATTCTAGGAAACAATCCACATATGTATGTATGTAGTAAAGCCCTACTGTATACTATGCATATCTACATAAGTATTACCCAATATACACGTATGTATACATATATCTTCTTCATGCCATCCTTATATATATAACCTTTTGCCTTTATCCGCACTGAGTATGAATATAATTCAAACTTACAATCCGCATCGTAATCAAGCAAACAAAAGCTAATAAAATTCACGCAGAGATCAAAGACCAAGCTGGCAGGATATTCAATTGCAATTTCAAAATTCAAGAGGAAGTAACCTTGCCCACCCACACACTCCCACACAGCTACACTCCTGCCCAGCTATTCCCTCTTACCCACTCGAACCTGCAGCTCCATTCAGGGATTATCGCATCCTGCTGCTGCCCAAGTCGAGCACTTTTCTTTTCAATAATTAGATACAAAATTCATTTGGGAAAGCCACAACCAGAGCCAGAGCTGGAGCCGGACCCGGCGTTGGCCCGGCGGGGACTTTGACTGCAATTAGGAGAGTTACATTCGGGTCAAGTGAGAAGAAAGAGAGAGGGAGGGAGCGTGAGAGAGAGAGAAAAGGGGAAGTTGCTTTTCAGCAATTTTCAATTAATGAAAATAAATAACGAAATTATGCGCGTTCCCTTTTGCACATCCCGTTTCCCCTTGCCCCCTGCCACACTCGTCCGCCAGCTGCATACATAATCAACGCTAAAAGGCGGAGGTGTCAGTAGAGCAGAGGAGTGGGGGGCGGTGGGCGGGGCAACGTGTCGTTGCGGAGCCTGCAGCCGAAGCAAAATCAATGCAAGGAACGAAAGCTTTTTGCTTTTTCGGCCGCAGAAAGCTTTCGGGGCGAGTTGGGCGCGTAGGAGACCTGGTGGAGAGTTCTTCTGCTGCTGCTTCTTACGTGTGTTCCGGAGGCGCACCCGAAACCGTGTAGACTCCTGGCTGTGTGGCAGAACTGGAGCACGCCGCTCGTCACGGAGCTGCAGCACGAAGCACACGGAGGGGAGGCAGCACAGGCTGGATACATCCCAAAAATTGTGTCAAGCTTGGCAAAGCTTCCCGTCCACGCCCCTAGCAGAGAGCCGGCCGGCTGGCCGGCTACCCTAACCATACCTATGCTGCATACATATATGTATGTATGCTATGTACCTATGCCCCTTCCACTGCTGATTACCGTTACGTTCAGCGACTTTAACTTGCCCCGCAGCACTGAAGCCATATGGGGCCAATTTAAGATGCCGTTGAAAGTCAGTTCTCAGTCAAGTTTCCCCCGAAATTCCCCATCGAATTGGAATTGCGAATCGGTATTTCTGAGTGGGATGCAGCATTGGGGATGCTAACAAGGCACAAAGCACCAGGCACAAGGCACAAGGCTGTCCTCCTGCATCCAGTAAATTATGTGACCGAGCTGAGTGCCGCAAGGAACTTCGATATATATGGGTGGGGGGAAGTTTTATAACAAGCAAATACGTGTTCGATCTTCAGTTAGTTGGAAAGTTCTCTGGCAAGAGGGTTTGAGCACATATTGCCGAAAGTTAATGCCAGTTGAAGGGGAGGCAAAAGTTCAGGCAACATTTGAAAGCCTGGGAATATGTGGAGTCTGTTGTAATTAATTATGAGATGAAAATAGAAAGTGAAGAGAAGTGGCAGAAAAAGGAAGAAATTTTGAAGTTTTATAGGTTATTAAATGCTGTAGATTTTATAAATTGAGATTTAAATTAAATTAAATTAAATACATTTAGAGATTTATAATGTATATGATACATTTAATGATCTGTAGCAATGTGAAATATGTTGTAAAATAATTATAAGATGAAAATAGAAAGTGAGGAGAAGAATAGAATAAAGAAGAGATTTTTTAGTTTTATAGCTTATTTCTGCTTTACATTTTATGAATTGGGATTTATATACATATGTACATAAAGTAATGATCAAATCTGCAGCATTGTGGAATCTGTTGTAATTTATTATAAGAAGAAAAGAGAAAGTGAAGGGAATTAAAGAAGAAAGAATAGATATAAAGTTTTATAGGTTATGTACGTATATTTGAGATTTAAATTGAGATTTATATTAATAAAGTAATGATCAAATCATCTGCATACTCCTTTAAAAATATTGATAAATCATTTGTTATTAAGTATATTAAAATGAAGAAAATATTTTTGTTATCAAATATTGCACAAATCTGGAAAGCCTTTGAAAACATGTGTACAGTTTTTTAATCTTTAGGAAATCTAGAAAAAAAAAAAAATGATCTGATCCAACAAATGTTGGATCGGCTTTTTCTTTTTACCCCAGTTTTAAACCAAAAAATCGAAATTAAATCAAATTCGTTTCTTCCTTTTTAATTTTTACCTTTAATTAACTCTTATAAATTTAACTAATTGTTTTACTTTAAATAGTCCACAGTTGACTTTAAAAAAATAAATAAAAATATAGGTCAGTTATTGAATATATTACAAACATAATTTTACTTACCTGAACATTTCTAAAAGTTCCAGTGCACTGCAGTGTAGACAGGATAAGAAAGATTTGTATATGTGAAAATGCATATATGAATAAAGATATATATACATATGTGCTAGGTACCTGGTATTGGTTTTAAAACCCTTCGACCTTTGTTCAGCATCATCAGCCGAGTCGATTGAACCATGTTCCATATGAATCTCGAGATCTCAGCTATTATAAGAGCTAAAGACACCAAATTCAGCATGAAGATTCCTATATTTCCTGAGACTGTTAAGTTTATTCCAAATGTTGGATGCCACGCCCCTCCCTCCCGCAAATCAACAAGTTAGTTTTTTAATCAATGCATAAAATATTGTATACAATTCTCTTAAGTTATACAAACAGTTCTCTAATGAAATGGGGTTTGATTAAGGCCTTTGTTTTCAAGTTGTGCATAGCATATGGAATATATTATACAAATACTATCCCCAATAAGAACATAACCTTTCCCAAATCAGTTAAGCTAATCGCTTCAACAGGTCGCCTGAAAGAGCGTTTGAATGCACTTTGCAATATGCATGTGACGGCGTAAGAGGATTGCGGTTGCCGTATGGAGTTCAGGGGAAGAAGGTGTGCAGGCTGTGACGTGAGACTGTGGCCTGTCAGCTGCAGCACTGGGATGGGCAGCTGGGGGAGAGGAGAAGGGAAAAGACGTCAGAGCGAGACAGGCTGGCAAAGAAACCGCAACCGCAGGCAATCTCCTTTGCCTCAAGTGCCGTTTTAACGCTTCAAATGCCTTTGAAGGGCGGCCTAAAGGGTAGCCACACACACGACTTATGCACACACACACACACGCACACACACACCTTCACACGGAACCTCACATATGGCAGCGTAATTGCTTTAAGTGGCAATGCAACAACAACAACAAAAATAAGAAGCAGCAGCAGCGAAAAAAGCAAAACAAATTGAAAAAAAGTAAAGAAAATAAAATAAAATTTTGCTTCACAAGCCGCTGCACATGGAGCCAAGCCTGAGCTAATTTCGCCGTGCTGCGTCGAGTGACTTCCGTTTCCGCAGCGACAGTGCCGAGTACCGTTAAAAAGGGGAGGGGGATGAGGGAGGGAGGGCATGCATTGCTTAAAGGAGGAAGAGAAGCAGCAGCAGCAGCAACTGAGGAAGGGGGACCCCCTGAGGGCTGCTTGTGTTTTCATTTTGCTTCACATTCCCTCACCACTCTCCGCCTCCTTTCCCTTTTCCTCTCCCCACACAGCATGCTAATCAGTTGGAAAATATATTTGTTAATCCGCGTGGCCAGCGGCTGCGGCTGCGGCTGCGTTCGTTGCGGCGCAGGCGGCGGCTTTATTGAAAATTTTCATATGCAAATAAGCAAAAAATGTAATGGAAAAGCAAAAGAAAGAAAATAACATAACAAACAAGTAATGAAAGCTACAGGCGAGTAGGCGCGACAGTGAGATACCCTCTACATTATTTTGAGAGGTTTTGAACGTTGCATAACTTCTTTCTTTATAGTTCGATTAATTTGCAGTTTGGAAATTAAATTCAATTCAATATATTCAATGAAGTAGAATGTTGAGCTCTTCAAATTGTTGAGTTATTTAAAATTCTATTCAAAAACAAAATAATAAATTTAAGTAGGCGATGGGCGTGGTATTCAAAATTTGAACTACAATTAATGTATGCATGGAATATAAAAATCTTTATACCAAATTTGTTTTGACTTTATTATATAGTTTCAAAGATAATCGCGTTCATACAGACACAAACTTGACTGATTCGACCAGGCTGTGGAATGAGTATATTTTGTGAAGCCTGCCACGCCCATTTCTGGAAATAACAAACATCGGCAAGAAGTTGGCATACCCATTTTTACTGTTTTCAATAGTTGAAGGGTATAAAGTAATTAAAAATTGTTATTTATGCAGAAACATGAAGCTTTTTTGCGCTGCCTGCTGCAATTAAAGTATATTCTACTATATATAGACACAATGTTTTCTATGAAACAGCTACAACGATATTTATAGAACTTGCTAAAACTCAGGATACACTTTGCTTGAGCTTTTCCACAAGAAAAGAAGGTCTCATTAGTAACTCTGCAACTGACTATGTTATCTGTTAAGGATTCTCAGGATCAGGAGTGCCAGCTGGGCCTTACAATAGAAAATAGATTAAAATGAAAAAAATGGTAAAAAAAAAATCCAGGATGGAAAAAATGGTAAAAAAAAAAAACAGGATGGTTCAGAGGAAAAGCAGAAAAAGGGCATAACTTCTTGCTGAAAAATAGGTCAAAATAGGTCAAAAAATAGGTTGAATAGGTTAATATGTTAAAATTTCTCAGTTTATCGCGTGTTATGGAAAATGTTTTAATAGTTCTTTATTTGTTGAAAACGTGCCTTATTGAAATATACAAATATAAACCAATTTAGAAAATATTTCTTTTTTAAGGTTGAAAATCGAATTCAGAAGAGCGATTTCACGTTAGTTATTTCAATTTTATTCTAACTTATATCAGAAATGCAGAAATTATATCAGAGTAAGATTTTGTGGCAACTTCTGCTATATATAAATAGACAACTGGTTAAGTGAAGATACAATTATATATTACTATATACTATGAAGGTATTATATTAATTATATATTACTACAAGATATAAATAAAGTAAAGTAAAAGAACTATTTGGTATTTGTTAGAACCTTATTTGTATAAGAACATTGCCATATAATAATAACACAACCACCAAAGAGTAAAGGAATGAGCTATATACCTGTCTATACTTACGATATATGATACATGTCTGGCGGATTTGTCTGCCAAACCACTGACAATTACTCGTCATACATGGCCAGGCCACAGCATATAATATTATGTGGTCATTTATATATGCAACAAATTTGATGCACATAGAAAAAAGGCGTTGATAAGTACGGACATGCCTGGCAAATTGCAATAACTATATGAAAATATGCAACTCATGCGTGTGTCTGTGTGAGGAATATGCAACTCATGTGTGTGTGTGTGTGTGTGTGTGTGAGTAATACTATGTGAACAAACCAATTGCAACGCAGCATAAAGCTTATTTGCAGCTTTTCTGTATTTACGCATTGATTTTAATTGAAATGCACAGCAAGTAGGAGGCAGGCGGAGAGGGGGCGGGGACGGGGCGTGGGTGCGAAAGTGGAAGGCGTGTTGGAAATGTGAGTTGCAATTAAACAAGTTCGTTTCCAGTTTCCATTTTTGCGCACTTTTTCCACAGTCAGGCAGGTTGGCAGGCAAATAAATCGCCAGCTGCCTCTGCTGCTGCCGACTCTGCTGCTGCCTCTGCTGTTGCTGCTGCTGCTGCTGCTGACATGATGTATACGCCCTGTAATCCAAGCTATGCTGCTGCAAATTCTCGGAGCAAGCATACAAAGTGGCAGCAGAGGCTCACTATGTGCGGGTGTGCGTGGGTGTATGTGTGTATGTGTGCATGTGGGTGTCAATGCAGCTGCCATTCACACACACGCGCCGCACAGAAAGAGAGATAGAGGGAAGGAAGAGAGAGAGAGAGGAGCAGGTGGAGAGAAGAGAGAAGCGAACGCAGCAGAGTGAAATGTGAATGCAACAAATGCTGCCTGCCTGACGGCTGACTCGCTCGCACAGGCACAAATCAAGGCTCCAGACTGAGGCACGACTAGCTGGTACCCTCTATAATGTCCGTATGTCCGCGCAGATCTTACTTATAGTGTAAGTTACAGCCACCAAATTTGACATTAAGGTTTCTGTATACCGTAGGTAGATATTAATTATTTGAAATTTGCTGTAGCCACGCCCCTTTTTGTGCAAATCGATGAACAAACTTTTTAATTTGAATTTCGAGAGGCGTTTTAAAAATACAAAATGCTTTGTTTGATGACTCCGTGCCTAAAATATTTACATACAAATAAAATTGCAATTCAATCTCGAAATAAACAAAGAATTCAGTCTAATTTGTCTGTATGAACACACCAAACTCAGTTATTCATAAAACCAGAGCCACAAAATTTGACATGTAGGTGACTGTATACCATGTTCAGCTAAAGCAAATTTGAAATTTTGTTTTGACAAATGGTTTAGTGTTTATATGTGTACATAAACTACAAATTGCTATTCGATCGCATAATGAACAAAGAATTAAGTCAAATCAATGTTAAGTTTAAGAATATTTGAAGATTGACTTTTTCGACTTAATTGTATATATATTTCCATTCAATATAATTTTCTATATGCTCTAACATACCCCACTTCAGTTACAGGGTATGAAAACGACAAATCTAACGATGCGTTGCTGAAATATTTGCATTCGAAATTGAGAAATTTTCTCTCTATGGCATCTGCCCCGGCAGCGTGTGTGTAGGTGTATGTGCCATGCCTTGATCAACTATGTATGTATGTATGTACTCGTATGTGTGTGTATGTTATATACAGACATGCATGTGCATGTCGAGAACACTCACTGTGAGATGTAAGCACAGCAAAAGGCAGGCGAAAACTTCACTGAAAAATCAGCTTGAAGTATTGAAATAAAAAGCTAAAGTTGTACAGGAAAAAAATGGGAGAAGAAAGAAGCTGAAAATAAGTATGCCGTGTATATAAGAAAATGCAAACTAATTCCAGCTTATCTACTAAAGTCAGTCCGAAAACTTTAAACAGGCTTCATTTATGTGCCAAAGTTGTCACGACTTCGTTTCAGGCAGTTTGCACTGTACATATTTATTCACGTATTTCTCTTTCACTCTGAGTGTGTGTGTGTGTGACGAGCACTGACTGTATTTTCATGCAACTCCCTGATACATATTCAAAATACAGGGTCATCTTTTTTTACGCACTTGTGAATAAATTTGGCAACAGTGGAGGGTCATTGAATTAATTTGTTTCAAGTATGTTATATTCTTCGAAACTGAAATAGAAATGTGATTTATAGCAAAATATATATAAAACAAAATGAACTCAGCGCCTCGTGTCTCTTTATAAATATTAAAAAATTTAACGAAAATACATAAAACATAAATTTTTCAGCAATGATTTGCAAATTATTTCTATAATACCTTCCGTTCTTGTTCTCTATATTGATTATACTATGTTCATATATTGCATCAGACGATATATACAGTTCTTAATAAACCTCTGGACCCTTAGGAGGAACAGTACCCAATTAGGGTACGGTTTGCTATTGCACACACGGAGGTACACCATGGCAACGACAAGCAAAATGCTAACACCAAGAAGAACTAAATGAATGGCTACGAATAGAATCTTCAATATGAATTCAGTTAATTCCTTGTAAGAGACTTCTGGTCTACCCCCAATCCTGTTCAAGTGTTCAGCATTGTAAGTACCCGAGTAATCATAGGTCATAATTTGCTCCTTTGTCTTCTTCATTATGAAACGTGCAATTTCCATATTGTTGGAAAAATTAGCTTGATCCAGAGTTATATAATGTGCGACCAATGGCAGTGAATTAAGGGACACAGGAGTCGCAGGATAGCGTATCTCAAGCATTATATAACACACTTGGATTTTATACACGAAAGAACTCCCATCGGATGGCATGGAGAGAAGGGCATTCTTGACAAGAGCCATGAACTCGCCATCAGTATCACAATAGTTTATTTCGTTATTATTCTTAATCTAAAGACAGATCGGTGTTTACCTTTTATCGAATTATATATTGATGCATTCTACTTACTTCTGCTAAGTCAGTTGTTTCAGCTCGACTCCACAGCAGGATCAATTCCTTTCCTGGTTTATCTACTACTTTTGCACCCTTTGCAGCAGTTGGTTGAGGAGGCATCTTCGAATTACATTTCCTCAGAAAAGACTTCTTCAAGTGGGGCATCACGGCGAGAATCGGTGACTTTGGCTTAGGCACTGGCAACTTCAATGGTGCCTTCACTAGTGATTTCGATGTTTTGAGGGCTGGCTTCTTTCTCATCTTCATCGGCTCTTTTGCTGGCTGCTTGCCTACATTTGCTACCTTGCCTTTAGCCTTGGTAGGGTTGACTATCTTCGCATTATTCTGCGGCACAACAACTATGCCTTTTTCATCATTGTTTTGCTTATCGCTTTTCTTTCTGGGGTTTACTACTTGCTTTCCCTTCTCCTTTTGTAATTGTACTGTTTGTTTATCCACTTCCTTTTCTAAACCTTCTTCTTTCTTATCCTTTTCTAATTGTCCTGTTTGTTTATCCAATTCCTTATCTAAAATTTCTATTTTCTTATCGATGTCCTTCACTAGTTCTATAATTTCCGCATCCAAGTTATCTTCAGGTTCAACAGGCACATCCTTCTCGAGTTCGCGTTCCATGTTTGTATATTCTAGTTGCTCGAATATATATATATATATATTTATATATTTTGTGTTTTTGGTTTTTGGTTTTTTTTTTCTTTTCAGACTTAAATATTTTTCAAATTTTCAATGTTACGAATGAAGGTTTCTAGCTAGACTGTCGTTATAATTCTACTCTGAGGTGCTACTCCCAAATCCTAAAATACATAAAATCTCGGGTGACTATGAACTTTTAAATTTTGTATTATTTTTGATATAATGAAACTCAAGTGTTTTAGAAGAAGTAATTGTGGAGTTTTCAAGTCAAAGAAAATAAATATAAAGATGGAAAATGTTTAAAAATATATAGAAAATATAAATAATATTTATTAAACAACACTTCAAAAAGTTTCATTGGTAGTTAAAGTACAATATCCCGAAACATAAACAAACTCGTCTTGTAAAAAATGACTCCCAAGTATTATGTTGGAACTGCAATACCTGAGCGCTGCGACACCCTGTATTAATAGTCGCTGGGCCGATAGAAATAATTTGCACATTGCTGGAATAAATAAACCAAGCGAATAAAATTCACCAAAGCACATTTCAGCAACAGCAAAGGCAACGCAGTGGAAGGAAGAAGGCAGGCAGAGAAGGGAGGGAGAAGATGGATAGAGTGGGGAAGAGGAGACGATGAGGAGGATTTAGAGAGAGAATTCGCTTTGGGAAACAAAACAGAACAGGCACGAAAATCGAGCACAGCCGAAAAAAGCTACGCTTGAGTGTGTTGCTGTGTGTGTGTGTGTGTGGAAGTTTGTGTGTGTGTTGGTGTGTGTGTGCGTGAATACTCAAACAAGCAACCCACTCAGCCACCCCCCGAGGCGGCAGCAGGGGATGCTCTTCCCATATGGATCTCTCTATGCACACGTTTATCAGCGAGTGTGTGTGAGTGGGTGTGCGGATGCGTGTGTGTGTGTGTATGCACGTGCTGCCATTAGGAAATTAGTGATGCCCTAAACAGCAACGACAATTGAAAACTCTGCGGCACATTTCGACTTAGTCAAACACAATTTAACGAATAATTCCCTTAAAGCTCGCAGAGGATATTTAGAAAAGTTTCTGAATTCCTTAAACTAGAACTAAATCCAGATTAACTGAACTATATAAAGTAAGTTAAAGATAGAAGAAAACATATATAAATGTAAAAGAGAGCGATATTCTCAATTAGGAACCCAACCAATTGGAATGTTATAGGAAACATAGATCGTGCAGATAAAGGATGTGTTCCATGATGCAAGTCACATTAAAGCTTAAAGAGATCATATGAACAGCAAATGGAAACGAAACTAAGATAAAAAAACAATAATTCAAGTCCTTATTTCCTTTCAAACTTTAAGAAATTTTAGTAAACCCTAAAAGAACTGAAGCATTTCTAAATAAATGCAGTCTCATATGCAGCATTTGCCCAACTTCCATATCCACTTCCCACATACCAATCCATCCACATACCAGATAAAAGACAGATATAAAAAAAAACAGGTTCCATATACAACCATAAAAACCTTATCTCTTTGAATGCTTCCCCGGAAACCAAGGTAACTAAAGCAACCAACATTTCGTTGGATTCTTTTCCGTTTCTATCTTATCAAGGCCTTGCACTATCTATAGAGAAATTTGTCATGCTGATGTAAAAAGGCAGTTTCGAAAATTGACAACACACAAATGGAAGCGATTTATATTATGTATGTATGTACCTCGAAGCACTCTTGAACACAGACGAGCTAATTCAGTTACAGACTAAGTTAGGATTATTAAGAATTTATTTAAGTTACAGTTGCAGCTGTTTTCGCAACCGGTGTCAACTCCTCCGTCTCAAATCTCTTCTGCTCGAATACGTTGCGAAAGCGAGCGATATAGAACAAGAAAGAGAGACAGAGAGAGGGAGAAGGGGAGATGCAAAAAAAACAATTGGGAACTTAATATACAACAGCAGATACGATAGATAGATAGATAGATACGACAGACGATTTGACGGCGAAGCTTGCACGGAATGATGCATCAATCTCTTCTTCATTCTCACTCTTTGGTACAGTACACGCTTAGCCCGTCTGACCTGCTGGGGGTGGCAGATCACCAGCAACCGCCGCCGGTGTGACGTCCTTGGGCAATGCGTTCAACAGCGGTGCCGCTGACGTTTTGGCAGCTGCAGCGGCGGCAGCGGCAGCAGCGGCGGCAGCGCTTATTGGATCCTGTGGCGGACTGTGGAAAAAGTATAAAAGAAATCCGGCAGCAAGGATGACATGAGCGCTAAGGATGCCAATGATGAGGAATAGCGAGAACTGCGAGTTGCGTAACGCCGGAGTCAGCACGGCAATCAGCACAGTTCCAGAGAGCAGAGCAGCTGTGATGACCAGCAGCCACTGCAGCAACGAAATCTACAATGGAAGAACAGGAATTTTATAATTTCAATTCATCTCGAGCATTGCCTACTGCCACTCACATTGATCACCCACAATATGGAGACGGGTATATAGATGGCCAGACTGTAGCCATAGACGCACATCAGCGACAGCAAGGTGGGTGTGTAGCTGGCCTGCAAGAAAGAGACAGACGATGCGCATGAGAAAGAGATGGGTAAAGAGAAAAACAGACTGGGCAAACTTACACTATCTGTTTCAATGGCATCCGCCTCATCCACCGGCTTGAGGCTGTACTTGAAGAGGGCCCAGAGTATGGCCGGCAGGATGTTGGCATAGAGAAATATGCAGGTGGCTGCATAGGAGACCAAATGGAAATTGTAATGCCAATGGTAGCTGTCGTTCGCCTGCTGCAAATAGCTGGCAATGTTGCCGCTAATTGCAATGGAGAAGATCTGCAAGAGAGCAGACACACATTAGTTAAGAGACCCTGCAACACTGCAACTGCTCTGCTCCACCTACCAGCGTCACTGTAATCCAGAATGGACCATACAAATCGGGATTCTCACCGATATTCATACGCAAATAGTTTGCGGCGGCACGTTTTGGTATCATGGAGTTGGCAATGCGCTCCAGCACCATGTACGTGTCCACATTGAAGAATTGCTGATAGTACTCGATGGTTAGAAACGAGAGGCGTGCCCCACTGCCGCTTCCTGTGCCCCCAGTTTCGTCGAATGATGCTCCCTGTGAGCTGCCTGCACCACCGCTGCCTCCGCCGCCGCCACTCATCGACTGTGCCGAATTGCTCATATCGTAGATGAGATCGGCGAGTGGATCTCCACGTTGGCGTTGTGCATTGCCACCAGCGCCTGCGTTGCCACTGCCGACGCCGCCACCGCTGTGGGTTGCATGCGTTGGCGAATTAACATTGATTTGTGCTGGCGTTCCGCTATTGTTTACGCTATAATCGCGAAACTGTAACAAATCATCGGCGGTTGGTGTCTCCATATCGCTGATGGCACTTTGTGGGGGAAAACAATTTCGGAAAAACTGCTGTTCTCTGTTGCTCTTCGGAAAATATAACACGTATTTATCGCAGCGCCTATTTGTTTTTCTCGTCTTTTCTCACACTCATACGTCAGCTGTTTTGCTTGGCGCTGGCGGTGGCAGTGTGACCATTTCGCAATTTGATGTAGTCAATGATGGTATTTTTACTACTGCTAGTTACACACTCTCCGCTGTGGCTAGTATTGCTATGCAGGACGAAACGAATAAAAAGCATAAAAGAGTCTGGTTATAAAAATACATAAAAAAAAGATTTAATAAAATATAACATTAATGTTGTCAATATTTTCAGGCATACTCCAATTAGGTATTTATTTCGTTTACAATGCAATATCGATTTACTCAAAAAGGTCGATAGCTCTTGCGGTTCATGCATACATAATACAACACTGTTGCGCCAATTGCGTCGTCAGCCAACACTTTTTGCAGCTGCTGCAGCATACAAAACAATATCTCTAGTTGTGGTCAATTTTCCTCATTTTCCAAGAAAATCGCCTATTCCAAGGTGTATAGAAACTTGAACGTGGAAAGTGTTGGTCGTGAAGCAGACAAGTGACTGGTGCTCGTAGTTTAACGAGCCCACAGTAGATAGAAAATAAACCTTACAGACCACAAATGCCAGTGAAAAATGGCGAATCTGACGCTGAGGGTGACGTTTCTGGAGCCGAGTCGGAACGCTCGAACTCCAGCCAAGCGCACGACACCTCTGACGAGGAGGAGGAGGCCAATGAGTGCGATTCCGATGATTCCTCCGAAATGGATGTCAGCGAAATCGAGCGTCGACGAGCCGAACACATGGAAGACTTGGGTAAGTGCGCATTGCGAAATTGGCGGCAAACTGCAATACGAATAGGAATTCTAACCCACTCCCCCCTCTTTCCCCACCCACCCTTTTACACACTGCAGCCAGCCTAGAGCGACAATTCAATCATCTGCGAGAGCAGTACTACTTCGAACGCTTCAATTTGATCGAGCGCCAATTGTCGGAAGTGCGATCGGGTCGATCCGAGGAGTTTGTACAACCCCAAAAGGAGCTGGACAAAGTTTATCGCACCCGAATCGAAGTAGCCGATGTGCTTCGCAAGTTTCGCCTACAGAATATCGAACATAAATATCTGTCCGAGGAGCAGGCAGCAAGTCAGCACTTTGAGGTAATTAAATCCACTATTGACCTTGTCCACATCTAATCTAATCCACCTGCATTCCTTTACCTTCCTTCACAGAGCGAGAAGCAAATGGCCCTGGACTATATCCGCGAGGAACTAATGGAACGCATACGTAGACTTGAGGAAGATCGCCACAACGTGGAGATATCATGGGACAACTGGGGCAATGACAAGCGGCAGAGCAAGGTGCGGGGACCGGGACGCAAGAAGGCAGTCACCGTTACGGGACCCTACGTGGTCTATATGCTGCGCGAGGAGGACATTATGGAAGATTGGAATATCATACGCAAAGCATTGAAACGTTCCTCGACGGCAGCTGGTGCCGGTGCCATTGCAGCAACCTCAGCTACGGCCGGAGTGAGTGGCCTGGTGGGTGTGCCCCTGACGCCGCAAGCAATGGCGGGCGCTAATGGATAGCGGAGACGGAGTGCAGCAGCCGCCTCAGCTACCGCTGCTGCTGCTGCCAAAACCTAAAATAACAAAAGCAACAATTATAAGTCACGGACACCTCCCTCCCTTCCCCATCCCACACGTGATTCTCTTATCCGTTCCCCATATCCCCCACCTACTGCTCCCCAACTGTAGCTAATAATTTAAGAGCGAACTGTAGATTAACTCGAGCATAAATTGTATATACATCTAGTTGTAGAACGCGGTTCGCGCCCACACACCTACGATGGAACACACCCACGCATGTTGTATATGATGATTTGTCCTGAACGAGTTAGAATGTGAGAGGGAGAAGGTACTGGCTGCGTGCGTGCGTGCGTGTGTGTGTTGTGTGTGCGTGCGTGTGTGTAATAAAGACCTACACGAAGTCGTACCCTGACAAACAGTTCCCTTTCGCGCATGTAATTTATCATGGTAATATATATACTATATGATTATAATAAGTGTAGTCTGTACACAACAATACAAAAAACAAAATAATATACACAATGTTTTTTTCTCATAACTGTAAAGATAAACCTGCATTTTTGAATCTCCTAGGGGGATAGGGGGACAATTGGGTTAAGATGCTTGGGCAACAGATAGGTGAGGTACCAAGGTCTGTAAACTACCAAAATACATCGCAGACTAAAGTGAATTCTCTTTAAACATGTTCGCCTTGGATTCTTCTATGATCTTTCCTTACTTTACAGGGTATCTCAAGGCACAGCCAACAAGCAATACTCTTCCCTCTTTCAATTAAAGACCGTTTCTCAATTTACAGAGATATAAACACTTGTGCTTAGTTTCTACAGTACTCCCCAATATCTTACCTTAATTTTAAGGGTATGCAAGGCACATATAGCCTTTAAAATGATCAATACTTGCTTGATCAGACTTGCCTACGAGGAAGTTCTTTTCCAAGATCCTATCACAATTTACGAAGGAATAACTTCTTTTCCGACGAGTACTGCAAAGAACTCTGCTTTAGATTACAGGGTACTCTGCCAATATCTCTGCATATATCTTACAGGGTACACAACGAAATAATGTCTCAGATTAACATTGAACTGTGTTTATTACAAACAAATTAGAAGGATTAACTGGTCTGAAGAAGATGCCCACCTAGAAGCCCTTGGACTTGAGATGCTCACGCACCACGTCCACATAGTCGCCATGTATGTGTATCTGTCCGCTCAGCTCGTTGACTCGTGTGGCGCACAGTTTGCCATCACGCGCACGTTCCACAACCGCACGCAGATCCTTCTCTAGCGCCCAGATATCGCCTTGAATATGTCGCACAACGGTAATGCGTCGTTGGCCGCGGTATGTGGTGTGCAGATAGACGGGCACCATGTGATTCTTGGTGCGTGCCACAAAATAACCCAAGCTGCTGCCGTCCGCTGTCTGTGGCTTCCAGCCGGAGGGGTACTCTGCTTTGGCCACAGGCTGTGGCACTAAGGTGGGTGGCAGCAGACGTTCCACATACTTCCATTCTGGCGGATTGTGCAGCACCTCCACTTCGGGGTACTCCTCTAGCGGCTGCACTGGCCGCGATCCACGGAAGCTGGCGAGGAGTGCCGGTTGTGTGTGTAGCGAACGTGTTAGCTGTGGGGGAAGGGGAGAGTATGAAAGATGACTGCAACTGGCTTCATTGCCACCGTCAACTGCCCCAACACTCACCTGTGCCAGCCTGCGCATGAGAAGGTTTCCACTTGCTGCCATTTCTTTTTATTTTCTGTCAACTTTTAAAGCAAAACAAGCTGGCGATAAATTGTGTGTTACATATGCGCTCAGCTGGAACCAGTTGCGGAACTGGAACTGCCGCGATGCCTGGCGTTGCCAGAGCGTCGTTATGTGTTGAAAAGTGCAGTGCATTTAAATTGGCGCCACATTTAATACGAAAACAAGCAGTGCGTGCAACAAATTGAGCCGCAAACACAGTTGACATAGTTTCCACAAGTGTGTGTAAGTGTTGCATGTATGTGTGTTGCATGTGTGTGTGTGTTGTCTAACTTTGTGTGCAACAAATGCCGCCTGCGACGTCATCGTTAGCGCTAAAGCTAAAGCTTTTGCAAACTCACACACACACACACGCATACAGTCGCATTTTAATCATTAACGTTGCAGCTGCTTTGCTGCATTTGATGTTGATTCTGCTCGCTTGGCATTGTTTACGTTGCAGCTTTTATTTGTCAGCTTTTGCGCTCAGTTTCGGTTTCAGTTTTCTCGGCGCTTTCGTTGCGACAAGTTGTTGCTGTGCCATTGCAAAAACAAGTGACTCAAAAAACGCACACACCAACAACAATAAAAAAGCGCCTCTTTATTGTGTTTGCTGAACGGGCTGAGCGCGCGCAAATTCACAGTGCGTGTGCGTGCCTGTGTGCGTGAGTGTGTGTGTGTGTGTGTGTGATGTGCTTATTGTTTCCTGCCATCGTTCTAACTGTCTGCATTGGACAGTGTTGGAAAACGTGCGAGCATGGCACGCAAGGATGATCCCGTTTTCAATGTGAAATTCGTGCAGCTGGTGGAGAATCAGGCCTGTCTGTGGAACTACACGCATCCGGGCTACAGCAAGAAGGAGGAGGTGCAACGGGCCTGGCAACATGTGGCCAACGAGATAAAGGACACAGGTAGTGCGACAGAGAGAGGGGAAAGAGAGCGCGAGCATGCAGCAGGCGCAGCAAAAGCAACAGCAACATTTTCAGTATTTTTTTTTGTGTGTGCATTTTCTACGTAGATTTCCATTTTGGTTTATTTATTTTCATTTGGTTTTTGTTGTTTTATTTTGCGTGCTTATTTGTGTTGAGTGCACGCGTGTGTGTGTGTGCTAGCTGGCGCGCGCGCCTATGATGCAAGCTTTTTCACTGCATGGCAATGGCTGAGCGCACGTGTGTGTGTGTGTGTGTGTGTGCAAATTCAATGCAATCGCAATTTGTAGTCGTGCCAACTCACTTGCACTCGCCTGCCTTAGCCAGCCCCACTGCCTGTGTATGTGTGTGTGTGTGTGTGTGTGTGTGTAGGTGTGTCACTGTGTCACACAGCAGCAGCAAAGCAGCGCGCGGCGTTTGCATGCAATTAGTCGCTAGTTGTTGTTGGCGCTACTGCTGCGGCTGCGGCTGTTGCTTCTGCTTCTGCTGCTGTCGTCGTCGTTGTCGTTGTATTTGTTGTTGTTGTTGTTGCTGCCACTTTTGGCTTGCAATTAAATATTCAGCAACTGCAGCGCAGTGGAAATACCCTGCAGCAGTCGCAGCCGGCAGCGCAGCGCAGATCGTTTCGCCTGCGTTTTGCAACACTGCACACACAGCGCGTGTCCCTTTGGCACAGTGCAGCCAACATGTTTTCGCACAACTGCCAAATGCAGTGCAAGCAGCAGCAATAGCCGCAGCAAGCAGTGCACGTACATTTGCCGCACACTGTGCGTATACTTTATGGGCTGCAGTTAAATTTTGTGAAATTTGCCGCAGCGCATTGTTGTTATTGTTGTTGTTGTTCGAGTGGGAATTCCATTAGGCTAAAAAGCAACAAATGCGCTCTGTAAGGGGTGTTCCCTCTAGCTAGACTATGATTTATGCCAATTTTTTACGCAGTTTTTCATGTTGCCAGTTTAAATTTAATTTAACTTAATTTAATAGTTTTCTTAAATTTTCACGCACACACGCACATGCACACGCATGCATACATGCACATGCACATCTGTCTGCCTGTCTCTTTCCCACTTAACTCACTTAGCTTAAATTCCCTCTTGACCTCATTGCAGTGCGCAATTCACGCGAACGCTGGCGCACGATCCGCAGCAGCTTCCTGCGCTCCCTGAAGCTGGCGCGCACACAAACGGGGCGTGGCAAGCGCAAGTACTACCTGTCCAAGTACCTGCAGTTTCTGATACCCTACACCAAGTCGCGTGGCTGCCACAAGCAGCAGCAGCAGCAGCAGCAACAACAGCAGCAACTCGCATCGCCAGCAGCAGCAACTGCAGCAGCGCAGTCCAGTGAGAATCCCCCCCTCGCTGGGGGTGTGGCTGGGGGCGGCATGGTGCTGCGCAAGCCGAGCACCTCCACAGCTGCTGCGTTTCTGCCCATGACGCGCATTGGCCAGCTGCGTCTGCTGGGACAGCACAGCGCCGCAGCAGCAGCGGCGGCAGCAGCAGCCTCCTTGGATGAGGACACCAAAGACAGCGCGGGCAGCGACTGTGCGGCAACTGCTGAGGCGCAGCTGCTGGAGGTGCAAGTCTCCGAAGCGGATGAGGAGCTGGAGGAGCAGGAGGCAACAGCTGCTGCGCAAGCGTCGCCGCTGCGACTGCAGGCCATCAAAGTGGAGCAGCAGCAGGAGACGAACAACAACAACAACAACAACAGTAGCAGCAGCAGCAAAGTTGTTGCCGCGCAGCATTCGTTGGTGGCGCTGCCTGCCACAATTTCAGCGGCGCTGCGCAACAACATGGACTGGGCAGAGCTGGCCGAGTGGCTGAAGGGATCCTCGAGCGGCGGCGGCAGCAATCAGTTCCAGCAGCACCTGCACAACAGCAACAACAACAACAACAACAGCAACAATAGCTTGCAGCATGTGGCAACTGCAACGCCGCCGCCGCCACTGTCGCTGGCAGGCACAGGTGGAGCAGGTGGAGGAGGTGGAGGTGGAGCAGTGCCTCCGCCCGATGCGGACTACTCCTTCCTGATCAGCCTGCACCCGTATTTGAAGGAAATGAGCGGCAAACAGAATCGTCGCTTTCGCCAGAAGGTTGTCGGCCTCATCGACAACGTGCTGGACAACGTTGATGTCTAGCGGCAACGACGCGCGTCGCCAGAGAGGATTCACGTCGAGAGATTGCAATTGGCAGTGTTGGCAAAGCAGTTTGCAAAGTAAACCTCTTTAAGTGAATTCTCTTCAGCGAGTGACGCCTTAACCATAAGCAGTACAACAACCGACAGTGCCCATTTGTTATACACACACACACATATATATATATCTTAATATACACGAACATATGTTTTTGTTAAGTACGTAACGCAATAATTTGTTAAAACTCGTCAAATTGAAAAAAAATAAAACGCTTTTTTCAAATCTTAAATGTATTCGCACTGCTTAATGAGTCATATGTGTGTGCGCACTGCTTGCTAGCAATAATGCTGCCATATGTATGCTGCTTGCACTGCAACTAGTTCGCATGTGAACCAGTATGCTAGTCAGCTGTTTTCTGCGATTGCAGCGATCTGGCAACGTTATTTAGTAATTACTAGAAATTTCAAATGAAACCAAAGCTAATTTGCTTGCACTGCAATTTACTAATGCCAACAATAAACTAAATAATTCAGTAACATTTTCCCAACACACACACACACAAGCACACACCCACCCATAGAGTATTGCTGGGTCTGTGTTGTCAGCAGCAGTTTAACGTGTAGATGCTTGGAGGCACGTGTGAATACGAGTGATGTAATTTTTTGATTGTAGATAAAGAAAAACCAAAGGAGAAAACACTTATTAATTGTTATAGAGCACATATGAAGTATTATTATGTAAGCACGGTCACACTGAACCCTAAACACACACACACACACACACCCACAGAGAGACAGTGAAAGAGAGAGCATTACAATAGACGAGATTTGCATGCCAATGCAGCAGCAGCACTGACTTCATTCAACATGAGTGAGAAACAGACACAGCAGTAGGCCACGTTCAAGAAGTCTCTCCCAGTCTCCAACCCTTCAAGCAAGCACATCTCTGTGTCTCTAAAATGTACCCCAACAACGGCAGCAGCAACGGCAGCGCCAACAGCAACGGCAGCAGCAACAACCATCACCACAATAGCAACAGCAATAGGAATGGAAACGGCAACAATTGTCGCAGACTGGATCTGACGATAACGGAGGATGTGCGTCAGCATATCGAATGTCAGCGGCAAATCGCCTATGACTTCTTCGATGAGGCACGCAAGGCATACAGCGACAATGAGCTGATCTTCTGCTTCAACGGTGGCAAAGATTGTACTGTGCTGCTGGATCTGCTGATGGGCTACTATCAGGAGTATAAGATCGATAGCGATGCCATACCAATGCTGTATATCGAGTCAGATGATTCGTTCGAGGAGATTGACGAATTCGTTGTGGAGTGTGTGAATAAATATAATGTAAAGCTGATCAAGTACAAGGATTCACTGAAGGCAGCGCTGACGCACATGACGCAGGACATGCCCAACATCAAGGCGGTGTTTGTGGGCAGCCGCAGCACGGATCCCTATTGCCAGCATCTGCAGCGCATGCAGGTGAGTGTGTCACACGAATGCGAGTGCGAGTAGTTGCCACAAATAATGAGTGCTCTTTGTTTTTGCTTGCAGCGCACCGACAAGGATTGGCCTGATATAATGCGACTGAACCCGTTGCTGGAGTGGAGCTATCATGATATCTGGCACTACATACACATCTACAATGTGCCCTATTGCTCGCTCTATGCACGGGGCTACACATCCATCGGTTATCGCTCGAACACGTTGCCAAATCCGCATTTGAAATGCGACACTTGCCGCGCATCGCATTCCGCAGACGGCAACGCAGAAGGCGCGTGCTATCTGCCCGCCTGGGAGCTAAAGGATGCCAGCCAGGAGCGCGCCGGTCGCGTGGCCAAGAAGTAGCGTCTCTTGTCCTTCTCCCTCTCGAAGACCTGCTCAACCTGCGCATTCATTACTAGTTCAATTCTTTAGCCAATTCTTGTGCAATATTGCGTGCTGTAAATAATCCTGTACATACAGAACATGTACTTATACCCCTCCCCCTTTTCCCTTCCCTAACACTATATAGTTGTATCTATATATAGTCTATATGTAAACAATTTGGTCTGTATTTACATTGATATTGTGTTGCACCCCGAATTTCTGTGGAAATTTATCATTTCCTTTTTTTATATATTTTTGCGCAGCTGTTTCGCTGCAACCGCAAACCGCGCTGGGTTGAGTACAGTGAAGCCTAGCAACGTCAACATTAGCTTTAACACTAGCTTAGTCTTATATGGTACTACACATAGTTATAAGTCGTGTAACGCCTTGGGATCGGGATGCTTTTTAGACTAATCTGATTTCATGTCTTTTTTTTTCTCTGTTGTGATTTTTGTATTGCGGAACAGCCTTAGATGGTATCAGATCAGGGTGGAGATTATAAATCAATGCGTATGAAAATACTACCATGCAAATGTGAGCAAATTTCTTATATAACTTTATATAGCATATATAATATAATAATATATTTGTAATATAATATATTTATATTGTGAAATTCATGAAAGTTGTTTGATTTTTGGTTTGTTTTGAAAATGTGGAGATTTCTATGGATTGAAGTTAGTTTTATGGTTTGTATGGATTGTTAGGTACTCAAGCAAATATAGTAGCTGATGCGTGGTGGATATATAGCTGTGCAAGAAGATATATAGTTGTTAAAGTGGATATATTCCTGTTCAAGTAGAGGATTCAAGTGGATTAGAGCACATCTTAAATTTTAAGTTTGTTTTTTGGATTCATTGAAAATATTGACATTTTTAAGAGTTGTAGCAAGTTTTATAATTTTGAATGGCTTGGTATCTATCAAAGCAACTGTAGCAGCTGCTGCATGGCATATAAATGCTATATATGCTTGTTCAAGTGTAGTATTTTAACGGATCTGCAATTTTATCTAAGTGAAACTCAGTACAAACTCTTTTACATTTAAAACTCATTGAGTTGATGCATTTTAGACATGATTCTTTATGCAAGATATAGTCAAACGATTCTACTGTATTCCATATAATATATATATATATAGACTATAATTCACATATATATAATAGCAATGTATTCTATATACTCGTACATAGGTATATGGACTATAATTCACATGGATATAAAAGCATAATCATAAGAAGTTGGCGCACAATTCCAGCATAGTAAATAGGAGACACCTGCATGCCCTCCCTTCATGTTTATCCACCTTCCTCCCCATCTCGATCGAATCGCAGATACTCAGAGATCTCCGTCGCCTGCTGCTTCTTGTCGGCAATGCGTGAGCCAAACTGTATGGCGCGTTTCTTGAGCAGCACCGCATCGCGCAGCCCCAGAGTGTAGCCATAGAGGCGCAGCAGCAGCTTGTCGCCCACACCCTCAGGCAGAGCATAGCAGCAGCGCTGCTGAGGCGCCAGGGAGCGCACAAATCTGGCCACCTGCTCCTCAATGAACGGAGCACGTGCCGTCTTGCCGCTATCCGCAATGACACGATCATCTCGTGCCAAATTACGCGCTGGTATGCGTTGCCAGTCCATCTCCAGTTCTGCATGCAATGCTGCCTGATCTCCGCCAGCGCGTCTGAATGCATTACGATGCCTCGTATAGCCGCCAAAGAGTTCATCGGCTCCGCTGCCCAGCAGCGCAACACGCGCTGTCGACTCTGGTGCCGCAGCTGCAAACCAGAAGGCACAGCCCAAGCATTCGTCCAGCACCGTTTGCAGCGGGTAGATCAGTTGGCAGATGTGCTGCCTCAGCTGGCGTTGCAACTCCGCACGCGTCACATTCACCTCCAGCAGCTGCCACTGGCGCGTGGGGCACAAACTCTGCAGCTCCTTGTGGGATTGCTGCGCAGTCTGGCGATCGGGCACGTTCCACATGTCAGTCGTAGCAGCTACGCCACTTGCCACACGCTCGAACGCCACATTGATCAGCTCGATGGGCTCGTCGCGTGGCACATATCGATCTGCGAGCAGCGCCAGAATGCTGCAATCGATGCCGCCGGAGAAGAGTAAAGAGACCTTGGCATGCGCGCATTGATTGCCTTCACAGTTGCGACAAATTGGCGCGGTGCATTGCACCCGCTGCGCCACCGACAACTGCAGCAGTTCATCGAAACGTTGCAAAGTCTGTTGCAGTGGCAGATGCTGCAGCAAATGCTGGTAAAGCTGCTCCAAGGGCAGCTCCACTGCATCCTCGACGAATGCATAGAGATCGTAACTGCTGTCAGCCTCCTCACGTTGCAGCCAAAGCGGCGCAATTGGTCGCTCCACCTGCGTCTGTGTCCACTGCATCGATGCCTCCAGTTTTTGCAGCTGCTGCACTGCATCCTGATTGAGTTTCTGCCAAGGATACAACGTGCATTTGTCAAGCTGCTTCACTTGCAGCTTATACAATCCCAGCGGCGGCAGCTCCAGGCACAGTGAGTGCGGCACGTGGCACGATGTGCTGAGCAAGCGGATACACTGTGCCTGACGCTCGATCAGCAGAGAATTTCTGCCCAGCGCATCGCGGCAGAAGTAAACAGTGGCTGTCAGTCTGCAGGAGGAATGGGGTGTGAGATTATATACATAAATATATATATAAATATATCTTAAGTATGTTCTGGCACCTGTTGTAGAGCACCAGGCAATAAGGTCCCTGCAGTTGCTGCAACAGCGCCAGCAACGCCGTGTCCTTCTCCTCCTCTTCCTGCTGCTCATCACATTTGATGAGCTGCTGCATCAGCCAAGCGCTGTCCGATTGCTCCACTGGCTTCTTTTCCTCCAAGCCATACAAGTCTCCATTAAAGAGCAGCGCCAGGTGGCCTGCGATTATCGGTTGTTTTTGTGGCGTCGCGCCCTGTTGCCACAGCACGTTGCCGGCCAACAGCACATTGTCAATTTGCTGCGTATCCTGCACATCGGGTCCGCGATTGTGCAGTAACTGCGCCAACTCACTGTGCAGCGCCTCGCATTGCTTCTCAGCTTGGCTTATTGCACAGAAAATGCCGCACATGGCGTCCAACAACAGCAAAACATGTAAACATTGCCATATGCGAACTAGTTCGCTGTTTCGACTTTGGCGCCGCTTGTTATCGAACTGTTATCGAAGTGGAGCGAGCAACAGGTGTTGGCAAGTGGAGTACTCAGTTCGATGTAAAGTCAGAAGTCTAACGTTAACAGCCCTGCCAGTATGTTATGGAGCTGTTAACGAAACGGGGTAAGTAATAAATGTATGCAGCTCTACAAAAAGTAGTGTATGCAAGGAGAGTACTCAGTTCGATGTAAAGTCAGAAGTCTAACGTTTACAGCCCTGCCTGTATGTTATCGAGCTGTTAACGAAGCGGCGTAAGTTATAAACATTGGTACTCAGCTCTACGGAAAGTCATTTTAGGTAGCAAGAGAAAGAAAGAGCGAGATATATGTATAGTCTAGTACGCTGCTCGATTGTGATGTCTGCAAAAATAAGGTACGCTGTTAAATTGGTGTTTGCTTTCGTTTTATTTGCAATTGTATTTTTTTGTTTTGTTTGTGTTTGGTATACATATGTAGATAATAATAATAATAATATGCACTTGATTTATATATATCAAAATACTGTTTTGCGCTCATGGTCAGGACTGGCAAAAATATATATATAAACACAATACAATAATAAACGTTAGTAACGTATTTTCATTCTGTTTTCTTTTTCGTTTTACAATACAACTTAAATGCAGTGCCACGCCCATGTGCAAGACAATTTTCAAGTGCATTATACAATTTTGAAATTCATTTAAATTGGCTAAAAATATTATTGGTTGCTCGAACGAACCCCAACACGGCTATATAATCGTTCATATGCATTGTATGTGGCTGTATTTGTATAAGTACATGGTATGAATCGTTCAAATTTCGATAGTTTTCATCATCGTTAAGTCAATCAATTTCAATATATATGTATTTGTTGTATATGAGAAGAGAGAGTATGTAGCACATTATGATCGAACATTATGCCCGAATTTTTCCTATTCTCAATTTGATTCTACTAATTTCATTCTTAGTCTAGTTTAAAAAGTTTTCCCGCAATTGTTTTTTGCGCTGTGTTTCCCAGGGAAACTTTCCCTAACTTTGCCCCACACATAATCATCATCTCACTCTGCTGCCCCCTAACTTAACTACGTTTTACATATATCAGTTGTGTGTGTGTTCCATTTATCAAAAGTTTCTTTACAAATCTCGTTCGTTCGAACTTATAAATTGTTTGGTTTTTTTTTTTTTTTGACGGCACAACGAATTAACTTTTATAGGTTTCAACAATATTTAAGGAGTGTTCCGTGTATTACAATTATATTACAATTCAAATAGTTTATCTATAACTTTATTTAGTATAATTAACAAAAGGAAAATAAAAAATTTAACTATTCTTTTTTTTGTGAGATTAGCTAGGGGCAAGTGTGTGTGTGTGGGTGTGGCACGGATCACATCAGATCGAAATTCGAATCGGATAAAAAAGATCAACAACAACAACGGGACACATTATAAAGCACTTGGGATCATCATCATCTAATCGACTTCTTCCTCTTCTGGCTACATCATCATCATAATAATAATACAAACATATATAGTTTTCTCTTTTTCATATGTATATATATAATAATAATAATAATAGATAAAAAAAATGATTTAAAAAAATAATAATAATAAGTAGCCAAGTATAGATAGTTATAATGGATAATGATAATAAAATTAGTTTTGTATTGTGTAATAGTTTCTTGTTTCTAGCGGATCCAGAGAAGATTCTCGCGGCTTCTTCTCTCCCTTTCTTCCGCTAGGCACGTACAGCCATTCTGACACACATATTCTCAGACATCCCGACACATTCCGACAATACATTTCTATATATATGCGCATATATAAATATATATATATGTATATATATATATATTTTGTATATATCCGTTGTTAATTCTGGGGATTCTTGCGGCGATTCTCACATCAATGACGTTTTGTTGCGAGAGAATTATGCTATATAAAAATAGTAATATTGATAAATGTTGCCGCCGCCGGGCTGCGCCCCCTTCCCTTCCCCATTCCCAGCCACATCCTTATGCTCCTCCTCCTACTCCTCCTCATCATCATCATCATCATGAAGGTGTGCGTGCGCCTTGCGCGCTGCCGCATCTTTCATCCAGTGTGGCCGTTTCCCATTGCAGGCGCTTAACTGGTGCCACATGCGCGCAAGCACACACACACACATGTATATCTGCATACATAGAACTAGTGCATACACACATACATATATATATATATTGCGTGTGTGTGTGAGAGCTTTTGTTGTTGGTATTTTGAATGTGGTTGGAGAGAGTTTTTGTTTGTTATTGTTTGTTGTTATTTCTTCTAGTTGTTCAGCGCGATCATTTCTCCTCACAGCAACCAGTCTGTGCCAGCTGCTTCTGCAGTGCGGGCGGAATGAACTCTTTCGTCTTGGAATGATTTCCCTGACCCAGCAGTGCCGGCTCAATGTGTTTACCCTCCTGTATGCGCTGTATGCGCTTCAACAAATCATAATTGATGCGCTCACTGACCACTGAATCTTTTCTGTAAAGGAGAGGAAGAAATCACATTAGTTTACATTCGAATTTGGTCACACTTTGTTCACACTCACTTGTAGTCGGGATGCTGCAGCACCTGGTCGCGTATCCAGGTGGCTGTGGTGATGAGTTCACCAGCCGCACGCTTCTCAATGAAATGCAGATACTGCTCAATGGTGCAATGCGTGTCCGTGTCCACCTCCATGGACTGCAGATAGCTTCGTATAAGCGGCACCAGACCAGGAAATACGTCGGGCTGCGGGGAGAGTAAGAAAAAAGTTAAAAATTGCAGTTCGATATATTGCTAACAGAGCTGTTAAGTGCGTAGGTGCAATGACTGATCAACACTAGCACTGTTAGGGTGTGTACTCAATAACAGCGCTGTTACGCCTCCTTACAGTTTGTGTACAGTGTAAATGTATAACAGGTGCATACTAACTAACAGCGCTGTTAAGTCTTTGCAGTTTGTTTACATTTTAAGTTTGTAATAACAGTCACATACTCAAATAGCATGCCTTACTACTGTAACATGGCGCACTGTTAGTCTACACTGCCGTCGCTACAAATCGGTATACTTAGCAGTAGCACTGTTAAGGTGAAAATGAACTAACAGCGCTGTTACGATACTTTACAGTTTGTTAACATTTTAAGTGTATACAGCAGGTGCATACTAACTAACAGCGCTGTTACGACACTTAACAGTTTGTTTACATTCAACTGTGCTTTAACAGTCGCATCCTCAATTAGCGTGCCTACCTTGCCATTGAAGATTTCGTTGATGCTGAGCAGTTGGAACAGCTCGTTCTCCTCATCATCCGTATCGGTATGATCGCTATCTCCATTGACACCATTGTGAATGTGTCCATTGCCGTTCGTATTGCCATTGAGTCCATTGCCATGTCCATTCAGCTTGCTGCTGCTGCTGGTGCCATTGACCAATGTTGGTTTGCTGGTACCATTGGTAGTGGTGCCATTTGTGGTGGCACCATTGGTAGCTGCCACACCATTGGTTGTCGCACCAGATGTCATTGTGGTTGTGCTGCCATTTTGATGTGCCGCCGCCGTCGATTTGGACGATTTGCGGAACCAGAATTTCTCCTTGCGACAAGCGTCGCGCTTCTGTGCCGTCTGCATATTCTCATCTACTTTGCTGATGGGCGTCAGGAAGTTCAGCTGATACGATAGAATGACACGCGTCAGCAGCACCACAAAGCAGACAATGGCCGCATTCTCAAAGTCACTGATCTGCGCCTCACACGGACGGAACTCGACACGCCAACCGATCGAGCTGTTCGGTGGCGGTGGCTTGAAGCGCATCGTTTGCCAATTGGTCGACTGAATGTTCTCAAAGTGATCCGTATCCTCTTTATCGTTCTGGTGGACCTTCTCGCTGAACAGCGAGACTGTATCACGTATGAAGAGATGCGCAATATGCTGCGCCAGCTGATGATCGATGCCACCGTCGATGAGACGTTGATAGACAGCATCATCGTACGTGAGCTTCACATCGTTGTATTTTGCACCCTCCGGCGACAGATAGGAATCAATGGAATCGTAACGCGATTTTGCAATACGGAATTTATTCTCATTCAACGGCTTGAGGCCGCGCTCCTCGTCCGTTCGGCAATCCACCGAGGAACTGATCACATTCCAGCGACAATCGGATTCGGTTAAATAGCCACGATAAACGGGCGATGCGGCAGTTAGGGCCAACATGATGGGGCACAGTGGTGCAAGTTGATCGTACAGGCGACGTGCCTCCGTTATGTTGCACGCCTGGAACGTTAGCTGCAGGCAACAGCAGCCCATGCCAAAGCCCATGGCATCCAGCAGCACCACATCTGGCTCGCCTGGCGGTGCTCCCTCCACAGGCAACTTTGTGTTAACATCCTTGAACACTGCAGAGTGGAAGAAGAAGGAGGATTAGTTGGTCACAAATTTTGAGGATTCTTTCACTTGGGACTTACCCTTCAGCTTGATGGAAACCTTCTCACCGCGTCGCATGCGAATATTGCGTGTGAGCGTCTTGAAACGGGGATGTCCCGGATAGATAGCCTCGTCGGGAAAGTATAGGGAACGTGCCGAGCTCAATGGATCCTCAGGATGTGGCTGATGCAGGGGCCACGTGAAATTGGGTGCACCAAGGCGTGGAAAGTTTGTTATGGACATGACACACTCATCGCTGCCCAGCAGCTCGCTGACCTCTTCGCGACGATAGCGCATATTTGCCTCGACGAGATTGAAATGTGCCATGAGGCCACCAAAAGGTTTGCCCGGTGTGCCCTCA
This sequence comes from Zaprionus africanus, assembly GCA_018151435.1. Lineage (NCBI taxonomy): Eukaryota > Metazoa > Arthropoda > Insecta > Diptera > Drosophilidae > Zaprionus > Zaprionus africanus. Next base: position 6,875,116 of record JAECXB010000076.1, read on the forward strand.
ATCATGTAGGCACCATATTCGGGACGCCACAGTGACTTGACGCCCTTGGGATCTGCTGCCTCCTTCTCGTTAAGTTTCTCCAACAGATCTTGCGCCTTGAGGGCAACACGTGCCACCTTGCGCTCATCATCGAACTTCACTATTATGTACTCCACCTCATCGCCCCACTTGAGTATATCGCCCTGACGATCCTTCAGTCTGTGATACAGATTGATGAACTGATTGATGCCATGTTCACGCACATGATCTGCCAACTTCTTGGTCTCCTCCCAGGAGAGTGGATTGCCCTCGCTCAGTAGGCCCATTGCTGGAGGGAGGGAGACAGCGAGAGAGAAAGAGAGAGAGGGAGATAGATTTATTAATACATTGAGTTATCTTTGCAATTTTGGATGTAACGTTCAAAGTGGAGTTGATTAAAAAATGTGATTGATTAAATATATATAGAATATATATAGAATATATATACAGTTCATATCCCCGAGGTCAATACAAGTTGCAACATTTCCACAGAAAAACAGATACAAATCGCCAAAGAATTCTCCTAAATCCATTGTGACCCATTTGAATCTTCCAATCGGTCAAATAAATTCAATTTATTTCGACTCGAGAGCTGCCTAATCGGCCAGAGATAGTTATCAGATATATATTCCTGCCACACCTGTCTCTGGTTAGGTTCAAATCCGCAGCGAACTCCGCACGGCAACGCACCCGATAGCAGTCGAAATTGTTTATAACAATTGCTAATTGAATATTGTATACACACACATATATACAATCTGTGAATACCCTAGATTATTACGAATATAACCAGCTGTCGAGTCGTCTGAAGTGGGGCAAATTTCTTTTCGATTAGATATAGGGATTATATATAGATCTACCTATATAAATATAATAAGTAACTTGAGATGTATATTATATTCAATTCCATTGATAAGATATGGGAATAAAATATATAAATAACTAGCTATAAAATTAATATTTATTATAGTTTCCTGTTGCAGGGTATTTCGTAGTCTAACTTTGAATTTTTTACACCTCACGCGATTTATTTGTGCAGCTAAACACGTTTTTTTTTGTTGTCTTTGGCACCTTTCCTAGTATAATAAAAGTATTTAGAGAGCAACGATTTAGATTAAGAATATTTAGGCGCAATTTATTTATAGTTATTCGCTAGCGATGTGTGCGTATGCGTGCGTGACACGAGCAACCAAAAATCGAACTTGCTCCGATGCCAATCGAGAAGAAATATATATATTATAATGCTGTATACACGCTGTGAAGCGAGTGAGTAATCGATAAGCGAGGAAAGGCATAAAAGAAATGAATTTAATTATGAAACCTTTGATAAGAGACACAAGTTCTAGCCCATATAGATTTACATACATACACACACACATATAAAAGTATATAAGTGCGAGGGGAATGTTTATGGCCATTGAATTTGGTGCGACAGTTGTTGCTACTGTTGTGCGACACTTGAGTTGATTTGATGCCACTTCAGAGCAACGCTGGGGGTCTCTGCCCCAGATCAACCTGTTGCTGCCCCACTTGTTCATTGTGGACGCAGATTTATGGCCACTTCAACAACAAGTACAGGAAACTAGCGGCAGCAACTTAAACCTAAATACCAAATACTACAATAAATTCCAAGTCCAATTTCGTATAGAATATCGCATTGTTTGCAACAAAGTCGAGTCGCATGTTTCTACTTAATAATAGAGCTCACTTGTATTGCAATCAAAGCCACAATAACAACAAAAACAACAACGAGAACTTTGTTGCATTGCGCAATGTTGTGCGCGCGCAGCCACAGCTGAGTCATTAAAACGTTGCAGAAACTGCAACAAGCTAAGTTCATTGTAGATCAGATTTGTGGCTGACATTATGCAATTAAGGCTACAAGAAAATACCTCAAAGAACCCCATAATTACTTCACTTCGTGATTGATCTTTGCAATGAATTTAATCTAATTTACATAGATTTTCAAATTGCATTTGAAATTAAACTAAGATCATTACACAATCACATGTTGGTCTTTGACATCTGTGGAAATTGCAATTAAAGTTTAATTTAAAGTTGTTTAACTTCTAGTGGATAAAACTGTATAGAGCACTTAGTGATCTTGAAGATCTACATTTTAAATATAAATTAAAATTATTCTGAGATCATTAGGAGATCATTTTCAATTCAATTTAAACTGAGTTTCCTTTTGAACCTGTATAATATTCTAGAATTCTTTGGTATCTCAATAAGGATCTTTGAGCACTAAGAGATCAGTAAGATCGATATCTATAATCTATATCTACAGAGATCATTGGGAGATCGTTTTGAATTGAAACAATGCTGAGTTGCTTTTTAATTTCTTTTACAAATTTAAAGAATAATTTGGCTTAGGATCTTAGAGCACTTAGTGATCTTGAAGATCTCTATTTGAAACAACAATAGAAATTATACTGAGATCAATACGCGATCATTTACAACTAAAATTCTACTGAATTCTTTTTAAAACCTGTACAAATTTCTAGTATAACTATGAATCTTAGTAAGGATCTTTTCAGCTCTTAAGTTCTCATAGATAACTTCTAGAGATCGCTGATCTTTTGAGAGCATTTAAAGACGTCTCCTCCCTTGTCGTTTCATTAAAATAAAAAGAGTATGCAAAAAAAAAACCGTCAATTATATTATTAAATTCATTGCACGATTCTAAATGAAATGACGTTTTGACCAAAGATCGATCATCACATTTTGTAATATAGTATAAACAGCGGCTCTGATTACGCGTCAGGGGAATGTCAAGTTCAGGTTTCGATTACAAAGCGCGAAAACGAAATTCGATGCTTCATTCACAACGCGAAATTGAAAACATTTTTCACAGATCACAATGAATACATGTAAATTTGAATCGAGAATAAACTTAAACAAAAAAATCAATTGGTACCTTAAGATTCGAAAGAGAGAGAGACACAGATAGAAATAATAATGTTTATGTTGTTATGGAAAAAGGATTCACTTTCAGTATTTAATTCTCTTTCCGTTATGTACAACTTGGTCGCTTAACGGTCGAGCGACAACTAAATATACCCGCAGCCAGACTCCAGCTTATTATGCAGCTCGATCGATCGATGGTGCCTCCCCCACCCCTTGCTCAAAACACACATACCACTCACACGATCCACTCATCGATCGCGATTCAACGATCGGTTGACGACGCCTACAAAATGCCGTTAGTTAAATCAAGGGAAGCGGTAGCAGAGCAGAGCAGTCCGTTGATATCTCTAAAGGCGACAGAGCGGATGTCGTAGCGTAGGACCTGGCAAAGGGTGCTGGGGGAGAGCAGGAGAACCAACTGTCGACTGGGCCACTTGAGATTCCATCGATTGCTCTATGTGTATTTATAATAATATTTTTCGGACTCTATGTAATTTATTATTATATATGTGCATCGTATATATACTTATATTTAATAATCGATAGAGAGACAAATAAAACAAAAAATACAAATAGAAATACAAATACAAATACATATAAATACAATTTTGTCAAGTGCTCCAGCCTTTTTATTGTTGTAAATTTTGTTTTGTTTATTGATTTGAGTTTTGCGATTTGATTTATCACACAATAAAGATTATAATTAGACGATGTCGTAATTTGGTAGTCGCCGATGCCGCCGCAGTAGCTACGGCACTAAGTACCTTTGCCCATCGGCTTTAGAATATAACTATATAAGTACATTGAGGGTTGCAAAGCGAGGGCTGTATGGGAGGTTCTTTGAATGAAATTAAATTTAAGGGTTACCAAAATCAACTTGAACTTTTAAAGGTTATAGTTAGAATGATCTACAGACTCATAGATCAGTTGAGTATTTTTAAAAGTATTTTTATACCCCCTAACACTAGGGTGCCAATTGTGTGTCTGTCTTTATAAAAACCTAGATATCTAATGACAATATGTAATATGTTTGTACGCAGATCAAGTTTGTTTTTCTTTCTGTACCAGTACATAAACAAAAAAACAAATTCCAAGCGTAATTTAAATGCAGGGCATTTTTGGTAAAAACAATAACTATCAATGCCCAAATGCCTACTGCAAATTTGGTTGCAATCGGATGATTAATATATAAGTTATACAGGAAACAATTTTAAGAGCTATTGATTTCTCAACTCCCTAGAGTATGCAACAAAAAATTCTTTTAAAGTGTACATATTTAAGAAATAATTTTGGTCAGATGGGTTACATCAAATATAAGTTAAATTAATTGTTTTGCTTTAAAAAGTCGACTGACCATAGTTGACTTTAAATAAATAAATAAATATAAAAAAAATAAGTTTTAAAAAATTTTAAAGTCCCTACAGCTTCGCCAATTTTCCTCAAATACTTCCACAAGTGTATCAAATTTAATTCCCACAATCCACAACCTTTCTACCTCCCCACGCAGCTCCTTCAAATACATGTCGAAGAACTTATTTGTTTTTACTTGACGCGCCATAAATCAGCTCAAGTTGCAATATTTAAAGCGGAAAGGAAATTAAAATACACCCGACACTTCAGTGTCCCCAGTCCTTCTGGCACCTCTTCGGCACCGCTTCGAGTTCGATTCAGTAATCCCCCGTAATCAGTTGCAAACCAAATTCCATTTAACTCAAGTGCCCTGCGATGGTAGTATCAACATAAAGGGGTGGTGTATATCAATCAATATTGGCTGCTACCCAATATTTCCCTGGCTTTACCCTATCTACATATAGTATGTGAGTCTCTCGGAACTCGGCGGATCCAATAACAGCTACCATTTTGCCATTTCAACTCGGCATCGTTAGTTAGTTAGTTGGTTAGTCAGAAAAGTCTCGCAATATTTTTTTTCTTTACGCATTTTTTTTTTTTGATCGTATTACGCATTATGGAAAAGCTTCAGCTGTGAATTCCATATCACATGCTAGCACAGAACTTCTCAATAAGATCCGGAACACAGAAGTTGTGGTTGACCGATTTAATTATAAGGAATTACAAATTGTAGTGAGCCCATAGTCATTCTTATAAATGAGAACCTTAACTACGTGATTTCAGATTAAACCGCAACAACGTAAGTCAACAACCGACAATTACAGAAAGACGTAAGTGCTAAAGAAAAAGATGGAAGAAGCTTAGTCAACATAAGGAGATTGTGGGAAAGAGGAAAGCAAGCACGAAAGCTACAGTGGAGTGTACTTGACAGTGATAGACCCGCTTATATTTGTAGTTATTTTGTGTTGCATACGCTAGGGAGCAGTCTGAAATGGAAACTCTTGAAATTGTTTCATAAATAACTTTTATGTTCTTTAGCCGATCGCAATAAAATTTTTAGACTTCACTGGGACGTTGATAATAATTGTAATTATCAAAAATAAACTGAACTTCTTTAAAATTATGCCAGGAATTCAGTTTTTATCGAAAAGGGGACCTTGATCTGCCCTAGCCGTAATAGTCTCTGAGATCTAGGTTTCATAGATGGACAGACATCTTTAATTACCTTTTCTTTTTATGTTTTTTTTTTTTATTTATTTTAATTCTTAATTTATTTTTATATTCAAGAAATAAGTTATAAGAGTGAGTTCTGAGAACATAATCACATTAGTGGCAACGGCACACAAAGTGCTCGAATAAACACAAAGGCATAAGACTGCAAATATAATCACGATAAGTCACACAGCAAAGATATGAGAAATCACAACTTGGCATGGGAGTAGGGGCTTAACTTCTTTAATCAGTTCAAGTGTTCGTTCGGTTCGGGGCAGAATTGAGGGTTTCCGCATTTGATCTACGAACCATGGAGGTAAGACACGTGCCAATAGTCAGACGAACTGACTGACTGACTGATTGCTTGCTTGACTGACGACTGTCGCGACTGATTGACGCGACGTTATCGTAGTGGGTAAATACGAAATGGCAATCGAAAAGGGAATCTCGAGACCCAAAAAGTACGAATGGAAAAAAATCTCAAGAGGGCGACTCGTATCAGTTCAAGTAGTGCTACAAATTTCCAAGAGAACTTGGGTTCATTCTATTTATAAACGCATTAGTAACATCCTACAATGTGCACTGATTTGCTTGTGCACCACAAACAATGCTCGCACTGGTTAATTATACAATGCACTTTACAGTCACGTAAACGTGGCACCATCCCACAAGTGACGGAAGTAGAGGAGGTAAAAGGGGCTCCCCCATTTGCATATATCAAAGTTATTATGCAAATTGAAAAAAAAAAAAGGCAGTAGCAAATAATCGCGTAACTCATAAAGTTTTTATTTGCTAAGACTATAAAGTTGTGTGTCTATTGCTGAGCGAGCAATTAATATCACTGTGTGGAATGTGTTACTCATTATCTGGACAACTGAGTTATATCAAATTTTATAACTGACAGTCTCACAACTATAACTATATATTGTCAGAGAGTATCAGAGAGTCGACTCGGTCTCTATCTCTGCTACCAGTTGTGAATCATTATGAATTATAGGCAAGTCCTTGGCATTCAGTTGCTCTACACGTTTATTGTGGCGTTTCTCTTATCATAATAACACTCAGGTGTTTTCGATATGCGCAGCATGTAACGCTGCTTCCCCCTCCCTCCAAAAAAAGTTTGTTGGTAAATAAAATGCGGAAAAACAAAAAATACACAAATAGATAACACCTATTTTGATTTCTCTGATGTCTGTTACGCAGTTATAACTTGAGCTTGAATTGGCATTGAGACAAAGTGAGATTCTCTTATTTCTACTTATTGTTCCCCTCTATACATTGACTCCTCCTCCTGCTCATTGTACATGCTGTACTGACCCAGACAACGCGATTTGTGTCGATCGATTGCCGATTGAAAAAAATAAAAAAGTTCCCTAATTCTGCGAAGTCATTTTTGATTCTGTTCCACTTGCCAAGTTTGTATACTCGTACCTAATGAATGATTCATACTGCAAGTATTTTTCCTATGAAGTATTCTTATCTCTCTCTCTCTCTCTGTGAATAATGCGTTGCTGTCTTGGAGTCTGCAAAGTGGTTTTTAGAGCACTGATAAATGCTTTATCTATTTAGCTCGAGTGGGGAATATTCCCTTCTTGGGGCTTTACCCAAGAATAAAACTTTTATAATATGCAAATAAAACAAAGATAGACAGTTCAAAAGAAACGAAATTGGGCCTAAAATATACAGGGTCTACCCAGTGCACAAAGTACTTGAGTAGTGCAATAAATGAATTTGTTGCTATTGTTAATTTTTCAAACTCTTCTGATAAATTTAATTGTGGGTTGTAAGTGAGCCGATAGAGTAGGCAGGGGATCGGGAGGGAGAGGGGAAGGGACAGGAGAGGCAGACTTCTGTATGCACTTGACTGATAACAAACATCGAATGTATGATATTAGTAACTGCATGCAGCAATATTTCAATGACAAACATGCAGTACATGCACACGCGGCGTATACGTAATGTGCAATAGCTCTGGCGCCCTCTATCTACCTCTCTCTCTCGCACTCTTTCTGCCCTGTCTTTCGCAAATCAAATGCGGAAAGAAGCAATACAAAAAAAAACATGCAATAACAGCAACAATGGCGGCTTTTCAGGGCCGCACAACGTAGGCAAATGAAATAGAAAACATACAAAGTCTATACATAGATAACTGCCCCCACCCCCCTCTCCCCCTTTGCGAGCGGATACAGATGCATCTCGCACACACACACATGCAGCATGTATGTATGTATGTTTATCTGGGAAATGTAAACAAAACGGCAAAAAAAAAACGTTTACAGTTCTCTTTCAATAGGCAATAGGAAATTGCAGTCGTTGCACTTGAAATAATTGCACGCCATATAAGATTACGACAGATTACGTATACGACTCATAAAACAGGCAACAAAAATACAAATAAAACAACACAATTAAAAAGAATAAATGTGCAAGCAACACACACACACACTGACAGCTAAATACTCTAACAAAAAGATCAATACAAAAGATTCAACATTAGATTAAGAGAAAAAGAAAGCTTTAGCTAAGTTTCCTACTCTACACTGAGAACAGTTAAGCAAAAAGTTATTGAACCAACTAAGCTTAAACATATTCACTTTAAAGTCCCATTTTGCTGTCAACAATCAATTAAACCTGCCATGTTAGAGTATTTTCAGAAATAAACTGTCTGCCGATACAGAAATTGCGACGTAATAGAAATGTAGGACAGCAAAAGGGTAGAAAGAGCAGAGCGAGAGGGCGAACATAGGCTGCATATGTGTGTGTGTGTATGCATATATAATATATGTATGTGTGTGTATTGGGTGTTTAAAGATGCACAGACAGAGACAGCGACAGCGAGACTCGCGTACATTCTGCCTATGTCTTCCAAATGTGTTCACTCAGTTTGGCAGCTGTCAATTTAAACAGCAATAACAACAACAGCAACAACAACAACTCGCGACATTTTCTGCGAAATGTGAATTTGCATATTTTCGATAGCTAACTGAATAATTCAGCGACAACAATTTACACTTATCGATATGCGACAACACACAAGTGCAAAAAAGAAAAGAGCTTCGTCTTCAAAAACTATTTCTGATGAAATTTGCTGTTGTTGTGCTGACAGGAATTTTAATTTGCAAACTAGAAAACATAAATCATTGCGAAATATAAAGATAATTCTGTTATTTCTTATATCTGCAAGTTAATCGATTCTAAGAAGCAAGAAAGCTACAGTGGAGTGTATTTGACTAAATAATATCCCGCTTTTATGTTGTGTTGCATACTTTAGGGAGCAGTATGGATATTGGCAACTCATAAATCCATTTCTTCAATAACTTCTATGTTTTTTGTCCAATCGCAACCAAATTTTCTGTTGATACTGATTAAGAATACATGTATATAGCTTATGGGCTCTGCCGCGCCTTCTTCTGCTTCTTACATACATTTTCGGTTGTCAAAAAAGTTATTATACCCTTCTACGCTTATTGTAAGCGAGTAAAATAAGTCTTTATCAACTTCTGCTGATCTCAGAACAGTCAAAAATAAAAAAAAACCCAAAGATGACAACATTCAGTTCAGTTTATGACCTTTCAGTGAACTGGCGATGATCAAGGCGCACTCAAAAACTATTTCAATTTTTATATTCAAATATTTAAGTGATTGCTAATGAAATACTGTGTTTTTAATTAGTTTTGTTTGGTTTGAGTTTCCAGGAAACTCAACTTGACAAATATATGTGGGCCCGTTTCCACAGAAATTCATTAGAGCACACGTGACGTGATATTTGACGTATATTTGTTTTTAAAATAACCCAATGAACTAATCACTTTATTAGAAGCGCGACTATATCTACTTTGTATGTGAACAATATGCGACGCTTGGTAATCGAGTTTTTTTTTTGTTTTTGCTAAAAATTCCCTCTATTGTTTGCGGCAAACAACAAAACAACCAAAAATAAATAGCCGTAAATGACGGCAGCACGTGTTTCCATTTTCATTTGTGTTTTTTGTTGCTTATTCTTCTTCTTTATCCGTATTATTAATAACAACAGTCGGAACTGGCAAAACAAAACCCGAACTTGATATCACGATGGCGTGAAATTAGTGTTCGATGCACTTGTGCAAATGCAAATGACGAATGAGATGATGATGATGATAAAACTTCAATGGAATCATATTTTTTGTGGTGCTCTGTTTAAACAAGTTTTAATTTTTTAATTAGCGTAAGCAAGGAAGAGCGTCACGCTATTTTGGACATACCCTGTAGGCGGCACATCAATGCCACAGGGTAGGCGCAAGGTATGATGAGAATATCTGAACAGCTTTCATCTCTCCTCATCAATCTGATACTTTCTCATAAGTTGGAGTACTAAATAAAGTTTTGAATCTTTAAATATACAAAATAGTGAGTATCTGTCAGTTGAGCGACTTTTATGCACTTTGTTTTCGGTCTCTTATTTGCCTGTGTTCAATTGCGTAAATAATTTGAAAGGGAAACAAATAAAGAATCCACAAACAGACCAAATAATAGAGCTTGCGGCCCTTTTCAATGACGCACTACAAAATAATAATTGCAGAACAATTTCCAACATTTCCATAATTATTATAATTACAAATACCATGATGACGATGACGACGATGATGATTATGATGTTGCTGATGAGGATGGTGACGCAGTAGATACTAGATACATATCCGTTAAGCTCGGACTTAATCGCCCATGAAGCATGTATTGCGTTGCAAAACAGCAAATAGCGAATATGAGAGGGTTAAAATAAGAGAAGAGAATAGAGAGAATTGCAAGAGGGGAGGGGTGCAGATTAATAACTGAACATGAAAAACATCTAAAGGAAAAAGAGAAAAAATCATATGCAGCTCGTACGTAATTCGATAACTCGCCCTTGGCCAGATAGAATAAATAATCCAGCAACATTTATTGTAACGAGGAAGAAAGGCTAGTTTGGCATGCCGAAAGGTTTATACCCTTCTTCTTCTTCGGTTGTTTCAATACTATTTATATATAATGCTGCAGAATTTAATGGTATTGAGTATATTTAATATTATCTATCACTTTGATAGGCACTAGTAAGTTTAGTTATATATTCCACACTGGTATTCATAAAAAATCGGTAGATGATCATCTAAGATCTTCTAAGCAGCATTGCAAATACATTGCTTAATCTTAGCATACCCCCTGCAAGGGTATAAACATATTTATGTTCTTTATACTTAATGAATTATTAAGTACATCCTCCTCTTCTCCACATCTGCTTTATCAGAAATCTAACCTAATTCAGTTTGAAATTTCATTCTTTGTAACCTTGAAATAATTCTCAAAATATATACACACATTGTCAACGAGTGAGTGTAAATAAAAACAAAATGTTTTAAAATCTGCGCAACTTTGATATACAATATTATATAAATGACAACAACAAATTCCGAGACAGGAAAACTATATAAACAATAACAAAATATGATGCAATTGTGGCAAGTGCAAAATGAGCTCTAACTTATCGCATCGCTGGGTAATTCGCTCATTTCCCCAACAACGACAACGACGACATTTAATTAACAAGGGCACACCGTGTCAGCGAGAGAAGAGACAAATGAGAGAGGCAAAGAGAGGTAGAGAGAGAGAGAGAGAGAGCACACTTGATAGGGTCGATTGTGATCTAAACAATCCACTAATGTGTCTTTAACGTGTCGTGCCATTCTCTCTTATCTAAAGGGTATAAAAACTAACAACAAAAAGTTGCTAATGATGATAAGGTGGCAATTATCATAGCTGTATCTTAGCTGGTTACGTCTCACTATAGAACTCATTAAGGTCCGGGATAAGATAATCGAAAAAGTTATGCAGCTGCACTAGAACTGGCAACGGGGGAACTTCGAGAAGTCTCTCAAAAAGTGTTACTCAAGAGTCAAGAGTCTCAAGTCATGCTATCGATGGGAAAGATCAAGGTTTCTCTATATTATTACACCATGTGGTAGAGGTTACGCTTGGTTGGGTTCTTGAAATTGCGAAAATTATGTCAGAACTTCTGGCAAATTCGAAATTGTGAAATATCCAAAATGAAGTTGAAGGAATTGAAGTCATGATGACTTTGCTTTACTTTCGTTTTGTGCCAATTCCAGGGTATCTATAACAGCATGCAAGCCTCTTTTTTCTGCGCAGTCACTTGACATTGCAAATAGTACAAGACGAGGTTTATAGGGGTAAGGGGGAGGAACAGAAGAAGCCTGGGGACTGGCTTGAACTAGTTAATGCAAGGCAAGGTCGCTGATTACACTCTTGTATGTGTGTGTGTGTGTGTGGTAATTAGCCATTGATAACATACGGGCACGATTTCGATAACAATTGATCGTGTCTCTATTCGCGATTGTCACATATCGAGGCCAAGCGGGCAGGCCCCGATGCGATATATGCGTGTCGTGCTGTGTGTTTGCTTTGGTTTGGTTCGCAGCACTGCAAAGACATTGTGTATCGTGCGTGACGTCACACGTGCCTCGTGTCGTGAGTGAGTCATTTGGCCTGCCGTTAGATATTCTTTTGTTGCTGATTCACGATGATGTTGCGCTGATGTTCGACACAACACACAGCATGATATGTTAATTTTCAAAAAATTGTTTGCCGTTCTCGAATGTTACTGCCGTTTGTTGTTGCTCTGTTATCTTTTGTGGCGAAATTGCAGCTCACATGTTAAACACATGCAAACAGGCTACACACACATACACGAGTACACTTCGCCGTCGTCTCCATCTCGTTCTCTTTCTCTCTCTCTCTCTGCCGCTCTGCGTCTGTGTTGATCTGCCTCAACTGTCACTCTCCCCCTTGTTTTTTTTGTTTCGAGTGCCTTGAACTTCACTTCCACTTGACCAAACAGAATTCCCCACAACCCACGCTTCAACTCACCCCACCCCTCCCCATCTCACCATACTGGCAGTCAATGCATAAACCCGTTTAGTTAATTCTGCCGCTGCCGCTGTCGCTGCCTCTGCCTCTGCCTTTGCTGCTCTTCTCTCACACGCGACTTGCGGCTGACTAATAGAGCGTGTCGGCGGCCAGTGACGTCACAGCAGCAACACATTGTGATTATCTTTGTGTGTGCTTTAATTTTGATTTGTGTTAAGCACTTTTATCAATTAATTATTGAGAAATCGACGCATGTGAATGACTTTACAGAAATGTGGACACACACACACACACACATGCATGCGTGCATGAACATGCATATATTGTATATTAATTAGAAATTTCCAGGCGGCCAAAACAAAAATTCAAGTCAAGGACGAAACACTTTCAGTTCGAACCGGCTGCACGCTACGCTATATTCCCCACACTTCACACACTCACACACACGCACATACGCAAATTGGCATGCACATAAATTTGTATGGTAAGCGAATGTCAAGGTTATGTACCCCAAGACGCGAGGGGGGGTCTGGAAGGGGTCACTACAGAAATCTAATTGTCATGTAATTTACGAACGAAAATCAATAAAAAGTGAGAAAAAGCAACACTTGTCGTCGCTGGGAATTACGCATTTTGTTGAGTACGATGACGATGAGCCCTTGGAAAGTGTCAACTCATTGTCGAAAATGTCGATTAAGTCGCAAGACTAACCCACACACACACACACACATAGTATAAGCAGCTTAATGTGTATGTGTGTGTGTGTGTGCATGTTTGTTGTTTGTGTGAAACTTACCGGCAAATTTGGTTGATGAATTCGCTTAGAGCAAGAAACGCCTGCGCTCTTCCAATTGGAATATGTTGGAATCTGTTGCTGCTGCTGCTACTGTTGTTGTTGTTTTTGGTGTTGCGGATGCTGACAGTTCGCTCAGCTGTTGCGCGTCAAGGAAAAAACAACAAAGTTGACCTGCTTGTTGTTGTTGCTCCTCGCTCTGTAGACGGCGTTGTCTCTTTCGCTCTAACGATCTTCTACGTTACACAGAGACACTCGATGTGTGTGCGTGTGTGTGTTTTTGTATGTGTCTGTGTGACCGCGTGCTGCTGATTCCACACACGTTTTGATTCTGTTTTCGAATCGACGATTCAGAACTCGTGTTGTTGTTGTTTTTGTTGTTGGTTGTGTAACCAAAGACGAAGGCGACGAATGCAACTGACCAATGTCAATTAACCGAAATTCTCACAGAATTTCTTAATTATCGTTGTTGATTGTTTTGCCACGATTTCACAACTCGCTTAATAAACAAAAGAAATTCAAATACAATTTATTATCAGTTTGAATCTATGCATTTGCAGGTGTGTGTATGTGTCGGTGTGTGTGAGAGTCTGTTTGTGTCTGTGTGAGTGATTTACTGTTTGCATGTGTTAAAAACAACAAAATGTGCGAGCCTCGTGCTTCAGTTTTTTTTTTATTTTATTATTTATTCTATTCTTTTTTGTTGTATCTTCGCTTTGCACTGCGTTCTCACTATGTAACTTCCGTTACAGCTGCGACGTTAACGTTGACTGCACATCAGCGGCTGCTGCGCTGCTGCTGCTGCGGACTGCAGATTTCTAATATTTTTGTTAATAATAGACACACGGAAAAAAAAACATACACTATATACATCTATATAAATATAGATATAGATGGTGTGAGAAATAAAACTGTGTGCAGCAGGGTCTTTTATTTTATCATATGTGAAATATATAAGTATGTGTGTGTCTGTCTCTGTGTGTGGGGCCAAGTTGTTCTAATTAGAAGACGCGCTGCTATTGCCGTCTTTACATGTGTTTGTGTGCTGCATTGGCTGCCTGAATGGGTAAGAGCGGTGCGGTGTGTTGAATTTGGTGGGGGTGGTGGAGTGTGGGGGTTGCCCTGTGTCGGTGTCTGTGTGTGTGGGTGGGTGAACACTGCCAGGCGATCCAATTGTGCTTACTTCTTCAACAATTTTTGCTGCTTAGCACCGAACGAACTCAACTATTTCACAATTCCACAAAATGCACACAAATATTAACTAGAAGTTTCACTTGATCTCAAATTAGCGGCTGCGGCGGCGGCGGCGTCCAATTACTTCTCTTCTTTTGCTTTGATTATCTGCCTTGTGTTGTTATTTTTGTTGTTGCGATTATGTGTTGTTTTTCTGATTTCAATTAGTTATAAGTGTGTAGTTAATTGTATTCGCTGTTTTTGCTTCTTTTGCACCGCAATAACACCAACGGTTGTTAACACAAAATTCCAAAAAAAAAACTATAAAAACCTGCCACTGCGCGCGGCTATTTATGTAAAAATGTTGTACGCATTTAACTGCATAGCGTTGCCAGACGCCAACAAAGTTCCCACACCGAACACACCATGCGGTGCGGTGTGCCAATCGTGATGTGGCAGCACCGATGAACAGCTGACAGTGTTAGAAAAATCAGCGCGAATTCAAATGTAAAATAAAATACCAAACAACGGTATTACCACTTTTGTTGTTTTATTTTTTTTTTTTTTAAGAAAATAGGGTAGTATACAAATATTATACTTGTATATAGAGTACAGCATGTTCGGTGAGCAACACAATTACATTGGGTGCTGTGACCATGCCCAGCACTTCGCCCACATCCTCGTCCAGTGTGACCAGATGTTGCTTGCCGATCACAACCTGCGGTCCGTTGCGATTGCGCAATCCTCCAGCGGAATCGTAGCGCGACTTATAAATAAAGACATGACGATAACTCTCCGTAATCACAGCATACTCCAGATCCGGGCAACAGTCCATGAACTTGCGCAGCTGCTTCGAGGCCTGCACATAGCCGAAGGCATGCAGATTCCCCTCGTGCCGCACACTCCACTCCTGCGGTCTGGTGGGCTGATGGAGCTGCAGCCACAGGGAGGCGTCGACACCTTGGCGCGTGGCAAAGGCCACAGGGTAGCCGGGACGCAGGGAACTAACGAACAGTGGCGGCGTCGAACCCAGAAATATTGTGTGGGTAATTCCAGACTCGGCGAGATTGAAGCGAACTAAGGAAGAGAGAGAGAGGAGAAGGTTAGAGAAGATGAAACACTCTGGCACGGCTTGCTTCATACCCATTTTGATGTCCGCACTGTCAGCATTCACGGGTAAATCACAGTCCTCAATGGGATCCTCCAGATTCGGTATGGGCAGCTGCTCCTCCTCCGCCGCTGCATCTTGTCTCTCCTCCTCCACCTGCTCGTTGCTTAAGAGCGTTGCCCACTTCTGGCCCTGCGTGAGTTTGTACAGTGTCAAGTGCAGCTCTCCCTTGCTCTGCTCTAGTGTCCAATTGGTCAGATCTGTGTCCACGCTCGCATGCAGTTCGCCCTCCAGCAGCGTCTGCCCCTGACACTCCACACGCAGCTGTCCCTGAGCGCAGTGGACGTTCACGTCGTTGCTAGTGGTGCCAGCAGGCACTGGCAGCCGCACCAGCACCTCATCATCGGTCTGCACCCAACTCTTGCGGGCATGTGCATCCTTCAGCTGTTCCCGTCTCTTTGTCTCCTCCTCCACAGCCAGCGCCGCCGCCTCCTCGGCCTGCTGCGGTGTCTGCAGTTCGCCATTGGAGCAGACCACAAGTGACTCCGCACGTGGCTCGAAGGCGCAGTAGTAGATAGAGCCGCGTGTCTCCAGCTGCTGCAGCACTTGGTATGTCCACTTCTCCTCGTTCAGGGACCAACGTGACCAGGTGAGCTGCATGACATGCACACCACGCAGCCGCGTCACGTGCCCCGCCACCAGTGAGATCTGTTTGTGCTCCTGCACAATGTCCAGCCTGGCATCGTAGAGCACGAAGCCGCGTTCATCAAATTCCGGTAGAAGTTGAGTACGTGCCAGCAATTTCCAAGGTGTTGCCCGCTCACGATCTCCGGTGTCCAGCAGGCACAGCTCCACAATGCCGTCGCAGAGCACACAGTACTTCTCGGAGATGAAACGCAGCGTGTAGTTGTAGTCGCCCACCTTGTGTCTGTATCCGTCTCCGCGATCCTCGCACTGAGTGTTGTAGACGACGCGCTGGGATCGTGCCACGCCTTGTTGCTCGTTGTAGGAGCAGAGTACGACCTCATGGCGGGCATTGATGAAATAGCAATTGTACCGTGACCACGGATCGGATACCAGTAGATTGTGGCGTGCGAAGAGCTCCGCATGCAGCAGCGAATATTGATCCGCATGCGGCTCTAGCTTCAGCGGATTCACATCGAAACCTTGACGCAGCACGGGCACTGCGTCGAACGAGAGTTTGTAGCCATCGAAGTTCGGACACAGCAGATTGCGGTCCACTGTCAAATCCACTACAGGCATGTCCTGGTTTCCAAAAATAAAAACAAAAAACAATCGAAGCTTAAAATAATAAAAAAAAACTTTAGAATTTCAATCTGTCGAACAATGTTGAAAAGTGCCGCAAAGTGCGGCGACGCGGCTTTTATATATTACATATTATGTTAATGTTACGTTATGTTAAGTTAGCGCAACAACATTCTTAACAGAGTGTGCGCGCATGACATTTGCTATGAACAAGAACTTGTAAAAAAAATGTTACATAAATCAATTTGACAATATTGCAAAGTAAAAGTACAATACTACTAAAGAAAATTATATATTGTATGACATTCTGTTTTTCCAACCTTTTTTGCTAACAGTTTTTGCGCAACTGTCTGTGCGCTGGTGAGTGTCATTACCGCACAACATCAGCAGAAACAGCTGTTTCTGTGCTATGCAAACACATACGTGTTCCTTTGCAACTCTACGCCGGCAGTGTTGTGCAGCGCTAACGAAAAGAGTGTTGACACGTTGACAGAACATTTGGCTTATTGCTGGGACGAACGAGAATAATATTAATAAAAAATAAGTTGTATGTTTATTGTTGAGCTGAAAATCGAGCGGAGGCATCACAGCAGATACGTAAATTAAGCAGGTGAGTGCAGAGCGGCGCTTGGCAGCGCTGCGCAACCCGTTGACATTGCAAAAGAATATGTTACTAATTGAAAATTGTCTGCGTGTGCATGCGTATGTGTGTGTGCCTGCTTGCGTACGTTTGTATGTGTGTTGATGTGTGTTTTGCAGTTGTAGCTGAAGTTGTGGGCACAAGAAGCCGAAGGAAGTAGCAACGGGACGACAAACAACAACAGCAACATCAACAACAAATACCAAAATGCTGAACAACCAAAGCAACATCAACAACAACAACAACAGCAACAATATAAGCAACAACAGCAGTCGCCGCATTCGCCGCGGCAAATTGGCAAGTTCAATGCTGCCACTGCCACTGTTGCTGCTGGCGTCAGCAGCACTGCTGCAGTGCAGCAACGCAGTGGAATTCACATTCGACTTGGCCGACAATGTGGAGGATTGTTTCTACGAGGAGATCAAGCGCAACACCAGCGCCTATTTCGAATTCCAAGTGTCGGCCGGTGGCCAACTGGATGTGGATGTGGTGCTAAAGGATCCACAGAACCAGGTCATCTACTCGCTGGAACGTGCCACGTTCGATAGTCATCAGTTTACGGCCGAGACAACGGGTGTTTATACCGCATGCTTTAGCAACAAATTCTCAGCGTTCTCGCACAAAATCGTCTACGTGGACTTTCAGGTGGGCGAGGAGCCTGCCCTGCCCGGCGTCGATGAGCATGCCACGGTATTGACGCAGATGGAGACATCATCGCAGGCCATCCACAAGGCATTGAATGAAATTTTGGATGCCCAGACGCATCATCGTTTGCGTGAGGCACAAGGTCGCAAGCGGGCCGAGGATATCAATCAACGAGTGACCATTTGGGCCTCGCTGGAGACGGCAGTGCTGATCCTGATTGGATTCGCACAGATTTTGATTCTCCGCAACTTCTTTACGGATCGCAAGCCCAGCCAGACGCACTATGGACGACTATAAAAGGAGTAGAGAAACAGATGAGCAGAAGACAATGTGGCAATGGTGGCAGCAGCAGCAGGGGCACCATAGATGCATCTCAATCTCTGTTGCCTGCGCCCCACCAAACCCCTCGCTTACGCCCCTGCCACGATGCCTCCCCCACACACCCACACACACATACACACTCTCAATTATTGTATTCCAATTCCGGCATCTGTTATATCTGTAATGTTTAGCAAACCCCACCCCCTCCTCTCCTCAAATGCCTTCTCTAGAGAAGAATGTTTTTTTTTTCTTTAAAAAAATACAAATACGATAAACGAATATGAAAACAAACGAGAGAGAATGTTGCGTAAATAATTATGGCGAATGGCCGCCATAAATGCTTTGCCATAAATTGTTGTGTTGTCGTTTTCTGGCAACGCTAGGTAGGCAGGATGGCCTCAACTAACACACACAGACGCCCCTTTTCGCTCACTCTACCTCGGTGTCTGTGTGCAGGAAGCGCAGACATTACGAAACATGCGGAAGAGAGCAAGTGCAAGCGGGATGCCACTAACTCTGCCAGTCTGCTCTGTCGCGGCTCTGCGGCCGCAGCACATAGCGGCGCTAAATCATCAAATTTTGATCAAATATCATTTCTTTTTGGCGCACAATGCCGCAGGGCAAAAACAAAAAGAAACTAAAGCACAACAACAATGGTAGCAACAACTGTATCAACAACAGCTGAGTTGATGTTGAGTTGGTAGAGAGGGACCGAGAGAGTGGTGAATAGAGTAGAGCAAGTGAGCGGGGCTGCGGCGTCGCGACGGCGAATTCGATGCAGCAATTTTCGTTGCTGTTGTTGTTGGCTTTTTGGGCATCATAGTTCACCCAGCGGGTTGCGCGCAATTTGCAACAATAAAAAAGCGATGAAAAAACGAACAGAAAACAAGTTTTGGCAATAGCAGCAACAACAACAACAGTGCGATGACAGCGCGTTCATTTAAATGAGCCACAACAACAACTTGAGACTAGACACGCTGTCGCTGTCGCTGCTGCTGCCTCTGCCTCTGCCTCTGCCTGACCTGCTGCTCCACTACACTAGTGCAGAAAAGCATCAGACGCCGCTCACTTGCACACACACACACACGCACACACATTTGAAGAGTGCTTGTATTTGTTGTACATAGGTCGAGGTTGTCGCGATTTCTGTGCGCAGCTTCCTCGTTGGCAGCGCTGCAGCAGCACCATCAGCAGACGCCATCGCATGCACCGTGGTATGCAGCTGGCAAAGTAAGCCTGTTATTATGATTTGTTGTTATTGTTTTTTATTATTTTAATAGTTTATAAATTGTAATTGAGTTTAATTCGAGTGTAAATGAATAATCAAGAGTTTATTTATATATATATAAAAAAAAAGATGTTTAAATGAAATATGTTTAAATTTAATTCCACTTGGAAATTGATGTATTAAATATAGTTCTTATGCATTTTAACAGGATTACTTGATACTTAAACTAATCGAATGGCTACGTAATATAAACAGTTGTTGTTCCCTTTTTATAATTCCTGTTTATAGCCACAACAGGAAACCGATCCTAATGAGATTGTTGTGAAATTTGCTCGGGTCATAAAATGATTTTACGCTCTGCACTTTTACAATGCTGCATAATTGTCTGCCACGTGGGGAATTGTTATTACTCTTGCAAATATACCCTGCAGAAACAAGCAGACGGGGTGGGCTGATGTTATTGTGCAACAGGCACTTATCAGCAGAAAAAAAGCAGCTTAATCAGCATTAAAGGCAGCTTATATGCCTAGATAACCCGTAAGACCTCAAGGAACTCGGTAATTAGAAGAGCTGTGAAGACTTTTGTATACCCTACGCAGGCAAGTCTCGCTCTAAGCGCTCCAATAAAATAAAAATAACGTTTATTATGCAGAGTTTCCAAGTTACACTGTTCTATTCAGAACTGTTGTAAAATTTCATATTTATACAGGGTATTTTTTAGTTAAAAATTCATATTTTGAAGTTGCTCTTCCCATATTTTTATTGGATTTACTTTGGCACATTTTTTGCATGTACTTTTGTACTTACATCAGTTATGATTTACCACCGACTTCAACATCAACTCGAACCTAGGTTAGGAAGAGATGCAGAGGGAAGATTGGGAATGCCTCTCGACATGTACCCGGCACTTTAACTCATTTGTTGGATTATTTGTTTTGCGCCAGTCTGTCGAAGTGTCCCTCCCCCCCCCCATCGTCCTGCTACCCGTTGCTGCCACTTGGTCCCGCTTTTTGGCCCCGTTCCACACGTGTCTCTGGATTGTGTAAGCGCTGCGCTTCATCTGGTCGCGTCGCGTCGCGTTGCGTCGCTGATTGCGATTTTTCATCTTCGTTTCTTTTTCGTTTTCCAATGCATTTTCCCCGCCTACCTGCCTGCCTGACAAAAATTGCTCATCTCGTAATGTCACACGATGCGTATCCATTGGTTAATGGCATCGGCGCTTTGCTTTTGCCGCCTCATCTCGGAAGAAACGGAGAAACTCCCAATGGAATACGAATTGCAATGTGAATTGGCTAGGCTTATAAAGTATCTATTATATTTAAATGCATTTTGTTCACATTTTGAAGCTATTTTTCATTATTCCAGAAGAATTTACCAGCTTTTTAGGGTGACCATCTTGTTGAAAGCCAATTAGAATGCAATTTGGCCAAGCATTTTGCGTCTAATTAATTTCTGCAGAATTGAAATTGTACCTTAAATACCGATTTGTAATCTACAATTTGTTCTAGGGTGACCATCTTATTGAAAAAAATTAGAATGCCATTTGGCAAAGCATTTTGCGTCTAATAACATTCTAGAGATTACGACATATACTTTAAAATCGATTTGTAGTCTAAATGTTGCACTAGGGTGACCATATTTGCGCATTGAAAAAATATACATTTTCTAAAGAATTTCAGTTTGATTAGAGGCATACTTCATTCATAATTCTTCAAAACATTGCAATTAATATGCTACTTAGTTTCTAATTGTAACATTAGGGTGACCATATTGCATTCGAAACTGTAGAAAACATCTTAGAGCCATCAGTTTTAAAATACGATAACAATATCATCTCTTTGAAGACTATTCTTTGAAATTCTTTAAGCTTAGCGATTGGGGTGACCATACTGCACAATAAACTGCACAGAAATGAGCTGAATTTGGAATGTTACCTTGGTACGGAGTGTAAAATCATTATAAATTTTATTGTTTTCATTATTTTTCCTTTATTCTTAGCACTTCCCAACATTTCATTTATGTTTCGTTTCGCTTTGTTTTCTCGCAGGTTCCACGTTATCTTGTTATCAGTTGCACTTAGGCTAAATGAATTGCGGCACAAGTCACTTTTCACGACATTGCAAAATAACTATGTTGAATGTTCGTGCTGATAATGCCGCCCGGCACGATAATGATCAATCATAATTAGCTTCGCACTGAGTTGGGTAAGCAAGTTATGAAATGAAAAAAAGTTCTGGAAACTGCTTGAGCGGAACGATTCGAACTGAGTCAGCTACGGAAATCTTAAGAAGCTACTTAATTTTTAAAGTTTTAACTGTTTAAGCTGTATATGTACTAGATACGATTTATACTCTATATAAAAATACGAGTATGTTAATGAATAGAGCATATAGTTTAACATATATTATTGAAGGTACCATAATTTAGGCAGCAGGCAGGCTTAAAAAATCATATGCTTGATCATTGTCTAGCATAATCGATTATTACTATAGTTCCGTATTCCAAGAAAACTCATAAAACCTCTAGAAAGCAAGCCAAATTTAGTGCCAAGACTTTGCTGATTGTGTTTGTCCATGTCAATTCTATGTTGGATATGTCATCACATATTGTATCGGATATATAAGGCACAAAAATAGTGGTAGGCCCGTAGCGAGGGTGTGCGGTGTGCGGTGCATAAGGGCCCCCGACCCCCAGGAGCCGCTCCTGGCGTCGGAACAATTGAACAACAACTATGTATCTATTAGGTTTGAATTCTGTTTTGTTAGAAAGCTTTCTTAATTTCTGTTCAAAGCTAATTGAAAATAGATTCAATTTGCTCAATTTCGTAGATGATTACACGAATATAAATTTTCTCAAAAACCTATGCAATTTGTTGATTAAATCAATATCAAAATGTAGTAAATTTTGTTATATTTATTGAAATGTTCTTGCATTTATTGAAATAAGTGTATTTCGAAGCTTTGCAATGCAATAGCGCCCGACAAGTAACAACAAGCTCCTCCAAGAGGGTCGCTACGGCCCTGAATTTTACCCATTGTTTTAGTCTCATTACCCAAGACATAAGTATTAATAAGATTAGAAATAGTGGATACAAATTATTAATACGAGAAAACTTTATATGCTAAAATGCTTATATTTCGATGCTAGTAAATGTACGTATTTATAACATATCATACTCATTTATAAAATATTGTATAAATAAGGGAAAAACCATCATTATTCGCAGCTTGAAAGATAATGCGCTCTGCTTTGTCATTTCCATGACTTTCCCTGATATTTAACTGATATGCAAATTTCCTAAATACAAGAATCAGGGAAGCAAATAGATAAGACATACTACTTATCAAACATTTTGAAGGATTTATGTATATCACTAACTTTTATTATACACGTATGTAAATAGAACAAACACGAGAAACAGACACCCAAGTACTGAGTTGCAGGCACTTCTCATTGCTCTCGTGTCTCGTGACTCCCTTCGCAGAACACCTTGAACTACCTCAATCCTCAATCAATATCAGAGGCGCGCCAGCGTACTTCATGCAGGGTCAAGTCGTTACCGAAGTCGTTGCCACATGTTGCGGTTCTCGAAGGTTGCAATTGATCTAAGTTAGTTCGTTTATTTTTCTTGTGCAGCGCATGCGGCGTATGCGTGTTGTCTGCCGCACATTGCGTATACGCAGCGTGTGTACAGGAACAAGCTGCGCGCAATCAAGAACAATAACAACAATAATAGCAACAAGAGTCACAGCAAACAGTAACAACAACAACATGTGGTAAAAGGAGCAACAAGTTGCAAGTCGAATCGCTTATGCAACCTGGGAAAGGCGCAGTCAACGTTTGCGGCGACTGCGGCGGTGACTGAGATAAAGGTTGCTGCCGCTGCCGCTGCCTTCGTTGCAGTTATTGTTGTTGTTTGTCTTGTTGCGAATGCAATGCAAACAAGTTGCCGCCACCGCCAACGCTGCCGCGGCAGATGCTGCTGCTGTTGCTGCTGCTGCTGCTGCAGATGAGACGGCAACAACACACGCTGCCGCACTGCTGCCTCTTACAACTCTGTTGCGAATGCCCATTGCGGTCGATGAGGATCGCTGGCGAGGCAACAAGCAGAAGGGGCAGGTGGGCAAGTGCAGTCTGTGGGGTGGGGGGGAAGTGTGACGGGGGCCTCAGACTGAGTCTCACTTTCGCCTAATGGCAATGATGCGGCAGCATTGGGCCCATATTACTTGTGACACACAATGCCAGGGGCGTAGCAAGGAAGAGGGGGCAGGGCGGACTTTGGAGTGCTAGCAAGGGTGTTGATCATATAATATGTATAGATCAGACAGACTAGAGGTAAAGAAAGGTAGACAAATAGGGAGGCAGAGAGATTAGAGAAACATTGAATAGATAGAAAGACTGATATTAAAAAAAAAGAGACAGAGAAACAAAGCGACATAATAGAGAAACAAGGCAGACTTATAGGCAGGTAGGAGAAGCAGACGAGGCAGACAAAATTGGATACATATAAGGTAGGCAGGCCTGCGGATTGACGGGGATATAGAAGGGACAGCTTAGGATGGAACAGATAGACAGTCAAATTTATGCAGACAGGCAGACAGACAAACAGATGGACAGAGAGATGGACTATGGACAGACAGGTAGGCAGATTGATAGAGAGAGAGACAGAGACAGGCAGGCAGACAGGCAAATACACAGACAGACATACAACAGACAGATATACAGACTGAGAGACAGATATATAGACAGACAGATTGATCGAAATGCAGACAGACATATAGATAAATAGATAGACAGACAGATAGATAGACTGATTGATAGAGAGCAGACAGATAGATAAATAGACATTCATTCAGACATACAGACATACAGACAGACAGACAGACAGACAGACAGACAGACAGACAGACAGACAGACAGACAGACAGACAGGCAGACAGACAGACAGACAGACAGACAGACAGACATGCAGACATACAGACATACAGACATACAGACAGCCAGACAAACAGATAGACAGATAATCAGACTGATAGATAGACAGACAGACAAGGAAGACAAGGCAGACAGAAAGGCAGGCAGATAGATAAACAGACAGATAAGATAGATAGATAAACATACAGACAGACAAATACATAAACAGACAGACAGACAGGCATACAGATTAATAGAGAGACAGACAGACAGATATACAAATTAAAAGAGAGACAGCTTGATAGAGAGAGACATACAGAAGGACAGATATGAAGGCAGACAGGCAGATAGATATTGTAGATAGACAGACAGACAGACATACATATCGACAGATATAAAGACAGACAGGCAGACAGACAGACAGACAGACAAAGAGAGAGAGAGAAAGAGAGAGGGGCAGATAAAAAGGCAGACATATTGATAGAGCTACAGAAAGATAGACAGACAAAGAGACAGGTATAGAGAGACAGACATACAGACAGCGAGAATGACAGACATGCAGACACAGAGGCACACAAAGCAAATTAACCAGATAAGATCAATACGCAAAGCTTCTATAGATTTCCTCACTCCCAGTTAATTAGTAAGAATTAAATACACTTTGAAACTGCTTCCTTTTGAACTCCTGAATTGAGTAGCTCATACAGCTGCATTTCTTCTCTGATTTATATGCAATAGCAAAAGAAAAGATAACATAGATCTGCAACAAAAACTGGCAGTCGAAGTCACCTCTGCCCCCATTGCAGCTACACCCATGGGCACAGACGATACAGACGACACAGCAGTGGCAGCGGCAATGGCAACAGCAATAGAAATAATCATGACAACGGCGGGAAAAACATAGAGGAGCCCAGGCCCCCTCAATCGCTCCCTCCCCGTCCCCCCACAGCCCTCCGCGGAGTTGGCGTAGCGAATGCTAAGCAAGCCGCAAGCAGCGAATGTTTGGTAAAACGTTTTTCCGGTTAATGTGCCACACAGTTGCAGTTGCCTCCGCTGCTGTTGCCGCTGCTGCTGCTGCCACTGCTGCTGCACGTTGCTCGTTGCAGTTGCAATTGGTATAAAAGTGTCGGCTGCCAGCTGTGGTCATGTCAGTGTTCATTCGCGTTGCAAAGCGTGTGGCAACAACAACAAAACAGCAAGAAGTTGACAATATATTTAACTCAAGTCGAGCCTGCAAGCAATGAAAGTACGTGACGTATACGTGATATTGAGTAGTGCGTGCATTGCGCATACGCCGTGTGCAACAGAGAGCGGGCTTCCGTTCTTAATTTTTTTTAATGTTCGTTACCCTTTGCGAAGGGCGAGTGCAAAAGGCGATGAGTGTCTGTCTGCAATGGGTGTGCACTTGATATATATATGATATATGTTCTTGAACGTCAGGATGAACTGAGTAAAGCTGGGGTGTCACTGTGATCCTTCAACTAAATTGTTTCCTTATATAGAAACTTGTATAGGGCATATAGTACATTATACTACATGCTATATATATTCTTGATCGTCAGGATGAACTGAGTAAAGTTGTGGTAGGGCAGCAGGCGGAACCTTTCCCACTGTGATCCTTCAACTGATTTGTTTCCTTGTATACAGACTAGTATATGGTATATACTACTCTATATGGTATATACTACTCTGTACTATATACTGTATATGTTCTTGAACGTCAGGATGATCTTAGTAAAGCTGGGGAAGGGAAGCTTAAGCAGGAAGTGTACTAATTCCCACTCTGATCCTTCAACTGATTTTTTTCCTTATAAAGAGACAAGTATATGCTATATACTTCTATAGACTCCTTGCTATATATGTTCTTGAACGTCAGGATGAACTGAGTTAAGCTGGGGTAGGGCAGCCGGTGTAGGCATTTCCCCTGTGATCCTTCGAACTGATTTGTTTTTTTATACAGAAACTAGTATATGGTATATACTACTTTATACTATATGCTATATATGTTCTTGATCATAAGGATGCATGGAATCGATTAAGCTGAGCTGTTGTAAGACTGCAGTTACAAATCTTTCCCTACCATCTTTACCGTAGGAACTGTCGAACGTATTGTATTAGTCCTAAATAATATACTGTATATATATACTATATACATTTCAACACAAGGATGTTTGTAAAAATCATATAAAACAGGATATTTGAGCATATGTTTATATATAAAACATATATATAAATAGACAGAAATATATAAAAATATAAAAAAAATTTATAATCTATGTATATGCATTCATGAAGAATCACAATTGAGGATATATATCTATGTATATTACTAAATCTTGATGAATTAAGCATATCCTCTATCTTTTAATCTCTAAAATATTAGGACAGTGTATAAGTACTATCCTGCATACACCTGTCCACAAAAGTATATATATGTATATATAGCTGTATATTATATATATATTCTTGAACAATTTGGCACAATTTCTACACGTCTTTTACAACTTAACGTGTGTATTTCCAGACTCCTTCTATCAAAGAAAGTGTTCTTATAAAAGTTCAAGTTCTTCAAGATCTTAGTATATGATCTGAAGAAAGCTTAGGATCTGCTACATATTCAGTAGATTCATATATTACACTACCATATCTACTACTTCATCTCTCTTTTCTCACCCCCTCATCTCATCTCTTTCTTTCAGGCCTTTGTGTGTCTTCTGCTTATCGGCGCAGCCAGCGTGACGGCTAAGCCCAAGCCCGGCGGCGGCTGGTCCTCAGGCGGTGGAGGAGGCGGCGGCGGTGGTTGGTCCTCGGGTGGTGGAGGAGGCGGAGGACATGGCGGTGGTGGTGGCGGCGGCGGCGATGTGCAGGTGATCAAGGTCATCACAGAGAGCGGCGGCGGCGGTGGAGGTCATGGCGGTGGTGGAGGCGGTGGCGGTTGGTCCTCGGGCGGCAGCAGCGGTTGGTCATCGGGTGGTGGCGGCGGCGGTGGTGGCTGGTCATCGGGTGGCGGAGGAGGCGGAGGACATGGCGGCGGCGGCGGTGGTGGCGGTGACATCAAGCTCATCAAGATTATCAGCCTGGGCAGCGCTGGCGGCGGTGGAGGTGGACATGGCGGCGGTGGCGGCGGCGGTTGGTCCTCGGGAGGTGGCGGCGGCGGTGGCTGGTCATCCGGTGGTGGTGGAGGCGGACATGGAGGCGGCGGCGGCGGCAGCTCCACCAAGGTCATCAAGATCATTAAGCTTGGCAGCGGCGGCGGAGGCGGCGGTGGAGGTGGACATGGCGGCGGTGGCGGTGGTGGTTGGTCCTCGGGCGGAGGCGGCGGCGGCGGTGGCTGGCAGCCAGCTGGCGGCTGGGCCTAAGCAAAAGTCCCAACTAACCACGATACCCTGTAAATAATGTATATAATTTGAAAAACTCTTTATTTTTTTTTTGTCATATTTTGGAAAACTTTGTACGAGAAGCGGAATCCTAAAAAATGTTTATAATATTTTATGAATCATATAACGAATTGCATTTGCGTGGCAAACATTTTGTATTATATTGCACCACTTGGAGTATTTCGAGACTCTCGAGACAATAAATCTTATCGAATGTTATCGATCTTTTCTTCATCTCTCTCTCTCCCCCTTCTCAATTCTCCTTCGGTTTGTTTTGTTTTCGTTGCTTGAAAAGAAGCTTTTGTTTTCGGCCTCTGTTTTTATTTCAACAGCTGTTCGAACACAAAAGATCTTACAAGCGCTGAGTCTATTATTCGATATCGAGTAAATAAAACGAATTCCAAAGCCATTTGACTTTTGTTTTATTTCACATTTTATGGCGCTGCAATTAAATATAGTTTATTATGTTTTATTTTGCATATTTTAGCAGCACTTAAAATAAATTATAATTTTGCAAAACTTTGAAAGAGAAACTGATAAGTTTTTCATATTAAAAGGGAAGTTTTGTTGCTATGCGGTTTAAATAAGTTAAATGAGGTAGGTAGGTATGTAGGGCAGCATACGATATTTATATTATATATATAATATATTTATTTATATTTATATTATTATATATGCATAATATCTACTCAATGTATTATAATCTATAAGCTTATAATATTTAACATTTCCAGAGACATTGTAATGAAACTCACTATATCTAACCTTTTTATGTTTTTATACCCTTCGACCGTTTCAAATGGTCATAAGGTTATTAACTTAAGGGAATGTATGTTTAAGGGAGAAAAAAAGGGAGGGGGGGGGGGGGAGCCCAAAAAGGGGAAAACATACATTCCTCTTCAGTATCACGCCTTGCTGTCTGTGTGAACGCGCTGATCTCAGCTATTATAAATGCTAGACACACCAAATTTGGCATGCAGGTTTCTGTTTACGAAACGCAGATAAAGTTTATTTCAGTTATTGGCTGCCACGCCCACCGCCCTCGCAAATCAATTATTTAATTTTTCAACTCGATTTGCAAGCGACGTATAAAAGATTACAATCTACACTTAGCTGACTTAAATATCTATTTCTCCTGCAAGTTTGAATAAGATCAGAGAATAAACACAGAAGTTATGCAAGTTACTTTAGTATTTTAAGTATTCAAAGTGCACTTGCTTTCATATTTGTGTAAGAGTGAGAGGGCAATAGGGAATAGTATGTGGTAATTGTGTTTGTATTTGTATTTGTTATGATTTTTTTCAAAACTGGGGGAAGAGTTTCTTACTGCCAGGCCTTGTTCTTTTTGAAATTCAAGATTTGAAGTTTATCAATTTGAATTTTCAGCAATCTTTATAGCGTGTAATTTCATCAATATCACAGGTTTTTGCAAGATTTATCCTGGTTTTATTGGGAACTAAATTTCAGTAAGAGAGTTACATAGAAAAAAAAAAAGAACTCTTTGTATTTTATTGTGAATAGTTAGATTGGATTTACTTTCCACAAATGGTTAGAAATATATAAACAACAATAAATTTAAGTAAATTATTGTACAATATTTTATTATATTGCCTTATAGTTTTTTTTATATATATTTACTATATTATTTTAATACTATATGTTATTATAAACAAAGATATTTGTTTGGGCGAAGGCTGTCTTCCCTTTCCTTAAGAATCCTTTAGCATGACGAAGATCTTTTTCAGTCTTTCTTATCTATAATCTCACACCTGTGAATAGATAAACCCCCCACGCAACAGCAATTGAATTGACTGCAAACGATTCACTTGTCCCTGAGAAAGAAAGAAACCGAAAGAGAGACAGAGAGAGACAGCCAATCAGTCGCCGAACGTTGTCAGTCTTTCAGCCTCTTGCAAATTGCTCAATTTGTTAATAACAAATAATAATAATGGTAATTTGGCTACATCAAACGAATAGCAAAAAAAAAAACGATTAGAAAAAAATCAACGCAACGTTGCAAAGTGAGAAAAAACGCGCGCGTGCGTCGCCTCGTGACTTAGTCGCGTCCAAGGCGCTGCGGGCGTTTTGCTGTCGATTCATACACGGGGCCACACACGATGAAAGAGATTTTGTCTAAAACAGAATGAAATCTGTATGAAACTGAATGAAATCGAAACTGAAGCAAAGGTGAAAGGTCGAAGGACGATTGTAAGTGAATTGGGGTCTTGAATATCGGAACGAAGTGAAGATTGAAGCGATCGGAACCAACGATTGATTGATGTAATTGGGGTTAATCAAACTGGCAGCACAATTTGCATGCTAATTATGAATACACAACGATTATTACACACACACACAGACATAGATATCAACATGTTGTTGCCACATTAAAAGCCCATTAAAGACAGACGCGACTCGAGCTGACGCGACTTGCCTCGCCGCGATACGTTTCCCAGGGCAAAGCTCCCCTCGCCGTGTGTGTTACGAGTGTTTCCACATCCATTCAGATTTGCATCCATGGCATGCATAATGAATGATGCCAATCAATGAATCGCCCAGTTCCAGCATCGGCTTCGGCTTCGGCATCAGCTTCAGATTCGGCATGAGGCCCCCAAAACACGCCCCGTCCCGCCTCGAGACAGATGTTGACTTGCGTCGTTGGTGCCGATTTGGCTGCCTCAGCTGCTGCCTTACCTGCTGCCTCAGCTGCTGCATGCTTTATGTATCAATTAGTTAGCTGTCATTGGCTGAACGAGTAGCACGGAGCAGAGAAAGAGTGAGACAGCGCATTTGAGACAAGGCGAGAGGCGCATGAAGAGTTGCGAGTTGCAGTTGATTAACACTTTGAACTATTTCCTATTATAATATGTTAGCTATATAAACTTGAATCGACAATAAAGTACTCTTTACTAACAATTAGCAAAAACTATAGCTTATTGCCTTCTCTTTCTGACACACATATGGAAGCATGCGCACTTTGAGTACTTGGAATACTAAAGTAACTTGCATAACTTCTGTGTTTATTCTCTGATCCCATTCAAACTTGTAGGAGAGATAGATATTAAAGTCAACTAAATATATATTGAAGTCAGAAAGTTGTATCTTTTATACATCGCTTGCAAATCAAGTTGAAAAATTAAATAATTGATTTGTGGAGGCGGTGGGCGTGGCAGACAATATTAGAAATAAACTTCAGCTGCGTATGATAAACGGAAATCTGCATGCCAAATTTGGTGTGTCTAACTTTAATAACAACTGAGATCAGCGCGTTCATAAAGACATAAAGTTAGAAAAACGGGCAGACTGACTGAAAGATGGACAGATAAGCAGACAGATGTACTGACAGATGAAGAAAAAGAGAGACTTGGCTCAATATACTCGACTTTCTCTATTATTCTAGTCATTATTCTCTGAATATTTCTCGCAGCTTCCTTTCTTCACTCTTACCTGCTCAGTAAACCTCTTTCTCTCTCTATATATATTCATCTCACTCTCTCTCTGTTTCATTTTTTCTTCCACACACAATCTCAGTCGATATGCCTCTCTCTTCCTTCATATGCATTTTCACAACTTGCCTGCCACCCCTCGCTGTTCGCTGGCGCTACCAACAATAGTTTTCCCTTTCTTCGCTTCACCTTCTTATTTGTTTCCTCTTTTATCACCATTGGCTTTGGCAAATTTTCATATGTTTGAACAACATTGCGTTTGTTTTACACGCCATGTGACAGTAGGGGAGAGGGGGGGGAGGGGTGTGGCAGTTGGCAGTTGGCAGGTATTACAAGCAACGGCTACAATGGGCTGTGTAGCTCGCGAGACATATTCAAACTTGATAAATGGCCTCAGCAGCTGCGGCTTGTTGTATGCAAATATTATTGGTATTTGTAAAGGGGGGAGTGGTGAGAAGGAGGTGGGGGGGGGGTGCCCTCTCTATTGGGTGTCAGGTGTCAATAGGGGCATATAACATGCGACTATTGATGCGTTTATCGCCTATCGTATATCGTTACATATTGCCCTCAAAATTTATTAGATGAGGCGACAAATGGAAATTGAATAGAATTACATGGATAATATACACGATGTGGCCAACAGATTGCACAAATATATACTAGCATATAATTTACGCGCCCCATTGGGGTGGTCTCTGCTACAACAACAACAGCGGCGATAACAATCGTAATGGCAACAACAACCTGCTAATCGATTGTCCAAGAGATGAGACAAACAACGCGGGCCAAGGTTAATTCAATGGAAAGTGACACAAATAGCTGGACAACAACAACTACTACAACAACTACAACAACAGTAACAACAACTAGCACAACAATAGGCCTAGCAACCTGAACAATAACAACAACCTAAACAACATTCATTCCTACAACATCATGCCCCATCAACATTTTGATGATCATCTTTCGGCTCGCCTCGCCATCACTTTTCCATCGATTGACATTGGAAGCATCTTGCTGGAAAAATGTTGATGGTTGATGGAAAGTGAAAGCATTCCGTGAGAAAATCTTTTGTCTGCACTGCCAGCACGTTTTCCCACGCATAGCATGTCAAAGGTCATGTTCAGCTGAGCAGCTAATCAATTGAGCTAATCGAAGCTGAATTGATCTAGTTTTCGTTTGAGGCGTTTGATAGCGTCAAGTGCCATGTGAGAGGCGTGTTTTAAGATACCCTGTGTAGTACAGGAATTTAGGGTATATTGGCTTGCTATTTATGCCTTGTCAAACTGTGTTTTGTGGCGTTTTCTAACTTAAAGATACCCTGTAGTTAAGGGAATCGGAGTAATATTGTTGTGATTCAATTGATCAACTTTTTAGATAAGATCAATTGAGTAGCTTCAGGTTCGGTATATTTTAGTATGTTTATTGGTATTTTGTGTAAATATTGGTTAAAACATACCCTGTAGCTATAGAAATCGGGGTATTTCTGCTGTCTACTATGCCATCTTAAGTAGAGCAATGACTTGGCTTCCTTAGGTTTCTATAAGTTTAAAAAAACCTTTTAAGATACTGAAAAAAATTACAAATATACCCTTTAATCGAGTTTTATAATGTATACAGAGTTTGAAGAATTTGACAAAATAAATAAACAATTGTTAAAGAAAATGAAACATACGATGTAATTTACTGATAGAGGCCATTGAAATAGAAAGACACCCTCTTCTTTATGCTTTACATGATGCTTACTTCTTCATTAATCTTTCTAATAAAAACAGTCAAGAATCTTTCAAAAACCAGAAAAATACCAGAAATTCCCAGCTAAGCTTTCTTAAAAATACCAAACTAATGTTTCGCGAAAGGAAAGCAAAAGTGAGAAGAACCAAAAGAGATAATACAATAATAAAAAAAAATCTTGCGTGCCATAAATGATTTGCATGAAAGCCGTAAAACGAGATAGACAGATGGAATCACAAGGGGAAGGGGGGGAGGGGACTGAGTGCGTATTTACCAAGATGCGACTATGAATTATAGCCATATTGAAATGTCAAACGGAATGAATATTAATTGAGGCGACGCGAATGCAATCGAAAACAAATAGAAACGCATAAAACGAGATAAAACAAAATAAAAAGAAGAAGAAAGAAGAAACCAGAAAGAAAATGAAATGATATGAAATTATGGCTGGCAATGATCTATTAGATAATACTACTGGCAGAGTCCCAAGACTGTGTGTGCCCATTGCATAGCATATGAAGTTCATTCATTAATATTTATAGCTGCGACGGCCCAAAGGCACACCCAGCATCAAGTTGGGGTTCGTACCAGGTTCGGTTCAGAGTCGAAGACGAAGTCGAAGTGCGGTTCAGGTTCGACTCTCTATCGCTATCACTTCCCTAATGAGCCGACACGTTTATTAGCACATAATTAATGGCCTGATATTAAAACATTAATATAGCTACTACAAGTCCCTGCCCCGCCTCTGCCCTGTCTTCCTCTGCGTCTCTCTATATCTTCACTTCATCTGCTAATGACATAATAATTTTTTGGCCACATTAGGCAATGACAGAAAATTTTAGCAAACATTTTCGTAAGATCCAATCAGGAAAGATATGTGAGCACTCGATGCATATGCAACAGATTGGAAACTTGAAAAACTATAGTGGAATTTAAGATTCTTCACTGCTTAATACCCTAGAAAGTTGGGTAGAGGGGAAAATATCTAAGAGATCAACTCTAGCTCAGCAAATTAAATGAAGTTGACTGCTGTAGAAGGCGGTAAAGTAAGTATAATAGTAAGTATAGCGCTGGATAACTTAAAATTAACATATTTAATTTTAATGTTTAGCCTAACATAACATAAGCTTAACATATGATTTACTCGATTTGCACTAGAAATAACAATGATTTAACAGTAAGGCAATTAAATAAATGTTTAATCGAATTTTATTGATTTGTTTCCAATATACTAAGTTAAATATCTCTAGCTTTAGTTTTAGATGAGTTTAATCAATTCTTTATATATTACCAGAGTTGGTAAATACTTTAGAGTGAAATATAATATATAGTGAAATATTAATATTGTTAAATTA
Organism: Zaprionus africanus; assembly: GCA_018151435.1. Classification (NCBI taxonomy): domain Eukaryota; kingdom Metazoa; phylum Arthropoda; class Insecta; order Diptera; family Drosophilidae; genus Zaprionus; species Zaprionus africanus. The sequence continues at coordinate 6,909,503 of JAECXB010000076.1, forward strand.
CCTATATGCCTATATTTGGGTATATGTAACAATTGAAAATTATCAGAAGTATTTGTTAAGTTCTGTAGACTTGAATATAAAGATGATAGTAAGGTAGTTGTTGTAGATGCATTTTAATGTAACACAGTTACAAAATATGATATAAAATTCACTTTAGTAAATTTACAACCCTCCACCTTTTCATTATTTTACAGGGTATATAAATGATATACTGGTATGCACAGACAATGCACAGGAATTTGCTAAAGTTAAATTAATTCCGCACGTAAGATGATGCAATTGAATTAATGAGAGTGTTTGCAAGGTGGAATGAGGTAGTTGTAGTATAAGAAGTTATACTAGTAGGAGTAGTAGTAGTAGTAGTAGTAGTAGTAGAAGTAGAAGTATTAGTAGTAGTAGTACTAGAAGTAGTATGTTAGTAGTAGGAATAGAAGTAGTAGAAGTAGGAATAGAAGTAGTAGAAGTAGGAATAGAAGTAGTAGAAGTAGAAATAGAAGAAGTAGTAGAAGTAGAAATAGAAGAAGTAGTAGTAGTAGTAGAAGTGGTAGTAGTTGGAAAAGTAGTAGCAGTAGTAGAAGCAGTAGTAGTAGTAGAAGAAGTAGTAGTAGAAGTAGCAGTAGTAAAAGAAGTAGTAGTAGTATTAAGTAGTAGTAGTAGTAAAAGTAGTAGTAGTAAGTAGTAAAAAGTAGTAGTAGTAGTAGAAGTAGTAGTAGTAGTAGAAGAGTAGTAGTAGTAGTAAAAGTAGTAGTAGTAGTAAAAGTAGTAGTAGTAGTAAAGTAGTAGTAGTAATTGTTGTATTAGTAGTGGTAGTAGTAGTAGTAGTAGTAGTAGTAAAAATAGTAGTAGAAGTAGTAGTAGTAGGAATAGTAGTAGTAGTAGTAGAAGTTGTAGTAGTAGTAGTAGAAGTTGTAGTAGTAGTAAAAATAGTAGTAGTAGTAGAACAAATAGTAGTAAAAGTAGTAGTAGTAGTAGAAAAAATAGTAGTAAAAGTAGTAGTAAAAGTAGTAATAGTAAAACAAATAGTAGTAAAAGTAGTAGTAGTAAAACAAATAGTAGTAGAAGTAGTAGTAGAAATTGTAGAAGTAGTAACAGTATTTGTTGTTGTTGCTGCTGTTGCTGTTGTTGTTGTTGCTGTTGTTGCTGCTGTTGCTGTTGCTGTTATTGTTGTTGCTATTTCAGCTGTTGTTGCCGGGGAAGGCGTATTAATTACATCCGCCGTGCGAAAAGAGATTTGCCTATTTGCGAGTGTCGAATTTCGGGGCATTACGACCGAAATGTCTATAATAACTCAATAAGCAATTTGCATTTTCAAGCGAGGCGAAAGACCACAGAGAGAGAGAGAGAGGAAGAGAGGGAGGCAGGGAGGTAAAGAGAGACAGAGAGGCAGACTGATAAAGCTGAAGCTGCCGAAAAGATGTTGCGCATGCGTCGCTGAATTAATGAAAGGCCCGCGCACTGTTTGGCCCAGACAGTGGGGATGGTTCGGAAACCAAGACAAACACTGACACACACATGCACACACACGCACACACACACGCACGCACACTCTGATTTCAACTGCGACTCCAATAGATGACGAACTAATGCGCGCCCTTGTATAAAATGCGTGGCCGGGTCAAGCTGGGCCATCATTGAACGGTTGGACATCGAGGGCTCAAGCACGACCAACGTGAAGATGAATGTAAGTTCAACAGCAGCAGCAGCAACAGAAACAACAGCAACTTTAAATGAACAACAATCCAGCTAAACAAGTGCAAAGTGACAAATTTAACCAAAATCTTTAACTCCAACTGCAAAACCAAACGAAAATCAAGCAAAATCGCATCAAAGCTGCATTGAAACCTCTACAAAATCGCCTCGAAATCGCCTTTAAATCGCGCCAAAAGGACTTCAGTGTTGTGCAAAATTTTTTTTAGTTTTCATAAACTTTTTTGTTTTGTGTATTAATTTTTTTGATTGAAAAGTTACACCAACATCACACAAGGATTAAAGTGTTGTGCTTTGTAATTATCTTAATTACTAATTATTTTTTAGTAATTATCATAATTGTTGCAAAGTTTTATTATTTTTTTACGTTCTCGCAAGGATTAATGTATTTTGTGCAATGTCTGTTTTATTTTTGCACTGCAATTGACAATTGTGTTAATTAAAACAATAATGAACAAGGAAAAAAACCAACAAATAATTAAAAATTGTTTTGACATTGATAAATATTTATTTTGCAATAGTTTTGTGTAAAAAAAAAGGAAAATCAACAATTTCATTTTTTATTTCATGTTATCTTTATTAAATTAACGCTTCTTTTGCTGTTGGTGCCTCAGTCAAATTAAATTTTGATTACATTGCAGGAACTTGTGTTTATTCGAAATTAGCACTCAACATTAATGGCTTTTTGAAGTAATTAAATTAATTATAATTGCTATAGAGCTGTAATTAAATTCTTTAAATTAAAAAAATGTTTTTGAGTCCCGTCTGCAGAAGATTAGGTTCAATACTTGGTATATATATTTTACTTAATCTTTAAAAGATTGCAAATTAAATAAATAACATATTTTAAAATGCAAATTTAAAAAAAAAAAGATAGACAATTATTATTAAATTCAGTTTAGCGGATTTAAACAACAGTAGTTTAGCCTTAAATATTGCACGCATTTGACTTTAAATTATTAATTATTAAGTAAATTTTACAAAAATAAAAAAGATTATTTGATGAATAGAAATAGCGAACTATAAAAAGTATAAAAAATATCAAAGTTAGCGCCTTTAAAATTGTAGTACCTCAAATATATAAAAACAAATTGCAATAATTTAGAAACAAAAAAATTCAAATTAAAAAAATGTTTACCGACATTTTATTAATATTTAGTTCAGTAGACGCCTTAAAATTGCAGTAAATTAATACATAAATAAATCTCAAAAAAAGATTAGTTTCAAAAGAAAAGAAAAAAATTAAAAGAAAGAAATTAAAAAACCTCAATTAAAATATTAAATATCAACATAATTATTAAAAATAAATTTAGTTAGCGCCTCAGCTTCAAACCCCAAGTTCCTTAAACTTATTCATATATCTATGTATATTTACGTAGTATATTATATTTTATATTATTTTTATACCCTTCGACCAAAGTATATACATATATTCTTGCTAAGGATCATTATTTATTTATTTGTTATTTATATTTGTATAGTTATAGTTTAGTACAGTAAAGTATTATTTTTATTCCTATATTTATTAATTTATACAAATTTTCAAACGTTTCTCACTTTGCTCAACAGTTGTTCGGCACAATGTTGGCGCTCGCCGCCGCCTGCTTCCTCCTGCTGTGCTCGCCCAGCGCCGCGGACATATCGCTGAGTAAGCCGCAGCAGCTGAGCAATCGCTTCGAGGAGAGTCGCTACGGCAACTCACGCTATCAAATCTTCGAGGTGCACAATCACTACGAGGGCGCTAAAGGAGGCAACGCCTACTTGCCACCTCCACCACCAGCAGCAGCAGCAGCACCTGCACGGCCAGCAACAACACAAGTTGAGGAGATTCACATTCATCACCAGGTGCCACAGCAGCAGCAGCAGCAACACTTGAGCAGCGCCGATGCCGACGATGACAATTTGGATGTTTCGTTTCTGAGCTTCGCTGATGGCGGCGTCTCGCAGCTGCAATCGCCAGTAGCAACAGTTGCTTCTCTGCCACAACAACAACTGCCTGCGGTGCCTTTTCCCTCCAACTATCAACATGATTTCTCACGCAAGCCACAGCCATACAGAGCACCTGCTTACTTGCCACCCACAGCAGCAACACCCAGTGTGCAGCAGCAACAGCAACAGCAGCAGCAGCAACAGCAACAACAGCAACACATCTATCAGTCCAGCGGCAGCCTGAGCTCCACTCTGAGCTCCACAGCACCACAGCAATTTGGCCAGCAGAGCTATCAGGCACCAGACTATTTGCCGCCCACTGTCAGCAATGTGCAGACGCAGCAGCAGCAACAGCAGCAGCAGCAGCAGGTTGTAGAGCAACAGCAGCCACAGTTAGTACAGCAGCAACAGCAGCAGTTGGTGCAGCCTCAGCAGCAGCAGTTGTTGCAGCCACAGCAGCCACAAACTGTCTACAGAGGCAACAATTATCTGCCGCCCACAACAACAGCAACATCTACTGCAACAGCCACTGCAAGCAGCTACGCACAGCAGCAACAACAGCAGCAACAGCAGCAACAGATTCCTCTGGCACAACAAGTTTATCATGCGCCGCCCTACCTGCCACCTACCAGCAGCAGCAGCAGCAGCAGCAGTAGAAGCCTCTCCAGCAGCAGTAGCATTGCCAGCAGCATTGCTAGCAGCCACAGCAGCAGCAGCAGCAGCAGTCTTGCCAGCAGCAGCAGCAGCGCCTCAGCTCAGACAAGCTATCAAGCACCAGGCTATCTGCCACCTGGCTACGAATTTGCCAATCCCGAAATCGTACCCCAGCAACAGCAGCAACAACAACAGCAACGACCACTGAAATTGCAACCAGTGTCACAACAGCAATCACACCAGCAGCAATCCCTGCAACAGCAATCCCTGCAATTGCACTCTGTGCCCGCACCAACAGCTGCTCCTGAGTACCACGCCCCCGCCTATCTGCCACCTGGCTATGACTTTGCCAATCCCGATCGTCTGCCATTGCAACAGATTGTGGCACAGCCCGCTATCAGTGTGTCGCAGCCAGTGCCATCGATACAGCAGCATGTGCAACATCAGCAACAGTTGCAGCAGCCAGCAACAGTTGCTCAGTATCGTGCACCGGACTATTTGCCGCCTAACTATGAGGAGGTGGAGCAGCGGGCGCCAGCACAGAGCAACATCATCTATCAGGCACCACAGCAACAGGTACAGCAGCAACAGGTGCAGGTACAGCAGCAGCACGTCCAGCAGCAACAGGTGCAGGTACAGCAGCAACAGGTGCAACAGCAACAGGTACAAGTACAGCAGCAGCAACAGGTGCAAGTACAGCAGCAACACGTACAGCAGCAACATGTGCAAGTGCAACAGGTACAGCAGCAACAGTTGCCACAGCAGCAGCAGCAACCTGGCGCCCTGCCCGATGGCTACGAGTTCAGCAAGCCAGAGAACTTTGAGGCGGCCATTGCTGAGCTGCACAGCCTGCAGACAGCAACCAAGTTGCTCAAGCAGCAGCAGCAGCAACAGCAGCAGCAACAGTTGCAGCTGCAGCAGCAACAACAACAGCGACAGTTGCACAGTTCCAGCATTGTTTACGGCGTGCCCAAGGCAACAACAACTGTCAGCAGCACACGAGCAACAGCAACTGTTGTTGCTGCCACACCAGCAGCAGCACCAATTGCCGCACCACCAACACAGCACACACACCTGCATACGCTGAGCAGCTACATGAACACCGTGCAGCCCTACACGCGCTACGCACAGCCCCAGCGCCAGCAAGTGCAACAGCAACACGTGCCACAGCAACAGCAGCAGCACGTGCAGCAGCAACAGATTGTCGAGGTGGCGCCCATGTACCGTGAGCAATCGAAGCGTCCGCGTTTCTATGCGCCCGCCATGTCGTACGCCAGCAATGCATTGCAGACACAGCAGCAACACGTGCAACAAGTGCAGCAGGTGCAACAGGTGCAGCAGGTGCAACAAGTGCAACAGGTGCAACAAGTGCAGCAAACTCGTGTCCTGCCACGCCCCCTTCCACAGCTGCCACGCACTGCGCTCAGTCTGCAGGCGCAACAGTCGCTGCAGAAGTTCATGCCACGCGAAATGCAAATGGCCGTCAATGTTGCCGTTGCTGCCGCAGCGCCCGTTGCACGTGGCAGCTCGCGTGTGCGCACAGTGCAAATTGTCAAGCCCCACGCGGTGCGCACCTTCAAGGTGCTCGAGACACTCGATGCGGCAGGCGTGAAAACCATTAAGATTCTCGGCACCAGCAACGAGCAACCCAAGGGGCAACATCATGTGGTCAAGGTGGTCACACAGGATGCGCAACATGTGGAGAATCATGTGCAGACAGTGAAGATCTACGATGATGATCAGCCGTTGCCGCTGCAGCTTGCCAGCAGCTCAGCACCAGCGCCAGCGCCTGCCCCAGCGCCTGCTCCAGTCACGCGCGGCTACTTGCCACCAACTGTGGCACGCACACGGGCGCGTTTGGTGCGCAGCGCAAAGGCGACAACGCGTGCGTTGCGTCTGTTGCCGTTGCCACGTAAATGAGCGATGTTATCGATTTGTTATCGATAACATATGATTAGCTGTTGATAACTGTCAATATATTAACGATACTTATTGGCATGTTATTAACAGCTAACTGTAAGTTATCGATAACTATCGATTTGTTATCGATAGCTATCAACATGTTATCGATAAGCAGCAATATGTTATCAATTTTCGTTGGCAATCAATTTGACACATTGTTATTGTTTTGTCATCGATCGCTATCGATTTGTTATCGTTATCGTTATCGCTTTATCCTAGCACTGATTAGTTGTTTAATTTCATCATTGATTTTTTTTTGTACATTTGCATTTCGTTGCGTTGTCTCACTGTATCACTTTTCGCATATCGTTTATCGTTATCGCTCGTTTTCAATGCCAATTTAACCCAATTTTCATTTGCATGCATAAACAAATCACAGCAACAACAACAACATCGACAATTTCTTACCCAATAAATTTCACTTATTATGTACATAAATTGTGTTTTATTTGTTTTTTCTGTGAATGAAATGAGTCAAAAGCGGATGCCGGCAGAAATAGAGATGGTAGTGGAGTGGCGTGTCACGCACGAGTCTGAAATATGACTTGAAGAACCTTATTATGGCTTACTTTGCTGGGAGATAGTGAACCTAGATATAAAGAGAGAAAGATAGAACGAGGAGACACGACTTACTAACGAAATAGGCACGACTATCTAATGATCGTGCTAAATGTATCACGACTGTACAAAAAATTGACCTTAGATAGAGCTAGTATATCGAAGTATTGGTTTAGGTACAGTTACATTCCAATTTAAAAAGACTTTCTCAGCAAACAATGATCTGAGGTCTTTTTTTATCCATTAAAGAAGAAACGTATGCATATATCGTGACACGATCAATTCCATTTTTAAAACAAACCTTAAAACCTTCAAACCTTTGTACTCTACACAACTTCTCGCGATGTCTAAATTCATGACACGAAACCCACCAAACTTAAAGGAACTTACAGCATAAAGAAATTTCACAATCTCACAAAACATCGTGACACGAGACAAGCCAGGTATTTTTGCAAACAAAAATATGCAGTATTTTGCGCTAATAAAATACTATGAAATTTAATTAAAAATCGTTAAATATTCATTTTAGTAAGCTTACAAAACGACTGCGATTTGCTAAATATTTAACGAATGTCTCACGAAATGGAAAATTTATGGGATTATTCATTATCGATGGATTGCTGGAGGGGCAGGGGGAGACCCCAAAATAAACGAGCTCATCTCCGGCGTGTGACCTTCAAAAAAAAAAAAAAACCTTTTGGGCGACGGTTGCGGACTTGGTCAACAAGTTGCGCGAGAGAGAAAGTGAACCAAGATGTTAATTTGAGCGCTGCGAGTGTTTGTGTGTGTGTGTGGATTGTATTGATTGCTGTGACAAGTTGCTCAGCATGAGATCAATGGGAAAATCAATGAAAAACCCACCTAACTAGGCGAGACAAAAGAAAATGTGACCCAGCCACATCAAAGCCCAATCAATGTATCAATTTATTACACTAAAGATGAGCATCATAAATATTTCTGATCGAATCTAGGCAAATTACACAATGCTGTGACATAATGGCACGACGCAGAGACATACGGACAGACGGACAGACAGAGGCCACAATGGACTCTGACTACACCCAGTTGGGATCTACAGCGAAACAAACCTCCGTCCAATGTCAATATTGGGACGGGTTTTTGGCACTGCTTTCTTTGTTTGAAGATTTGTTTTGCCCAATCTCTCTCTCTCTCTCTGTCTCTAACCTTGTGGGTTTATCGGTGGAGTGGGGGAACTTTATGGGTTAGAGATTTCCGCAGACGCCACACGGAAGCACAGCAGAGGGAAATCATCGTTCGCCTGAGTCGAGCTTATTATATGTGAATTATTGTCGATTTATGGTAAAAGTTTGTGGCATATTTATTTTTTATATAAAATATTTCTTTTTTTATGTGAAATTTAATTAGCCTTAATCACGAAATGTGTAATTCATTAAAGTTGGCTGGGAAAAAAAGACCTCAGCTATTTTTAACTGCATTGAAGTAGCTAAATGGAATTTTGTAAAGGGTTTTCTATGAATACTTTGTGATCTACAGTTCTTCAGAGATCTACCTTGTTCTTTAAACCAGTATAATTAAATTTTATATGTTATTTATTATTATATTATATAGAATAAGAATAGTTAAAAAAAGGAAGCAACACTAAGGGTTTAAGGTGCAAAAGAGTGCCTCTGATCGCAGCCTTTTCTTCTGTAGTAGACTCCCTTTAACCTTTAAGGTTCTGATAGAGAATTCTTCTGTTTTTCCCCTACAAACACAAATGACTTTATTTACCGATCTACAAAAAATACTAAACATTATAAAGGCAAGTCGAAAGGAACAAAAACTGAAATTATTCAAATAATTCTTTCGCTTTTCCCTCTCTTATATCACTTTTACTTTACTGCTGGCCGCTTTACAAAGTTCAGCCAGATGCCGCCCTTGTGAGCACCTACAAAGATCACGGGATCCAGTTCGATGCCGCTTCTTGTTTTCTTATGCACACGCACCTCAAAGCGACGCACAATGGCCGCCAGAGCGGCCTTGGTTTGGGTCAAACCCAATCGAATGCCCACACACTGACGTGGTCCATTTCCGAAGCCCAGAAAAACACCTTGTTGCTGGTACCGCTTAAGGCCACCATTGAGAAATCTCTCGGGACGAAATTCTTGTGGTTCTGGATAAAAGTCAGGATCATGATGTAGTCCATAGATGGGTATCATAACATTATCTCCCGGGTACAGTTGCAGTGGTTGGCTGTGATGACTGCCATGCAGAGTGTACGGCAGCGTGCAGGTCTTTGAGGCCCAACCACCAGCGGGATAAACGCGCAGACTTTCTAAGGGATCAAGAAGTTATATGACTTACATAAATATATGTTTTTAATACCTTGTAGGTACAGCTTACCATTCAAGCAGGCGCTCAAATAAGGCAGCTCGTTGAGCACATCGAAGTCGGGCAGGAGTTGATCCTTGGAGCAGACACTGTCAAGTTCCGCTTGCAGTTGCTGCTGGCAATGCGGATAGCGACCGAGCTAGGGGAAGTAGGAGAATATAGAATGAAGACCTTTATTCAGGTACCTTCTTCTTTCACAGCCTTACTCACCAGCAACAGACAATGCGAGATGGTCGATGATGTGGTATCCAGGCCGTCAAACATGAAAGTCATTGCATGCGATGTGAGCTGTTCCTCACTGAGCTGATGCTCCTGCTGCATTTCCAGCAGATGATTGATGAAGTCATTGCGCTCCTGATGCTTGGCACGTCGCAGTCGAAAGGCCTCTCGCACCAGCTGACCAAAGAATTGATCGTATGTCTGCGGTATCACCTTGGGTCGCAGGTAGCGTGGCAATTGTGGAAAGAGTCCATTCAAGGCGCCTGCCAAAGCCAAGCCGCGATTATCTTCGGACATTTCGCGATTGTGCTTGGCCACGGGCAGCGGTGACTCGCTAAAGCTACGCGCTTCGATGCCCAACACGCAGTCGAAGAGGTTTTCGCTGGTGTAGCGGAGGCCAAGCTGAAGGAGGGAGAGCAAAGAAGCATTTTAGAGCAAAGTGAACTTTAAGGAGAGTAAGGAGCTATAGAACTAAGTGAACTTTAGGGAGAGCAAAGCGCTCTAAAGCAAAGCGAACTTTAAGGCTTGAATAGAGTTTGGGATTGAGGAAGGGTTTGTTTCAACATTAACAAGGGAACTAGGTTTTTTGGAGAGCTTCTTGATTAAGCAGAGCTTTGAGATTACAGAGATCTTTATGTGTACAGACACTTTTATGCTTAAGTAAGCCTTCTTATTTGCTTTAAAGCACATTTAATCTGTGCAACATGTGCTCTAGGAACCTTTCGCGATAAAGGTTTAATAAATAACAGAACATGCACTTTCAATGCTTTTAGTTTTGGATTAAAGTTTGCAATGCACCTTAGGACAGGTTTTGGGACCTGTAAAGTTATATATTCTTAATCATCAACATAGGAGTCGAACTAGTCATGTCCGTCTGTCCGTGTGTCCGTATATCCATTTGTCCATCTGTTGCAACGCAAACTAGTCACTCAATTTAAGAGCTATCGCATTGAAACTGGGCACACATGTTTCTTATTGCTGCACGCTGTATATAAGTCAGAACAAGGTAGATCGCACCGATATATCGTATAGCTGTCATACAAACTATCGGTTGATTTTTGTTATTTATCAAGATATGGCAATCAAATTCACTTCATCGAACTCTGTCCATATATCTATTATGCACACAAAATTTCATCCAAATCGAACTATAACATATAGCTGCCATAGGAACAATCGGACGAAACTTAGGTTCATGTATCATTATAGTCAACTAGTATAGGAACAATCGGTGGAGACAAGATCCTGCAAAGGTATATAAATTCTTCGGCATGCCTAAGGTGCCATTTGTTGTTGGTTCTTCCCTGATTTGATTTCACCGCATAATACTCACATCCATGCCACTGTGCGGCTCATTGTTGCATGCCGTCTGCTCAATGTAGTCGCAAAGCTTGCCACATATGCGTTGCATGTTGCAATACGCATTACGTATACGCCCACTAGTCAGCAGGGGCGAAAAGATGCCACGTTGTCGGCGCCACTCATCGCCATCGAGCACAAAGGGATTGCAGGCAACAAGTTTATCCTTTCCGATATCGATCATGCGTGAGGCATCGTTGTTCTCAAAGTGACGAAAGGCGCTCACGAAGACCTCGTTGATCAGCTTCGGCTCGAGGAGCAGCAGCTTGGGCGAACGCAACAGAAAGGTGCCAACGTAGCTATGTGTGTGGCGATATATCCTACAAGAAAAGAAAACTGCAAACGTACTATCGATAACTACTAATGATCGATTGCCAGCCTCACATATAAAGATCCCGCATATCGTTGGTGAAATGCTGACGCGGCCAAACGATGTTCGGGAACGAGCCGAGCAGGGGCAGTGCACGTGGCTCCTTCACGCCCCTGCGCCGCCAGTGGCCGAAATTCCATGCCAGAAATATGTAAATCAGCAAGACCAGACCCAAGAGCAGCCCCAGTAGCAGCTGCGGTTGCAACATTATCGATGTGACGCTCCCAACTCACGTCCATCAACTGAGACGAAGCTTCGGTGATTGCCCCGGCAATTTAAATCTCGCACTCTGACATTATCCCCGACGCCCACACCCCCTTTGGGAGTCTTCACCCATCACCCACAACAGTTCAAGTATTGCGCAATGGGAACAGCAACACGAACGTTTCCTAAGCCAGCATCATGTTCGCATTATCGAATTAGTTACTAAGTGGAATAGATTATAGAACGTAATTCTGTGTTTGTTATCGAAGCGCTTGTTTATCGTGGATAGAAATATATCGTTTATCGCATTGAAGAATACTCTATCAGAGCCAAAAATGCTGTAAATCGATTTATTATCGATAAATTATATGATCTTTTGATTTGACACTGTGTTATTCGATTAATTTAGAACGTTACTCTGTTTGCTATCAAAGCACTAGTTTATCCTCTACTTGATTATCGATATCAAAAAATCATTAATCGAAATGAATAAAAACACTGGCATTCTTAAGCCAAAAATCCAGTAAATAGATTAATTATCGATAAATGTAATAATTTATCGATATACAAAACTGTAAAATTGGTGTCAAAATCATGTTTTGGAATACTTTAACTTAACTCTGGCCATATGCATTTTCGATAGATCGATCAAATTATTATCGATAACTATAAATCGATTAATTGGCATTGATATCGATTAATGTTCATAGTGTTAACCTGTTTCTGTACAGTCGAACTTTGCATGGAATATAAGATTATTCACCATAAATAAATCGAAAATCGATTAATTGAAATCATTATCGATTAATTATATACATAAGAGCATTATTTCTTTTTTTTTACACATATTCATGATACAAAATCAGCTTGATTTGCTAATGAGATGTTATCGGTAATATATGTCAGTGATGTTATGCAAAACATACAGCTTGTCGATAAACGCTTCGATAAGCGCTTGATTAACGATTTCAAGTGAGTTTGCAATACGACAATGATAAATGAAAGCTGACCAAATCGATTTGTTGTATATTTATTCGCTGGAATTCGGCTAAAACGCGTGAACCAATTTAGTTCCGCTCATTGGGATCGATAAATCACTTGTAATATCATCATTTGTTTGCGTGGATTGCGGCCAAGAAAGACGCTGGGAAACAGTGTAATCCATCATTAAAGCAAGATGTTATCGATGGAGACATATAGTATGTATTGTGGGCAAGGTCACACGCGACACATCTCGTCGAGATGATTCCCATTTCCCATAACGTACTGACATTGACATTGTTCCGCACAGCGTGACCAATTTACCTCTAAGTGCCGACAATTGCGATGCGCGATTTAAGTTCACTTTCATTGGAGCAGCTAAATATAATGTTGACTTTAGTCTGTACATTTATATATAGTATATACCTTGTATAATAACAGGTCCGACAGCACACGCGATGGCAATCAGTTAATCACAGTTTAGGGTGAAGCATTTTTATTAAGAATTTCGTTCCGATATCATGGGTGATTGGATAGAGATTGTACTATATGGAGTATATTCTTTAAAGCATCTATCTTATGATCATATATAATATAATATAATAAATATATCTTATACTTAATTATGAATAGTATTGCCAAATTATCTTTCCCTTAGAAATCTTAATCGATTTCAAATATGAAATAAGTCGAAACCGACCAAAAAAAGAAAAGAAGACACACTTTGATTGTAGTTTAAGTATTTATTTTATTTAATAAAATCCTCTTGTTTAGCTTCTCGAAAATTTATGACACTTCAAGTTATACAAATTATGCAGTTATTTCTCATATTCATCTTCTATTTCATTTCTTTTTATTGTGTATTGTATTGAACTAAAATTTGTTTGTTATTGGTTGTTGAAACACATTGAATATAATTAATGGTTTTCTGGCGGGGAGGGGGGCGCTGTGGGGTGTGGGGATTTTTAAGTAAACTATGCAATTAAGCTAGTTATAGTTTTTTGCGTACGCAATGCCAATTGTTGTACTTATATAGAACCGTTTAGATCGGTAAATATATGCATGTATGTATGTATATATATAGATAGGTATATATAGTATAACTTAGCTAGTTTTGTATTGAAGAATTATGTATATATTCCATAAGGTATAATGTATAAGGTATATATGTATATGTATATATATATATGGGTAGGTATATATAAACCATTCACATGCGCATGGAGAAGACATTCGATGATAGGTATAAAAAATATTTTTTTTTCTGTTTTCTTTGCTTATTTATCGTTTTGCTTAAGTTCCTGTCCAGCAGTTTTTTTTTTATTTTATCTCAAAGCGATCATATGCATGTATTATGTGTCTATATAAAACTATATAGTATTGTGAAAGTTATTTGGTGGAATCAGGAAGTGGCTGAACTGTTTGCTTTTATTTTTTTCTGCATTTGCTTTTCCAGTATGATCGTATCTAAATATACTTTTTTATATGTATGTATGCACTATATATATACAAAAAATATATATGTTTATGTATGTATATGGTTTTTGCACTGATTACTCTTGCTCTCTGTCTCTATCTCTGTCACTCTCTTGTTAATTTCCTGGATCTGTCAGTACCAATCTATAAATGGATATGTTTACTGTTAAGTGGTTCGTTTCGGAATGGATTTCATAAGAATTAAAGCAAATCTTATGGTATTTTTTTCTTTCGGATATATGTATGTATAAAAAAGGGAAAAGTCTTCGAATGGTTTTGTGTTTTTAAAAAAATTATTAAGGATAGCTCTCTCAACATGCCCACGCTTACATACATTATATAAGTATTTTATATATATTTATAAGTTTTATAGAATAATTATGTTTACCGTTATAATTTATAATTTATGCGTTTATCTCTCGCCTTTTTCAATGCATTTTCTCTGAAATATATTCATATATATTTATGTATATATATATATTATATATTAAATATATATTTTCTGTATAGATTTATTTAGTAGTTGTAATTTTATTGTTTTGTTTTTTTTTTTGTGTACTTTTATTTAGGCTTTGTTTTTTCGTTTTTGCATTTATTAAGGTTTGTATTTTGTTTGTTTAAATTTTATTTTAAATATCACGGCATTCAGCTGAGGTCTGATCTGATCTATTTTGTTTTAATGTGTTCTCTTTTGTTTGTTTTTCAACACTTTGATTTGTTTTGTTTTGTTTTTTTTTTTTTTGCTATGCTATGGTAAGAAATTTTATAAGGAAGAAGGTGGAACAAAAAAAAATAATGTAAGAAAAGTAAGCAATCATCTGGCTGACACTGTCTGAAATGTGGCACTTAAACTTAGGATTAATATTAATCAATAAATGCTTTAAACACAAGTTAAGCATTTAACGGTATTTTCCAGTGCTCGTTAAGGCTTTAAATTATTGTGTTGTTTTAGGTTAGAATTTTAAAAATAGTAAAGTAGACTGCAAAATTTTCGATCTCCATCAGTTTCACAGTTACAAATTGCATGTGCTTCAGTGTTGTAAAACAAGTGCAGGAGGAAATCACAACACAAAAAAAGCTGTTATTGGATTAAGTGATATATCAAAAAATATGGTTTACAAAGAAATAAATCACATGAATTGCACCATTTGTTATTGTTGTATTAAAAAAAAACACTGTCGGATTGGTTAATCAAGTGAAAACCAAGGCAAAGCTTCTTACCACCCAGTGTTGGTTAAGGCATCAGTTCTATGTAACTTTATATTTTGTGTTGAATGATTTAAAAACATATTTGAGTGTTTGTTAGTCACTTTTTGTTGGTTTACAAAACTTTCATAAGGATGCATCAAACTAAAATAACAGTGTTGTTAAGTGTTGGCTAACTACACTTGTAAGCAACACTGTAAAGTTAGAGACAGGCTTAAAAGTTCGTTAACTAAACATTTTTTTTGACTTGTTCTGCCTTGTTTGATTTTAAACACTCTTTGACATTATACAACACTACCTTAGCCGTTTATTCGTACGCTTAAGTGCCACCACTAAGTTAAGCAGCTTGTGCCATTTTTAAGGGTATGGGGGAGAAGAGGGTAACTTATATCGAAATCAGTAAAAACAAGCACCTTTTTTGAGGGTAAGGGGAATTACACAGACTGTTTAAGGATTCACGTGAGCAACGTTCTTTGTTGCACTCTTTGCAGTTGCAGTTGCTATTGTTGCTGTTGTTTGTGTTACAGTTTTTGATGTTGCTGTGGTTGTTGTAGTTGTTGTTGTTGTGGTTTTAGCATGCAGCAGTTGCACACAAAAGCGTCGCAAATTGAAATCGCGTCCAATTTGCTTCGCTCTCGGCGCCTTCGACATTAACTCTCACAACCTTGGCATAATATCACTACCATCGAAATGACGCCTGCCCGCTGCCCGGCCATCTCCGCCATCCTCCTCGTCCTCATCCTCATCGTCATCATCATCCTGGCCATCTGCCACAACGCTGACAGCAGCTGCACTCTCACTGAAATGCATCAGATTTGTATCGAGCAAACCGCCATTGCTCAGGCTCAGCGGCGGCGACGATTGCGATGGTGGCCCCTCCAGGGACAGGCGACTGTTGGTGCTGATGCTGCTCAGGCTTAGCTGATCGTCGAAAACATCGATATTCACCACAGTGGCCAATTCACCATCGATACCCACGGCGGCAGTGTTGCTTTGGGGTCGCAGCAAGCTGCTGCTCGCAACTGTTGCCGTTGGGTTGGCTGCAACTGTTGGTGGTGTTGCTGGTGCTGCTACTGTTGCTGCTGGAGGTGGCGTCGTGCTCATTGGCTCCACATCCAGTTGTGGTTGTTGTTGCTTCAGTTGCTGTGCCGTTGTGGATTTGTTGCTACGATTTGCTTTAGTTGGCTGCGCTTTTTCTTTTGTTGTTGTTGTTGGAATAATGTTGTTGTTGTTGTTGTTGAGGGCAAGTCCATCCAACTGATCGAGGCCAAGGACATTGGCTGCAAAGAGAGTTGAAGAGAAATTTATTCAAGTGTTACTAATGAATTTTTAGCATAACGATAGTATCGCAAAACTATCGTGTAACACACAGTCTACAGCAGAGACTTTACGATAGTACGATGATGGTAATAATAAAATATTTCCTGTAAATGTCGAACAAAAGCAAATAATCAAACGTATATAAGCGATATCGATAGCATCAACGATAGTCGAGCGATAGTTTCCTTTTGAGACAGTCCGCAGTACAAAATCAAAGACATTTCTATGGTAGTTTTAACTAAAATTGCATTTATTTAATTATACATATTTTTAATTTAATTAATTTTTAATTTTTTTTTGTTTTTTTTTCATTTTCACGATATTATTTAATTTTTTTTATCATTTTTCATTCAGTTGAAAATCATAAATACTGCAAGTTATATGTACAGAAAACTATTTTTGTTTTATCCTTTTTCGTTTTGGTCTTTTGTTTTTTTTTTCTTTACATTTCGAAAGCTTCGCCAAAGTGTCGTAAAATAAATGTTTAATATTATTACAAAAAATCTTAAAGAGACGAAAAAAAATTATTTTTTAAATTTGTTTTTTGTTTTCATTTCGTTTTAAACAATAAATTAACCAAACAAATTTAAAAAGAAGAGTACGCAAAGGTTTTTGAACGAACTTCAAAGATATTTTTGTGTTTTTTTTTTGGGTTTTGGTTTTTTTTTTTTTTTGTTAGTTTCGTATTGAGAGCGTTTTGGGTGCAGTTGTTAGTTGTTGTTGTTGTTCTGGCGTTAGAAAACTTAACGAAACTTAACGAAATCAGGCCTTAAAGTGTGTTTACATAGAGAACGATTGTGGCATTGGACAGTATTCTATTTTCCTTTTTTTTTTTTTTGAGTAATTTTTATGTAAACAAGACTGCAAAAGTTGCGGGGAGAAGGTTATTGTTTTTCGAGTTAGGGCGACAGATATACAGTATTTTACATAATTAACTAACAAAAGTTGGTAAAGGCAACAAAGTTTTAATGAAATTTGCTATGGGTTGTGGCTCAGTTTCAAGCTGAGTTTTAGCCGTTTTTCGGTTGTCACGCTTTTGATTTTCGAGTGTTGAACGGTTTTGGGGTCTTCATCAAATTGCAGCCTTGTTTTTTCAGCTTTTTTTTCGATTTACATCTTTTCTAGCAGCGTTTTTATTTCTTTCTCTGTGTGGGAGTCAGTTTCTGTGTCTGTGTGAGGGTGAGCATTTTGCCTTTTTTGTTGTTGTTGTGGTTTTTGAATTTTGCCAGTCGAATTGTTTTTTTTTTATTTACATCATTTCCATTAAAATTAGATTTTGAGTTTTGATTTTTTTTGTTTTTTTTTTCACTTTCAATTTTTGCCCTTAGATATTATTGTTGGTTTTATACAATAGACGCATGCGTGTGTGTGTGTGTTGAGTTCTGTTCTTTTTATAGCTAATCATATAACTTTTGCACTTAAAAATTGTTAGCAATATAATGTTTTTTTTTTTTGTAAATTATTTTCTGTTCTTTTTTCTTAACGCATTTTTTTGTTTCTTTTTTTTCAATAAATCACATAGTTTTTTTGTTTAAATGTTAGAGAAATTGGGCTATAGCAGAGTTCAGTGTGTGTGTGGGTGTAACTCGATTGTGTGTGTGTGTGTGTGTGTGTGTGTACTTAGAACTTGTTGTTGTTGTTGTTGGTTTCCGTTGTTTGTTGTTGCGCTATTTGGCGCTGCAGCAACTGTTGCAACTGCTGCGACTGTGCTGGCGGCAACTGTTGCTCATGCTGCTGCTGCTGCTGCTCTTGTTGCTTACCAGCTGCTGCTGCCGCTGCTGTTGCTGTATCCGACGGCGTTGCCGCAAACAGATGCCACAGCACCATCAAGCCGAAGACGCACAACAAACACATTGCTAATTCTTATCTCTTGCGTCGCTTCGTCTTCTTCTTTTGTCCACTCGGCGGTGCGCCCGACGAGGACGACGACATGGCCACGCCCACACACGAGCTGCCGCCCACAGTTGCCAAGCGGCCAGCAGTTGTTGTTGCTGCTGTGCTTACGGTTGCTGCTGCTGCACCGGTCGTGGCAACTGTTGCTGCTCCTCCAGCTCCACTTGTTGCTGTTGTCCCTGCTGCTGCTGCAGTTGTTGTTGTGGTTGTTGTTGCCGCCTCCACACTGCTCTCCTCAGCAGATGAGGCCGACGACGATGATGTCGCTGCCTCAATGGCAGCAATCAAATTGATTTTATGCTCAAGTTTCTTTGTCTTCAGCTTGTGCTGAGGCGTGGCAACAACAGTTGCTATCTTCACAACATCAGCAACATCATCGGATGTGGTTGCTGGCATTGGACCCTCGCTATCGTCGGCACTGGTGCTGGTGGTGCTGGCGCCGGCGAAATGCAGCAAATCCTCCACGGGCAGTGATCGATTTGATGAAGGTAATTTGCCTTTCAGTATTTCCCCATCGTCATCTTCATCCTCCACCTCCTCGGGCTCGTGTTCCTCCTCCATCTCATCCTCGCCATCCTCGTCGTCCTCCTCGCCAGGCAGCTGCTCACACATACTAATGCTTATAAGCGGACGCAGCTCTTCATCCTCGTGCTGCTGCTGCTTTACGGCTTGTTTGTGCTTCTTGCTCAGTTGCTTCTTGGCTGCGGGCTTCTTTTCCTTCTTGTCCTTCTCCTCCTCCAGTAGCAGCAGCTCTTCGGAACCACTGGAGTTGTTCGATGTGGATGTTGTCGATTTGTGCATTACATCTCTCAACGTGGCAGTTGTTGTTGTTATTGTTGGCGTTGTTGTTGTTTTTGTGGCCTGCTGCTCTCGTTCCTTCTCGCGCTCATAGTGCAATGAACCGCAGAGCGCCAGCACAAGATTCTGTTCGGTAAAGCCACGCGGCGGTGGCGTTATCTTGCGCATTATGTCTCCCCCACTGGCAGCAGCAGCAGCCGGAGTCTCCTGCAATGGACTCTCGAAATTGATCAGGCTCGGCGGCGGCATTTGCTCCGCATCGGCATCCACTGCAAGCGGCTTCTCCTTCTGCCTCTGCGGCAGCAATTCTTCATCGTCCAGCGCTGGCAGCGGCTCTAGTGATGGCAACACTGGAAACATGTCCAGCGGTGGCAGCGAACTCAACAAGAAGTCACTGAAATTCAATTGCTTTAATGGCTTCAGCTTTGTCTCCGACTGGGTCTCCTGCTGCTGCTGCTCCTCCTCCTGCTGCTGCGGCGTCTGCAGTTCGGGCAGCAGTTTCTCTCTCTTGGGGGAGTTGGAGCTGCCCAGGCTGAGACTGGGAAATTCATTTGTTGCTGTTGCTGCAGCAGTTTCTAAGCTCTTCCACACGCCACTTGTGGATTTGTTGGGCTTCTTCTCTGGCTCTGGTTCTGGCTCCGGTTCTGATTCCTCCTCCTCTTCCTCCTCTGGCTGCTTTGACTCTACCTGCAGACTGAGTCCCTGCGCACTGGCGCTGCTCATCATAACGCTGGCAATGATCTGCTTATTGGCCAGCAAACTATCTGCGGGATCAGCTTCCGCTTCGATTTCCACTTCTGCTTCTAGTTCACGTTCCCGCTGCCGCTTTCTCTCCTGCTCCTTCTGCTGCCTTTCTTGCTCCTTTTTCTTCTCTTGAAGTTCTCTTTCCTTTTCCTTCTCCTTTTCTTTCTCTTTTTCCTTCTCCTTTTCTTTCTCCTTCTCCAGCTCTCGCTCTCTCTTCAGCTGCAGCTCCAGCTCACGCTCCTTTTCCCTTTCCCTCTTCAGCTCCAACTCTCGCTCTTTTTCACGCTCTCTTTCTCGTTCTTTTTCCTTCTCCTTCTCCCGCTCTTTCTCTCGTTCCTTTTCCTTCTCCCGCTCCAGCTCCTGCTGCTTCTGCTTGCTGTTGTTGTTGTCTTTCTTATTGCTCTGCTTGGCCTTGTGCTTGGCCGCCTTTGCCTTCTTGTTTGACATCTTTCCACCGCCTGACAAACTCGAACTGATCGATGTCTGCATCACATCCTCCTCTCCAGGCGTTTCATCCTCACTGACCATCGCCGTGGTGGCTGTCGCTGTCACTGCCGGCGTCGCTGTCGTCGTAGCCGTCGCTGTTGCCTTGCTGGGCTTGTTCAGATGCGATAGCTGTGCAAAACGCGCTGCCTGCGCCGCATCCTCAGCAGCTGCCTGCGACTTCAATGATTTCTTCTTCTGCTGCTTCTCCTTCTGCACAATCACCTCGTCCACTTCCTTGGCAATGACGGGTACAATCAGTTTATTCCCCAGCACCACAGGTGCCTTATTGTGCTCCGCTGGAGCTGCATGCGGCTGTGTTGCTGCTGCTGCCGCTGCTGCAGCAACTGCTTCCTCATGCTTGCGCTGCTCGACAAGTTCATTGCAGAATATCGCGACCACGGGACGAAAGAGTGCCTCA
Source organism: Zaprionus africanus (assembly GCA_018151435.1). Lineage (NCBI taxonomy): Eukaryota > Metazoa > Arthropoda > Insecta > Diptera > Drosophilidae > Zaprionus > Zaprionus africanus. The sequence continues at coordinate 6,930,139 of JAECXB010000076.1, forward strand.
TCGCAATTCTCATGTATCACCAGATCCTCGGCAGCCAGTTGACCCACCACTTCGTCCAACATATCCGTCTGCAACTCGCCACTGATGCCCGCATGCACATCCGTCACGGTGCCCAGGGGATTCACCATTTTCTCCACACGCACCGGCGGAGGAGGTGGTTGCAATTCATAGCTGCATATATTGGGCAACACCGATGCCAGTGCCGACATGCCAGCCATGCCCGGCGACGTTGCCTCTCGTGCATCCAGCTCCAGTTCCAGCTCGGCATCGTGCTCTGCCAGCGCATCATAGAAGCAAGTGTTGTCGCAGGTTGTCAGTGTTGCTGTTGCTGCTGCTGCTGCTGTTGACGATGTTGCTGCGGCGGCGGCGGCAAGTGCTGCTGATGTAGCAGCAACTGTTGCTGCTGATTCGTAACTTGCTGCTGTTCATTGTTGTTGTTGTTGTTCATTGTTGTTGTTGTTGTTGTGGTGGACGTGACAAAGGGCGAATCGGGCAATCGGGTGTGGACACAGAGAAGAGAAGAAGAGAAGAGAAAACAAATTATGAGAAAAGCGCATTTTCTTCTTCCTTATCGATTGTTTCGTTTTTTCTATCTATCGATAGTTTTCAATTGTTGAATTGCTTGGAAAACAAAAAGCCAAAGGCGAAAAAAAGTATGCAACATTTTTTGTTTGTAACTGTAATTGTAACGGTAACTGTAACTGTAACTGGTAACGGTAACTAATTAAAATGCAGCAACAGTGGGAAATGTATTAGGCAAAATGCGGCAAAAAATTAAAAAAAAAAAAAAAAAAACAACAAAACAGAAAATAAAACGTTTTTTTGCACATTTTTCTATTTTGTACATTTTTTTCTTTTGTAATTTTTTCTAAGTGAAATTTATTTTTAATTTTTTTTTTTGTGTATTTTTCTTTTGAGATTTTTGCATTTATGAGTTTAAAGCGTAAAAAGTTAAAGCGCTTTTGGAAAATGTTTTGAAAAAAACTAAAAACAACAAATCGAAAAAGGTAAAACAAAAATAAACTATAAAAAATTTCATGGAATTTCAGATTTTATTTTGGATTTTCTGTTTTAAAATTGTTTATAATTTGGTTTTTTACGAAATTTGATGGCTTTGGCTTTTTATTTTGGATTCATGTTTAAGTTTTCATGTGCTCTTTCTTCTCAACTGTTCTCTGTCTCTCTCTTTCTCTCTCTCTCACACAGTCTCACTCATTCCCCTGTGTCTCTGTCTCTTTCAGTTTCACAACACCTCTTTCGCCCTCTGTCTCTCTCTCTCTGTTTCACTCGCACTCGAAAAGTTTTGTAAAATTTTGATTCGAAAATTGCCCAATAAATTTTGATTCGCGATGTGAGGCGGGAGAAGAAGCAGACCAAGAAGATGATGAAGAAGGAAGCAGCAGAGAAGAATGAAAAAACGACTAAAGTTTTTTTTTTTTTTTTTTGTATTTGGAAGGGGACAAAGGCAATTGCAGTTTGGTGGAAGGGAGGAAATTTCTTGTAAAGGATTTTGGAATTTTGGGTTTCTTTGCTGAAAGAGAAGCACAAGATTTCCTTCAAAAGGGACATGCAAACGGGGTTGGGTGTGTGTTTTGTGTGTGTGTGTTGGTGTTGGAAAAAGTTATAGACAATTATTTCACACTTTGAAGCCGGAAAAGTGCAAAATTATATTCTAGAAAGTAACAACAGAAATGTAGCAACAAATATCGGTAAAACTATCGCATGAAAATTCAAATAAACTTGAATGTTTTATCAATTTTGATTTAACATTTAAGTCCAGCGATAGTTTTCTGTTTTACAGTAGTTTTACCGATAGTTTTGCTGCACTAGACAAAGCCAATTGATATGTGTGTTCAGTGTGGTAAAATTTTACTATTTTTTTTATTTTTTTTTTGTTGTTGTTTTGCTGTGATAGAAATTTTGGATTAGCTTAAAATGTAGTTATAAGAAGTATTTAGATATATCGATATACAGAGTAATATATATTTATATATATGTACATATATCTATGAATAGGGTGACCGTATATCAATATCAATTCTAATAGACAAAACACCAGACAACAAAAATAACTTAAATTTTTAGTTGTACTAGAAAATTTAGGGTTTCTAAAAGAAATGACGCACACAAATCCGATGAGGGGGTGTTGGGGTGTATGGGGGGTGGGGATAAAATGTAGGTTGATTTTGATGGTAAGGGGTGACTGTGGATTAATGGAGTGTTATGACTGACGTTTAAAAATATCACTGCAATTGCCGTCGTACACAACTCAAGAACCAATGCCAATTTCGTGGTGTTTTCTTATTGTTTTTTCTCCCTCTCTCTCTCTTTCGCTCTTTATCTCTCTTTCTCTTTCAATAAATTTCACCATTTTTGAAAAAAAAAAATAGTACAGTTAACGCTTAATAAATATAAACAATTGAATGAAGTTAAGCAAATATAAATATTAAACGTAAACGTGCACCGAAATCAAAGATGCATTTTCAAATAACGCAAAAAAAGAGTTAACAAATAAACAACGATAACAAAAAAAATAGATAAATATATCGATAACTGTTTTGAACAGCAGTTTCAGGTAGTACATAAAGCGTGATTGAGCTGGTAAATTGAGTATTTAAAAAAGGTTTACTCTTGGAAAGAATTTTACTTTTTAAATGCATTTAAAGTTTAGTTTTCAATAGAGCTGAAGAAACATCGATGTTTATCGATATACTATCGCTGTTTCTCTAGCTCTAGTTTTGAAGGTATTTTAAAGGTTGTATTGAGATAGATAAAGTGTCCTTAACCAGTTCAGATTGAATAACATAACTGTATAATCTTCTTTTATAACTGACCTAAGCAAAATCACGCTGAACTACATGAAAATCTGTCTCAACTAGGTATCGATAGTAACACATATATTTATAGTTACAGACGCAAGTCTACTTGGACTGCACTTACCTGTATCACGACGTGCTGCAGCCGACGAAGGCGACTCACGCATAGCATCGGCCAAATCCTCCTTTAGACGCATATCGCCGTGTCCATAATCCGAATCCAAATGGCCATGACGAAAGCGATCCATTAGCTTGGGACTCTGCTCAATGCTGCCTGCAAGGCGAAGTAGTTGGAGGAGGGGCACCAAAATAGTTGTAGAAATATATAAAGATATAGGACTTCAGATGTAATAAGACTTACTATACGAACCGGATTCAATGAGCACCGGCACACCGGAACGTCCAGCTGTGCCGACTGTGGTGGCACCAATAGGTGCACCCAGTGGCATATTCAATGGACTGGAACGCTCCACGGTGGCAATGATGGGGCCTGTGGGAGTCAGCGAAGCAGCCGCCGGACCGCCACCAACTGTGGCCGATGGCAGCGCCGTGGTTGTGGTCTTGGTCACGCCAATTTCCACAGCCTCCGCATCCATGTGGTTCAGATTGGAGCTGTAGAGAGAAACAGAGAGAGAGAGGGAGTTATAAAGGATCTTGTTTCGTTTTTATGTGGTACCTACCCGCTTGGGGTATTGTAGTTCTTGAAGACAAACTGCGGTCCCATCCACAGGCGACGATGTGGTCCAGCATGCGTGATTATCTCCACTTGGGCTAACCAACTGTCCGCACGCTCATCGGCCTCATCGAATTGATGGGCACTGTCCATCAATAGGCTGGCATGGCGATCCTTGATCAGCCAATTGTCCAGCGCCAGCGGTGGTATTATTTCATGAGATCCATCCTTGCGTCGGCCCAGATTCCACTGCGCCTTGGCCTCCACCTCCAACTCAATGGGCGTGTCATCACAAATCTTCTCTTTGGCAACATCTAAGGGAGAAAGAATATCGATTAAACTGATGATCTATTGGGAAATAAAAGGTAACTCACTTGAGGCTAACTTTGTGTCCAGATCGTACTGTATGAGCGCACCATGTCCGGCCATGACAAACAGCGAATCCACCGCCTTGCGTTGCACACGATGCGGTGCCTCGCGTGTTGCCGTCGCGGGTTCGAGCAGCCATGAGCGCGGCTTGGCGAATGTGGCACAGACACTCAACGGTTTGCCACTGTCATCGGAGAGCGAGGAAAGACGTTGACGTGAACTAACACCACCACCGACGCCGCCGCCGCCGCCAACACCCATGCCTACACCATGTACACCATGGCCGCCTCCCATGCCACCGCCCGAGCTGCCGCCAAGACCAGCACTACCCGGTGGCGAACCCAACATCAAAGGCTGACGCAGCTGTGCCAGGGGTTGCACCACCACGGGACGTGGAAATGGTGGCAGCGTGGGATTATGATACGGCTGCAGTGATTGCACAAAGGTGGTGCTCTCTGAGTGCGAAATGGGTGAGCTGGAACGTCCATCGGCGCCCAAGCCGGCACTGCGATGGAAACGCGACAACTTGTTGACCACATGCAGCGATGTGTGGGTGCGCACGCCCATCGCACCGCCGTAGGGGGTAATGGGGAAGACGTGTGTGGTGCCACGCAGTGTGGAGACAGCGGCCCAGCGTGAGTCCAGCGAGAAGGCAATGTGTTGCACTTTGGCACTCGTATCACCGCGATGCAGCACATACAAATGATGCACGGCAGCCAGGCTGGAGCCCACGGGATGCGGCTGGATGCGGAACACATGGAAGTCATGTCCACGCCGATCTGCTGTCAGCAGCAACATGCCCGAGCTATCGAACTCCATGGCCACCAGTGCCTCGCTGTGTGCCACAAAATGAGCAATAATGGGACCACCGCCAACAGGCACGCCCGATGTGGGACTGTAGTCCTTGATGGGATGCTGCAAATGAAAAAGAATTTTAGTATATACCAAAACGAAATATGTTTCTCTGCTTTAAGCTACCTTCACATCGATGATGGTCACCACACCCGGATGCTTGGCATCGGCGCCATGGCCCGTGGCCGAGTCAAAGCTGCTGCTCTTCGAGCTGTTGCCACTGCCGGCTGTGGTGCCCGTCAGACCCGCCGCCATCTGGCCACCCAGCTCGAGCAGGCCCTTGCTAAAGGACTTGGCTGCATTCAGCATTGTGGCCGTATAGCTGGGCACGCCCTCGCCATCGCAACCGCCGCCGCTGCGCTTCGAATGCAGCAGCTTGTTCTCCGCATAGGCCAACCAGCGAGGACCCAGCGCAATGGGATTCGGATTGATGCTGCAGAGAAAGAAAAAGAGAAACAGTTGAGTAAACTGCATAGAGTGTATGCCAGAACTTGTACTCACCCTGGACTGGGATAGCAGGTGGTAATTGTCAGTCGATCCTCCAGCGTGCGTGCATCGAAGACCGCAAGTCGCTCGTGGAAACTGATGACAACCGATGAGCGATTTGCCTGTATGTCCAGCACAGGATTCTTGAACTTGATCGTCTTCACTTGTGCGCCCGTTTTTAGTGAGACAAAATTCACGGCACTGAAGTGCGTGGAGGCGCTCGAGGCATGACCATAGCCACCAATGCCGCCGCCGCCGCCACTGGAACCGCCACTGCCTGAACTATGACCCGAACTGTGTGTCGCACTGTGTCCCGAACCATGTCCCGAACTGCCGCCAGAGAGTAAGCTGCTCGCTGCAGCGCTGCCACCATCAACAATGGCCACCAATGGTCGCTTATCGGCAAAAGCATCCACAGGCTCATCGGCACGTCCATTGTCGTCCAATGCACTTGCTGACATGGTGGGCGTGGGCAGTATACGCAGTGCAGTGACAACGCCATGCAGCCAGGAGAGCACCTCAACAGCTTCACCATTGGCGGGTATTGCCCAGACTTGTGCACCCAAGCCATAGCCAAGTATGAGTAGAAGCGGTGGTGCTGCATTCCCTTCCAGCTCCCAATCATCACCGAACCGGGGATCACTGACATCGGCACTGGTCTCGAAGCGTGCCCAAGTTATTGTATCCTTGGGATCCTGTTGCGGTTGATGCACCAACGTTACATCATTGATGAAACCAATGGCCGAGTCCAGTATGGAACGATCACTCACGGACTGTGGTGGCACCACTGCTGGCATGGCCATGCCGCCGCGCAAACCCATGTTGCTGCTGCCGATGCTGCTGCTGCTGCTGCTGACTCCAGCGCCTCCACTGATTACGCCGACAGCGCCAGATGACAATGAATGATGTTGATGATGATGATGCAGATGGTAATGATGATGATGTTGGTGTTGTTGATGCTGCTGCAATTGTTGGTGCTGTTGATGTTGTTGATGTTGCTGCTGCTGCTGGTGTTGTTGTTGCAATTGCTGTTGTTGCTGCTGCTGTTGATGATGGCGGCGTGATGAATCCGCTGACATTATCTGCCGCACAACGTTGTTGCTAGACAGTCTGTCGTCTGTCGTTCAGTCTCTGTTGCGCTGCGCTGCCTCTGCCGCAGCCAGCTGTTGTCAACTGCAAATAGAAAGCAAAATAAAAAATAAATAAACAAAATGCAAATTTACAGGGAGAGGCAAAGCTCTCTCGTTCTCTCTCTCTCTCTCTTTGGCATTCCAATTCCATTCGTTGCATTGCTTTTGCTTTGCTTTGTCTCAATCAAACGCTTTTAATCTTTGCACACTCGTGGCCAGCCCCTTTGCCGCCACGCCCCCTGCTCGACTAGCTGAGTGTGCACCCCTGTTAAGTTTTATTAGCGCATTACGTGTATTTAGCTTTTTTCGCCTATTTTCCCCAGGCAACAAACACACACACACACACATGCACTTGCAAAGCTCGTATGGGTGTAGTCAGAGAGGGGGAGGCATGGCACCCAGTAATCCCCCTTTTTGTAAGTTTTTAATAGTTATTCTATGTATGTAGCTATGCACCAAATAACCTTTTACATATTTTAATTCATTTATCATTCCTTAAAAAGTTTTGTATTTTTTAAAGGTTTGTTAAGCCATCGCCTTAATTGTTTAATTATGGCACATACTTTTTTTATAGCATCATAAATACATTTATGTAATTGGCACAATTATTGGCAACAAATATTACACAGCAAAAAATAACTGTCACACATAGAGACAGGAAATTTCTAGCTTGAAAAAAGAAGTTTATTTTTGGTAGTTATGAAATTATTTTATATTAATCTGTTCAATTATTGGTTAAATTATCCCTATATTTAAATATTTTTATATCTTACTATATTTTACCATTATTTTTAATCATGAAACCAAAAGTTTTCTTTTTTTTTGAGTATTTTAGAAATCATTTTATTTATTTTTTATCATTCAATTCATTTCTTAGATTATTTGTTTTTTTTTTTAACTTAAAAATTGTACTAGGTTATAAAATTAAAACTTTAAATTTGAATTGTTTTTTTTTTTTTATTTTATTTTGGATTTATTTCGTTTAGTTATTTTCTTTAGTTACTTTGTAATTATATGCATGTATTTTTTTTTTTTTTTTTGTAAATTTAAAAATATTGTATATATTAACTGTTGAAAACTGATAAATGGAAAATTATTTAGCTTAATATTATGTTTTATATATTTATATTTAGCTACATTTTATAAATTTCAAAAATTATATATGCCAAAATTAAGTTGGTATTTAATTTTCTATGCATGTCATATTTATTGAAAAGTTCCTTGACATTTCAATTTTTGAATTTTTTAATTAAAATTTATTTATTAATAAAATAAAAAATATGTTTTGTCGAATAATTTTAATGTACTTTATCATTAGTTTTCATAGTAAGTTAATTAAAATAAGAACAACCTCATTAAAAAAAAACTATAACATATTTCCATGTTTTGGTAGGTAAAATAAAGTTCTGTGTATAATTTAGATTCTCAACAATTTAATTGCATTGGCATTTGGTATAAGTTTCAACACACTTTCCAACTATTAAATGCATAAAATATCTGCCCTCACTCACCCCCTTACAAACTACGCCTTTGCCCTGCACCCCTCTCTCTCTTTCTCTCGCTCCCATCTATGTGAGTAGTGGCGACAGCGATGCCATGGGGCGTAAATTAAGTGCAATAAAACAAATACACATTACATATGCACATGTGTGTGACCATGTGTGTGAGTGTGTGTGTGTGTGTGTGTGTGTGTGTGTGTGGTCACATACGCAATTGGACAGAAAACAAATTGAGTTAAGCAAACTACGTAAATAACAACACGCAAGTCAAGCAAGAAAATGCGAAGAAGACAAACTGAAAAACAATAACAAAAATTAACGCAAGCTCAGCAAATTGGTAAACAATATTTTTTTTTTGTGTTTTTTCTCTTGTTGTTGTTATTGTAACGTGTTTTGTTTTCATTATTAACTAAACTAAAGGCGGCCATTGAGGGGCGAATAGTTGGCATTATCAGGGCAACAGCAGAGCAAAGAAGCAGAAGAGGCAGAAAGCAACAGAAGAAGCAGCAGCGTGAAACAGAAATGGCAACGAAACAATCGCAACAGCAACAACAGAGCCCAGCTTGAGGAAGAGAGAAACAGAGAGAGAGACAAAGAGAGGGAGCGCAGCAGCAGCAGAGCGCGCACGCGAGAGCAACAGCTGTCTCTGCCCAATGCTTTAACCCATGTGTGCGTCACGTGAAATTTATGATGACTAACTAGAGGTGGAATTAAATCTATGTTTATTAACTCATTTACTTATCCAAAAAATTCAAGGAAAAAAATTATTATAAAATATTTGAAAAAGTTAAAAAAGGAAGTTATGAAAAATTAAAAAAATATTGAAACTAAATAAATTGTAGAATTTTGAAAATAAACAACATATGAAAGACTTTTCTCTTATTAAAAAATTCAGCAAATAAAATTTTAAAAAAATAATTAATAATAATTAGAATTATCTAAATAAACAACATATGAAAGACTTTTTTTCTTATTAAAAAATTAAGCAACTAAAATTTTTCAAAATATAAATAGTTATTTACCTCGCGATCTCTAATAAACTTTTATATTAAGTATGATTTGTGTTTAACCCTTGACCATTTAAATTTTTGCTAAATTTCAAAAATCTCTTTGCTAGAGAGGAGACAGAGAGAATTAATCTTCTCGATTTAATCCACATGCGTGCCACGTGAAAATCTTTTACATTTTAAGACGCGCCACAAAGGTTAAAGGCTTCTGGGAATACTGTGTAAATAAATTTGGCAAAATTTCCCTATCTTGAACTGATTTCTGTGCGTCTTTATCGCCCAGTTCGTTACCCTAATCAGACCGATAAAGTCACATCGAACATCTCTAGTATATGTTCCCTAGTCAGGGTTAAAAAATCCATTTTACACTCTGATGTTGCTGCTGCTACTGCACTTGATAAGCTCCTCCCTGACTATGACGTATTTTTTTGTAATATTATTCTTGCCCCGCTATGAGCTAATCCAACTCGACAACGGGCTAAAGATCAGGTTTCATTTTATTTCGCAATATATGCACATAGTGAATAACTGTTGCGCTGATACATATCGATGAGGTGGTCAATGAGCTGCATGAAAAGTTGATTTGAATCGAGTTGAAACTGGGTATTAACATGAAGTAGAAGAAGTAAATGATCTTTAAATCTAATTTAAGGTCATTTTTAAAAGTTTGTATATAAAAAAACTTGATTTAAATTGCTTTAAAGTTTGGGTATTAACACGAAGAAGGAGAAGTAAACGTTCTTTAAATCTAATTTAAAACTTTAAATTTAAATTTTATATTATTCTACATGACTTGAATCGAGCTGAGACAGTCTAAAGCCTTAAGCTTTGTCTATAGGGTATTAACAAAAATAAGTTGAAGTAAATGTAGTTTAAACATAGGTTAAGGCAACCTATTATATTTTATATAAATATATGTATGTATGTACATATGTATATCTTTAATTATATTTTTTTTTTTAATACAGAAAAAACGCTCTTCACGCATTACAGAGTATGCAACATACAATCAACCTACAAAGTTTTCAAACAATGTGTTAAAAGTTAAGTCAAAAAAAAAAAAAAAAACTACACAACAAAAACCAAACACAAAAACTATTTCACAAAGCGCATGACGCATGTTAAGTTGATTTCCAGCAAAGGGGGAAGCTAGCTCGAGGTTCTTTGTGTGTGCCAGCCATACCAGAAGGGGGCAAGGGAGGGTTAAGCGAAGGGAGAGAGAGAGAGGGACAGCGCGAAACGTTGTTGCATTCCTCAATTGACTTGCGCACACGCGCCAACAACAACAACAACGACTATAATAGAGCTGCTAAAAAGCAATGTCACAACTACAAAGAGAGACGCTTGCACACACACACACAGAGAGACACACACACACACCTACAACTTAACCCAGGCAGAACTAATGCAGTCAATGCGGGAGTCGTCACAACGCATGTTTCGTCTTTGTTTTACAGTAGGCAAAAGAGAGCAACAACAATAACAACAAGAGGGTGCAATAGTGTGTCAGCAATGTGTCTGTGTGTGTGTGCTTGTGTATGTGTGTGTGTCTGAATTGTTGTGTCAATGTTAATAAGCCTCAGCCAGGCCAGGCTAGCGTCGTATCGTGCGGTCGTCGTTCGATTTCTTTGTGCACTCACACACACTACGAAAAGCTCTGTATGTGTGGGTGTGTGTCATTGTGTGCATGTATGTGTGTGTGTGTGCGTATTATTGTTTATGCTGTTCATTGCCAAAGACACTTGACAAAATCTGGACAAAGAAAACCACAACAAATGCAAAATTTTTATAAACAGGTGTTACTATAAATAGAGAGAGCACAAGAGAGTGAACAGGAGAGAGAGGAGAGAGAGAGCAACTGAGAGGGGAAACAAATACAGTGAACTTCCTTCCTGTGCGTCATAGAACGAGAAAACCTTTTCGTAATCGATACAAATAAGTAGCAGCGACTAGCGGTAATAATTGAGCTTATTAACTAAGGAAAATTACTGTAGAGAATTAGGTAATTCTACCTGTACCCCCGAGCCCCTCCCTCCCTGCACCCCCCTCTCGCAATCCCAATTCATCCAACAACTACAACAATTTGTCTTTGAAGCGCACAACAAGCACAAACTGAGCTTAATCGTTGAATCGACAAAGCGATAATTACGCTGCACGTGTGCAGTTATAGTAGAAACTATATATACTACAGAGACTATATCATTGCATATGCACACGATGCCAGATGCACTAGCGTACATTATATCATATATATATTGTACATGACTCAGTCATAATCGACGTGAAACTCAATTGAACCCGAAGGTGAAGGGTGCAACACAATGTGCAGGAGGCTCGTTAATGGGTACAAAGTGAACGTAAGAGATAGGGGAGCAAGAGAGAGGGAGATAGAGAGAGCGAGAGGAAGAGTGAAAGATAGAGCATGTGTAATTGGGTATAACTTGATGAAATTCTATTATCAGATATACTATCATAAACATATTAAAGCTCATACAAAGAGTATTTTATTCGAGAAGAGTCTTTGGGGTATTTCTTGTTGAAATTCTAAAGGAATTGGAATATATATCATATTAAAGATATATATTTATAAACTAAGTGCAATTTTGAACTGATAGATTGATAGAAATTCTGGGACGTACAATGTAAAATTACAGGTTGGTGGAAGAATCTGGGTACCTATGTATGTTCGTAGTAAAAAAACTTGGGTAACCTATGGTTATTTTTTTTTTTTATTTTGTTCCATTAAGGATCGGGATAAGTTGTCAAAAATAATATCAAAGAAAAGAGGAACGTTTTGTAAAATTTTAAAAAATGCTATTCAGCTGTTTAGGCGTCTATAGATGAACAACAATCAATTTATTATATAATATATAAACTTATCTACGTGTATGTATCGTAATCTGTTTTATGAATTTATTGGGATATATTGCATATTCATATTGAACATATGAAATAAATCTCATATGGAATAATTATTCTAGAGTTTTTTTTTTTTTTTTTTTTTTTTTTTAGCTAACTGTTCAAATTTTAGCACTCTCGATTGAGTTTTTACGATTCATTGTGAATGCTCTTTGGCATTATAAAACAAAAATTTTCATGTTAAGTTATTGCGGGGGTTTATTTCTGTGTGTTCACTGTAAAAACTAACAGCTGTGTGTTATTTATATCATATTCAATTGGACGATAAGAAAAATCGACAAGAATATCAATAACTGATAAAGCAACAGTTTTAGGAGGGCTTTGCTGAGGAACTGAGAGATAACATAGAAAAAAAAGTAGCAAGGAAGGGGAAAAATTTAAAGGAAAGTTAAGATTACAATGTTTTTTATATTTAAATATAAATTACTTGCATGAAGAAACAGACTTGAAAATGAATCGAATTTAAGTTTTCTTTAGTTCGATTTCATTTAATTTCACTTGTTTATTTTCTTCAACATTTTCTGCTTTCAACTGGGATTATTTTGAAATCCTTCGCTTGGTTTCACAATTCCACTTCACAGTGTGCACAGTGGGCACTTGGCGAGTGAAATCGTTGAGTGTTTGGGGCGTTTGAATGCAAGCAGCTTTTGGTTGCTTTACTTATTCATTTAAATCATTCAACTTATTCACTCATCAATTGCAGACATCAACGAACATATTTGCCAAAGCAAGTGGGTGGGAGAGAAAGAGGGTAAAGTAGGTGGAGGAAATACAGAAATTATATTTAATTAAAAAATTGTGTCAATGCATTTTGTTGCCTTCATTCTTTGTTGCTACTTTACTTTGATTGTTTTATTTTTGGTTGATGCTGTTATTAATTTTCTTTTTCTTCTTTTTTTCTTTTTAAACAAAGACACCCCTTCCCCTGTACCACAATTATCAAATTTTGTATGTAAAACAAAAAGTCGAAATAGAGAATACGAAGAATAAAGGAAAACAAAACAACAATCAGCTGCAACGAAATGTTGATTTCTGCTCTTTGCTTTGCCCACTTCTCGCTCTCTAGCTGTCTCTCTCACTCCCTCTCTGTCTCATTTTGTTTCTCTCGCAGCAGCAGCAGCAGCGCATAGTGGAGCAAGTGTTGGCAGCGCAACTACAAAAATAAACAATCTCATGAAATGCAAATATTTCTACTCACACACACACATACACATGCATATATTTTTACATATATATATGCACGTACTTAGCATTAGGTCATTGTCTATATTGCTTTGAGCACGTAGTTTTATATTGCTAAATATGCAAAAACGTTTAGTTAGTATATGTACTGCTAGTTCCGCTTGATAGAGACAGTAGGGAATGCTTTGAAGAGAACCCTAGAGCAGAACTGTCAGCTACACCTAACAAAAAAGGATTGATTATGCTGAAAAAAATGGGTAGACTACAGAATAATAATACAAAAAACAGGACAATATGTTTTTGCTTAATAGAAAAACACTAAAATTTCATAAATTTGTAAGATGCGGTTTTTTCATACTCTATCCAAAATGTTCTAAACAAAATATAATCTAATTTTTCTGATACATTTCTGTTACTTGGACATGTTTTTTATGGTTAAAAATCGAATCGAAAAATCATTAAACAAACTAAATTGCATAAATTCTATTATGATTAGTTTTGCTACTTTTTCGGTCAGAATTCGCACTGAAGCTTATAATCTCACTGAAATGTTTGTCAAAAAATTCTTTCTTAATCCTTTTTATATTTTATTACGACATTTAATTTAATTTAATTTTTTGCCTATAAATGCAGTCTTTAAGTGATATTTAATGCTTTTATTTTGTATAAGCTTAATATATATTTTTGTTATCTATATTTCTCAATTTAAATGCAAATTTTTCCATATTTCTCAATTTAAATGCAAATTTTGCTCCAGTTGAAACTCTTTCTTTACTACACACTTTTCATTTTAAAGTCAATTTTATTTAATATATTTTTCTTTATATATGTTATTTTTTTTATTTCACTTCATTATCTTTTCTTTAAACTTCAAAACACTTTGGCTCAATTTGCACACGCTTTGTCCCACTGTGCCGCAGTGTGTTTGTGTTTCACTATCAGTTCGTTTCACCTCTCGTCACTGTTCCCTGCGCTGTTGTTGTGTTTGTGTTGTCTGTCTACGCGCTGTGTGTGTGTGTATCTGTGTGAGCATTGATGTCGACTTTTTGTGTGTGTGTGTGTATTTTTGAAAGCAAAGCAAAACTGAGACAAAATAACAAAATATTCACTGCCTTAACAAAAGTATTATGCAAAATTTGACAAATAAATTATGAAATCGCATTCAAATGCAAAGAGAGAGAGAAAGAGGTTGAGGGGGAAGGAGAGAGGAAGAGCGAACTCGTCCGTGCGTGTTTGTACTTGAAATAGTTTCGAAAACGAACGCAAGATAAACAAAGTAAATTGCATAAAAATTTTACATTTGACTTTCTATATACACACGTCCGTACAGCTGTTAGTGTGTGTATGTCTGTGTGTGTATGTGTGTAGTACATAGAGAGAAAAACAACAAACTTACCACTTGACGCTGCTGCTTCTGCTGCTGCTGCTGCTGCTGCTGCTAGCGTTGTTGTTACGACGACGTCGACGACGAAACAGTTGAGAATTGGTAGGTAGGCAGCAGCAGCAACAACAACAACAACACTCGCACACACAACTCGTTTAACTCGTTCCCGTTTCCGCGCGTTCCTCTGCTGCTCAGCTCACAGTTCACTTTTTCGCCTATATCGTGCTCTCTCTCTCTCTATCTCTCTATTTGGCTCCTTTTTGTTGCTGTTGTTGTTTCGTCCTCCTCACAGCAGATAAACACCAACAACAACACAAACAAAAATCATATGTTTTCAGCTGTTGTTGCTCGACTGCGTTTGCGTCTTCTTTAGCTTGATGTCTCCTTTACACTGTGCTTCGTTGCTGTTCTGCTGCTTGGTTTTTTTTGTTTTGCTATTCTCGTTGCTCTTCTTCTTCTTCTGCGTGTTATTGTTGTTGTTGAGGAAGGTGGGAGGTGGGGTGGGGTGGGCAGCAGCAGCAACAGTAAATTGTTTTCGGGTTCTTCTTTTCGGCTGGCAACAAACAAACTGCGTCTTGCGTTTTGTGCTGCTAACTGCGGCGCTGCTGCTGCTGTCTGCGCAGCGCTCTCTGCCCAGCGACGGCGACTGCTGTTGACGCCCACACAGACACACGCACACGCAGAGTTCGAGGGCAGTGACGGCGACGTTGACGCTGCAGTGAACTGCAAACACACACACACGCACACACGCAAAGTCGAGCTTAGAAACAAACTTTCAAGTGCAAAGCTCCCGTTTGAATTGTGTCAAAAAAACAGCACAGAGAGCACAGAAAAAAAATAAATCAACAACAACAACAACAACTGCTGGGGCAAACCGAACGAAACGAAATATCCGTCGTTGCTGCGCTGCTGCTGCTGCGGTCGACGTCACACTGCGAGGTTCTCCTTTGTTGCTGCTGCTGCCTCGCTCGCTCCCACGCACACAGGCTCAGAGACTCACATACACACACGCACGCACACAGAGGCACAGACACAGCTGGAGAGAGAGAGGCGCTGCGACGGCTGCGTCGTATGTTCTTTTTCGTTTCTTTTGCGTTTTTTCTCGTTCTCTGTTTTGCGTTCAGCTTCTGCCTCAGCTGCTGGTGCTGCTACTGCTGATGTTGTTGTTGTTACTGCTGCTGCTGTTGCTGCTGCTGCTGCTTCTTGCTGCTAGCGCACACAACTAACTGCGACATTAAATTTAAATCCCTGCTTTGATGTTTTGTTACTTTTTCCTTGTTTTCTTTTAACTTTTAACTCCTTTCTTAGCGCCTTCTTCCTTTGCCAGTTGTTTTTGCTGTTGCTGCTGCTGCTGTTTGCTGTTGTTGTTGCTGCTGCTGCTGCTGCGTTTGTTAATCGATTTCACTTTTCTTCTGAATTTGCTGCTGCTGCTGCCCGTGCAGCCAACTGCAACACAAAATAAACAACAACAACAAACGAAAATATACGTAAACCGTTTAAATTTAAATTGTTTTTGTCGCTTTTCGTTTCGGGGTCGCTTGCAACTTTTTTCGTATTGTTATTTTGATTTTTTCTGCACAAAATTGATTGTGTTGTTATGTTGTTGTGGCGCTGTCGTCGTTGCTGTTGCGATTGCGAAGCGCGTCCGCAGCGTAGAGCCAAAACGAGCAGGGTCGCGCTTTATCGATGGTATCGATTGCGCGTGATTGGTCAAATTGCTATCGATGGTGCGACCAGTGCGCATTTATTTAAATTTATTAATTTAACTCATAAAATTGCTAAATGCATATGTATATATTATAATTAATATACATCAAATTAATTGCAAAAACTGTATTTCGGAGAATTTGCGTCAAAAAAGATTCTAAATTCGATTAACTTTGCAAAATATTGGAAGCAATTCTCGGGTCTATTGGTGTACTCTACAAACTTGTTCAAGCAATTGTAGGAAAAAGAGAGATATAAGAGGACATGATCTCGAAAATTCTTGTTTGAAATTTTTGAATTGTTAAATTGAAAACTTCCAATATACAAAACATAAATGATTTTTTCCGTTAACAGTATTTCTCGCAGTAAACTATTTGAAATGCACTGCTTGCTTTTTTAGATGTTGGAGAAACACAGCTTGCATCATTTGAAATAAGGCGAGAGGGAGAATAAAACGATACGAGAGTAAGAGAGCAAGTGAGAGTCATCGCCCGACCATCGCTAGCTTGCGCATTGCTGCGTGCCTGTTAACGCACTGTTAACGCAAAAGTGCAAGACATGTTAAGCCATTGCAGCCACCTGATTTAGTATTTTCTGTTAAGCAACATAATTTGAATGACATAATTTGAAATGATAATAATCATTTTATGCACAGGCTACAAAACAAAAAAAAAACAGTATTTAATGAATAAACATTTTAAGCAGGATGAGTCATATAATTTTCAACCGTTAATTGTGGTATTTCATCAGCTGTTGAGTAGCCATGTTAAGCTGTAAGTGCTGTGTAACTAATTTACAAGTGTTGTTAAATGCAACATTTTCTTTTTGAAAACAAAAGCGCGATAATTAACAAATATTTTATTTGTTAAATACATGGTGAAAAAGTGGAAAAAAGCACAAAAAGAGCAACTGCACAGCAATTTATCATTAAATAGAGCATAATACAGTGACTTGTATTACTTGTTAACTGAAATATACTTACATTCAGCGTTTTACTGCACGTTGCAGGACAACAGCAACCTTCAAAAACTGTTATACGTGCGCCACAAATGGGCAGCACTGCGGCAGGACAGTCATCGATATCCCCGCTCAGCTGTGAGCCGTGAGAGAATTGCAGCCTGTTAACTAACATTAACAGCGGCAGTTAAGCAGTCAACAGCTGTAAGTATCCTTTAACAGCTGCAAACGACGATGTTCCCATTTACAGTTGCGTCCCACAAAACCAACTGCCAAACGGAAAGTGGAAATAAACAACAAATTAAGCGCAATTAAATAGCGTAAATGCATTAACTGCACGCCAAATGCAATGTAATTGTATGCTGCTAAGCGCAAATTGCGCGCAAACCAAGCGACACAGCACACAGAGCACAGCCAATGGCAATTGCAATTCCACCATGCACTCAACGTTGCCGTAAACGAGAACATGGCCGATAAACAAGCAGTCTGATTGGAATTGTTGTCCATGCGTTCTCATTGCCAGTTCGACGGCGTAAGAGTTAACGTCAGTAGGCAGCAAGACGTAAGCGAAAATGGTTGTGTTTCTGTTGTTACGTGAACGTTGAGTTTGTTCCGCACACATTAACAAAGTAAATATTATAATAACAAAAAAATATATAAAATAATAATAATATTATAATATTTCAATAATCGTAAGCGTATTATAAATATAGTTTGATTTTTTTGTGCATTTTTTTTTGGTGTGCCTAAACTACAACAACAAACAATTTCAACTCCCAATTCGAATTTTGTTTGCCGGAAAAAAAAAAAAAAATATATTATAATAAAAATGTGCCGCGGCGTCAAGTGTTTATCGAAAATTACAAAAGATAATTAACAACAACAACAAAGACTGCAACTGCAGCAGCAGCAGCAGCGACGGCAGCGGCAATAACAACAACAACAGCAGCAGCAGCCGCCGCAACTGTAACGTCAACAACAACAACAACAACGTAACGACACAACGTAAATATGATAAATATTTTTGTCGGCATTTTTTGTTGTAAATTTACATTGTTGTTTCTTCTGTTGTGTTTTGTTTGTTTTTGCTTGGTTGCTCTCCCTCTCTCACTTAGTCGCGCTCTCTCTCCCTCGCTCTCTGTGTGTGTCTCTGGTTCGCTTTAATTATCCAATTCGCGTACTTTGGGCAATGCCAATTAGCATGGGCAGTCGCGTTGCTCATAAGAATGAACAATATAACAAAAGGCGGTGCAAAAAAGAAAACAAGATAAAAACTACAAAAAAAGCAAAACCAAAACGAAACGAAACGTAAAGCAGAGAAGAAGCAGAAAAGCCGCAACGCTGACGTTGACATCCAGTTGCCGTAAGAGAGCGTGCTCGTGTTTGTGTCTCTCTCCCTGTGTGTGTGTGTGTGTTGGGAGAGCGCCCCCATTGTGTGTGTGTGTGTGGTAGAACGTGGTAGCTCTGGCAGAATAAGTTAACAAACTGACGACGTGTGTGCAACGTGTGTGGTGTGTGAAAGAGAGTGTGTTGGCAAGGGGGAAGACGGAGAGCAGGACGTGCACTCTGTCTCTCTCGCTGTTACAAGCGCTCTCTCGCTCTTTCGCACTGTTACGCACTCTCTGACATTCATTGATTTTTCCACTTTTGTCTCACACTCACAGGGGGCAAAGCAAGGAGCAAAGCATGCAGGGTGTGCAGGCGAGAGAGAGCTAAAGAGAGCAAATGTGTGAAGTGGGGGAGGGGGGCGATAGGAGAGGTGAATACTACGCCAAGGTGAATTGCAGGAGAGAGAGGAACGCGCGCGGCGAACAATGCGCTCTTGTAGGTTATGTTGGGCCAAAAGTGTAAATAACTTAACGGCAGCTACAACAACAACAGCAGCGTTATTATTATAATTTTTTTGCTGTTGTATTTTTTCATATTTTTGTTGCTGTGCAAAGCAACCACCAAGCGCCGCTTTTGGCCACCACCAACAACAACAACAGCAACAACAAGAACGAGCAGCAGCAGCACAAAAGAGCGCGCGACTCTCTCGCGCTGCTCGCGTCAACGTTAGCTATAAGAAAAATTTCGTATTCTTCTGCCCACTTTTTGTCGTCTTACGTAGGCAGTGAGGGAGAGAGAGAGAGAACGAGCAACAACAACAAGAAAGATAACGTAATTATTTATCACACGTTTGGCGCGTTCTCTCGTTGCTCTCTGTCTTTGGTTGCCATGTTAAGATTCCGCTTGGATAACATCCAAACTGTCCGCTCTCATCTCCCCCTCTCTCTCTCTTTCGATGCTGCTGCTGCAGTTCGCTCTCTTTCAAGTTCAAGTTGGAGAGATCAGCAGCCTTTCCCAATCGGAAATATGCAATGCGCCAATAGGGCACGCATTCCACCTCGCCTTCTCTCTCTCTCTTTGCCTCTCTTCCTCCCTCCTCTTTGTGCCTGCTTGCCAGCCCACCTCGCAGGTCGTTTGCTTGTTTTGGCCTCTCACACACACACACACACGGGCGCACACACATGCAAGTCGAAAACCGGCCGCTTACGTGTCGCTCGTAAAGCGTCAGCGCACTTCATTTACGTTGCGTGCTGCGCTAATTACGACGCAACTGTCGACGGCGACAGCGACGTCGCGATTTGTGCCACGCCGAGTTTTTCTTGCCCTCTCACAGTCTCTCTCTGTCCCTCTCTTGCAGGTGTCAACTTTCGATTATTATTTGAAGTTGTTACTTATTTTGAAAAACTTCTGTTTGATTTTGGATTTATCACGCCCGCATTTAGTATAAAAAAAGAGCAAATACCACAAATGGGGGCAGAGACCAAGATAAACTCAAAGCAAGTGGAAAGAGCTTGAAAATAAGTCCGAAGTTGTAGAAGTGTAAACCTATATATAGTGTATATATGATCTGCATGAACATATACAAAATCTAAGAGGTTTAAAATATGGAGAACAGCATAAAGTTTATAGATCTGCAGTTCGAAAAGAGAAAAACTTGAAATTTTCATAAGAAATTTTAGGTAGATAATCCCAAACACATAGCTCCGTTGATATGTACGATATATTGTTCAGATTTGGTAAATATTTTTCAATATAAACTAGGTATATGTATATAAAATTTCATCAGATTTTAACTGGCATTAGCTGAGTTAACGACAATTAATTTGAAGGTGATTTTGGAATGACTCAGAAAGGGCTTTCGATATTTACCTTATAGACATGTTCTACTATACCTTATAGGCAAGCTCTACTGTACATGAGATGTAAAACAAAACCAAATCAAACAAATTTCTCAATTATTATTATTTTTTTATTTTCAATTTCAAGTCTATTTCTTCTTCTTGTTGAATTTTCAATTTTTTATTGGCTTTTCCTTGAGTGCGTTAATACTGGTTATTTTCATGAAATAGTGGGAACTGTTCTGGGTTCTGGTGGTTTGCAACTTTATCGCCAGTGCGTGACGAACTACGTAAGTTGTATTTCATTGCAAACGAAGCAGAGAAACAAATAGAAACCCTCCAGAGGCACTTAAGGGAAAATGGAAAAGGTTAAAAGAGCAGAGAGCGGAGAGCAGAGAGTGAGAGCAAGAGAGAGATGTAGATAAGAAGAGGAAGCGATAGTTGGTCTGCATTATCGGAGAGTTACACGACAGGTCGACATAAAGTTCTTGATAAGCATTTCTGTTTGTTACCTGGAAACGGAAAGGGGGAGAAACGAGCGGTAAATCAGAAGAATGTAATGAGTAAGAAGCACTGAAGAAAAGCGGAAAGAGTTAAATTGAAGAAGGAAGTTCTAAAGATTTGGAGATCTATAAAAAGAAGATATCAAAATAAAGTTGATGGATAAGGCCGAGCAAATAGACAATATGAAAGCCAAGATAATGTATACAATATTTATATATATACATGACTCAAAATTTTATAAAGATTGCCGATCTTAATCCAAGTTTCTTTAGTCTTTAAATTATTTATTAGCTTCCTTTTTCTTTATCTTTCTCCATCCCCCAGAATCGAGGGTAGCAGCTTAAGCAGGTCAACTTGGTAAACCTTTTAGTCTGGTCAATTGGTCAACTGAGAACACAAAAGTCTTAAAAAGTTTCAGAAGCGGCTTTAGGTTAAGTTGAAGTTTTTTCCGATACTTCGCTGGCTATTTAAAGAGAAAAACGTTTTTTGTTTTAGTTATGAAACAGATAAACATGTTAGATATTTGCAAATATTGACAAATTAATTTAAACACTCCTGAAATTCAACAATTGAAACTGTTTTTAAACCTAAAATAGGTTTAGATAGGTTCAAAATAGGTTTAAATAGGTTTAAAATATGATTAGATAGGTTTATAGGTTTAGGTAAGTCTAAAATAGGTTTAGATAGGTTTAAAAAAGGTAAAGATAGGATTAAAATAGGTATAGATAGGTCTAAAACAACTTTAGATAGGTTAAAAAGGTTTATTTTCTTTTTCGACCTAAAGTTTTTTTTTAAACAAACCCGTCACAAAATCTTTCATTTTTACTCAGAACGTTATTATCTTCATGGCTTAACCCGCATTCCTTTCTGATTTTCATAATATTGTGGTTTATTTACCGACTGTCTTATTTGTCTGCTCAATTTTCCCAAATCAAAAAAGAAAACCGAGCATAAATTAAAACTTAAATGAAGTTGCTGAAATTGTCTCTGTCAAAGAACGAAATGGCAAATCGAAACAGTTTCAACTGCAATTGATCAACAGGAAATGAGATACGGCAATGTGACATGAGATATATGTATGAGACATGTACATATTTCAAAGTGAGAGGGAGCAGGGGGGCGGTAATCAAGTTTTTCCTTATGCTCACAGTGTAATTTCATTTAAAATTTCGCATTTTCTGTTCATATTGATTGATTGCCCCTAATGGTAAACTGTAAATAGTCGCAATTGAGCCTGAGATTATATTTATATTATTAACATTTACAATTTCGGCTTGTTTGGTCTGTCTCCCTCTTCCTCTCTCTTTCACTTCATCCTCAACCTGTGCTACTCCCACTGTCGCTTTCCCTCCGGCTGCTCTTTTGAAAGATATTTATGAATATTTATTGCGAGACCCTTTGACAAAATTCGTTTGAAATTTATTGAAAATATTTTTCCACGTTTCCATGTTTTCCCCATGTTTTTCCATGCATACGTGTCCACATTACAGAGTAAATACCTTTTTATTGATATTTTACACATAATATAAAATACTGTATATATTTTTTATTTTCTTTTATTTACGTTGATGTTCTTTAATTGATTTTGCATTTTTGACTCATGCGCCACTCTTTTTCTCTCTTTCTCTTTTTGTATGTCACCACAAAACAAAATACAAAAACAACTCCAACCAAAAAAAAAATAATATTAAAAAAAAAATAAAAAAATAATCAAAAAATAAAATAACAATAAACGATCAAAATAATAACCTAACTGAAAATCCACAAAAAACTAAAAAAATAAAAGAATTTCAAATGTAATCGTGAAAAACAACAACAAAAGTGGCTCAAAATGAGCAGAAACAACAACAATAACAACAACAGCAGCAGCAGTGAGCTGCCCAGCAACAACTACAACAACTAATACAACAAGAGAAGTGTTGAAATTATATAAAAAACAAGTGCAAAAAAAAAAATAAATAAATAAAAAAAAGTTTACAACAAATTCCAAAATCCAGCCAAAAATTATAAATTTTTTTGTTGTTTTCCAATTGAGATATCGATCGATAAATCGAGAGAAATCCTTATTGTTTTCATAGCATCTTTAGCCCGATTTACGTATCAATCTATATAATCTATATCTACATATATAGTATAGTATATGTGCTTGTGTCTGTGTATTGTGTATTCTCGATGTGCGTGCGTGTGCGTGTGTGTGTAGCTCACCCACCAGCCCGCACTAGTCCTGCCCACGCCCCTCTAACGCCTACGTGTGCATTCCATCCATCCATTATCCTCGATAAATATATATAGTATAATATATAACTCGATCTGATAACAACGATTAATCGCATTGCAATTTGTTAAATACGACAACAACAATAACAACGTTTATCGAAACACAACAATTGAAAAAAAAACCAACATACTGCAATAACAATCGTCGATAACAAACATCGATAACAAAATGGCGGACATCATGCGTCCGCCGTATAGTGAGATCAAGCGGCCCGACGAAATCGTCCGAATGACAACCGCCGACAATCTGAAATTCGCCGTCCTCATCGGCCTCATTGAGGTCGGACAGGTGACCAATCGGGAGGTGGTCAACACAGTTCTGCATTTGGTGAGTATTAAACGATAAATTATCGATAACATACGATTATTTTATATATTGTTAAGAACTTATTTATTGATTTCAGTGGGTATCATTAAGAAATATAATAGAAATCAATAAATATCGATAAGTATCGATCATTTTCGATATATTTTCAGCATTGCGTCATATTGTATGTAGATGGCTATGACAAAAATGGGTTTCGATAACAATTATCGTTTTAATTTATCGATTACATATAATGTGTGATAAAAATCGATAAGTATCGACAATCGCCGATACATTTAACAAAAACTTGCAATGTTTGCATCGTTTTGTATGTAGTATGTATGTATGAAACAAATGGGTTTCGATAACAATTAGTTATCGATAAAATTAATCGATAACACATAGTGTATGCCTCATGAAATCAATTAATTTATGCATTTAAAGCAATCAGTTCTACATAGTTAAATCGATTACTCTAACAATGAGCTTATCGATTTATTTTGAAAGCCTTCCCTAAGCTCTTTAACTGCATTCATCTCATTTATCTTTAAAACCCCCCTAAATTACAACGCCTTAACACACACCAATTGGCAAACAATTTGTCGTAATTCACAAATCGGCCGCCAGAGGGCGCTTGCACACGCCCCTTTAGGGCATACAATCTCGGCGTGTCGAAATTCGGATATGTATGAAAATCTTTTACTTAGACAGCGCAATTTCATTAGACAAGCTGACAAAATGGCGTCTAAACACGTTGACACACATACACCAATACACACACTGCACACACAGGACACACACACACATTCACACAGAGATTGACACTGAGGAGGCAGTGCCGAAAAATACGCCTCTTTCATTAGCACAAAATTAACATTTCGTGAAAGCCGCAGAGCGAAACATCTCAGCTCAGTGTGGGCGGCGGTAGGCGTGGCAGCTCATGCACGTCTCTCTGTGTGTGTATGTGTATGTATGTGTGCGCTGTGATTAGATCAAAGGCCAGAGCACACACACTTCTCGAGGGCCGCCCTGAAGACAATATGCCTGCATACATATTGTATTATTACACGACATTATTATTAGAGAAGATTTTCGAAATTTACATTTTTGCCAAGGATGGGCCAAGGTAGCTTTATCTAGGCAGGTGTATAGGTAGATATGTATGTGTGTGTGTGTGTGTGTGTGTGAGGTGCTTAATGAAAACACGACACCGTCGCTCATCGTTACCAGAGTCGAGATTCGAGCTCAGGTTGCGCCTTATCCTGCCCCCGCCCCTCTACCC
Organism: Zaprionus africanus; assembly: GCA_018151435.1. NCBI lineage: Eukaryota > Metazoa > Arthropoda > Insecta > Diptera > Drosophilidae > Zaprionus > Zaprionus africanus. The sequence goes on from JAECXB010000076.1 coordinate 6,954,657, forward strand.
AAAAAAGGTATGACTGACAACAGGACAGCAGGCGGGGGCGGAGGAGGAATGAGAGGTGAGGGCAGACAGCTTGACAGGTGTGTTGTGTGTGAGTGTGTATGTGTGTGTAAGCGAGAAATTGAAAAGAAATTGAATTGAAGTCTTCGTCTTGGTCTTCTTCATCGCCATGTTCTTTCTTATGCCTCTACTTGATAAGATAAGCAAAAGTGTGGGAGCGAGAGAGTACGAACGGCGAAGTCATATAGCATATCATCTATCCATTGCTCTTTTTGCGCTTTCTTTCTCTCTCTCTCTCTCTCTCTGTCTTTCGCCGCCTGATTATACCGCACGACAATCTGATAAGCGTGAACGAAATCTTGTGCGTTGACGTGTTCGAAAAAAAGCTAAATTCATATACACACACACACACAAATGGTATATAACCGCGCGATAATAAACATAATGCAGTTACACACACACACACACACACACACACACACACACACACACACACACACACACACACACACACACACACACACACACACACACACACACACACACACACACACACACACACACACACACACACACACACACACACACACTCATACATTAATTTCATATCTTTTCCATGGAAAAACATATGGAGAAGCGAAAAAAAGCTAGATTAAGTTAGACTGGCAAAAAAAAAGGTCGAGCACATTTTTGGGTTGGAGGAAATTTGATGTCATTTAAAGTTAAATTACGCTTAATGTTTATAATGAAAACCCAAAATGATAATGCAAATCATAATGATTATAATAATGATAAGATTATGAAGTCTTCTTGAGGGGGAATTTCTTTTGATAAAGAGCCGGGACAGGGGAAGTTTTTGAATAGATGTGAGTACTTTGCAGTACTTAAGTATAATATATCAAGTGATGTGGGTAAGATAGACGAGAGATGAAAGATGGAATTATACCAGTATATAGAGGGAGAGAAAAAGAGAGAGAGATATAGGGGGAAGCAAATTGAGCAAATCTTCTTTCCTCTTCAGCTCTAACTGCAATTTCCATGAAATTTAAAATATTGAAGTCAAATCCATTAAATGTAATTTTCCCCTTTTTACCTATTTATCGTTACCATTTACTATTTCAAATGTTAATGGATGTATTCCATTAGCTGCAACTCTATTTGCACGCTTAGATAGTGCAGACTATAATCAAATATGATTTACGAGTCGTGGTCGTTAAAGCTTAAATGCGGTATGTATTTTGTACATTTTGTTGAATTTCACAACAGGTTAAATAAACAATCTGTGCAATGCAATAGCTGTTGGTTGCTATATGAATATCTGTTTAAAATTAAATAAATCAGCAGTAAATTATTGATTTTGTTTGTATCAGATACAATGGTGAATGGAGCTTCTTTTATAGCTAAAACAATTTCATATTCAAAAGTGAACAGCTCAGATCTATACGAAGATTTCAAAATTTCCATCAGATTCAATATAGTTCCTGCTAAACTTAACAAGTTTCTTATTCACCAAACTATTCGGTACCTATTTGAAAGGTTAGGTACCTTATTTGAACTAGTGTTCTCTTCAAGTACAAATTTATCATATCATCCAAAAACTAAAAAAAATATTTCTTTATCTCTTAAGAAGACTACAAAATTTCCACATCAGATTCAATAAAGTTCCTGCTATACCAGCTATTAAAGGTTCTTATAAACCAAACTTTTCGGTACCTAATCCATAGGTTTCTATTAAAGCTTTGTTAGGTACCTTTAATCTGTACCTATTTGATAGGTTAGATACGTTTAGTAGGTACCATTTTGATAGGTCAGGTTACCTTTGTTAAGAACGTTTTTGATAAGTTAGGTACCTTTAAATGTTACTTATTAGATAGGTACTTTGTTCTTTCTTTAATTACAAACTTATCATATTGAAATTGGCAATTTTCTTGTAAATTATCGTAATTATTTTCATTAACAAGCTGAGAAGTTTCTCGCTAACTCTATCTCTCCCCTTCTCTACTTATCTCTTTCTGTCTCTCTTTATATTTCTCTCCGTCTGTTTGTTGCTTTGTCAATTAACCAAGTTATCGCTTCATCGCTTGGTTAACCCATCTATCAAGTTATCTTGTTGCTGACACCCCAAATGTCTTCTTCTTTCTCTTACTCTCCCTCTCACTCTCCCTCTCAATCTCCCTTTTTCTCTCTCTCTCTCTCGCATTCCCTCTCTTGTTGTTTCTTCTCTTTCGGTTTTCACTCGCTTTTCTAGGTTTTTTGTCATTTATCTCAGCTCAGCTGGATAATTTTGCCTTCTCTCTCTGTTATCAATTTGCATTTAACGTCCACTGTCTCTCTGGTTGTTAAGCTTTCTCTGCCTGTCTTCAGTTGTTTTTCTGTCTCTCTCCCCCACTTCCTATCTCTCTCTGTCCCTCTCTCTCTTTCTCCCTTTTTCTCTCTCTTTATCTGTCTCTTTCTTTCTCTCTGCCTCACTCAATGCGTTTCCTGTTGATTGATTCATAGCTCAACTTGGGCTTGCCTTGTGTACGATTATTCCAGCACCTTAGCAAAGTACATACAAACAGGCCCAGCAGTACCACCAACCCCACCTAAGCCCCCTCCTCCCCCAATGCTACCCTTTCCCTTGCCTCCGTTTTGTTGAACTGGTTGGGTCAGCTGGCAACTCCAGTTGGCCGCTTAATCGGTCATTGGGCCTTGTTATACAGCTCAATTATGGCCATTTGCCATGTGGCGCACCATGTGGATAGAGGGTAGCCTCCTCCTCGGACCATTTGGCATGGGTAGAGCTACCCTTAACCCACACCCCACACACCCCGCACACCCCCCACACACTCCCTTAGACCCATTACCCGCGTGTCACGTGCTGCAGAGCAAAGCCTTTAATCGATTTGCCTTCTTCTTCTGCTTTTGCTTCTTCTTTTTCCTCGCCTGCCTCGCTTGTCGTTAGCTAAAAATGTTTGATACTAAAAAAAAAACGCTTAATGCAAATCGACAAAAGCAACAACAACAACAACAATAACTCAGAATACAAGCAGATAAAGATGAAGAAGAAGCAGCAGCTGAAGAAGTTTAACGATTCTGGAGGCGATTGCAAAGTAAAGTCAAAAAAAAAAAATAAAAAAAATTTCAATTTGCCACAGCCACACACAGCTGTGTATGTGTTTGTGTTTTGTCTGCTTGTGAGCGTCTTGTTTGCGTTTTCCATTACGGCACAAACAAACAAACAAACAGACAAACAAACCGTCCGAAAGATACCGATCTATATAGACATACATAACATACATATATGTTTGTGTATTTGCGTACCTTCTCTCATATATAATTTTAATAACTCTACATAAACGTGAGCACCCTCTCTGTAAACCCCTTGTCCTTCTTTCTCAGCATCCCCCTTTTGTGGTTTTCATTTTGATTCTTTTTTTATTTGCTTGCGGATTTATCAGTTATATTTGACACGATTTCAGAGTTTTTTTTTCAACTTAATGGGATTCGGGTTTTTTATTTGGTATTTTCAGTGGATTTCTTGTTTCATCACGTGCTCTAAGCTTGTTGACTTTTTTCTGGTGCAAAGTTTTGAACTTTTTGAAAAATGTGAAAACTTTATTGTGGAAAGTTTTTTTTAGTCTAAAGATTAAAGACGGGATTTTAAGTACAATCTGAAAATGTGCAGTTTTTGTATTGAAAAATATTTTACTAGATTTTTTTATACCCGGACTCAGAGACTGTTTTAGCTACAGCTACCTATGCTCCTGTAAATCGATAAAAATCGAATTCCAAGCGTATTTTTAAATCAGAACATTTCAGTCTAAGTAAAAACAATAACTATCAATGCCTTAATTATTACTGAAAATTTGGTTGCCATCGAATAATTTACAAAGAAGTTATCTTAGAAATAATTTTAAGAGTTACTGATGTCCCAACAGCTCCCTAAAGTATGCAACATAAATACGTTAAGCAGAGAAATAATATATTAAATAAATTGTTATTATTATTCTTGACTATATAACGAAAATTTGAAGTTGATTAGCTTCAATAAGCTTGTTAGCTTTTTTCTAGCTAGAAAACATCATTGGCTTTAACAATTAGTAAGAAAATAGCTATAGCTAGATATTTAGCTAGCTTAAGTAGCTAGAAATTTGGCTAATAGTTGATGATCACACGCTGCTATACCTCTTAAAGTGCAGTAAAGGGCATGTTCGACTGCTGTTGACTCGCTTTGCTTATCCGCTTTGCTGCTATTTTGCCTTTGGGGGCAACACACACTGTGAAAAAAAAGTTGCCACAATTTTGGCTAATTATTTAGCTTGTTTTCGTTTTTTTTTTTTTCGCTTCGTTTTCATTTTCGTTTCGTTTTTATTTTTCCTTCACGCCGCTGTGAAGTGTTGCAGCTTATTAACGTTTAGTTGGCTGCCCACGCCAAGCACGTCGGCAGCCCCCGCTGACGCCGTCTCTGACTCTGTGCCTCACTAGTGCCTCAGGCAGCACGCTCTCTCTCTTCCTCTCTGTCTTTCTTTTTCTCTCACTCTTGGTTGCCTTTTGAAGTGGCGGCTGAGAGCGGCGAACAAAATGCAAACATATTTAGCTACTTTTACTTAATTTAATTAACGTGCTTTGCCACGCAACGCCGCGACGACGACAGCGACGGCGACGGCGATGTTGATGCCGCTGCTAACGTCGACGTCGACGGTGTGGACGACGCAGCTGGCTGTCAGCTGTTCGAGTGGCAAAAGGAAACAATAAAAAGGGAATGTGCCTTATTGTTGGCTTCCTTAGGGAATGAGCGGGAGCTAGGGATGAAGGGAGAGAGAGAGAGGAAGGGAGAGAGGAAGGGAGAGAAAGAGGAAGAGAAACAGAGGGAGGGAAGGAGATTGTAGGGGGAGAAAATGTGAGGGAGGAAGATTGATAGAGGGAGGTTGATGAAGAGAGGTAACTAAGAAGAAAAGAAAGGAAGAGAGGAAAGAAAGAGCTTTAAGGGGCATATGAAGAAGAGGAAGTAGAGAAAGAGGAGGGACAGAGAAGAAAGGCAAAAAAGAAAAAGAAGAACGGATGGAAAAAGGAGCAAAAGAGTTGAAGAGAGAGAGAAGAAAGAAAGGAAGAGATAGGAGGTAGTAAAAAGAAGAAAAAGGAAGTAGGAACTAAGAAGAAAAAGGAAGTGAAAGAAGAGGCCAGAAAGAAAAGAAGAAAAGGGAAGTAAGAAAAAGGAAGTGAAAGAGGCAGAGAAGAAGACAGAAGAGAGCTGCGGGAAGAGAAAAGAAGGCAAAGACAAGAAAGGAAATGAAAAAGTAAAAAGCGAAAGTCAACCTAAGAAAACGCGTGCATAACGCAACAACAAACAGTTTAATTATTACAAAAACAAATGCAGAATGTAAGGCATATGTGTGTGAGTGTATGTGTGTGTGTCTGTATGTGTGTGTGCGTGTGCTTTGCAGATTTTTCTTGTTCTTCTGCAACCCTAAATGAAAAATTAAGCAACAACAAAACGATGAATCGCCGCCTTCGCTGCCACCGTCGCCAATGTCGACGTCGACGACGACGACGACGCCAGCAGAGAGTTGGCGTTAGCGATGGCGTTGGCGTCAGCTTGTCCCGTCTCTGTTCCGTCTGCTGCGCCGTCTGCGGCGTCTGCTGCCTGCCTGCCTGCGCCTTCCTCTGCCTGCGTTTCGTCCTGGTTCATTTTCGTTTTGGAATCGAATTGGTTGCGGCTGCCTGTGCGTTCTTTTGCCGCCAGCCAAACAACAGCAACTACAATAACAACAACAACAACAACAACGAGAAAAGCGGCAGCAAACGGTGGCGTACAGTGGCTGCTGCTCCTGCTGCTGTTGTTGCACAGTGGGGCTAATTGCATTGGGAAAAAAGTTAACGCCAAAGTTGGCAACTCTCCGCGTGGCAAAAGTTTTTGCATTCATTTAGAAATTTTTATTGAAAATGAAATAAAAAGGGGATGATTTATTGCCAGACATAGCGAAGTGTGGATACTCTGAAGTGGAGGGAGGTTAATACATAAGATATGTTGGGGATGGTATCCAAAATGAGCATAATATATAAAAAAAATATTCTAAATCTACACATTCATAGTTTACAGTGGACAGTTTTCAGATACTCATAAAAATTAAACTTTTCTCCATGAATTAATTTGTCAAACTTCAATTTATACACTAAGTAAATGTATATGACCTTTACATATACAAGAAAATATTTAAAAATGGTAGATGCAGGTTAATCAGCTTTAGCAGAGGTATAGAACTGGTCCTGTCCGTGTGTCCGTATATTCGTCTGTCCGTCTATTGCAACGTAAACTAGTCTCTCATTTTTCATGGTATCCTTATGAAACTTGGTACACTTGCTTCTTATTGTTGTATGCTGTATATAAGTCGGAATGAGGTAGATCGAACCGATATATCGTATAGCTGTCATACAAACTATCGGCTGATTTTTGTTATTTGTCGAGATATGGCAAACAAATTGACTACATCGAACTTTTTCTATACATATTATATGCATAAGCAATTTTTTCAAAATTGTACCACTATAAAATATAGTTCTCATAGGAACAATCGGCCGAAATGAAGGTTTTTTATTATTATTATTTTATTTTGCTGTTTACGTGAACTTATCTCAATCAAACTGAGACATAATATTGCATATACACATTTCAATTTAATTGTACCATGGTATATAACTATTATTGGATCGATCGGAGTAGATCATAAATACGGAAGGGTTCAATGTTTTTAATATGCAGAAGGTAGTCTTCATTTTTTTCTTTTTCTTTATATTAAATTTTGAATTTTACTGAATTTTAAATTAATTTCAATGATTTACTCACTCAGCTCTTATAAATTTAAAACGACACATACGAGTTTTTTTTTACAGATATTTATATATTAAATTATTCATCAGCATTTCAAGCCAAAAAAGGCGCCTTTTCATCCACTGTGCCTGTGCGCGCTGGATCGTGTTAGCGCAACTTGAAATTCAGTTTTAGTTTGCCTGTGGCCCAGTGTCGCCAAGGGTGCGGCACAAACGGGGTGCGGCATGCCGCATGGCCTGGCGCCATATCACGGGGTAGTTGCTACTGCTACTGCTGCTGCTGCTTCTTGGGGGTGCTGTCTGTGTGCGTGTGTGTGTGTGTCTGTGCCGCACGACGGTGTCGCGCTGCCTGTGCCTCTACGTCGCCATCCCCTTCCCTGCTCCATCCCCCTCGTGTCTCGCTCTGTATGCCTCACAAGACACGACAACCGCAAGAGATTTAACGAGCAATAAAGAAGAACGCAATGTTATTTAAGGACGCTGAAGGGATTCGCATGCGGGACGTCGCAGTCGCCGTTGCCGTCGCAGTCGCTGTTGGCGTCAACGTCAACGTCAGCGTCAGCCGGACGCATTTATGTGTAACCGGTAGCCATTTCAACGGCTGTTTGATTGCGTGGCCAGTGTCAGGGTGGCTAGAGGGAGAGGGTGTAGAGTGGGGGGGGGGTGAGGGTGCGTGACCGGTTGCGGCAGTCGAAGGCGTGACACATTTATGGACATTGCCACATTTTGTCGTGTTACGTGGCAAACAACAGATGAACAACTTTTGTACTCTCCGTCACCTCTCACTCACTTCCCCCCTCCTTCCCTCCACTCATCAGTTTGTTTCGTAACTTCATTAACATCATTAGGCCAACCCCCTTCAGTGATTTTGCCACTACGCCACTGCAACTGCAACAATTTACTTTTTTTTTTTAGAAATGCAAAAAGAAAAAAATGTTTATTTTCTTTTTGGATTTCATTGAATCAAGTTCGTCGCACAGTGGCGTCGTTAAGGGGGGAATACGAGAGGGGGGAGTGGCTGGATTGGTAGCTGAGCTTGGGTGCTGGATGCCATATAGCTCCTTAATGGGAGCAGCTGTGCGGGGCGTGTAACGGCAAATTACGTTGACGACAAATGTCGAAGCAGCAGAAAAAAGAGAAGAAGCCAAGGGGGCAAAATACTAAGAAGCAAAGCAAAGTGTGCTCGAAGCAAGGATGCCCTGTAAAGAGAGGAGGGCTAGGCATAAAGAGTAGTATGAAGTGGTAGAAAAAGACAGAGAGAGAGAAAGAAGGAAAGACAAAGAAAGGAAAAGAGAGAGCCTGAGAGAGCGAGTTGATGCCTTGTTCCCTTTTTGCCTTTTCCCGCATTTGGCTTCTTTTGCTCACAACTTCTTTGTTTATAAACCAATTCAGCCTAAACTTCACGCATACAGGCAAGGTATATATGTCTATATGTCTCACTGATATCAGTGCTTTACTGCTGCAAATGAAAAAGTTACAAAAACTTTTAAAAACTCAAAACTCTGAAAAGTTTTTTCTTCTGCTTTCCTTTGGCAGCTCTAACAACTCTTAAAGCTCAATTTGACTTGCAAATACTACACATACATATATATGCATATATATATATGTATACTATATGTGTGACATGCTAGCTGAACTTTATGATACCCTGTTTAGAGGCATTTAATGTGCAGAGGGTATAATAAAATGAAAATCAATAAAATTGAATTGAAGGCAAAACGCGCCAAACGTTTTTATGGCTGGCACTTGCTGCCGCCAACGTACAGTCAGCTAGGAGGGGGCGGACGTAGGCGTGGCAGTAGTAAAGATGGGCGGAGGTAACGTTGTTGGTTGACAGTCGGAGTGAAATCTGTTTTAATTCTAGCTGCTTGACGGCTTTTTATTTATTTATATATGTATGCTATATACCGTTAGACAGATACAGCTACAGCTACAGCCACAGCTACAGATGCAGATAGAGATAGAAATAGAGAGCGAGAGAGAGATGGAGACACACATATACTATATGGTGTATATAGGGAAGGCTGTTCGCTGGATACTTTAGCGAGTGTGTGCGTTGCTTGACTTATTTATGTGGCAATAGGTCGTTACGCAGCTACGTGGGTTCTGTGACGAGGCAGCAGCAGCACCACCAGAGGCGAAAGGGGCGTGGCAGCAGGGCGTTGACAGGGGGCGCGCCACACACACACAGACACACACACGCACACAAAACGCCAAGGTCAATAGTGAAACAATTTTTTTTGTTTCTGCTTCTGCTGTTGTCATCGCCTTTTCCCAAAGTATCTGCCACCTCTCTTCAAACCTCTCCTGCTCCCTTCCTCCTCCCTGATTCCCATCCCTGGCTGGCGTTGCCTGCGTTACGCTGTGTGCGTTAATCCGCACGCCCGGCGATTGCCTTCGATACGCAAGGGTTGTCGCAGTGCCGAGCAACCCCAGAAGGCAACACATCCTTTGCAGCTCTGCCAATTGGATACCCAATTCTGTTTCCATACCCTCCTCCTCCCTCCTCCCCTCGGGCTCGTGGCTCAGCTGACAACTGTTTGAGCATTAGTTGTCATTTGCTCCGAACCATCTCCCCCCTCCCCCGTTTCTCGCCCCCCTTGCACACGCCTTTATCCCAGCTAGCGGCTAAAAACTTTTAGCTTTAACGCGGCGTTGATTGGGTCAACCTGGCAGCCTACCTAGCGCATCCACCTCTTGTCCTAATCCCGCACGCTTGCCACCTCTTTGGCTGACTTTGCTTCTTCTTCTTCCTCTTCATTGGCGGGCATAAGCTGCAGATTATTCAGGCGTGACGACGGCATAAGTAATGTCAAATTCAATGTGAGAGAGTTTACAAAGAAAGGTTCAAAATGCTTAGCATACTATCAATAATAGAGCGCCTATCGATCGATAACATACAATGAGTTGCATTAAACATTTCATCATTCAAAGGGGGCAATCGATAAGAGTCGATTGTTTGTGTTGCCGTGCAGTAATTGTTCACAATCGAAAGTATTCTGCCAATTTTGCATATATTTCTTAAATTGTAACGTTATCGATTACTGTGCACCAATTGATCGATAGCAACAAACGAATTGCATCATGTTCTTACAATTTTACGAGTGTAATCGATAGAAATCCATTGTGTCTGGCGCCGTACTGTAATCGATTGTTTACTATGCGCCAAGGAATTACTTAGGTTACTATCGATAACAGTGTGCCTATCGATCAAAAGCATTAAGTGAATTGTAAAGAAATTATCATTGTTTTTAAGAGAATAAACCAAGGGGGCGATAAATAATCGATAAAAATATCATTGACAATCGATAGTATATTCTCAATAGGCTGGGAATACTTTTTAAGATGAAAAACCAAAAGGACTTTTGGTAATTGAAAAATAAAACTAAATCATTATCGGCAATATTGTTTTATTATGTTAATCGATAAACTATCGTTTGTACTTTAAAACTTATTTTCTACATCGATTAAGAGGAAAAACTATCGTTTTTACTTTAGACCTACTATTCTCTATCGATTTAACAACATTGCAAAACAAAACTTGTTTAATTAAACATCAATATTCAATACCTTTTTTTCTATCGATTGTTATCGTTTATCATTAAGAAATTCTGCTGAGAAATTACTCTACACTTACTTTACTCAGTCATTCCTTGCACACTTGCTTAAGGCCGCGCAGTAATTTCTTAATCACATTCCCGTGTAAATATCTTTACTATAAATAAGTAATTTCGATACGATATTCGATATACGATAGCATGCAATAAGCTCCACGCAATGCTGCAAAATTTGCTTAAGCACTTTGCCAGCTTCGACCCTAATTGATTATGCAATACTTATTCAGTTTACGACACTCACCAGCGAACCGGCACGCATTCCAAGTTGTTGCAATCGCAGCGCTGACCCTTTCCCCAGTGCCCCCTTCCCCCTTTCCCTTCTTGGTCCCAGAGGGGACTAAGCCGCGGCAAGGACATGGCGATTTGGCGTCCTTTGATGGCATTTCAAATAAAAATTGCGAACATAAATGCAAGAGAGACAGAGAAGAGGTCGTGGCGATTGAGCGCAAATAAAAGCGAAAAATCTCGCCAATTGAGACAAGATGGAGGACGGAGTGACAAAACGGAAAAGCGGATAAGCTGAAGGCTCTCGCAGAGAGGGGGAAAAAAAGAAAAGAAAAACATGCCAAGTGAGCGAAAAAAATGAAGCAGCAAAAGCAAAAAGAATTCAATGATGAGCCAGTGAGGGGAGGAAGGTGATGGGGGAGCAACAGCAGCAGGAGCAGGAGGGTAAACACTCACAACGGGCCATTTTCCGGCCGAAATTGCTTAGCCTGGATTTAATGATGACACACACAGAGACACACACACACACAGAGACAAACACACACACGCACGCACAGACAGCCAAATGCTCTAAATACTTGGGGACTTCCCCCGCATACTTTGCCGAATTCTTTTTTAAATCGTTCCTGCATTAAAAAGCAAATTGTATTATTTTTGTTATACCCATGTTTACATGGCATGTGGTCGCACTGTCTCTCAGCCTGTTTATCGGTCTGTTTATCAATCTGTCTATCGGTTTGTCTTAAGGTCTGTGCGGTTTATCTTTCCGTATGTCTCTTTGGCTTGTCTAACGCTCGGACTCTTGGTCTGTCTCTCTGTCTGTTGCCTTGTCTGTCTATAAGTAAGTTCTAGATTTGTCTTAAGATCTGACTCTTCATCAGTCTTTATCTTAGTCTTCAGGTCTATCGGCGGCTTCGTTTAGGGGTCTTTAGCTCTTTAGAGACAGGCCTGCTTAGGTCTATCTTTACTGTCTTTTTGTCAGCTTAGGTCACATCACTTCTGACTTCATTTTATACTTCAATCATTAATAATGCTCAGAAATGAGTTGCAAATGTATGTAGCAGCAAATATTTATTTATATAGGTTCATGTTCAAGATCCCTATTTTTTTATATGTGGAGTTTCCTAATCAATGCTTTCGTCTTTCAGTCTTCGTCTGTTTTCAAATCTCTCCATCTGCATATTGCCCTTCCTCTTTCGCTGTCTGCCTTATATCTCACTTCTTCTTTCCTTCCTTCTGTCTCTCTCTCTATGTCATTGTCCGCATGGAAATGCCTTTCCATTCATTGCACTGCGGACATTTTGATTTAATGCCATTTTTCGTGCTGGGCGCATTTTACAATCGTTTTTTTGCCTTACGTTTATTTGGACACATTTCTTGTGCTCTGAAAAATTATCATATAATTGCAAATCAATATGCATAATGTCGGGGCAAAAAAAATATATAGCTTAGCTATAAAATGGGAAAGAGATTAAATAAGAAATGAGTAAACTTCCAACAATGTTTAGTAGGTAAAACATGTCTTCAGTTCAGCTTAAACTTAACTTTCCTCAGAGAGCCTTTTCCCTCATCGAGTCTGACTTTAACTATAACTAAGTGTGTGGGGCACACAAAAACAGTTGACCAAACTGGAAGTTGCTCAAAGAAGAAGAACGGAGAAAAACAGCAAATGAGTAAAATGGGTAGAAAAACAAGAAAGCACGAACAAAAGCTTAGAGCACTTAGTTCATTTAGTTCGCCAACAAGGTTGAAGGGTAATCAATATGTGCGCTCATCTTGACGCATTCAGCTGGAGAGACAAATGAGCGAGGGTTGAAAGACAGTAGAAGAAAGTGAAGGGAGGGGAGCGAAACTAACGCTGGCTGCATGTAAATGTAATGAACATCATTTACAATAAACTGAATTATGATGGGGGGCAAAAATGGAGCAACAGCACACTAGCTGAAGAAGAGAGAAAGAGGAAGATAGGGAGCAACAAATAGGTAACGTTGTTCTTTTCCGTCACGAACTGCTGTTATACTTCAGTCAAATAACTCGAAGCAAACGTTTCATGACGACTTTCTTACACACTTTCCAACCTTTCAGACTCTAAAAGTTCTTGAATCTATTCGTAACCCGCTCCATACTCTTTATATGATGTTTCTTAACATTCTTTTTTCTTTCTCTTCTCTTCTCTCTAATTTGTCTTCACTTCTTTCTAGTCTTTTCGTATGATATCGTATCTTGCTTGTCACCCTGTTTATTCTCTCTACCTTCTTATCAGACCTCACCACATGCAGCTCAAGTTGCCCATTTTTCAGCAAATTCACTTTTATTTTATAGCATCATCCCAACTTGACTTGATTATGTCATCTCAGTTGGCTATAAAAGTATAGTTTATGCACGTTGTTAAGCAAGTGCGAATGGTTTGGATAATTAAAGCGGCACCAAGAGCAGCTAAAAAGCCATGCACAAATTCTACACAACCTTGGCCAGACACTTTCTCTACCATACTCACAACCCTCTCTCCCACTCTCTCCCTCTCCCTTTACTGTGTCCCTGTCGTCCCTCATGTGACCGAAAACCTTGTCGTATCATTTATAATTTATACAACTTTAATGAAGAGCATTAATATGCGAAATATGACAGGACTGGGTGACACCCTTGGCTGAAATCTCTCACTCGTTTCGCCCTCGAAAGGGCACTACAACAGGAAGGGACACACACACATACACAGGGAGAAAAAGCTCGACAACACTTTTGGGGATAACATTGTAAATTTAATAATAATCCAGAGTTCAGGCACAAGCACCAAAGCCATTCGGCCCTCTTTTCCGCTCACACCATCGAACAAGACCAACAGAAAACAAACCGACCGAGCGAACAGACCAGAAATCCCTACGAAAAACCCCTGGCTCCGCCCCCTACAGGGATTTGTGTCGTAAAAACAAAACTAATTTGGAATAAAATCAAATATGAATGCGCACACTACGAACTATGTATGTATGTTATATAATTTATTTGCGAGCTTTAATGCTTACAAATTTCTCTCTCTCTCTCTCTATCGCTCTGTCGAAATTTGTCTGGATTATGATTCTATATATGCGAATGCCACACATATCTACAATAGTAGCTTGTCTATGACGCAAAAACCAACGTCGAGTTGAGGAAACAAAAAATTTTAATTTGCATATTTGAAATGTGAAAAATGCGAGTTAAAAGGGATTTTCCGCGGACAAAACGTTTACGAATGTCATGCACACAAAAAAGACAAGAAGAAGTAGTGAAGCAGAAGTGAAAAAAGTGTGTGCACAAGAAAAAAACAAAAATTTTGACTTTTGGACTTGTCAGATTAAGTACTTATCGCACAGAATGCAGTGCAATAGAGAGAGCGAGAGAGAGTTGGTCGGACTTTGTCATACATATGACAAGTTGAAATGTTTCTCATTTGTGTTATGGGTCAATGATTGTCTCTCGCACAAAAAATATACATAAATAGTTGGAGTAAAACATGTTATAAATTATGTCAGTTATATGGCAATATGCCATATGAGATATATATTATAGGTTAAGATATCAAGTTAGCTTTAAAATGTATGACTAAAAAAGAGAATGTATCGGAAGCAAGTTCATATGAAACGATTAGACCATAATATGTATGGCATATGTATGTCACAGTGCGAATACTTTATGAAACGAAGCCATATGACACACAGATCTGGCAGAGTATTATAATTTCCATATATTGTCTTCTGTGTAACCTAATAAAAAGCTTATAGTTGCATATCTAACGTTTATATGACTCCACATCATATTATATGACGCCATATGACGCCAATTGGCATACATATCTGGCGGCATTACCTTATGCTTATCTAGTCTTCATTATACCAAAATAATAATCTTACATATACATATATAATTCTAATTCGACTCCACATGGCATCATATGACGTCATATGACACCATAAATTATTAGTAATGATATGTATGTCGCCCTATGAGGCCATATGACATCATTATTACCAGAAAAACAGTGCCAAAAATTTGTCAAAGGGCAAGCTCAGTGATGTATAGCAAGCACTTTAGCTGTCACCATTAAATATATGACGTATTTGCCAGTTGAAATGGCAGCGACATCAAATGAGCTGACACTGATTATATCAAACGATTTTTGTAGCAAAATTAACATCATGCGAAGAAGAGAGTTAATCATGTCGAACGTAGTAACAAAATTGCAGCTTAATTATGCATCAGACAGAGTGACAGACAAGTTAAAAGGGAGAGAAGTGAGAGAGAGATAGCCTGACTGACAATTGCATCTTAATTGGCTTGTCAACTGCTTTTTCGCCAATTTTGTCTGGCTGTCAATTTGCTTGGCAAATTGTGTGACAATTGAAAATTTAGCGAGTGAATTTAAGGGGCAATGTTATTTGAAATGACCTTAAAGTGCTGTCAATTGCAGGCAAAAGTATAGTGACAAAGAGGGAGAGAAAGGGAAAGAAAGAGAGAGAGAGGGGGTGTGGGTGAAAGAGGCAGAGGTGCAGCATAATATCAGTGTATAAATATCAAATTATTTTGGGCTGGGCCAGGACAATTTTGGTGTGTTTGGTGTGCAAAAGGTCGACGCCACACGCACACCAGTCTCACCTACACACACACACACACGCACACACACTCGGGCTGGACAGCAGCCAACACACACAAGGCTTGACAATCAATATATCCGCTGTACATTTCCGTTTGTCAGACATGGGCCAAGCGGCCACAACGACAACAACAACAACAACAGCTGCACAACAACAACATTATTGCAGGCGCAAAAAAGGTGTGTGTATGTTTTGGGTGTGTGCCCTGCTAGCCTGCCGGGCTGCCTGGCTGCCTGCCTGGCGAGTGTCCATGTCCATGTCCTACCCCTTTGCTGTCCTTCACGAGTTAACTGTCCATTCCAACAGCAACCCCAAGCCCAAGCCCAACTAGCTTGCCACACAGCACCCCGCTTCATGTTGCACGTTACTGGGTGCGTTTCACAAAGGGCCAACATGGCCACAAAAACACAACACAGCAACAATAGCAGCGGCAGCAACATCAGCAGCAGCAGCAACAGCAGCAACATCAGCAACACGTTTATATTAAGTTCAGCTACAACGAGATTTATATCGCGCATACGCCACGTTGGCCACCGCAATTAATAACTAAATTTGCGTTTTAGCCATGAAATTTATTTACACCTGCCACATGCCGCCGACGCCGCTGCCAAGCCTGCACTATCGATGACGCACTGCTGCTTGCGTGCCTGCCTCCCTCGCTGCCTATGCCTCATCTGCCTCTGCCCTTTCTCTGTCCTCGCTCTCTCTCTCTTTTGTTTTGTCGTAATTGTCCTTTGTGTAAATAATTTACACATTTAATTGAACTGAATTTAGTTGTGCGCCTTGCATTGTTTATTCAGTCTGAGAAATTGTGTGTGTCGGCACTCGAGGTAATTAATACCCCGCCCTGTGCTCAAAGACCTTAGCCAAAGTTTAAGCAACAGTAAAATAGTAAATCCGATTGCAACGTGCATTTATCACGCCCTTGGCTGGACCTTTGTTTGCACTGCACAAGAGCCATAATTGATTGGCAATTGCAATAAAATTAAGGGAGGGAGGGTGAGTGAGATGGATATATGGAAAGTAAGAGCTTTGAAGGCTTAAAGCTCATGCATTGGATTTAATAGAATTAATTATTGCAACTTTATAGTGAAAGTTGATTAATTATATTATTGATTAATCCTATGAAAGCTCATTAAAAGCTTGCCTTATCACAAATGGTTAATCAAAAGCTTGCTAAAGCGTATTAGGAGCTCTTTAATGCACTTGCACAAGATTTTTTTAAGGCTGAAAAGTGATCTCTGTTGTACTCTGTGTTTTGTGTTCTGCTGCATTGAATCGGTCTTCAAAAGCTCATTAAAGCACATGTCCAGCCTGAAGACATCAAGGAACTGCTTGAGAAAGATCGTCTTACTGAAAACGACAAGCTGAAGAAGAGAGTTTATTCCTTTCTATGCTTTGCAGAATCGAATCAGTCTTCAAAAGCTCATTAAAGCACATATTTACAATATCATAGATCTCTTATAAATTAATTTAAATAGACTAATTCAAACTAATTAAAATTATAAATTAAATGGGTTTTAAAAGCTCATTAATGAAGCTCATTAGAGTGACAGAAATTTAATTAACTAATAAAGTCAAGCTGAGCTTTCATCAACTTGGGAATGCAAAAGTTTAACATTTCGGCAAGAGTTTAACTTGGACTATCAATTAGGATGCAGCTGACACTCGAGATGAGACGAGGCGAGAGATGGCAGCTGATGCATTTGCTGTGTGCTCTGTGCACTGTCTAAATTGTTTTTCTAGCGTTACCATTTGGTCCATTGTTAGACGACTATTCAGTTGCTATTATTGTTGTTTGTGGTTTGTGGCAACTCATTTACGCTTCATCCCTTTTAACTATGCCAGCAACAGCAGCTTTGCCTCCAACTGCGGCAGCGGTGTCGGTAGCGGCGTTGGCGGCATCAATGTCATGTTGTCATCTCTCACTTTGGTTGCTTTTGTTGGTTCCCGAATAAAATAGAAAACAAAAATATAAAGGTTAGCTTGCGAGTGTTGACAGTTGAATACCCTAGTTTGAGCTACAATTCTGAAGTATAATATCGATAATATCGATAATAAAAGTAATTGATAATAGGGGTTATCGATAACAAAAGTAATCGATAATACAAGTAATTGACAATCAAAACAATCGATGGTAAAGACAATCGATCATAAAGTAATCCAAAGTAAAGGCAACCGATAGTATCGGCAAACAATAGTAAAGGCAATCGATAGTTATGGTAATTGATAGTCTATCGATGATATAGATAATCGATAATAAATATAATTGATAATATAGGTAATTGTTAGTAAATGTTAATCGATAATAAAGGATATTGATAATTAAGATAATCGATAACTAAGCTAATCGATAATTTAGTCAATCGATAATATAGATAATCGATAATATAGGTAATCTATAATATTGTAAATACAGTCGATAGCTAAGCCAATCGATCATTAAAAGAAGTCGAAAGTAAGATAATTGATAGTAAAAGTAAGCTATAATAAAGATAATCGATAATAAAGGTAACTGTTAGTTAAAGTAATCGATAGTTAAAGTAACTAATAATAAAGATAATCGATAGTAAAGATAACTGATAGAAAAGGTAATCGAAAATTAAGATAATCGATTTAATGTCACGGGATTCGTGCCAAGTTTCGAAAACCATAACATTGGGGGCCCGATGTCTTTTAAATCTGGTCACAGTTAAGTTACCCCGCTGGAAGGGCATTTAAAGTGACCAAAGAGAGAGAGAGAGAGAAAGGAGAGAGAACTTGTGTGGGTGCAAGCGATAGCGAGGTGAACGCAATGGCATTTTCTTTCTTTCTTTTCGATTTTCCATTCTATTGTCGGTTGACCATTTTCTATTTTCTCCATTGTCTCCATCGTGTCCAGTGTTGGGCATTGTTGCACCAATTGTTGTTGCAATGTTTGTGGCTGTTGGCTGTTGTTGTTGCTGTGGTTGCTCCTGTTTTTCTCCTGTTTTCTGCTGCTTCTACTGCTGCTGCTGCTGCTGTTGTTGTTGTTTGCTAAGCGACGCTTCACTTGCTTCTAATGGTTCGCCCTGTGCATGAACTCGGTCTCCAGCGGGTGGCCCAGCTCATGTTCGCCTGCTGCTCCAGCTGTCCAGGCTGTCTGTCGCTCGGTCAGAGCCCGTCTGTTTGTCTGCCAGTCTGCCAGTCTGTCTGTCCGTCTGCCTGCCCGTCTGCCTGCCTGTCCAGCCCGCCTGTCTTGTCCGTAAGTCTGTCAGCTTTTGTATCTGTTGCATTTGCAGTGTGCTTAACGCATTGCTTCATCTTGGCCCCCCTTCGCCCCCTGCTGGCTATCTCTCTCTTTGGCTAGCCCAAAACCCTGGCTGTGTGGCATGTGGCAAGTGGCATGTGGCATGCTGCCAATGTTGCTGCACAGCACTGTACTGCAACTGTGCTGGCCCCCTTCTGTTCTACTTGTACTGCTGCTGCCCCAATGTGTGGCGCCTCAATTGCCCAGTTATGACTTTTGACAATCGCCTGCAATTTGTCAACTTTTGAAATGCTTAACTTGCACTTGCTCTCTCGCTCCCCTCCCCTCTCTCTCTTTCTCTGTCTCTACCACTCAGAAGCGTGACTACACTCATCTTGGTGGAGTTAAAATTCAATTTGGTCAGTCTGCGTAGATTATGCAACCGGAATTCTTTCTTCCTCTGGCATTTTACTGGAACTCTTTGCTGTGTGCGTTGATTTTTTTCAGAGGCGACAAATGAGCACAAATTCTAAGGGGTGCTGCATTTGTTTCTGCTTCTAGTACAGTTTCTGATTTTAGTTTTGGTTTTTAATCGAGGTTTTAGTTTTGTTTTTAATTTTAGTTCATTTACAGCTTCAGTTTTGCATGCAATTTTGAGTTTAGTATCAGTTCTATTTCACATTCAGTTCAAGCAAGCAGAGTTCATGTTGATGAAGAGATTCCTATGCTAGAAGAACAGCCTGTAAAAATCAAGGAACTGAGAAGGTTCGTGAGGTTAAAACTATTGCTGAAGGCGACAAGCCAAAGGAGAAGAGGATATGCATATGTCATATCAAGAAGGTTAAGGCTGATCAAGAAGAAGTTAACAAGCTTCAAACCGTCGAAGAAGATGACAAGCTCTGTTTAAGTTTCATTTTCTATTACAGTATATAATCTAGTTCAGTTTCAGTTGCAGTTTCGTTCTCTGTTAGTTCCTATTCCCGTTTCCAAGTCCAGTTCTTCTTTCACAACTAGTTCCAGTTACAATTCATCTTCTAGTTCAGTTTCATTCCCTGTAAGCTCAATTTGGTTCCAATTCTAGTTCCTTTTTTACTCCTAGTCACAATTCATAATCTAGTTCAGTTATCAGTTTCATTCTCTATCAGCTCCCATATCACTTCCCAATTCTAGTTCCACTCTAACTACTAGTTCCAGTTACAATTCATAATCTAGTTCAGTTTTCAGTTTCATTCTCTATCAGCTCCCATATCACTTCCCAATTCTAGTTCCACTCTAACTACTAGTTCCAGTTACAATTCATATTCTAGTTCAGTTTCAGTTTCATTCTCTATCAGCTCATATATCACTTACCAATTCCAGTTCCTCTTTTACTTCTAGTTCCAGTTACAATTCATATTCAAGTTCAGTTTCAGTTTCATTTCCTGTAAATTTCTATATCACTTCCCAATTCTAGTTCCTCTTTTAAAATTAGTTCCATTTACAACTCATATTCAGCTCCAGTTGCATTTCCCGTTTAGTTAAATCAGAAAATAGTTTCATTAGTTCAATTCTAAAAGTGTTCACCGTTTCCTTCCTTTCTTCTTGCTGCTCAACTAACTCTGGTTCCAATTCCCCATGCTCAACTGGTTCCATTCGCTTTAGTTTTCAATTAATCAAGTCATGCCAATGATAAGAAATATTCCCATTCTTTACCATAGTTTTTTTTCTAGCCTTCTGTGCGCTGACAGCTGTCCCTGCCCCTGTCGTTGCCGTTTTACTGAACCCTTGAACCGTGCCCTGAACTCGTCGTTGAACCGTTGAACTGTCCCGTGGCAACTTGAAGTTCTTCTGCCCCTGCCAGCTAATTATAATGGAAATATTGTTGCGCAAAGGTCGACGACGCGCTGCGTTGTTAATTACAAAGTTTCGACTCGGACGCAACTAAAACAAATTACGTACATCGAAGTGGCAAAGGGGCGTGGCAAGGCGAGGTGGGGACTAAGGGCACTGAGTCAGGGATTAGTGCCAGGTAACAGTTACCGTCGTCAGATGGCGCCCAAAACAGTAGAGAGCGAGAGAAAAAAAAAAGAAAATACGAAAAAAATGAGTTTGGTAAAAATGTTTTTTCTCCATAGTTTTTTTTCTCTCACTCTACCATACTCTGTCTGCCTCACACGCTGCCATTTTGTGTTGCGACACAGTTTTAAGAGGCATTGTTGTGTGTGCGCGTGTAAAATGTTGATTGATTTGTTTCAACAGATTTTTATAGCGTTTTACAACATTGCATGAGGTTGAGGGTCGTGGCCAGCTAAAGGACTATTTGCAATGCCACCGCCAGTATTGGGTAATTGAGTGCGGAGTGTGTGTGGCAGAGACCACAAAGTAGAGGCAAATAAAAAGAGAGGAACTTAACTGAACAGAGTAAAACAAGTTGCATATATTGAACATTGAACTGATTGAAATTTTGTATGCAAATAATATAAAATGGATGTATATATAGTTTAAATTATATATATAAAAGATAACTGAATTATTTTAAAAATATTTCACAATGTTTTGTGCTTGAAAAACTTTTCTTAAGTTCAATTTCAGTTAAGTTTTTTATTTCTGCAGCTTAACTTACAAAATTCAGCCTTTATCAACTTTAATCTGTACTTTATGCTTCTACCAAATTTGATCAGCATTGAATGACTTTATTTTATAGTATTTCAGAAACAGTTAGTTAACTTTTTCTCCCGCAGTTGCCTGTGCCTGAGTGTGATTAACTTTTTCATATAAGTTAGTTAGCCAATGCCAATCAAACTCAGCATGTACTGACCAAGAAGCTTTATTATACGAGTACCATATGCTGTGCAATCAGCTTTGGACCTTGTATAGTAGAAACTTTTGACAAGTTCAAAAATTGGCTTTACAGAAATCCATAAAAAAACCTTTTGGAAAATGTTTTTTGCCTCATTTTCTAATACATTGTGTCAAGTGTAAGCCATACTTTCTCGCAGTGTACACACACTGCAATTCTGTGGTTTGCCCCGGCTGCACTTGGCATATTTCATGAGGCTGCCCTGCATTCTCTGTGTGTGTGTGCGAGTGTGTGTGTGTGTGTGAGTGTGTGTGAGTGTGTGTGAGTGTGTGTGTCACTAAGCTAGGGAAAAATACTATATAAAATATTTTCACACAAACATTTTCTTTGTGTTTGACCTTTTGTAATTTCACACAGTCACACACTAAGGCACACACACTCAGGCACATACAAGCACACACATGGGCACATACATTCACACACACTCAGGCACACACACACATGCACAGTGGAGTGGATGTGCGCGACAGTCATTCGTTTTAAGAGACTTGACAATGTAACTTTTGCTCGAACAACTTTGCAACAGTTGACGTTGTCGTTGTTCTCGTTATTGTTGTTGTCGTGTGTCGGTCTGTCACTGTGTGTCTCTATATGTCTTTGTGTGTGTATGTGTGTCTTTGTGTGTGTGTGTTTTTCTTACCTGCAAATAACTTGTCTGCAAGCAATTCGCGTTGTTGTTTCTGCGCCGCCTTTTGGCGCACTTAAAAAGCAATTTAGTCTAATTACATTAAGTATAACAGCAACAACAATGTTAGCAAGGGCAACAACAGCAGCAACAACAACATATACAACAAGTAGATGAAGAACAACAACAAGAAGAGCGCAAACTTCTCAGCAAGTTGTGCGTCTCGTGCGTGTGTCAATAAACGCACACAGTACTCAAATATGCAGCTGTGTGTGTGCGTGACTGTGCTGCTGTCACTGTGTGTGCCTGTGTGTGTGTGTGTGTCTGTGTGTGTGCGTGAGTTGGAGCAGAAAAAATGGCGCTTTTAGGCCATAATTACCTGAGAACTTTTGCCAGTCAGGCAACTTGTGCGCCGGCAGCAGCGCTGCCATTGCCGCTTTCCGTTTGGCCATTGCTTGTTGAGCTCACTTCCGTTTCCTGCATGGCCTACCCAACCAAGCGACCTCCTACTCCCTCTCCCGCACTCGCTCATACTCTCTCATCTCACTCTATCCCTGGCTGTTGTTTCGCCCATGGGCTTCGCGCGTTCTCTGCACGCAGCAAGCTCTTCATTATTACGTATTATTATGACTTCCCCACTCTCTCCCTCCCTCTCTCCCTCTTCTGTGCTCTGCCCCTAGGCCTGTGCTAATGTGTGTGTGTGTGTGTGTTTGTGTGTGTGCTGACTCTGTTTCTTTCTTTCTTCTCTGGTTTCGCTTTGCTTCTTTTTTTGTTGTTTTCAGTAAATAAATCAGCCGCGAGCCAAGTAACTTTTATCCACAGCTGCCCCTCGCCTCCTATTCCTCCGCGCTCCCGCTTCCACCATGAAGTGGCTTTTGTCGTTGTCGTTGGGAATTGTATTTCCGTTGCACTCGCCATACACACACACGCACACAGACACACACGCATATCCATTGATTGGTTAATTATAATGAGCTTAGGGCCCCGAAAAACGCAAACTTAATCAAGAAGGAAAACAAAAGACAACAACAATAACAGCAACGAAGAGGGGAACAATTAGTGATTTTATCATATGGAAATTGAGTTAGAAATCAATGCGAACTTGTGTGTGTTTGTGTCTGTGTGTGTGTGTGCTTTATATAGATTTGTATATTATGTTTCTGCTATAAACGATACTCGTGAAAAAAACTAATGAGAAAGTTGGTGGACTCTTTCGTTGTTAGGGAGTGCTGCCAACTTGCTTGAATTTGGGGTGTATTAAATACATAAAATTATATAGGAAATAAACATATTTGTATATAGAAATCATATATATTCTTGAGACTTAAGTTTGGTTTAGATATTTGCAGAAATTTCAGAGATTTTTAAAGGTAAATTTATTGCTAAAAATGAGAAAGTTGGCGGTTCTTTCGATAGTAGAGAGTGCTGCCAACTGGCTTTAATTTGGGGTGTATTAAATATATAAATTTATATAGAAAGTAAACATATTTGTATAAAGAATTTATATATATTCACATGAAACCTAAGTTGGGTTTAGATATTTCGAGAAAAGTCAAAGATTTTTATGCTACAAATATTTCTGAAAATGTTTCAACTTGGCTTACATTGCATAAGCCAATATATAACTATATAGTGCACTGATTCTTATGAAATTTATTCATAACTTCAATTGTATTTTTTTCTAAAATGCTACAACATTTAATGGCTTTATCTCTGTAGACACAAAAAAGTAATATTTATATCAACATTCGCGCCTTCTCAGTGCGAAAATACCCCATTGCAGCTAGACTGCTGCTTGGCAATGATTAAGCCAGTTGGGCTGATTATTCCCTGAAGCAAATACACGAATTAAGCGTACGAAACTAGCTCAGAGATTAGCCCCAACCAGCTAGCTCTGTGTTGTACCCTACAACCCTCTTGAATTTTCCCCATTCGAGCTAAGCCTGCGGGTTGCCTAACTGGAAACGTGGCCTGATGCGATTACAATAGAGAGAAATACGCTAGAGAAAAGTACGTTAGGAAAACGGAAAAGTTCAATGGAATTTCGTAAACACACACACACTGAGACACAGCCGGGGGCGTACACACCTACGCGATACGTCTGGGCGCGCCTTGAAGTATGCAACATTCTTTTCTTCTCGCTTGCTGCGTTGTTTTTTTTTTTCATGTGATTTACAGTAAATTGGCAAATGGGTTTTCGGAGAAGCAAGGAAAGGGGTGCAGTGGAAAACAAAAAAAGAAAGCAAAAAAACAAAAGCCAAAAAAAGCAAAGCCAAGCGAGGCGAGGAAGTGAGGGGGAAAATGAAACTGGCAAATAAATCAAATGAAATTTTTGTTGCGACCCGCGCGCGCTCTTAAAAGCGACACCCCATGGCACGACCCCCGCCCCCGCCCCGCCTGACTGTAACACTGTTGCTTTAAAGCCCACAAGTCATTTAAGCAAAAGAAAAACAAGCACACACACACACATGCTGCGAGAGGCTGTGCGTGTGTGTGTCTCTCTCTAAAATTTTGTGTGTGCCATTTTTATTTATTTAACGTTCTGTTGTCAAAGAAATACAATGAAAACACACACACAAGTAGAGAGTGTATTTGTGTGTGTGTGTGTGTGCGTGTGTGTGCACATAATTCTCCTGCTGTTGACCTGCTGTACACATAAAAAATTATAACAAATTCAATTACCAAATATGTTTTATGAGCTTCTTGCTCCACTCCTCTCTCTCTCTCTCTCTTTGGCTATTGCTCTCTCTCTCATTTTTTGAAGAAGCTTTTAGTCTGCTTTCTCTCACTAGTTGCTTGCACTAAAAAACAAGAGCGTTAACCGAGGAGAGGCTTTTAATTTATGACTTTCATTTGATTATTTCAGAAAATTTATTGTAAAACTTTTCAAATTATTCAAGCTCTCGCTTGTGCTCTCTCTCTCACTCTCTCTCTTGCTCTGCACAACTTGTTGGATAGTTTAGTTGATGGCTTTGACTAGTTTGTTATGCGTGTGCGAGTTTGACGTCAGTACAGGCGATTCATTTGCATACCCTGTGTGAGCACTAACAAGCAAAGGAGTGTGATGGTTTCGGCAAATTATGCAATTTGTTGTTGATAATTGCCAGTCAATCAAAAGTTTACATCAACTTTACCTGTAGCTGATAGAGAGGGAGCTTTAAGCTAAATTTTATGTAGCTAATTGGTTGAGTTACTGAGATAAGCGCGTTCATACAGACAAATTTAAGTAAATTGACTTCGATATTGAATAAAAATCAATATTTTACTTATCTTTTACCTGTAGCTTATATAGAGGAAGCTTTATGCCAAATTTGATAGAGCTAACTGCTGAAATGACAGAGATTAGCGCGTTCATACAGACAAATTTGTGTAAATTGACTTTGATATTGAATAAGAATCAACTTTTTTCTTTTGTTTTACTTTTACATGGTATATGGGAAGCTTTTTGCCAAATTTGATTTGGCTAAATGCTAAAATGACTGAGATTAGCGCGTTCATACAGACAAATATGAGTAAATTGACCTTTATATTAAAAAGAAACCAATATATTTATTTTTAGTGAAATGAGCCAAGCTTACTTCAGTTTCTTAATAAGTTTAAGCATTTTTTTGACTGTAGAAGTGAATACAATTAGTTTTAAGGAGTATTACAAAGAAGGAGACAAATTGCTTCATAGAATGAACTTCTTTATACGCAAGTTCATTCACAATTCAGACCTATTCAACTAACTTTCACATGCACAAATATTGTACAAGTTTTTGAGGATTTTTCTTTAATTTTTCCAGCACTTTTCTTTCACTTTAGTTGATTGCCGATGTGAGGATTAGCATATTTCATATATGAAAGCGTCTTGCGTATTTTGAGCACAGTTGTTGCCTAATACACTTTCAAAGTTATGATTTAGTCCCTGCGCCCTCTCTAGGATCCACTTGCTGTCATGTTACGGAGACATTTTTCAAGCAGTTGTTGTTGTTGTTGTTGCTTTGCGCTTTCGCTTTTGGCGAATGTAAATTTTTTATAATGTGCACCCGGGCAGCGAGTCGGCTCTAATGATGATGATAATGATAACGATAATGATAATGACCTTGCTGCTGTAGCAGAAAAATGCCACGAAAATGCTCGAATTTGCAAAAATGTTACGCACAACGCGAGGCCCAAGGGAGTTGCTCATTTTCTCAATCCCCTCTCTCTCTTTCTTTGTCTTTCTTTCTTGTTCTCTCTCCCTTCCGCAAAAAAAGAAAGTAAACTTTTTCAATGTTGTAGGGTAAAGAGGAGTATGAAGTGTGGGAGGGGGAGCACCACGTATGCAAATCAAAGTGTTGTGCAATTTTAATGAGAGACGAAAGGAAAAAATGCTTGCAAAATTCGCTTTTCTCCCTTTCGCATGCAACATTTGTTGTTCTTTTTATCGATGACTACGAAATGGGCAAATGCAAATGCTATCGTTGCACATATCGAATGGTAAATACCCTGTAAATGAGTGCAAGTTCTTAATTCTAAATATTGTTGATTAAGTGTGCTCACAATGTTTAATTACTTACTGTATGGTCACCTTAAATCGGTTTACTCTCGTCTTTATAAATTTCTAAAAATTTTATTTGTTTTCTACATTACTTATATTGAATTAGTTTACTCACAGCGTTTTATTACATGTTGTATGGTCACCTTAATTAGGTTTACCCTCTTTTTGTAATATTTTTACAAATTTCATTTGTTTTGTTTCCCCAATATATTTTTATTTTGAATAAAATATGCTCACAATGTTTAATTACTTTTTCTATGGTCACCTTAATTAAGTTTAACCCTCTTTTGTTTAAACTTTTACAAGTTTCATTTGATTTGTTTTTCTGTCTGTCACAATTTCTTGCTCGTTTACAAGTGCCTGCTTCACATTCAGGACTAGCACAAACAAAGAAATGCTGGCCAGACAAATGGTCACCCTAATCGATATTGAAATCTCAGATTTCCTTTTGTAAAACGTGACTTGGCCCTGGCCAAAAAGTGAGTATCAAAACGGCAAGTGTAACGGCATTTGTGTCTGTCTAGGTGGATGGAGAAGTGGTGGGTGCTGTGCGAAGTTGGTTGTGGGTCTTGGGTGGGGCAGATTATCCTGCGCCACACACACACACACGCACACACGCACAAAGAGGTAGCGAGACACCTTGTCGTCGTCGTCGCTGGCAGAAAGTCTCAAATAAAAACAAAGTCTAAAAATAAGTTCAACGAATTTTGATGGCAAATCGAAGGAGCAACTCAAACGGTGGGCGTGGCTGGTAGACTGAGTGTAGGTGTGGGTGTATGTGAGTGTGTGTGTGTAAGTAAGAAACAGCAGCCAGACGATTTGCATATAAATGATTACGGAAATAAAGAAGGAAGTTGAAATAGACAGCAAGCAAAGTTGTCGAGTCGTCGCCAGCGTCCTGCCTTCCTCCTCCCCGTCCCAGGCGCCACAACTCCCTGCAGTGGAAATGGAGTGGGAAGAGGGACAGTGGGGAGCTGCCAAGTGAGATGTCAGCTCCATGGAGCTGCGCTGGCTGGGCTACAACTGGCTACAAGTCCGGCCGACATCCTCGCAATGCCAACGTCCTCCCGAAAATGAAGACGCATTTCGCATACATTTTTGCAACATTCGAGAGATGAAGAGAAAAAGACAGAGAGAGAGAGAATGAGGGATAGGGAGCGAGTGTAAATGCCGAGGTACTGGCTTAACTTGGCTTAAAATTTATTCATTTTTTCGCTTTATTTTTTTTTTTGGCTCTGAACGACGAATTTTACATCCAACTTAAGCTTGGAAAACTTAAGAAAAACTGAAAATTGGTTTGCCACATAAAACGAGGAATGTTTGAGTAAAAGTATTCGTTGTAGTCAAAGTTGATACTCTGTAGCGTGGCGAGTGGGTGGTTGGGTTGGTTAGTTAGGCATAAGTCTCAGTGGATTGCTTATCAAATGTTGCTTGCAGATGTTTTATTATCTTTGGGTTAGCAAGTTTTATGGATAAAGTTATTGGCTTAAGGAAAGACGTAAGACTGAAGTGGGTGTGCATGAAATGTGCTATTAAATACCCTGTAAGTGGCTTAAAGGGAATGTTATGAAGTAGAGAGAGAAATATATTAATTTTAATAATAATTAACGAACAGATGGATGGATGAACGGACAAACGAACGGACATATGAACAGACATACGGGCGGACAAACGAGCGGACAAATGAACAGACAGATGGACATGGATAGCTTGACTGCCCTGGAGATGCTGAGTTCAATCAAAAATTCTTTACGGGGTCGAAGATGTGAAATTTACAATTTGTAATTCCAATCAACAATGTATAAAGATACCCTGTAGCTACATCAAGCCACCCTTATCAAATTGCATTCACAGCATATTTGATAATTCAATTACAATCAATTAAGAAAAGCTCAATCATTTATCACAGGCTTCGCCACAAAGAAGCTGTCCAAATAGTTTGAACCTGTCCAGACATGTCAAACAAACAAACAAAAAAAAAAAAGAAACCACTTGACATGCGAAAATTTTGTAATTCTCTGAAAACGACATTTCCAGGCCTTGTCGAGAGAGCGAGAGAGAGAGAGAGAGAGTGATTGAAATATTTTGTTACAAATTAATCTATCAAATTTGCAAATGAAATTTTGTCGTTGGTTTCTTTTTGTTAATAAATTTAATTGATTGTGAGAATCGGCCGCACAAGAGGAATGATAATATTTATTTATAGACGGCAAATATTTGCCTTGATTTGTGCAAAGGAAGAGAAGGATGGATAGGGGGGATGAAACAGAAGGCGCAACAGAACAGAAGCAGCAAATCAAAGCCCAAACTGCTGCCTTACCCCACAACCGAAAAAAAGAAACAAAGCAAATGACATTGATGAATGATGCTCGCAATGATGGATGGATGGATGAATGAGTGAATGAATGAATGACTAAATGAATGAATAGATGGATGGGTGGGTGGGTGTTCCTGGCTGAGTGAATGGATTGTGGCAATGACGTGGCCAATGAATGAGCACTTCGAGACGACGACGACGACGATGATGATTTGCCTGAGCCGAAGGAGACGCCCAAGGAGGAGAAAGCTGCCTGCTTGAATTGATAATGAGCCAAGGCTTAATTAATTTTCCTTCATCCCGTGCCACGCCCACTAATTAAACTTTTCTTGCTGCTGCTTTTTTTTGTTGTTTTTTTCTGTTTTGTTTTTGTGCAAGAAAAATGGCAAATGGAGAAGGCAGCAACAACTTTTTGGCGAACTTTAACTAATTTCAAATGTGGCAAATGACGATTCTGCCCTGACATTCCACGCACTCTTCCCCTCCCATACTCTACTACTCTCTGCTCTAGCAACTCTAGCTCCCTCTGGCACCTTGCTGGTTGACCAGCCTGCCTGCTGACTGGCTGACGTATTGTTGCCACAACAGCTCAGCTCAATGTTGGCGAAGCAGGCGAAGTTTTAATTACCAAGCAGCAGGCGGCATCAGAGGCCTGCTCCACTCCTTCACAAGGAGTGCGGCGGATTGGGGGTTGGACAGGAAGTTGCTCGGCTAACGGGGCAGCCTTTCAATTACGCTGTGAAGCATGGCCAGCGGCCAGGCTCAGCAACAGCAGCAGGAGGAGCAGCAGAAGCAGCTGTAAAGCCAGGCACGAGCAAAGTTATTGCCACAGCAGAAAGGTGAAAAGGCCGCTCGACAACAACAATAGCGAAAAGGGGGAGAGAAGCGTGGGGTTTTGCTAAAGCAAGTGAAAAGATGAAAACCAGTTGCCAAGGCACATGGCAAAAGTTATTTGCTTAGACTTGGCAACCCTGGGCAACAACTGAGGTTGGCCTGCAGCCCGGCAGCGGCGCATGAATTCAAAATGAGACGCTCAAGTGGCCCAAAATTGTGTTTTCAGCGTTTTTATTTGCGCAAAATTAGCAGCAGAAACACCCCCCTCCCTCCTTCTCTCTCTCAGTCTGTACTCCCTTCCCTCCTCTGCTTCCTGGCTTTTCTCTTTTATTGGGCCATCTGCGGTCGCAGATTTAATACTCTTGCAGAATGCGGTCTCAGGCTGGCAATGCTGTCGACATGTTTCAGGGCAAAAAATTGTTGAAAAAATCTCTGACAGCATGACAGCCGGTAGAGATGACACACAGGGAAGTATAAGAAAACAAGCTTGGTAAATATCCAAGTAATTTCATATATATATCTATATTTGACAGTCTGATCGAGCGGTCTGACAGTAAAGAAAAACCCAAAGGTTTTTGCTTTAAAAGTTTCATTCCTGAAATGTGTCAATGACAGCTAAGTTATTTAGTAACAGATGAGATCAAGCAATTGGTATTATATACAGTATGATATTGGTGTATATATAGAGTAAGATGATGATATATATGTGATAATTTTAGGCATAAGATCTAAGTGGGTTTTTTTAAATATTTATATCAAAATAAGTTTTTTTTTTTGATTCTTAATTCTTTGACTTCAGTCAACCATTTTCTTATGTAAACTTTTATCCATGAAACAAATTTTCTTCAATTTGGCTAAAAATTTTTAAAGAGTTCTTCCAATACTTTATAATATTTCTAACTGATCTGAGATAAAGAAAACCTCAACTTAATGGATGAAAATTATGCTGTAAATTCGTTTAACTTCTCGTGAACATTTATTTCTTAACGTTAAACTTGAACCTACCTCATGACTAGTCACGCATACCCAGCGCACACTAAATCGTAGGGTATTGTGCGGTAAAGAAGCTGCTAGGAATTCAATACGGCCAACGGCCGTACTCGTCTGCTTGGGCCACAAAGGCAACTGCAAAGCGCATCGCATCGCATTGCATCATAAGACAAAAACAGAAAAACTATATATACGTATATATATATATAGAGAAAACCTCCTTTGAAGCAGAAAAAAAAACAGTACAAACGAATGAGAAGTAGTTGAAGTAGAGCGGAAGGCAGGAAGGTGAGAAAAGGGAGGGAGGGGACGAGGTGAAACTGCACCCATATGCGCCATAGACATGCCGGACATGGGCCAAGTTTTTGCCGGGGAAAAAACCGAAAAGTCAAGCAACGCCGGCAAATTGGAAATTTTATGCCATAGTTTTTCGGTGAGCAGCGCTGCCTCTTAAACTATGGCTACGTGAGGGGCGGCGAGGCGTGGCACAATGACCAAGCGCTTGGGGGAGGGTTGCAGGTTGCAGAGGGACAACAGTTCGTAATATAACGAAAATAACGAACTTTCTCGTTGTAGCAAATGTGTGTATGTGAAGGAGTGTGTGTGTGTGTGAGAGAGAGTGTGTGTGTGAGTGAGTGTGTGTGAGTATGAGTGAGTGTGTGGGTGTGTGTGTTTGTCTGTTCGATAGATAAGCCTGCAAAGGAGCTGATGCGCAAGAAGGATGAGCTCTCTTTCCGTCCCCCTTCGATGCTCAGAAACTTTTCGCAATGGGATTACGATAGTTGCAATGCACTTACGGATTTATAGAGAATTAAACGATATATCTATTTTTTTCCTATTTTGTTTTCCAGTTTAAGTTCCCTTTTTTTTTTTTTTCTTTCTCTGCGGTTACCCAACTTGGGTTATTAGTCAAAGGGATTGTGTCGTAAGGCTTAACAGACAATTTATCCACAGGAGTTTTTCGATTTGTGGTCGTAAAGTTAAAGTAATGTTAAATTTGAGGTTTTTCTGCTAACATTATGTTAGTTAACAGTAGAGTTTTAGAGAAATGTTACTGTTACTACCTATGCTGTTTGCTTTTATAATGTTAGAATGAAATATAGAACCTTGAACTGATTTGAAGTTATTTAAAATAAATACAAAGTAAACTATACCTTTCTCTACCCTCTAGTCTTAGCTACCCATCGATGAGGCATAAAAGAAAGTGCGATGAAAAGTGTGCATGGCATATAAAATAGGCGGGAGAACATTTTCCAAGTTATGTGAACTTTCCTTTGAGTTTTGTGTATGTTTTCACAGCTGGGGTGGTTCTTTCTCTCTCTCTGGCCCTCTCTGGCTCCACTCTATCTGTCTGTCTATCTAGTTCGCTTGATTTGAGGCTTCTAACTTTTTGCCCCATTCTGACCCTCCCCCCCTGGTTTCCTCTTTTGCTTTCGCTTCATCGTGTTTCCTTGCTCCGTTTGTTTATTCTTGTGTGTTTCTTATAAATTATTAAAAACGCCATGACTCCTCGGGGTCATAAAGTCCTCTGACTTTTTGGATGGCGCTTTAAAGCGCAACTTTTTGTGCACTTAATGGGGCACCCCATAGAGACGCAAAGCACAAGCAGAGAAAGGGACACAAAGGCAGTAAGAGAGAGACAGAGAAAGAGACTCCGAGCGATAGAGCGCAGCTTAGATAAATCCCTCGAACAATGGGCTTCAGTTATTATTGAAACTTTACTATCGTGTGGGGCGACCGGACACAAACCTGTTGCATGGAAAATTTGGGCAACACAAAAAAAAAAAC
Organism: Zaprionus africanus; assembly: GCA_018151435.1. NCBI lineage: Eukaryota > Metazoa > Arthropoda > Insecta > Diptera > Drosophilidae > Zaprionus > Zaprionus africanus. The sequence goes on from JAECXB010000076.1 coordinate 6,987,057, forward strand.
AAAGGAAAAAATAAAAATAAAATTTTTTGCGAAAATTTTTCTTTAGAATTTGTCAGCCCAAAAACCCAGGGGAACCATTTCACCTGACACGCACACACACACAAACACACTCACACACACACACCTACACTTGCCTCATAAAATATGTATAGATACACGTACATACACTATAACGGAAACTCTCGACTTTCTTTTGGCTCGAAACATTTTAAATAACAAATTTTTTGCTTGTCGAAACTTGTTCCAAGTGCTTTTTATTCCCTTCTCTTATTTCACAACCTAACGAAACTCATTAGGAATTCAAATGTAGTTGGTCATGTCTAAATAGTTGGTTCATTTTGTGCATACCCTGTAGAGGGAGTAATTGAAAATGGGAGTAATGAAAGATGGGGGTGATAAAAGTTTTTTAGTGTAGTTGAAGTTTCCGAAAAAATACTATTTGGTTGTGAGAGACAAGGTGTTCTAAGGATACTCAAAAGTAGTAGTTCGTTCCATATTCTTTTACCGTGTTTACTTGTTCAATTTGAAAAAAAGTGAACTAGTTTAATTGAACCAATTTTATATATATTCCTTCTAGCTGAAATATGCGAGCTATCATAAACATTAATTATTTAATTAAACCACCCCAATTAAAACATTTACGAGCTGGTTCAAATGAACCAACTAGCACTTTCGAACATAAACCACTTTACTTGAACTTATCTAGCCCATTGCACATCTCCCTCACCTTCTTTGTGTTGAGTAATAGTTCATATTGAGCTATGAACTAGTTCAAAATCAATATTGAGCTATGAACTAATTCACAGAAAATATTGAGCTATGAACTAGTTCACACTAGAATCAATCCTTTGAAACCACTTTATATGAACTATTCGAGCGCCTTCTTTTTCTGTCTTCAACTACTTGTTTGGTGAAGTAGTGCAAATTTAACTATGAACTTGTTTACAGCACAATCACTTGGAATTAAAGCACCTTATATGAACTTATCGAACCTATTTTCTGTCATTCTTCCACTACATGTTCTGTGAACTAATTCATTTGCAGCTATGAACTAGTTCACTGTTCATATTGAGCTACGAACTAGTTCACAGCACAATTAATCGAAGCTAAAGCACTTTGTAAATACTAATCCAGCCACTTCTCTGTCTTCCTCACTTTCCTCCGGGCCGTAAACTAGTTAATATTGAGTTATGTACAAGTTCACAGTCAATATTGAGCTATGAACTAGTTCACAGCATCATTTTTTCAACATGAGCCACTTTATAAAATCTAATTAATTCCTGCTTCATCTCCTTCAGACTCGTTGTGCTTTGAACTAGTTCATATGGAGCAATAAACAATTTCGCAGTCAATATTAAGCTATGAGCTAGTTCACAGCATAATTTTTTCAACATGAGCCACTTTATAAAATCTTATCAATCCCCTTCGTCGTCTCCTACACACTCTTTGTGCTTTGAACTAGTTCATAGCTCAATTCGAGTTCAATCAACTGTTTATTTAAGTAATTTCTGATGCCTTTGAGCGAATTCAGTTCAATCAAGCGAAATCGTTTTCCAACACCAACAGCAATAGCAATAGCAATAGCAATAGGAATAGGAATAGCAAGCAAAGTAAATACGATTTAATTCAATTAGGCAATCTCAACATACTCAGCTGGAATACCAAAACATAAACCAGTTCATTTGAGCTAATTGTATTACAGCGATTTTCAGCTTAAGCACTTTCTACTGCTGCTGCTGCTGCTGCTGCTGGAAAATGCAGAAAATTATGTAATTTCCCGCACACCCAAAGCATTTCTGACCAGGGACGTGGCCGAGCGGGAGGGAGGAGTTGCCAGGAATGTGCAGTTGGCCATGTTAGAGCAATGCAAGCGGAACTGGCAATACTTCATGAACTAAAGAGAGAGAGAGAGAGAGAGAGGGAGGCAACCACATGGAAAATACTAGATGAAAACAAATATGAAGAAAATATTTTTGTAGCATATTTTGCTAGCGAAGCACTCCTCCCACTCTTCCTCCTCCCCCAAGCTTCCTCTCTCTCTACTCTAATCCCTTGCCAGGACAGTTCTTGGTGGCAATTGGTTTAACAAAAACCATACAACAAAATGATGTTGCATGCAGCTCACAAATTTGCTGGACATGCCTCTGTTTTATGCTGCATAAGAATGGAAAAAAAACGTGGCAAATTTAGCTCACAACAGCACAACACACCACGCCCCACTTCAACTCCTCTAACTTTAACTTTTGTATTATCTTTGTCTTTTCTGCAGCTGCAGCGTCGTTCTCCCTCTTCCTCTCCCTCTGTCCCTCTTGCTCAGCTTCCTGTGTAGCTTCGAATTTTTGTCCATAAACTTTATGCACATTTTGTGTGTGTGTGTGTGTGTGCGAACTGCCAGAAAGCCAAACGGATGCATCTGTCCAAGCCGCCCATAGTCGTGGCACCCATTGAACCACCCTTTGAACCACTCGCCGAACCACTTCGCCAAGCCACTTCGAAACGCTTCGAATCGCTCAATGCATTGCTAACTAACCACATAGTACAAATAAAAGCTGCTGCCATGTGGCTTGAAAATAGTTTATAGAAAAAAGCACACACAGCGCAAACACACACACACACACGCAGAGGGAAAAAGAGATAGAGAGAGAGACTGCCACACACACTCAGGTTGCAGCTACACTTCACCGAACTTATACTGGCCCAAACACTTGAAAGCGGCATTAAATGAGCAATTGAAGTGCCTGAACCAACACAAGTTTTGCGTATTTTCTATGATAATTTAAGTGCTGAGTCCTTCAAGGGGTGTAATGAATGATATCAGCGTAATTAAAGGTCAAAGGATTTGCTGAACAAAAACTTGAATTCTACTTGAAATACAACAATTTACTGATTATGTGTGTATATTTTTTTTTTATTTATTTTTACTGTGAATCAGAAGTTGAGAAGTTTAGTAAATATTATTATTAATTTTATAAATACAAAAATGTACTCATTATGTGTGATTCTTATTTTTTTTGTATTTCAATGCGAGTCAGATAGTTGAGAAGTTTAGCTAATATTATTAAACGGATGTACATCTAAACTTGTCACTTCTTCAAGACTAGACTACAAAAATTGACTGATTATCCGTGTAATTTTTTTTTTTTTTATTTTTTTACGCATCAGAAATTGAAAAATGTAGGTAATAATATTGAACTGATGTGCATCAAAACTTGTTACTTTTTTAAGACTGGTTAGAGATATATTAAGTAGTTGTTGTATATATCATTCTTGATTAAAAAAAAGGTCAAAATGACCTTTTTTGTGAAATTGAGTTTTAACGCTTATTTCTTAAATGTTAGTTCGAACTGAATGCTTTTGACTTAATGAACATATCAAGGATCAATTTTATTTCATTTAAAAATTTTACTTAGTCTGTAGCTTAATAATTCTTAACAACTATATACATATATAAAAGACCCATTTAATCTTTTTTACCTTATGTGTCAGTAAGAATATTTGAGCAACAGCTTTCTTATTAATGTTTATTTCTTATATGTTAGTTCGATTCGACTGCTTTTGATTTCATGAAGGTACCAAAGATCAACACTATCTCATTTCATAAGCTCAACTCAATGTATAACTCAACAATTCCTTTAAACTATCTATATAGCAGTCCCTTTTACCCGATTTCAACCCATATGCCAGTAAGAGTATTTAAGTACGAACTCCATCAAAATCCTGAGCTAAGCTCAACCTATAGCTGAGTTCATATAGGCAGCTGCGGTTGCTGCTATGGTTGCACCATGCTGCTGAGTTGAGTTTATAATAAAATGCTTTGTGAATTGTCACAGAAGATATTGTTGTTGTTGTTGTTGCTGTTGTGTGTATGTAGGCATTTTGGGGGCAGGGCACGTTCTGGTGCATGAAAATCAAAGTTTTCTTTTCGCACAACTTTGTCATCCACATGCAGTGAGTGTGCACAGAGTCTGTGTGCAAGTGTGTGTGTGTGTGTGTGTGCGAGTGTGTACTGTAGTTTACAACACTTATTGCTTGCATTGTTGCGGCTGTTGCAGCTGCCTTTGGCGCTGTTGGCATTGTTTGTTGTATTGGAATGTTCAATATACTCAGAGTACAACGAGAGCGAGATTGTCGTGCTGCCTGCCTCCCTTGCTTTCATCCTTGTTGCCCTTGGCACAAAGGAGGTAGAGAGCGAGAGAGTGTGATGGAGATAGAGAAGGGGAAGCACCGTAAGGAAGTGATGGGTGTGCCATGAATGAATAAGGATAAGAAGGATATGCCCTCGGTGCTGAAACATATTTTCAATTACATTGCTACAACTTATGCAACGCTCTAACACGCTCTCCCTTCCTCCCTCCCTCTATCTCTCTGTCTCTCTCTTCTTCTCGTCTTCCTGTTGACACTGCTTGCATAACAATAACCCATATGGTACTTGCTATTTATAAGCCGAAATAAATGAATACGTTGCACTTGCTTATCATTTTCAATTCTAAAGTGCAAATTGCACATGCACATTCATGCGCAAACATGTCAAGTGTTTGTTTCACATACACATGTGCAAAGTGCGGATATGTTAACCGGTTGTGTGTGTTCCGTTTCTTCTCCCTCTCCACCTCTCGAAGTACCATGCCAAGTGCAATGCAGTTCTATTTCTTTTCCAATTATATCGAATATAATTTCAATATTCGATATGCAAAACACTAAAGGAAAAGGAAAAGTCGAATGAGTGCTACGATTGATTGGAGCTTAAGTGACTTTCAACAGGGTTCTTCCAATGGGATGCACATGATATATATATAGAAAGAGAGAGGAAGGTTTATAAAAGGTTGAAGCTGATTATAGAAGGAAAGGAATTTATTTTTAATATATAGATATATTTTTTTGACAATCTTTAATTCATATAGTTTATAAATAAGATTGCCAGCAAAAAAAAAAAAATAAACAAAAAAAATTTTATAAATTAAAATAAAATATAAAATTTTGTTTATATAATAAATGAATAAAGAAACTGCTTTCATTAATTCTTTCATTATAAATGAAATTAAAATCAATTTAACTAACTTAATTTCTCCTTTTTCTCTTCTCATTTTAGGTAAGTGCCATTTCCATCTATAAAAAATAAAATTTTTGCGATACGACGTAAGTTTTCTAATACTCAATGCTGACAATGCAAAATATTTTGCCATTTTCCGCAAGATTTGCTCAACTTCACTTAAAATATTTTTCCAACGATTCCGAATGGAAAACATTTCAATTACTCAGCAGAAAATTTGTGAAGAGAAAACTCAAAGTTCGAAATGAAAATCGATAAGACGCGCTGCGATTTGTATGTCAAAAGAGTGTGGGAGAGAAGCTGTACGTGTGTGTGTGTGAGTGTGAGTAGAGCTATGTAGGTTAGGTTCCTCAAAGTATGCAGCACATTTTGTTTGAGCAACAAACAGCGACAGCTCGAGCAATCAGTGAAGAAATTCAGTGCCGCCTGCTAAACAATGGCAGCCCGCTGGCAGAGGAGGATGGAAGTAAGGGGAAAGGAAGGGGGAAACGAAATGAATTCTGCGCACACACACGCAGAAAAAAAAGAAGGAGCTGGAGGGGGGGGGGTAAGGTAACTAGCTTCAGTGAGGGCATAAAGTGAAATTAGTCATTTTGCAACAAGCCGAAAATGGCAGCCAAAGGTGAGAGATGAATGAAAGGAGTGAAGGGAAAAGAGAGAGGGGAGGAGGGGAGAGGCGCAGCTAGATAGGGGAATGGATAATGCGAGGTGGGGCTGTGGCATGTGGGCGTGTGCGGCTGTTGCACATTTTGCCACATGCAATTTCATCATAGGAATGTAACGGTACTTGGCTTGGCTTCCATTGAAATACGGGTGTAGCTTGCGCGTGTGTGTGTGTGTATGTGTGAGGGCGTGCGTGTGTGTTGAGTTGAACAATAAAATCGCCAACACACAGACACGCATAGAGTTAGTGCCACAGCTACTGCTGCAAATGGTCGCATTGTTGTTGTAATTGTTGCAATCGAGCCTTGTTGAACAAAAGGCGCTCGCACACACACACACATACACACACGCACACACAGCCATGCACAACCGCATACGCGCACACACCCCACATCTACCACAAACACACCCACTTACACACACACACACACATTAGGGAGCATATGGTCACGCCAGCTTCATTGCATTAAACGCTATTCCACTCACAGAAATGAACCGCCCCCGCCCACGCCTCCGCATTGAATGTCCTCGCTCTGGTTCTCATTCTAGTTCCGCTCAGTGCCCTCACACTTCTCGGCTTCGGCTTCCTCTGTCTTTGTTCTCAACGTTCCTCGTTCCGGCATTGTCAAACCTTCCAAAAAGGCAGGATTAAGTTCCAGAACGTTCCAGCATGAGAATCCTGAAAAACTTTTTCGAAAATCAATTAAAAATTGCATTTTCAGTTTCAGCAAATGAACAAATGTTCCATCAACACATTGAATTTGCTCGAAAATTTCGTTCACTGAGCTAACGAACACAAATTCCGATTAGAACCGAAGGTGAGGAGATGAAGTAGGCGATGAAGAAGATAGAAATAGATAAGGTACAAATTTATTCAACTTTGACAAGTTAATTAACGAAATTGACTTTCAGTTGCAGCTTAAAGTTGAGAGTTTGTTTATAGCCTTGTCTTATTTTCAAAAAGGGAGCTAAAGTTTAAAGAGAATAAAGAAAAGTTTTAATTAGGAAATCGTAAAAATGATAGAGACGCTTTGAAATTGAGAAAATACTAAAGAGTGCATGTGAAGGTTTGAGTACAGGTTGATTATTGATTGGGTGAGCCGAAGGGGCAATTATAAGAAAAGAATCTAGTTGGAATTTTATTGAGATATATAAAAAATGTACTAGATATTTATGTCTTTATAAATATTACATAAGGCAACTTGGGTACCTTGTAAAAAATTTTCTTATAACTTTCATTATCTTGAAGATGTGTTAGAGATCGATTCAACTTTTATCCCTCGTAAAACCAACTTCAAATTCAACGAAACCCCATAAAGAATATACCAAAATTTAATTTTTTACACCAAATACATGAAAACCAATGTGATTTATATCAGAATATTCAAACATATGGATGAAATGAATCTTGAAGGGTTTCTAATGTGAAACAAACCAAAAAAGTGAATCAAAACTTGTTTAAAGATGCTCCAAGTGCTTAAGATTTAAGTTATTAGCTTTATCAATCATGTTGTACACGAATGTATATACTATATATCATATATTGGAATTACTTTTCTATTTTTTCACATTTTATGAAATTTTTTCCTTACTTGCCTCGGCTTAATATCAAACTAATTGGATACCCTGTTTGCAGTTAAAGTGCACTTTGCTTTAAACCGAACTCATACAAACACACTCACACAAACACACTCGTACACCCACACACACTCACACACACATACATACACACACATACACACACTCACACACACTCACACACACACATGCACATGCAATTGACTATTCAAGTCCGAGCCTCGAGTGTGAATCAGGGCCCGGCGACTTTGAGTAGTGAATGCTGTTCGAGTGTCTGCGTAGTGCAAGTCACATGCAAGTAAACAGAATACACTATGACTCTGTGAGTTTGTGTGTGTGTGAGCTAGTCCTATCTCAGTGTATTTGTATGTGTGTGTGTGTGTAAGATGGCAAATAGAAAAATGAGGTCAATAACAGGTAGATTATCAAATAAGCATTAGACGAAACGGCGCAAGGCTTAGGGCGGCATCGGGCGTGGCAGCGGCAGTAAACGAGTGGGGCACGTTGCGGTTGGCATTGCAGCATTGAAAGCATATTGCGCTAGTCAAACACCCCCCGCGCACACACACACACACACACACACAGACAGACGGTTAGAAAGGGAACATGCGAGAGAGAGCTTGTGCCACAATTCCACATTTTGTGGGCATGCTCAAGACGTCATCGCCTCGTCCGTTATCTGTGTGAGGGGGTTACATGTGTGTGTGTGTGTGAGTGTGCGGATATTTAGGCAAGTGGCCTGGTTCATGCGGCAAGCAATCAACGCCTGCTTTCAAGCCAAGTCAATGCCTCCAACACACAAACCAACAACAACAAGCAGCTTCGGCTTGCTCGCCCAATCGCGCAGCATGCGTGAAGGTCAATTTATCGCCTAATGACGGCGAACAATGACAGGCAACCCCCCTAACCATTCATTCCCCTCCCCCCCTCTTCCTCCCCACCCTTTTGTTGCTATATTTTGGATAGAAGTCGCCTCTATTTTGAGGCTATTTGGGATCAAATTTAGCGCACATTTATTTTGATTTATGCGTAGGCGCCTTGAAACGGCCCTGGGATTTGTGGAGGCTTGCGGTTGGTTCCTCGGAGCCCGGTCTGGACTTGGTGCTGGGCTGGACTTGGTGCTGGGACTTATAAATGCAATTACACTCGAAATTTGATAAGTTTCATGTGACTCGAAATGACTCAATTGCGGTCGAGGCAAGTACTCAGAGTGAGACATTCATTGTGGTCTAATGCTTTTCGGTTAGATAGAAGTGAGTAAGTGCATTAATAAGTGTATTGACGAATGTATTCATGAGGGTATTAGTTAGTGTATGCATTAGTGGGCGTGTTTGTGGGGTGTATTCATGAGTGTATTCATGGGTGTATTCATGAGTGTATTGACGAGTTTATTCATAAGTATACTCATGAGTATATTCAGGCGGGTATTAGTAGGTGTATTCATGAGTGTAATCGTGAATGTATTCATGAGCTTGTTCACTTGTATTCAGTTGTACAATGACTGTACTCATGAGTATATTCAGGCGAGTATTAGGGGTATCATTCATGGGTGTATTCATTAGTGTACTCATGAGTATATTCAGTCGAGTATTAGTGAGTGTATTCAAAGTGTATTCGTTAATATATTCATGAGCTTGTTCACTTGTATTCAGTTGTACAATGAGTGTACTCATGAGTATATTCAGTATATTCCTGAGTGCATACATAAATGTATTCATGAGTGCATTCGTAAGTGTATTTTTTTGTTTTCACTCGCATTTAGTTGCACAATGAGTGTATTTATAAGTTTATTCAGGCAAGTATTTGTGAGTGTATTCATAAGTGTATTCACTTGTATTCAGCTGTACAATGACTGTATTCATGAGTATATTTTGGATTAGTAAGTGTATTCGTTAGTGTATTCATCATTGTATTCATGAGTATATTCATGAGTGTATTCACTTGCACAAAGAGTGTATTCAGTAAAGTTACTAACAGAAATAAAAATCGAAACATCCAATGAGTACCCTTATGAGTATATGTATGTCCAAATATGCATTCTAAACGTTAGACAACTTCTTAAGCCTTCAGTTTTACAAGTATGAATCAACCTGCAAGTATTAAATATATATTCACTTGCAGTTCGAGTGTATTCATGAGTCCCCCTCCAGCACACAAATAACTAAACATTTAAAAAAGCTAACATATCGATTTAGCTTAGCAAAGGTAACTTAATTACGTTTGTATTCGTGAGTGTATTCATGAGTTTTGCGAGTACATGCACGACTGCACACCCAAACGGGCATATTCCCTTGAGCTAAGCATATTTAAATTCAATTATGAGCGACCATGCCATGCTCAGCATATTCCCTTTGAAGTATAGTATGTATTTGTGCCAGCCAATGAGTAGAGTCGTGAATACACTCACTGCCAGCAACGAGCAACGAGCAATGGGCAACGTATTCAAGTCGTTAAAGCAACTGCAGTTCGTCGCAACTAAATAAACATTCAACTGACCGTTCAGTCTTGAGTCTCAACCCCGACACGCTTGGTTGGGTGTATGTGTGTGTGTGTGAGTGTGTGAGTGTTCAAGGTCTCGTGTGTGTGTGAGTGTGTACGGGTGCTCGGTTGAACAAATGTTTGTGCTTCGCTTGGTAGCAGTAGCTGCAGACATAACCATAACCAAGTTAGCAACATCCTTGTTCCGGTTATAGAAATGCGTTTAAGCATCACTTGCTTTGGAATTTGGCTTTCACCCTTTTGGCTTAGCCACGCCCCCTGCTGCCCCTGCTGCCCCTCCCCTAGTTGGCCCATGCTCGCCTTTCTTTTGACTTTGGGCTGGACTCACCTGACCAGTGCGATGAAGTCAGCGCCGGAGCCAGAAGTCCTGCCAAAAACAAATACACTAAACTGACAGAACAAACACGAAGATCGACAAATTTTACCAGCCATGCTGTGTGCTTGTGTGTGTGTGTGTGTGTGTGCAAGGGAGAGCGCAATAAAAGGGGAGCAGAAATGGAAGAGAGACCGAAAAAAAATAACTTATTGCTTGGCAAAGCGTGAAATGTTTACGAGCGAATGACGACGAAGGCGACTCAAGAACCAGCGTCGCGTTGCCTCGTAAAAAGATTTCTCTCTGTGTGTGTGTGTGTTTGCCGGATGTGCATGTGTGTGTGTTGGTGCCTAGCGCAAATCTTATCCTCTTTACTGTCGCGTCTTCTTGCTCGCTCGCTTGTACGTGTGTGTAGCTTGTCTCTCTGTCTCATTCACTGTGCACAATTGTAAAGAAAATGTTATTAAGGATTTTCTATTATATAACAAAAAGGCGCACCAAAGACACACAAAAACTCCTTTAGGAGGGGCGTGGCGAGAGAAGGGGGAAAAGGACTTGCCAGAAAGAGCCGCATTTACTCTGGTGTGAGACGCATTAGGCACTTGACTTAGTGCACTGCGACAAAAATGGGAGAAGGTTGTAAAGAAAAAAACGAAAAATAGGTCAAAAAATAGGTCGAATTTTTTTCTTTTCAAATTGTTAAAAACCTCAAAAAGAAAAGCTAAAAAAAAATTTTTTAAAAATCTAAATAAAATCAAGGGCAGTCATAAGTTTTTTTTTGTATTAAACAGTATTAAAAAAATACCAAATTTCTCTTGTATATAAAATACTTTTCATACCAAAAGGCAAAACAGTTCTGAGCTCACTGAGAATTCGCAAAGAGACACATTTGTTTGCTTTCGACAAGTTTTACATACAAAAATAAAATAAATAAATATTAAATAATAAATTTGGTATATTAAGAGTATATACTACATTTGAAATATACCAATAAAAGTATAATTTAAATACTTTGTATGTGTACAGCAAAAAAACTAACCTAACTCAGTGCAAATTCAATTAGAGTTGAGCTCGTAGGGATTATAATCGTTGCTGCTTTTTCTCAGTGCATGCCAACAAGACTTAGAGTTGCATAGGCAAATACGTGTACATACATATACAAATAACATACATGCATGCATATGTTCGTGTACTGCCCGTATAATTGTAGTGCCTTCCTTCCACTTGGCACCGGCATTATGTTTGGTCATGTCGAGAATTTTGCTTTTTCGGCTAAGGTTATTGCTTGCATCTTTGCTTGGGTTTTTCGCTGCTGACAACTCGATGACGCGTTTTCACCCATATTCCTGTGTATGTATATGGGTGTGTTTGGGTGTTTGTGAGTATATTTATGCTCAAGGTTCAACTACAAACATTAGTCAACTGAACCCAAAATGAGCGACCAACAAAGCAACTAGCAGCAAGCAACGCAACCATTGCAATGAATGAATGAACAAGCAGGGGTGACTGAGTGTGGGTGGCTGAGTGAGTGCCAGTCGTGAGTAGGTGTGTGAGTGTATGAATAAATGACTGACTGGATGACTGAGCGGCGGCTGTGCATATTATATGGCTGCAAGATCGTCAGGGCTGCCAGCGACAGTCGAGTCCTGCAGCGACAGGACAACAACAGCGCGACTAACAGAGGGTGCGAGCGAGCAAGAGGGGAAGAGGAAGAGAGAGAGAGACCAATAGAAGAAAATAGAAGAAAGCGAAAGAGTACTAGGAGCGAGGGAGAGCTAGTGAGGAAAGGGACAGCTGACACGCGCTTGAATGCACTTTTCTTTGCGTGCATCTAGAAGGAAAAGTTCGCTATGCGCTTGAATAGTGGCTATGTTTGTGAGTAAGTCTCTGTGTGTGTGTGCAAGTGAGTGTGTGTGTGCATAGAGCACATACAGTGGTATATGCTTTGCATATTAAACAGACGGTTTAGAAGAAAGTTGCAGTGGGTTGCAGGAGTTTTTGAATTTGATCGGGCTCTTAAGATCTTCAATATATATTTATATAAATATGCATATATAGATATTAAATTAGATGCTATTGATAAACTTATTAAATTTTAAAGCCTTATAAATATGATCTCAAAGCGAACTATGATATTTTTATAAATTTCATGAAATTTAAACCTATTTTTCACCTTTTTTAAGCTATTTTAACTTTTTTTAACCTTCTTTAACCTTTTTTCACCTTTTTAACATATTTTAACCTGGTATCAACCCATTTTCAACTTTATTTTATCTGTTTTAACCTATTTTAACCTACTTTAATCTATTTTTACACATTTTAACCTATTTTAATGTATTTTAACCTATGTTTAACCTATTTTCAACCTATTTTCGACGTATTTTAACCAATTTAACCTATTTTAACCAATTTTTAACATATTTTCAACCTATTTCGCTTTAGTTTTAACCTATTTCAACTTTTTTGGTTCTTTTAAAAATTCAAAAATATAAAGAAAATTGATAAATTGAAACTTTTTCAGCTTAGTTCACTACAGCCAATAACTACTGTAGCTGCAAATTTAGTTTGCATTAAGGGAGCTTATATATACAATAGCTTGCACTAAAGTAAGCAAAAATACTAAAAATACTTGCAAAAATACCGCAAACTAAAATGCACTATAAAACATACCGTTTTGCAAAATATTTGCAATGTTTAGCATTTTTCCTGAAGCTGTTTTCCGCCATTTCCACACTGTGCACAGTTTCCGCTTGTTATAAACATGTTAATATTGCTGCTGCAGTTGGTGTTGTTGTTGTTGTTGCAGCTGCTGCCGTAGCTGCCTTTGACTTTAACAATGTCAGCCATTTTGTTGCTTTTGTGGCGCAAGACAAATGCCAAAGACAAGGAAAGCAAAGTGAAAAAGTAACTGGGACAGCGTCAAGCGCAGAAGAATGAGCAAGAAGTAGGGTACGAAGGGAGGAGGAGAAGGAGGGGGAAGGGGTGCAAGGAAGCACTGTGCATTGAGGTTGTGCAATTGCATGAAGGAAGCAGCGGGTCAGGTGTAGGAAGCGGGGGGGGAGGCATTGCTGCGCGTTCAGATGCGGCGCGTCGACGTGTCGCTGATTTACGCGCACGCATTACGCATACGCCGCGTCAGCCGCGGTGGCAACACTTTAATTGATTATTTATCTCGCAACTGCTGCAGTGGCAATTTCTGCTGCCGCTGCTGCTGCTGCTGCTGCAAGTTTATGTGCCACACACACACAATCTGCGCTCGGGTAATTTGGTTGCGTCGTGATTGAAAACTAAAGCCACAAGGCTTTCTCGCCTTGCCGGGCTTGTGTCCTTGCAACCGCAAAACTTGCAACACTAGCCACGCCCCCCCCATCTCACGTCACGCCGTGCCTTTCAACACCTTCTCCTCGTCCTGCCTCCTTCGTCTTCCCTCTCTGAGCACTCACTCTGCCGGCCCAGATGGCCCATCTAAATTGCTTTTGAGTGTTGTTTGTTGTGCTTGGAGATTTACTGCTTTGTTGGGTTTTCCATTTAATTTCTTTTCACATTAGACACGCGCTGCGCACTATGCGCGTGTGTGTGTGTGTGCTAGTGTGTGTGCGCGTGTGTGTGTTTGTGTGTCCAGCTTCCTTACAAAAGGAAACCCTAACCGCACACACACGCTCACACGCGCTTCGCTTTGACATTTTAAATGTTACTTAATGGTCATCCGCAAAAGCTTATTATTATTTTTATAGAGAGAGGGAGAGAGATAGCGAGTAAGAGAGAGAGAGAGAGTGAGTGAGTGAGCTAGTGAGAGAGAGAGAAAGCGAGAGTGTGGTTGTGAAAGAGAAAGCACGTGGCGGGTTAGCAACAAAGTGTGCGGGAGGCAGAGCCACAGCATTTAGTTCAAGCTTGTTAAGCAATCGCATACCCTGCAAGCAAGTTGGGGGAGGTATATCAGCTCATAAGCCAGCTGTTTATAGTATTTATAGGTGATAGATGTGCTAGTCGTGCATACCCTTTCTATCTGCTGCCTGTTTATGTGTGTGATTTATATGTTGACATTGGCGCCCATTCGCAATTTATGGCCCATCGTGCAGGCCGAGTGTTCTATTCATTTCAAAGGCATTAGATCAATAGCAGCCACTCACTGTCTCACCACTCTTTATCTCTCTCTCACTCTCTATCTATCTTTATCTATCTCTTTCACTCGTTTTGGCTTTAGTTTGCAGTGCAATTAGTCAAAAGTTATTTACAACCTTGAGGCCTAAATAAATAGAGAACTTTTCGTTATACTTGGGGACTATTTCGATTTCCGCAACTTGCTGGCAATTAAAATCTGCTCGCTCTCTCTTTCTCTCTGCATTGCTCTCTCTTTCTTTCGCTCTATTACTGTTTCTCTATCTCTAGAGACTGACTGCATTTTCTATGCAAAAAGCGTTTTGGCATTGTCTCTCTGGGGAAAGTTCGCACTGCTTGGCAGCTGCCATCGACTCTCTAGGGAGAGAACGAGAGTATTATTCGTTATGTGCGTCACGTAAACTGAAATTAAATAATCATAAGTGTGTATATAATTATGTATATAGTATGAACTGTGAAAATTTGAATAAGGCTCAGAAGGAGACTTGATGACAGAAGATTTGTGAGATATTTTAAGGTACTTCCTGTCTGAAGCAAACTGGAGGCCCTTTTTTGAACACATAGTAATAGTTTTCGAGCTGCCACTTAATTTAGAATTTTTTCTACATATTTTCTTTACTTTTCTTCTATTTAAGAGTTGAGTGCCTTTAAAAATAGATCGTTCCTTGGCCGCGTTAACAAGATAATGCTCAAAGTTGCCCACACAACAAATGAGCGCAGTTGAAAAGCTTGTCATGAGTTGCCAGTCTATGGACTATCTGGCAACTTCTTGACTTCTGCTTTCCTTTGTGGTCATTTAAAGTTTTTCTCGCTCCCTGCAACATTGCTTTATCTTGCCGCGACACTCGCTCTCTCTCTCTTTCTTTCTTTCTTTCATTCTTTCGTTCTCCCCCGAGCACATTTGTCACTAGTTTAATCGTTGACTCTGACAACAACTGGACAACACCTGCCCAACAGCTGCTTAGCATCGCCAGACGCCAAGTTTTTTGCTACTTTCTAAATTAACCAAAAAGAAAGAAACGCTGAGTGGTAGGGAAATGGAGAGAGAGAAAGCGAGAGAGATTGCGCTTGATGGAAAGGGATAAATGAAAAGAATGGTGAGAGCACAAAAGTAAATAATTAAAAAAGTTATACAAATTACCAAGGGTTTTTGTGCCGCGGCTATGCGCCACGCCCCACGCTTAGCACTAACTCCTCTGGCCACCTTTCCCTCTCCCTCTCTCTCTCTCGCTCTCTCTCTCTCTCTCTCTCTGTGTGTGCACCACTGTCCTTTTGCTGAGCTAACCCTATACACATTTTGCGGCGTCCTTTCGTGTGGCTGTAATTAAATGATGTTTATTAAATGCGCCCTGTCATTCATTCATGTATTCATTCGTTCATTTATTTATTCACTCATTCGCT
Organism: Zaprionus africanus; assembly: GCA_018151435.1. Taxonomy (NCBI): domain Eukaryota; kingdom Metazoa; phylum Arthropoda; class Insecta; order Diptera; family Drosophilidae; genus Zaprionus; species Zaprionus africanus. The sequence continues at coordinate 7,002,680 of JAECXB010000076.1, forward strand.
CATTCACTCGTTGGTTCACTTAGTCATTGTTGACGTCGCTCGTGTTTTCTGTGTGGGCAGAAGTTTTTCATCTTATTGCGCTTTTCGTGTTGGAAAGTCGACAAAAAAATGCAGGAAACATTTTATTTAACATTTCTGAAGCAGGTAAAGAAGATGGATTTGAATTAATATATGTACAGATAGTACGCTTAGAAATAAAACAGAAGTAAAGGTACTGCTATATTTACAGTACTTCAGCTTCTACAACTGCTGCTTTTATAGTACTACACTTTCTACTGCTGCTGCCTTTATACATCTACCTCTTCTACTACTGCTACCTTTTTACTACTAATAGGTACTGCTTCCTTTATACTAGTATCTCTTCTAAGACAGTTACCTTTATACTACTGCATTTTTTCGATTGTTATAGATTCTTCTGCTCATACTACTACTTATACTACTTTTTCTGTGCTTGCTACCTCTGTACTGCAACCTTTTCTTCGACTGCTACCTTTATACTACTACTTTTTTTTCGACTGCCACTTCTTCTACAAGTGCTACCTTTATAGTACTACCTCTTTTCCAGCTGCTGCATTTATACAGATACCTCTTTTACTACTGCTATCATTATACAACTTCTGCTGTTACAACTACTACCTTTATTATAGCACCTCGCTTATGACTGCTACCTTTATACTTCCATTAGTAACTACTACCTCTTCTACAACTACCTCCACTAGTACTACATCTGTTACTAGTAGCCTTACTGCTAACTTAATGCTACAACTAATTTTACAACCGCTACCTTTATTCTTATACCATCGTCTACGTCTAAAACCTTTATTGCACTATAAAGAGGTATTGCTTCTTTTGTAATACTCGTAGTACTTTTTCTACAATTACTACCTGTATAGATCTACCGCTTCTACGACTGCTACCATTATACCGCCAAAAGGTACTTCTAACTTTATACTACTACGTCTTCTTTGATTGCTACCTCTTCAACAGCCTATTTAATACTTCATCTTCTACGACTGTTACCCTTATACTACAATAGCTTCTACAACTGTTACCTTTATACAACTAACAAGAGGTACTGCTTCATACAACTACCTACCTCTGTAACTAGTAGTGTCACTGCTACCTTTACTACGACTGCTACCTTCACTTTAACCTATACATACTTCAATTAAACTACTTTTAACTCTAGCCAGCCATACTCAGTGATATCCCATTGATAAGATAGTTAAATGACTTTGTTTGAAAACACCTTACTAGAGCAGCTAGAAATATTGGCCACATATATGTATGTTGGCATTTTATGTTTGATTAATTGGCTTCCATCTGTGATGTTTCTCTCAGTTATATTCCGCTGTTAACAAGCCCAAGCCCCTATACGATAGGCTCGACCCCAGCAGAAGGTTTTTTTGCTAAGGTTTTCAGCTGATTCGGCTGACTTTACTGTTCTTGCAGCAGAGTTGACCGCATTGTTGCACACACATTCGACAAACAACGGTAAACAGAGTGAAAAAATGCTGCGTTGCCGAAAGAAAGAAATGAAATCAAAGCGCCAAAAACATGAACACACACCAGCACACACACACACACACACACACACACTAACTAATACACTCACCTACACAAGCAAAGAAAACCACAAAAATGCCGCCAATGACTTTGGCATTGTTGCAGCTGCTGATGTTGTTGTTGTTGCTGCTGTTGTTGCTGTCGCTGCGTACGTCAAAGGCTTGCCAAAAATTACAGCAACAAAAGAGGCGCAGTTAACGGGTTTGGGTTACGGTTACAAAAAAAAAGGGGGAAAAATTCATGATAGCAGGGGAAAGGGTTGCCAACGGGCTGTGGCAACACATCCGCTTGCCCTTGCGGCGCTTCCTGTCGCTTCCTTCCGCTGGCACACACCTAACGCACACACCCCACGAGCCCCTCCTCAAACACCTTCTCGCTCTGCGACCCTCGTTCGCTTCCGCTGACTACAAGCCCCCGCCCACCATCCTTTCCCCGACTCCTTGTGATGCAGACAACACGCAAACCCAGACGCCCCTGTCAGTTTATCTAACACGCACTACACAAGGCCTCATTCATCCCCCCCTCGACTCTCACCCCCTCTCCCAAAGCATTCTGCTATCCTCTCTCTTTCCACTGTAATGTGGGGCAACATTGTGTGGCAACAGCACGACACAATGCGAAAAAGGCAGCGAAATAGAGCCGCAGATCGTGAATAGATGCAAAAGTGCCTCCCCGCAGCAACCCCCCTCCCCTCTCTCCTCTTTTTCTCGCTCTCCCACTCAGCCGAAAAAGGCAAAGAAAAATGAAAGAAAAAGGTTAGCCCGAAATACGTAAATTAACAAAACCTGCCGCCAATCATGTGCGTGTCTCTGTGTGTGTGTGTGTCTTCCTCACTTTCTCTCTACTTCTGTGTGTGTTGCACAGTGTTATGCCACTGAAGCAGGAATACACTTTTCCATAGCCAAAAGGAACAGGGAAAAACTTTTGAGCTGCGCAACCTTATAAAGAAGTTGACCTTAGAAAATTTGAAGAACTTTGAGTTTCAAGTTGAACTCGAGAGGTAAAATTTGAATTGGTCTTTGAAGAGTTTGTGTTACATAAGATTATTATATTTTTGATAAGGATTAGCATATGAAAAAGCTGCGCAGCATCAATCAATCAATCATGCATTATTCATTTTAGAAATCGTTTCTTTTAGATTATCTGTTCCAGTTTCCTTAATCGGCGTGAAAACTCTCTGTCATTTTCAGCTGCAGCAGCTTAAGCTAGTTAATTCTCGGTTAAATCTCAGACCAAACAAGGCGCGCGCTCTCTCACTATCTCTCTCTCTCTCTCTCTGTTTATCTCTCTCTCTCTCTCGAAGTGCCTCACTCTTTTCACTTTGGCACTGCTAAGCCTTCGCACAGATTGTGCAATCAGGCAAATTAAACGAGCAAAAGCTGCTGCTGCTGCTGTTTATCTCTCTGCGGATTTCCGTGTCAGCTTTGAATACATTATCTTATATTTTCTCAACGATATTCTGCACTTTTCCAACACTTAAAGCGTTGCTTACTTCATGCTCTCCTCACTCTCTGTTGCTCTGTGCATTTTCTTTTGCAATTTTGAAAAAAAGAAGAAAGACTTTTAACGAGGCTGACACTGCAACAAGCTGCAACAACATGTTTACATTGCCTGCAACAAGCCAAGCCAACAAGCGCTGCCAGCTGTCAACAGGGTTGCCACCCGCTTACCCGCTTTTGCACGGCGATGGCATTTGGTCTTCAATCAACTCGTTGATAGATTGAAATTGAAACAAAAGAAAAGGAAAGAAATGAAGGCAGTCGAAGTAGGAAAACAACAACAAGTTGTGCTTTATTCATTAGGTGTCATTATTCTTGAGGCTAGTTAAGGAGTGGGGGTCGAACTCTGCTAAGTATTTTTCTTTAAATTGTTAACAATTAAATACTAAATTATTTAAAATTAGCAGGAAACTCATCTTGAACCAAGCCAAAAGTTTCCTCAAATTACTTTTCTCTTCTTACTTTTCTTTTCTCTTATTTCATTTCAAAATTTCTTTATAAAGGGTATTCAGTTCGTCTATCAATTGTTGATCTCTTCTTTGTTCTTGTCTGTCTTTGTGTCTCGCATTTTTTGCTCCATTCTTCTTGTTCTTCTTCATCATCGTTTGCTTCTGACGGGCGCCTTTCTAAGCAAGCGAGAGCAAAAAAAAAAAATAAAAAAGGGACGCAGTGTGTGTTCTGGAAATTGAAAAACATGCCACATTGCGTTGGCAAAGGATAGGAGGGGGTTGTAAGTATGTGTGTGTGTGTGTGTGTGCGTGGGCGATTGCGTGTGCGGCAAAATTAGTTTAGGCAATGGGGCGCATTTTTGAAATTCATAAACTTACCGGTTACGTGGGTAACAATGCGCCGACAAACACTCGCACAACCACACACACCCATACACACACACACACACCCCTACACACAGAGATAGATAGAGTGGAGCCGCCCCTTGTAAGTATGTGTTAATATGAAGTTGACTCCTTGCGCCGAAGAGCCAATTTAATTGGCCTCTGTCTCTGTGTACACACAGACAGAACTTAACGGCCCAACTAAAATGTAACCAAACAAAACGCAATCAACTTTTTCATGCCTATGAATTAATGACTCGCAGTTGAGCGAGCAAACGCGGCGTATGAGTAATGTGACAGCTGAGGCAAGGCGAAGGCGAGAAACCAGATTTAGTTGCCGGAACGGAGCTCCGTTTTGTCGTTGAGCGTTAAGTGGATTATAAAGTTATTAAACAGCACATAATTACGCCTATATATACGCTATATACATGTATAAAGTATACTTATATATATATATATATCTGGAGCCGGATGGGCCAAGTTGAAAGAGAGATATACAGAAAAGTATATACGCTCTGTTGTTTATCTTCTCGGTTTGTTCTTGAGCGCTTGTTGGGTAAAGTTGTTGCGCAAATATTTGCGTATATTTGTTCTTTATAATCGGAAGTAAATTTGTATGCATATAATATATATATACACAATATGTGCTTGTACATATATATGTTCTATAGACTTGTTCTACGCATCATTCATTGTACTTCACTCAACTTTGTTAACTTTCACAAAAGTCGCAGAAAATTGAATAATATTTTGCTTCATTTATGAATGCGCATTTGTCGGGCGTTCTAAGCGAATAAACGAGTGCGAACTTAATGCTTGAATGCACTCATTAGGCAATTAGACATGCATCACGGCCAAGAGAGGAGAAAATTCAATGAATTTGTGATTTCGTGTACATTACAATCGATTCCAAAATACGCTGTGCAATTAAGCTGAAAATCCAATTAAGATTGAATAACCAACAGCAGCACCCTCTACCTAATGCACTGTGGCTGCAAACAGAGTACACTCACTCACTCACTCACTCGGCATTCATGTAAATCAAATTGAGATCCTGAAATTTGTAATCAAAATTGGCGTTCAAAATCCAAATCAAAATTGACATTCCCAACCCCCCTCTCTCTCTCTCTATCTCTCTCCCGCTACTACCCTCCGTCACTTGCACCCACAATATCAATTCCACTCATGTCCAACAGTTTTCTCTGTAATTAATAATGAATATATTCATTTCATGCATGGTTACTAAATGCATTATACAGAGGTGGACTAGCGGGAAGTTTAGTTGGTCTATTGTCTACCGATTTTCAAAGTGCATTGTTAGCTGACAGCTTGACAAGAGTGAGAGAGAGAGAGAGAGAGAGAAGCGTGAGTGAGTGCGAGACAGGTCAATTGTTCGAAACGTAAGTCTATCCTATTAGCGTTTCGTTTAGAGTTCAAAGACGAAGGTTAATTGTGTTTAACCTGTTGACTTATCAGTTACATTAACTAATTTAAGAGCTAGAGGTTTGAAATTTTGTATAAGCCAATAGGTACCTTTGTTTACAAGGGGTGTTGCTGTCTGTGATACCTATGCTTAATAATTTGTTTAAAGGTCTGACTTTCTTTCTTCTACTATTCATATGATTAGTACCTATGCTTCTTAAGAACTTAAACTTACTTTAAAGATCTAGTGGAAGGACATTTAATGAAGGGTACCTATGTCTGTGGTACCTACGTTCAATAACATATTATTGATATATTTTCTTATACTCATGATATTTATTTCAAAGAGCTTTAGTTATGACATTTTTACAAGCCTTTTTCTACTCTACAGACAGAAGTAGCACTTTCTTCATTAATATTACCTATGTATGTCTGTGATACCTATGCTCAATAATATATTCATAAGTCTGTTCTTTTACTACAAGTATACATATGTTCATGCAGTCTTTAATTCATATATCGTACTTCATCGCTCAGTACTGAATCTTCCTACAAACTTCAACTTATTTTATATATTAAATTCTCATTTCGAAATAACATTCAAAGACTCAGATCTCCGCTCTTAGACATACAAGAGTTATAAGATTTATAATATGCATTCTATTAATAATAAAAAGAGCTTTATAAGAATTTAAAATAAATTTGCCACGCCCACTTGTCACTGCAATACGAGCAATGTTTTATCCTATAGACTGGCTCATGCATTGTTAAGTAAGCTTATTTCCGCACTCAGTATTGACTTTTCTCTGCTCTACAATAAATCCATAAAATATTTCCGCATTTTTTGCACAGTTCAAAGCCCTCAATTTTTGTCTTTCTCTCTCTCTCACACACATACACAGTGATAATGTCTCTCGAGGCATAAGAGCGATATTTGTTTAAGTTATTAAATTTTATTCAGAGCATTTCGTGAATTTATAATCCACTTTGCTGGCTCAGTACGGTTAATATGTATTTTTGCAATGGCCTCACAAACACACCGCGAACACTTCATTAATGTCACAGACACACACAGTATGTGTGTGTGTGCGTGTGTGTGTGTGCATAGGTCGATGTCATAAAATAAAATAAGCGAAAAGCCAAAACGAGATTTTAAGCCGATGTCGTTTCATTTATTCAACTTGACGACCAATTGCAGCTCAACCAAACACACACACACACACGCACATATATATACATATATATATACAGGCATACATACGCACTCACACAGCCTCACTCTTTCACACACACACACTTCTACTCTCCTACTGCACACTCTGACTTTGTCTGCGCTTAGAAGCGCGCAACGTTTTTCACTGCGTGCTTTTTAATGCCAAATTTATCATATATTTTTGGCGATATCGAAGGGAAATGTAGAAATGAATGTGTCTCATGCATGCTTTTAGCATTTTTAGCTGCCATTTTAAACATACTTCGCATGTCTCAAGGTTTTCTCATGGGAATTTATGAAGTAATGAAGTGCCTGCAATTTTCTGGTGATTTTTAGCAGATTTTTCAAAGAAATTTTAAAGGTTTCCTGGTGGCAAATGCACTTTTAAATAAATTAAATTGGAGTTTGCAATTTATTAAGAATAAATTAAACTAAAAATAGTAATGGTAATGAAAATGCATTAGAAAGTCTTGTCAAAAATAAAAAAGCCTCTAGATAAACTGGGTTAACCTATGCTAAAAATAATTTGCATTCAATTCTTTTTATAGAAACCTTGTAAAATCCAAAAATAATGAAAAACTTAAAGATTTTTCATTCCTTCCGCTCCTCTTCCAACCTTTTTCGTATAACAAAACATTAAAGTATATTTATTGACTGCAACAGCTCGAGAGCTTGATGGCTTTACAATCGTTTCCAGCTCAAATGTAGTTATAAATATATGTAGGAAGAAGGGGAGACTTGGGGGATGGGGGGTGCTTATGTGGTGTGGGTGTAAGCGTGTGTGTGTGTGTGCTTACCTGTTTTCTTTTTCACTGTTTGCTTTGGCCAACGGAAATTTATTGATACTCAACGGGAAATAAAAGCATAAAAAAAGAAAAATGGAAAATGACAACGAACAAAAAAAAAAAAATAAAATAAAAATTTATATAAAAAGGGAATTTCCACACTGTGAACTGCGTCAATGTGGAAAATGAAATGACTGCAAAAGAAGGGAAAGGGAAGGTACGGCATGCGTTGTGGGGGGCAACTCTGCTGCTGCTGCTGCTAGGGTTGCCATTGCTTAAGCATTTGTCAACAAAACGTTCGCAATTTAACAATTTTCACTCCGCGCACCGTTGGCTTTTTATAGTTCTTGATTTTATTTACTATTTGTTCGTGTGTTTAGAGAGTGCGAGAGTGGGGGGACAAATAGAGAGAGCGAGAGAGAAAGAGGAAGATGGAGGAGTGGAGGAGAGCTTGCTAGAGCGAAAGCGTAGAGCGTAAACTGTAAATTGTGTTGCTGCAACAGAAATTGGCTTCATTTTTATTGGCATTCTTTGCTGCTGCTGTTGCTGGCTTCCCACCCTTCTGCCCCTCCCACTTTGCCCCTCTTTGTTCTACCTGGCCAGGTGTGTTGCTTACGTGGTGCTGCTGCCAAAAATGTCTCCAGACAGTCTGTTGCCTTTGGAACTCTTTTCAGCAGCCTCTCACTTTGTAGCAGCCTCCGCCTTAGCCTCTGCCTTCCTTCTTGTGTCCTTCTTACTCCCCTCTCTCTCTCTCTCTCTCTCTCCCTCTTGCTGGGCGTGTGTATTTGCTCACGTAATTCCCTAATTAAATACTTAAATTGTAATTGCTTTCGAACGTTTCATGACACGGACCCAGGACACGCGGCCACGCGGTCAGAGCGACAGAGAAAGATAGAGAGGGGGAGAGAGGGAGAGGAACATACGCGGTAGTCAGCTGCCGTTGTCGTTGCCGTTTTGTGGCCTCCGCTGTAGCTCAAATGATTCCAGGACTTGCCTTGGCATCATTAAAACGCGCACAGGTAGCTCTCGCACACACCACACACACACACACACACACACACAGAGAGACGGGCACACAGACAGGCACATATGCCATGCGACTTGTTATACACGAGCTACGAACGTACGTAGAGGCGTCTTAATGATATAGCACACACACGGGCAGACAGACACACTCTCTCTCTCTCCCTTCCACACGACACACGTGTTGCGGTCTCCGATTTCAGTTTTTGCTGCAAGCAAATCGCAAATAGAGAGAGGGATAGCGAGCGAGCGAGACAGAGAGGGAAGAGCTTAACTAATGACAACGTCAGCTGGGTTTGAGTTTGATCCACACAGTTTGAGTTTCTCTTTATGATATAATATGCAGCTACACACACACATACACACACACACACACGCACACACGCGCACCCACACAGCGAAGCGTGCCAGCCCGCATGCTAAACGAATTTAAATATAGATTTCCACCACGTAACATTGGCTATGCGAGGACCCTCTCAGGGTCCCTCCCTCCCCCCACACAGCATTAGAGAATCGAGTTAATGAATCCATAAACGAGCAAAGTTGACGCCATTAAAGCTGGCGATGCGCGGACTTTAAAACAATTTGTACGAGTTTAGGTTATGTTGGAAGTTTACCACACATATCGTATATAGTAGACATGATCTGAGAACATTATTTTTTTTAGGGGAGAGAAGTTGATAAAGTATACTCGGATAGATTAATACTTTCAGAGTAATTTGTGCAAAGTTTTTTAAGTGCGGAGTAAGGCAGGAAAGTTTACGTTTTTATAGCACTTTTATGGCATGATATTATATGGCATAGATTATAGCACGCACATGAAGTTGCATGTGTGCATTCTAAACATTTTATAGCACTTTTATAGCATAGTATGTTTAGCTTTGCAAGTGAAAATAGTGCGTCCTTACACAAGTAAAGAAGTTCGCATTGAAATGTAAGAAAACAGAGCTATCTTCGTTTAGTTTTGAGTTTTATATCAGATTTATGTCATGATCTGCTAAACCTAAATATTATAGCAGATTTATGGCATGAACTGTTAAGCCTTTAATTACTGCAGTTGCCATCTAAAGCGCATTTGCTGTGCATAAACAGGAAATCAAAAGTTTTTTTGTTTTTATAGCATTATATGATTAACTTTTTAATCACAATTTGTTTGGCTTTTAATGCACAATTACAAATTGCCATAAAACATTTAACAGCTTGTAATTATTGCCGAGATAGTGCGTACTATATGTTTTATTTGCCCGGCATCAGCTTAAGTTGCCACCTTGATTTATGGCGACATTTTTTTTTTTTTTTGCGTTTGCCTGTGGTAAATCTGTAAAAACATGTTGAAAGCATTTATCCAGTAATGTCTGTCTGCTGTGCGGAGCTTTGCTACGCTTGTGTGCGTTTCTCCCACTCGCACTCACGCGCTCACGCTCTCTCTCTCTCTCTCTCTGTCTCTCTCTTTGTGTCTACCTTCGTCTTTATATCTGGGCAATTCCATTCGATGCACGTTAAGCTATATAAGTCATCACTTTAATTTAATTGTGCGCGGCTAAGCTGGCCGCACTTACGAGGCGAGGCACGCCCCGCCTCCTGCTCCCTCCCCCCCTCTCTATACCATACCTTCCCCTACACACACAGAGGGGCACGTGGAAAGTGGCTGTGTATTGCACATACGCCGGGTATGTCCTGTTGGCCACGTTTTTATGTGCTTTTAAGTGCGCAATTAAAGGTCAATTGCAGTCGAAGGTGGCCCCAGAAGTATGCTATAAACTCTACAAAAACACACACACTCACAGAGACACACACACACACACGACACTCACTGCTTGTTCTAATTGATATTTGAACAGTTGTCGTTGAGCTCAGCAGGCGCTTCCCCTCAATCAAATCAAATCATTTTTGGTGTATTTTTTCTTCAGTGTCGTGAAATTTTGCTTTCGATTTCGACACTGAAATACGCTACACACACACACACAGATACATACACACACACAGACGCGCCGTATACACACACACGCATGCCGGACTCTACGCCAGAAGATGATGGCACCTTGATAGAATTCAAGGCCGGCCGCATGAAGAATGCCGATAAAGTTGTTGTGCCTGACGAGCGAAAGGGTCTCATCTTCATCAGGCAAGATGAGTCGCAGAATCTGCACTTCTGCTGGAAAGATCGGCGTGTGAGGGGCACTGAATTGGATGTGGTCGTGCAGCCGGGTAGTGTGGAATTTCATCGGATCGAATCGTGCAAAACGGGGCGAATATATGTATTGAAATTTCGTCATACTTCGCGTCGCATGTTCTTCTGGATGCAGGATCCGCATCATGAACTGGATGATGCTATTTGTGCCCGTGTCAATGAGCTGTTGCGTTCCCATGAAGATGATAATCCAAAGACGGTGCAGGCATCGCAGGGAGGGGAGCTACCCAAGCAGCTGAGCCGAGAAAATCTCTAGGAATTGCAATAGAGGTAGCTAAATTGCGTGTATATTTTCATGGAAGGCCAAAATAAATCATCTGTGAGGGTATTGAAGATATTGCATGAATTTAAGCATATTAAGGTGTCATATGTTATATGGCACAGGCGTCATATGCATTATAATCAAGTTAAGGTTGTCGGATGATGTCTTAATGCTCTAAATAATTTTATTTTTTATGTTTTTTTTAGCGTTTCTATGTGCGAGCTGTCATACGCTGTCATACTCTACCATATATGTCGCCATATAGATAACATATGAATTGTCCAATGAGCCAACTTATAGTTTTTAGTATTCATAGTATTTAGTATTTGGTATTCATTCATACGATGCCATATATTACACATATGTTGTCATATTTTGCCATACTTGGACCATATGTCGTCATATTGATGTCAAATTATCTTTTTAATCGAACCTTTTTAGTATTCAATATTTTTAAAATGTCATTTGTTGCCATATATTAATCATATGTTGCCATATGTTGTCAGACTTAGCCATGCTAAGTCAGGGCTTTGCTACGGTATGACTCAACGTATATATAAATGTATGTATGTCAACACTTTGACATAAGCTCATTCGAGCTGTCAGACTTGAAGCAGCCAGCATATTATACCTTTATAATCGATTTTACGACAACTTTGATAGCATTAAATTATCGTCAGTCGCGTAGTTTTTAGACGACATATGTCAGCTAACATACGATAGACAGACACGTCTCTTTCTCTCTCTCTCTCTCTCTCTCTTTACCTCTCTGTTTTCTTGCTTTCCCAATATAAGGACAGAAATCAAAGGAAACGTTTCTGTTCGATGATGCATTCCAGCTTAAAACTACGAGGGTCGTTTGATAAGTCCGTGACTTTTTGTATTTGCCGCGCACCTGCTCTAAATACAACACTGCTCCTGTCAGCAGTTATCGATTAACAGCTGACTGTAAAATTTTGAGAAAGCTGCGTTTTTTGGTTTGCGTTTTATTGGCATTGAAAGCAGACGATCTCGATCTCCATTTTCGTTAAAATTCACGAGATCGTCTGCTTTCAATGCCTATAAAACGCAAACCAAAAAACGCAGCTTTCAAAATTTTACAGTCAGCTGTTAATCGATAACTGCTAACAGGAGCAGTGTTGTATTTAGAGCAGGTGCGCGGCAAATACAAAAAGTCACGGACTTATCAAACGACCCTCGTATTTTGAGGGCCTTGAGAAAACCTGCTTTCAATGCCTATAAAACGCAAACCAAAAAACGCAGCTTTCTCAAAATTTTACAGTCAGCTGTTAATCGATAACTGCTGACAGGAGCAGTGTTGTATTTAGAGCAGGTGCGCGGCAAATACAAAAAGTCACGGACTTATCAAACGACCCTCGTATGTAACGGCAGCAAAAAATGCAATAACTGCCTCAAATTGTGCCCTCTCCGCTCTCTCAGTTTACGGCTCTTCCCTATTCAAGCGTAAAGAAAGAAAGAAAGAAGTTACGAAGATAAATGAGATGGCATAAGTTAGACGACAACTCGAGCACGAGACGTGCAAAGGAAACGACTGACTAAAAAATAAAACACTTTGAACTGATATAAAAGTCAACGAAAAAAAAAAAAAAAGAAAACAGCTGGAAAATAAAAGAAAAACTACAGCGGAAAAAGTCAAGTTCAAATTGACGAATTCGGGTTGCACTTCAGTCATGTATTGAGGGGTATAAATAGAGAATTTGTAGGAAATGTAGGGAATATATTGAGAAAAACATATGAAAGGCCTAGTAAATGCAAATATATTGATATTAATTATACTGTAGTAAAGATATTTAGTATAATTTAGTAAGTATTCTTAATAACACTCAACTGATAAGAAAATTTTTAAAAAATTTAATATGCAGGTTAGTTTTGAAAAATATCCTTAAAAACTTTAAATAAAACAAGAAAAAAATAATAGTAATTGTTGAAGAAAGTATATTGATATCAATAGAACAAGAAACTATAACTTATATCTATATATATTCCTCACTCATCGCTCAATACCATCGAAATACCTTTTTACTGCCAGAGTATTTCGAAAAATAATGGAAAATTTTGCAAACAAACAAAAAAAATAGTTGTAAAGTGCAAGTAAGCTAAAGGGTTGGGGCTCGTGCTATGCGTTCGAACAGTGCTACAGCAGCACAGCGCCAAGGGGGTAGCAAGGAGAAGGGAGGCACGTGACGCAGGGGAAGTGCGCTTGCATTGCGACAGCAGCAAATTTTGTTTTTTGCTGCGCATCATTTGCGGACGCTTTTTGCGCTTTGCTTTCAGTTTTTTTTCTGTGTTTTTTATTTGTGCTTTTTTGCCTTTTTTGGTATTTTTTGCTGTCTGTTGTTGTTTTTTACCCAAATGAAACTAAGTGAGTGGAAGCATTGTGGGCACGAGGGGGAGAGAGGGCGAGGCTTAAGTTGGGGCGTCGCTTTTTGCGATAAAAATATGTCTAAAGTGCTGGAAAATGCGAACGCAGCGCGCGCAGCACAAACAGAGGGAAAATTTTTCGTGCATGCCAAAAAGTAGACAAGGAAAAAATGTGTGTTGCGGGATGGACAACAACGAGATACCCTAAGAAAGGTTGTTTAAAATTCTAAATATGCAAAAATTTGTTTATGCATGAAAGTAGGCTACAAAAAAGGATTATGAATGTGGATACCCTGTAAAAAATGTATTCTCTTAAGAAATGTTGCTTATAAAAGAAGAGAGTTAGATTTATGAGGTGCTTAAATCCAATTAGCCTTCAAATTATTTTTCTAACAATCCAAGACTTGCTTCTGTTCATGCAGTTGGCTGAGCTTGTCAAATGTGGTTACCATTTTACAGGGTATTAAAGGCAAACACCGAAATTGCAGGGCAAATTGTTGCATAATGAAAACGCTTGAATTGCAGCAAGTGGAAAATTGTTGTTGTTCTGTTTGATTTGGGCCAAAAAGGCACTTACACACGAGCACGCACTCACAGATACACTCACACAAATACACTCACACAAATACACTCACTCAAATACACTCACACAAACACACACACACATGCTAACAGTCAGTGGTTCCCAGGGCGTTTCCTCAGTCATTTACAACTTTTGTCAAAATGCAAACGCATTATTAGCTGTAATTTACTTGATTAGGTGTGTGTGTGTGAGTGAGTTCCTGACTATATATATGTATATGCATGTGTGCGAGTGTGTGTACGATGATGCATCCGGAGTTTTGGGCACTGCCAAATGGCAATAACTTTATGACCAAAATATCCGCAAAGAGATTTGCTCAGTTCACTTTGGCCCAGTGCCAAAGTGGCAGCATGAGGCATCCGCTGTCGCCTCCTCCGCCCGTGCAGCGCTGGGCGTGGCAGTCCAATAATGCCGGCCAGCCAATCAGCAAACAGCTGCAGCAGCTTTTACGATAGTTCTCCCCATCCAAAAACTTTGGCAATTGCCGAGGCAGAGGCTCTAATTGAAATTCGCCAAACGACTTGTGCCGTGCGAGTTCCTCTTATTTTTTTTTTGTGTTTTTCTGTTTTTTTTGTTTTTGTTGCCCAGTTATTCAAACCAATTGATCCAGTTGTGCAATTTTTTACGACTTTCCATGCTGATGTCCTTTGCTTTTCGCAGAACTAGTTCATTGTGTTCAGCTTCCGCTGCTTTTATGTTGTTGTTCAGTTTTCAATCGGCTCAAGCCGAGCGATGCGATTTAAAAAAAGCAGCTGAATAAATTTGTGAAATCAAAGTTGATTGTATTGAGGGTGTTTTATTTTTTTCTCTTCCTTGATTTATTGCGGCATTTTTATGCGGTGTGTAAGTTAATTAGTAAAGTGCAGGTACAGTTAAAAAGTGCAATAAATTTATTATTAGCTCTTGAAAGCAATTTATCGATGAATCTAGCGAATTAAAGAAGCTCATGTGGTTATGTTTTCTACATTATGGAATAGTTTGAGATTGATATTAAACATTTAAACTTTGTATATATATATTATAAAAATATTATCATATATGACGATAGTTTAAGGATTACTTAAGCGTTTTTTCAATCAGTCTTTATCGATAGTACATAGTGATGAGAGTTTAAAAGTTACTCAATCTTATACAGAGATTTTATTTGGGAATTGATTGAGAGCTTGAGATTAAAGAAGTATTGCTTATGCTCTGTAATGTATACACATCTCTCAAGCTACTCAAATAACTACTGCGATTTTGCGAATACTGACTATCGATAGTAATTGGTGGTGAGAATTTTTAAGTAACTCAATTTTCTACAGAGACTTTAATCGGAATCAAGTTAAAAGATTCTCAAAGAAATATTCTTGGTAGACATCCTACAATCATCTCAAATAAATTAAGCGGTTGTTTAACAAGTCTTTATCGATAGTAGCTGGTGATGAGAGTTTAAGAGTAACTCTACTTTGCACAGAGATCTTTTTCGAGAAGTGGTTAAGTGATTCTCAAATATTTATTCCTTGTTAGCTGTAATTTACACACATCCAACAGGAAACTCAAATCACTAAAGCGAATACTTGGCTGGTACTTATCGATAGTACTTAGTGTTGTAAGTTTCAAAATAATTCAACTTTGTACAGCAATTTTAAACAGAAGTTGATTAAGAGATTCTTAGAGAAATATTTCTTGTACACAACTCACCAGCAATTTAAGGTTTCTCTCTGCACAACAACAACCTCAAGATTGCATCTAATAATCGCAATCAAAATCAAAATTGCTCATTTTCACGGTGTTCATTAGGCACTCGATGTGATTAATCCAAGTGTTATTGTCGGCGTGAAGGCGTCAAGGCGTCAAGGCTTTGCTGATTAGCTGCACTTGTGAGCAGTAGTTTCCTTTCTCTCTCCCTCTCTCTCCTTCTGCCTCTCTCTCTCTCTCCTTCTCTCTCTCTCTCTCTCTCTGGCTGTTTCCCTCAGTTGAGGCAATTTGCCACGTTGGCATTAACGAACAAGCTGCAGTTCTTGGCTTATAAAATGTGCCGGCAGCAACAGCAGCAGCAGAGACTGCGGCAATTTCTGTTGCCACATTTGGCTTAATACGTTGGCAACATAGCGTAGAAGAAGAAGAAGTGCGATTAAAATTACTTAAAACCAGCCAGCAATAAACGTGGAGCGAAGGGCAAAGTGCGCAGGGTTGCAAGCAGCTTAAATATGCCGCTTATTGATGCCGCACAGCAACAGCAGCAGCAACAACAAGAAGCTAAAACTTTGCTATGTGGATATGGCTGCTTAGCACATGCCCTGGCACCTTGCGCTGCCCTGCCTTACCCCCCTCTCCCCTCTCTTTATGCTCCTTCTTTTCCTGACATTTGCCCCCTCAGCTGCTGCTGCCACTGCTGCTGCTGCTGCTGCTGCTGCTATGTGTGTTGCATACTAATTTCAAAAATTTGCCATTACATCTGTACTTTGCACTGTACACAGCATCCTCTCCCCTCGCTTTACTGGCCACTGTGCCCCCTCCTTCACCCCCCTTGTGAGCCACGTCTCTGCCTAAAACACGTTCTCACATACAATTGGCGCAAATGTAGTTTGCTCTGTATTTGAGCTTGATTATCAACAGAAGTTGCCAGCAACAGCAGCAGCAGTGGCAGTGGCAATAACAACTAAGCAACAAAAACAACAAGACGTACAACAACAGCAACTACAACAAGTAGGTACAAGAACAACAAGGCGACACAAGTCCAACAAATTGTTGGCATTTTTTGTAGTCAAAGGTGAGGCGAGAGTGACAGAGAGAGAGAGCGCGTCTTAACTGCACATGGCAGACACGCACACTTCACACAGAGACACACAAACACACACACACATATGTGTATTATACACACACCTACAGACATACAAACTTTCTGTTGCATGCTACACACAAAGCAAATTTCCATACGCAGCGCACTGCAAATAAAACTTTTGGCCAAAAAGGTTTCCATTTGCCTTTCGCTTGGCTTTCCTCACACTCTACGCACTCTCTCTCTCTTCCGTGTTCCTCTCTCCCGCTTATCAAAACTCTTGCTCTGCCCTCGTCTCTCAGGCGCCCTTGG
Source organism: Zaprionus africanus (assembly GCA_018151435.1). NCBI lineage: Eukaryota > Metazoa > Arthropoda > Insecta > Diptera > Drosophilidae > Zaprionus > Zaprionus africanus. Next base: position 7,019,515 of record JAECXB010000076.1, read on the forward strand.
GTTAATTGCCAAGTGTTTGAGTTGCAATAAAACTCAAAAGTGAAGGAAAAAACTAGAAAACTTTATTTTGTAATTCGAGAAATGTTACTGAGAATGTGTGAAAAGTCCATTGGCTTTAAAAGCAGCCAAAGAAAGTTATCAATAAGAAGTAGAGAAAGGCAGCAGTGTATAGGAAAATAATAATTAAATTACAAAGTAAGGAAAAGTGCACTCAAGATAGGAATACAATAAGCTGAGGGCGAGCAGGGAAAGGGAAGTTAAGAAAAAAGAAAAGGGCAAGGTTATTGAGAAGGAATTAAAACACTTCAATCGGCTTTAAATATTTTACTAAAATATAAATCTTCAATTATTTTAAAAACTCAAAAGATCAACAGACTGAAAAAAGTGAATACTAAAACGATTTTGTGCTGCAGTAAGCAACCTATTTTGCAACCTCTTTTAAATACTTAAGTACTTCAAGGAAAGAAAAATTGAGCAAAAGGTTATTCAGAAAAGATTTAAACATATTAATTGGCTTTATATGTAATATTTAAAAATAATATATATATTCACTTATTTTGAAGACCCTTAAAACAGACTGCAAATTGTGAGCACTTAACCTAGTTTGTATTGTAGTTAGCAACCTATTTTGCAACCTTTATGAAAAACAAAACCTCAGTGGTCGAATTGTTTGCCTTTTAATAAAGTAATAATTGTTTTTCAAATGTAAGAAACTTGAGAAGCTACAAAGGCAAAAGCTACAAACAAAGAAAACTAAGGCAAACAATAAAAAACAAACTAGAAATGAAGCAAGAGATCAAACTGCAAAAGCAGCTGGAAAACCCGGAGTGAAATGTGGCTTTTAAAACGCATTTTGAGCTGACAGAAAAAGAGATTTATCACAAGGCAAGCAAGTCATACGCACACACACACACACACACGCACATACAGTTACGCATAGATACTTCCTCTAAGCACGTGTCATAATTGTCAATGTCAAGTGTGCCGAGGGTAACCAGAAGCTTAACAAGACAAAAGACACAAAGCTGGTTGACCGCATCTGCACGGAAAACATTTATGTACATTTGTTTATGTATGTGTGTGTGTGTGTGCATGTATTTATGCGGATATTAAATCTAGTTATTCGGTGAACGGAAGTGCGCCATCTTTAAGGCTGAGGAAAAATGCTTTGAAGTTATCGAGAAACTGGACTTGACATTGTCGCATAAAGGAAACGTCGCTAGCCTCAAGCATATCCTGCAGACAGCCAATCGACAGACAGAGAGATAGATAGAGGGAGAAAAAAGAACTAGATATAGAGCGGAATAGAGAGATGAAGAGAGGGGGGAAGAGGGAGGAAAAAAGAGCAACTTGGATATGGAGTTTGCAGGCTGCGCTTGAGCAAATATAATGTCTGCCTGGGGACGCAGTGGAGAGATCTGTCAGTGCAGGCGCCGAAAACTATGCAATAGTTGCCAAAAAGTCTGCACCCCATTTCCCTAGCCTACCCCACCCCCCCTCCGTTCGTCTTGCCGGGGCCATAAACGTATCCGCATCCGTATCCTGGCCTAGTTCACAGTGTGCGCCTCGGACAATAATTCAGGGCGTCCGGGCGCAAACTCGAATAAAAATCAAATAATGGCGCAAAGTGCACACTGAGAAAAATAATACCAAAAAAAAGGAAATACACCAAAAATAATGGCATGTGCAAATGTACAATAATAAAATGGTTCGCCTGCTCGGCTCTCCTTCCCCCTCTCTCTCTCTCTCTTCCTCTTGCTCTGCAGATAAGCTGCGAAAATTTCGCCAAAAAGTCGGTGGAGAAACAAAAAATAAAATAATAGAAAAGTTAACCCAGTTTTTTGGGGCGCAATGAATAAAATTTGTGCTTAGTTTTGTGTCGCAGTTTTCAGTTTTCTTCCAGCTCCAGTCCCCAATCCTTGAAGCCTCTAGGCGCCAGAATGAACTATTTTTTTTTTTGCATACTCTTGCAGAGGGTATATTAGTTTTGGCCGGGAGTTTGTAAGGCACCTAAGGAGATATCTTCAACTCTATGTTTTATATACTGACACGGCAATAAAAGGGGGGCAATTACGGACAATCGGACAGATAGAAAAACATGTCTAGTTCGACACCCGCCAAAATTCCTTCTTTAATTTCCATGGGTACCTTTGCTATATAATTTTATGCATTTATATATATAGGCACTCCAATATACTTCCACAATCTACCTATCAATTTACTACTCTTATATCTCTCCTAGTCCATCTACCATACTTTACATGCCATGGCATCAACTAATTGCTTAGGCACTTATTCAAATGTCTAGCCAACAATAAACATCAATTATTTCGAACTTTTTAGCTTACGTTGCCCCTCCCCTACACTTCATACTCTATAAAAATTCCAAAATTCACCCAAGTTGTAATGCAAACAACAACTGTAACTTCGTGCTATAGTTGGAGAACTTTTCGCATTGCTGCGTGTTGTGAAATGTGCAATTGATAAATGTAATTAATTTAGAATTTGAAGTGGGCAAACGCAGAAACCAAAAAACCAGAAACCGAAACATTTGCCAAAAAATGTTTGCCGCCAACCTCGAGTCGAGACGAGTCTCAGTTCCAGGCACGAAAAGTTCAGTCCATGCATATTTCACGGCATTCCAGATTATGGCTTAGGGCAACAAAGCAACAAGGGTGCGAAAGAGAGACCGAGTAGAGAGGGGAGGTAGGAAGGGGAAACAAATGCTGACAAATAGGAGCAGCTGTGTCCGGTACGCAGCGCACAGTCCCAAACCGAAGCGTACCAAAAAAAAAAAAAAAAAAAATGAAAAGGAAACTGAAATGGAATAAGCCAGATTTGGCTAACAGTTTATGTGCTTGTGCTTGCTGTGGTGGCGAAAAGTTATTGTTTGGAAGCTAAGAGTGCGATTTTTGGGCTATCGATGGTATCGATTATTGGCTGTCAATCGGTTTTTGTGCTTTTACAGTCGTATCTTAATAGTTTTATCGATAACAGCTTACAATGCAAGTTGAACGACTTCTAAGAGTAGAATGCCGTTTATAATTGTTTCGCCTTTTGATAAGATGTAAAATATTTATTTGTTATCGATATTTAACGAATAATTTATGAACTTTTGAAGAATTTAATAAATTTAATTATTGATAATTTAGTTATTTAGTGGCCAAACTGAATAAGTTGACGAAATAGCTTCCTTGATGAACTCTCACTTTAGTTATCAAAATTATACTCAGTGGTTTTTATCGATTGATTACGATATTAACATCAACTATCGATTGCTGCCAATATTGTGAAGTTTGCAGTAATGAAACACCCACTCCCTATGCAACAAAAGCTATCAAAATGGTCATTAACTATCGATTGCCATTAGCTATCGATAACTACTGGTCATTATGAACACTCAACGCAGCCAAAACATGCAACTTAGCGTTGTAGTGAGTAACTTAATACGATTAGCCCACATATAAGCAAGGAGAAGAGGGAGTAGAAGGATGGCAAGCGAAATGGAGGCACTGTAGATAAGGGGAGGGGTGGGTCAACGGGTCCTGCGGCAAATGAACATGACACAAGTGCATTTAACAAATTAAAATAGTAACCAGAACGAAGCGAGGCGACCCCCGATGCGATGCGATAATAAAGCTGATGATGATGCCCGGCATGTGTGTGCGATAGGGTTACGGACATTTCGCTCCATGGCCATGTCTATATGTTGTTGTTGTTGTTGCTGATGTTGCTGTTGTGGCTGCTGAAAATGAGCAGCGCTGCACAGCAATGGCAATCCAAGCCGGAACTGACACGCACAAAAGGATATAAAACATTCACTAATAAATTTCATATTTATGTACGGACATTTTGCCGGACAAACATGCCAAGGACATGGCACACAGAGACATGTATCCGTAGTCCAGCAGCTTCAACCGGAGCCGGAGCCGGAGCCGAAGCGGGACCTGAAGCCGTAGCTGGAGCGCTGAAAATCAACGTGAAATTGCACTTGGTTGGGGGTCGCCTCCCAACAGTCGGACTTCCTCCCATGCCTGCCTGGCTTGTGTGGTAGGTGGTCGGGGCTGGTTAAGTGGGCGTGGCCATGAGGCTGGCAGGAGGACAAAACCGTGCGGTTGGCAAAACAAACAGCGGGGTCGATGGGTTGACATGGGCACGATGGCGAGGATGGCGGCGGCGGCGTCGCTTGAAATCACAGCAGGACATAAAAAGGATGCGTGGCAATAAAAATAAGCGAAAAGCAAACAAACAAACAGACAGAGACGACAGAGAGGACGAGACAGACAAACGAACGGACGGACGGACGGAAAGGCAGACAGTTAGTGACAGAACGCAGCAGCAGCGACAACTGTCGTGAAGAAGAAGGAGAGAGAAGGTGATTGGGGTCTCACAGGTCACAATTTTACCTCTTCTCTCTGTCTCTCCAACCACACCAGAGCCAGCGAGCCGCATATAAATATAAATATGAATACAAAAATATTCTTAAATTCACACATGCACAGCCAAGTCAATTAGTTGATGGCACACAACGGGACATCAGCAACACGGCCGCGCATAACCTCAATTGATCTATCACGCCAACCGATTTGTATTGTTTGTTTACCCCCAAATTCGCAATAATAATTCACAAAATTATGCGTTATCAACTAATTAGAGTCGACAACACAAAAGCCCCAAAATAAATTATATATGATTTCAATCGCAAATCAATTTAAGGACAGCAAAACTCGATTGTTGCATACCCTGTGGGGTGCAGTTCAATTTCAAGCTATATATGTATGCATAGAATATATACTGATAGTTTTTTAAATCCATAGAAGCAAAAGGCAGTTTTGGTTGCGCAAATTCAATATTTGTTTGTCTACAGGGTATATTTGCGTACATCAGGAACTAAGTAGACGGACGCACGGACACACGGACACACGCACGCACGCACGCGAGGCGCGCACGTTTGCAATTGCATTAAATTTGTGGTCACGCTTAAATTATGCATATTTATCGCATATCAGGGCAAATTATCAATAAATGTTTTCAATAAAATGCAATGTGCTGAATATTTTTGCTTTCATATTTATCAATATTATTTTTATTTTGTTGTTTTTGTTTTCTGTTTTCTGTTTTTTTGTGCCTCGCTTTATATAATTATTATTTAATTTATGTGCATGCTAAAGGGTATGCTAATTGTGTGAGAGTGTTTGTGATGCATAATTAAATTTCTGCCGAGTGGACAAAGAAGTGAAGACATGGCGAGGCAGGGAAGGGGCGGAGCACAGACAATTCAATTGAAATCGTTAGAGTTTCGTGAAGTGATTAAGAATATATATAAGTTTGGTAAAAAGGAGAGGGGATATGCATGCATTGAAGAACGCGCATGAAATATCTCTCAGCTCAAGTCTTATCGTAATAGATTACAATAAATTTATTTACAGATTAAAAAAAAAAAAAAATAGTAGAAGTAAAAAAAGACAAGCAAACTTTATTTATATGCCCTATAATAAGGCAAAACATCAATGAAATAACTTTTGATGCATGTGAAAAAAAAAAAAAAAAAAAAAAAAAAACTGTATATATAAAAAGCCATAATTAATAATAAGTATTAAAAAGGGAAATAATAGAAGTGAAAAAGGCCTCAAAAAGTTAATTTAAAATGCGCAATTCCATATCAAGTTACAGCTCGCTCGCCTTTTTCTATATTCCTCTACATTGTTGCCAAACTTTACCATTCACGCTGTAACAACTCATTCACCCCCAACGAAATCGCTGAGTATTTAATTTTCCCTCCTCCACTGAGATAATTGTTTTCATTTGTCTCGCGTGTTGTTTTTTTATGCTTCCTTTTGCTTTTTAATAATGTGCAAATTGTAAATTTATGTTTTTACACATATTTCATGCAAAATTATAAAGCATCTGTCGAGCACTGTATTTTTTTTCTGTTTTGCCTGTTGAATCTGAAAATGTTTGCTTTACGGGTTATTAAACTAATAGAAATTTAAAACCAAGCAGAAATATCGTTTGCAAAATTTGATTTGTCAATGTTTTAATAGAAAATGAAAATACTAATGAAATCTATGCAAATATATACCATGCATTATACATACATATCTCCGTATCAAGTTATGCGCTGGAATTTTTGCCGCATTGTCGTTGAGTTGTTTTGGAGTGGGGAAATTGAATATATATCACGAATGGCGGGCAATCAAGAGAAGAAAAACATTGGCAAAAAATACCGTGAATAGAAATTTAAAGGAATTCACGTATATTTTGGTATTTTTAAAGGCAATTCAGCTTTAAATTTGGCGAGTTGATATAATGTTAGAGAAATGTGCTTATATATGCTGTATATATGTTCTTGAAGAGCAAGACTAAATTTTCATTGAAATACGAGCACTCATTCCATTGTTCGTGTTGGGTTTCCATTTTCCTCAACTTTTTGCAAGCTGCTTGCCCTTTGAAGTCTTAAGATAAATTACTCATATTTAATACTTGAAAATATTTCCATTTTTAGACTTGAACTTGAATCGTATTTCGGAATTTGATATCATTGTTGTTGTTGTTGTTGCTGTTTTGTGTTTTAGTTTGTGCGCAGTTTGACAATTTGTCGAGCACTTCAAAAAGACATTTTACATTGTCAGATTTTCATTATTAATTGACATTTTGTTGGCTCAGCCAGACAGGGCCAAACTAGCGAGTATTGCCAATCTACCTCTCTCTCCCTCTCTCTCTCCCTCTCCCTCTCTTTGTGTATTTGCTTGACAAACTAACCGAGCTGTGAGCCCTGGTCCGTGTCTTGTCAATTTCGCCAGAGTTGCCAAAGTGTTTGCAAAAGTCAAACTCAAAGCTGAAGCACTTGACATTTAACGCTTCGGCGCGATGCATGACAAATTGTAGGTGCGAGGGCGGCAGTATACGGAGGGGGATATAGCTCCTTATAGAGACGACCATAATGCGGCACTTGAGTCTTCTGAAACGGAAACGGAAATCGACGCCGTAGCACATGCTATTTGCACAAGTTTCTTGATTAAACATTTGTGTTATGATATATGTACGTGTTCCCTCTCACTTGCTCACTGTCACTGTCTCTGTTGCTGTCTCTTTCCATCTCTATCTCTCTCTCTCTGTGTCATTCACTCTCTGTCTATGTGTACTTACAGTTTGCTTTGATTACTATTTACCGGCTGACTGCATCCTTTTAGCCGTTGCAGTTTTGATCCTTTAATAGAATATTTAATTTTAATTACAAACATTTGATTTCCCACTTCAGTCATGAGTGAGGGTGGCTTTAAAAATTCATAGCATATGTCTCGCTCCCTACATGCCACCTACCTACATACCTGCTTGCTTGCTCTACCTTTCTCTGTCTCTCTCGCTTTTTGCTGAATTTGCCTTGAATGGGAAGCGAATTGAATGCGTCTGCATGAAAGCAGAAAGCATTGCATAAGCCAAGCCGGGCAAGTTGAGCTGAGCTAACAGGCAAGAGGGGACCGGCGGGGGCAGCGGGATGTCAGGAAGCGTGAGGAGAAGAGCGAAAAGAGCGAAACGAAGCAGCAGCGAGACGATGAATGCTTTTGTCAATGCGACGCGGGACGATGAAATGACGAAATGACGCTGCGCCTTCACGTGCCTCAAGCGAGGGTCTATACAGAGTTTTATGTAGCTGGAAAAGTAGATGGGATTTTATATAAAATATGTATACTAAAGGATCTATCAGAAGTTAAAACATATAAGCTGAGTTTGGTGAAACTGTAAATGATTTGTATTTAAAACTTTGTAGTTAAAGAAATGAGGTTTAACTGATCATTTTATGAGTTACCTATGCTTAAATCTGTCACGGTTTTCTGTTTTTCTTGGTCTCTATTCATTTTTATATTTATTCTTTGTCTCTTGCTCAAGTTTCTCTGAATACGAACTCAAAAATCTGTCAAGCATCAAAACATTTAAGCTCAATTTGGGAAAACTGTAAATGATTTGTATTTTAAACTGAACTTATACTTTTGTAGTTGAGAAAATGAGGTTTAAATTTACTTTTTATGAGGTACCTTTGTGCAAGTCTGGCACCTATCCACATTCCTGTTCTTCTTACTCCTCATTTTTTATATATTTTACCTTTTACCTCAAAAATCTGTCAAGAATCAATACATATAAGCTCAAGTTAGATAAACTGTACATGATTTGTACATTTTAAAACATCCATTGATACGTTTTTAATTGACCAATTGAGGTTCGAAAGGTCTTTCTATAAGGTACCTATGCTCAAGTCTGTCACATATGCACATTTCTGTTTGTCCTGTTCTTCACACTTGTTAAACTTAAACGTTTTTCTTAAACTCACGTTTCTCCCCACTCCATCTCATCATTTCTTACTCTTCCTCCCTCAAAACCCTGCCATCACTTTCTTTTAAATAACTTCTAGAGCACCCCTCGCTAAAGTTAGTCGTGACACACTGTGTCGGTTGCTTTCTATGCTGATTTGTTGATGTTCGCAACTTGCACCTTACGTTGCAATCCTTTGGGATGATGTACTATGTGTGTGTGTGTGTGCGGAAGGGAAAGAAGGCAATGGTGGGCAGGGCGTGGCGTTCGTAGTCGACTCATAGCAATGACCTTAAGTTGCACTTGCCTGCACGTTAAAAAAAACTAACACAATGCAACAAAATGAAAGAGGCGAAAATGGAAAATGAAAAATGAAATAGCTTGTCTATTAACGCATTGCGCTTATGCTTTATTCATTTCTTTAGCTAACTGTACAAACTTTTTGCTCACTCTCACTTACTCTCTCTCTCTTCTCTTTTTCTCTTGCAGGTGAGTAACAAATTTTGGCACATTCAATTTGCACACACATCTCGCAATTTGCGCTGAGTTTTTTAGTAAGTAGCTGGGGGCAAAGGAAGGAAGAATGCGGAGCCCCAGCATAACCTTGACTTGAAAATCGATTCAACGTGTTTTGTTTGCTGTGAGTTTCTGTTGTGCTCAAGTGTGTGTGTGCCACCACCTCGCGCAGTCGCCAGTTTCATTTGTCAATGTGCAGCACGTACTCAATCTTCTGGCTTGTCAAACTTGCCAATGTTTGTAGCCAAACACCCCGAAAAAAATCTTCCAAAAACCCCCGAAAAAACCTAAAATAAAAGTAAAACTAGCGTGGAAAAGAAAAAAAAAAAAACTGTTGTTTGATGTTCCAGCGACTTTTGCAGCTTCTTATGAGGGTTGCGCACATGTCAGCTTGCCTTCAACCGCGATACGATATACGAGGGGGCTACGATTGTGGACGCGGACTGGGGTCTGTTTACATCCATCACACACTCAAACACACTCTCGCACTCACACACACTGACTACACATGTACAGCAGCTACTTAGCGTCAAACGTAGCTGGTGCTGCGTTGAAGAGTTTATTCGCCAATGTTATCGATAACAGGCAACATCGAGTTATCGAGAAATAAGCACGAAAGTGGACAGAGTGCAATCCTATTAACTGTTTAGAGCAGAAATTACCTGTCATTTTACTTTTTATAGAAATGTTTAGCAATGATTTCCATAGATCTAAAACCTTTTTAAAATCTATAAGCAAATAGGTCGTTGAAAATAGGTCGAATTACTGAAAAAAGGTTCTCATTGAATGCTACGAGGGTCGTTTGATAAGTCCGTGACTTTTTGTATTTGCCGCGCACCTGCTCTAAATACAACACTGCTCCTGTCAGCAGTTATCGATTAACAGCTGACTGTAAAGTTTGAAAGCTGCGTTTTTGGTTTGCGTTTTATAGGCATTGAAAGCAGACGATCTCGTGAATTTTAACGAAAATGGAGATCGAGATCGTCTGCTTTCAATGCCTATAAAACGCAAACCAAAAAACGCAGCTTTCTCAAAATTTTACAGTCAGCTGTTAATCGATAACTGCTGACAGGAGCAGTGTTGTATTTAGAGCAGGTGCGCGGCAAATACAAAAAGTCACGGACTTATCAAACGACCCTCGTATCGTAATGCATTTGTCAAGTAAGATATTAAGTTATCTATGCAGAGAAAGGATTTCCTATCAATATGCTCTATAGAATTTTTTTTAGTTTTAATTCCCATAGATCTTAAACCTTTTTAAAATCTACAAGCAAGTAGGTCGTTGAAAAAAGGTTGAATTACTAAGAGAAGGTTCTTATTGAATGCAATCGTAATGCATTTGTCAAGTAAGGTATTAATTTATTTATACAGAGAAGGAATTTCCTGTCAATATATTTTATAGAAATTTGTTTAGTTCTGATTCCCATAGATCCAAAACCTTTATGAAATCTACATGCAAATAGTTCGTTTAAAAAGGTCGAATCACTGAAAAAAGGTTATTTTTTTTAATGTTATCGTAATACATTTGTCAAGTGAAGGTATTAAGTTGTTTATCCCATAAGCACTGTGAGTGCAAAATTGAAGTAACATATTATACGATTAAACCGGATAATCAAACTACAAATGTAATTTGTTGTTCGTGTTTCGTGCGTGTCACGCTTTCGACTCTAGTGCTATGAAAATAATATTAAATTCATATGATTCTATTAGCAAAACAAACAAGGCCATAAACACAGACAAACACACAGACAAACACACAGACACACACACACACAAACGCACACACACTTACAGCAAAACACACAGAAGTGCTTGGTAATTGTGTATAAAATGCAGCAGCTAAAAATATCAGCATAGAGTTGTGTATGTACATTTTATATAACATATAGTCGAGAGCAGCTGGATATTGACTTGGGTGAACCAACTCGAGTGTGTGTGTGTATGTTATGCATGTCGGTGTGTGTGTGTACACATTCATTCACTCACGTAGCTCTTGAGCTCTCACTCAGCATCGAGAGCTGTTCCTTGTGCTGCTGGGCCCCATAACGAAATTACGAAGTTCCTAACTAAACAAGTTGCCGATACATAATAATGCACACGGAGGAAGAAGGTAGAGGGGGGGATAGCAGGGGCTTATACGCCATCGGCCCTGACTGGCTAAAGCTCTAAAGGGCGCAAGACAAAAAAGAGACACGTCAGCCAGTTGGACAGAGTCCATTTGACTGATGTGTATGGTCATTGAAACAGGCTCCAGCAGCTACCCTTCACGGCTTGACCCCGAAGGACCCTAGGTCGTCTACTCTCTGTCTCTGGTCAGCTCCAATCTTGCCAAGAGACCCTCTGAACTTCGTGTGTGTGTGTGTGTGTGCCTTTTACGCTTGAGTTGCTTTAATAATACAAATACACAATAAATAAACGTGCAAACGTAAAGAAGACCTTCAGAGTACAGAGCTTACGATATAGCAAATATTGCTGTCAATGATTCAGTAAATACTCGAGAGAGATAAATGTGTGGAATAAGTGCAGTGATTTATTTGTTTTACGATATACGATTTACGGTATTGGCTTACGATATTGGATTAACGATATTAGATTTAAAATTTCCAAAGAAATTAAATAAACTTTAAATGCAAAAGTAAGTCACTTAATTTGCAGTTTACGATATGCCATGAACTTCATATCGTATGCATACGATATTTGCAATTTTAAGCCAAATGAAAGCGTTCAATTTATATGCAAATTGCAAGGAAATGAGCATATTGTGCCTGAAAGTGCTTTATTTTTTTTTTCTTTATTTTCCATTTTCTCATAAAACTTTAATCAGCTTACGATATACAAAGTGGTCCTCTTATAATTATACGATATACGGAGTAAACTGACCTTTGTCACATACCTCCGAGAGCATAAATAGCATTGCTGTACACTCAATTGTGCAGGATTCTTGTTACAATATCGTATACGATATACAGACAAGACCAACGAGAAAGGCAGAAATGCCAATGCAATATGCATGTAAAACAGCACGTCAAGTAAGCCAACTTAAGTATGCCGCTTGGCAGTCACACACACACACACAATCGCATTCACATTCACATTCACATTCATATTCATATTCATTTGCCTGGTATTATTATTCGCTCGCCCCTTTCGATACTTCGTAGTCTACAAATGCCAATTATTTTCAGCTTTTCAGTTATAATTTACCAAGTGAACGCCTGCACATGGCATGGCTATTTTCGTTCCACTTACTGCTCTCCCTCTCTCCCACTCTCTCTCTCCTGCTCTGTCTCTGTCACAGTATAGTATATTATTGCTTTTGGTTTAGTTTATCAATTTTTTATTGTACACCATTTGGACATGTGCACAAATTTCCATTGTTCTTTGTCATTGGTGGATAATTTTGTGGGCGGGCAGCGCCAGCAGAAAATAATATCAATAATGTGCCCATTTCGCGTACCATGAAGTTTTCAAGAATAATTTCCATGCGATTAACCTACATAGAAAGTTTCTGCACACACACACACCCCCCACACACACACACGCACACACACACGCACACCCACACACAGTGTATGAGTATAGCATAATAGTCGCTTGTGGTTGAAGTGGAATTATTGATTGGTTTGTGAAAGCTTTAATTATTAGAGGTTTAAAATGGATTCACAGGCGTTTTGTTAGTTCAATTTCTAATGGCTTTATTTAACACTATAAACAACACTTTTAACAACACTATTAACCTATTTTATTTGCTGGAAATGTTATTTACTTAAAACGTAAAATTATTTACAGTTTTATTTGCAAAACTCACGTTGCAGTTTGCCCATTGCCTTTGTGCCTTAAATATGCAAATTCAGGTGTCATCTGTTTACATTTACCAACACTATCCGCCCTATTTTCACACGCTGTCATGCACCTGCTGTCGATTTTACTTTCCCTCCCCTTAAATTGCCTCATCATCTTGTACAAACAGACATGAGTACAACAACAACAATTTTGTGTCTTGCTGTTAACAATTGTTAACAAGCCTGTCAACTGTCCAAATTTACTCAACACTGTTTTCTGGTGTTGACCAATTTGGGCAGTTTTGATGTCACGAAACGTTTTACTTTAAGTGAATGAGAGGTTAATTAAGTAATTTCCATTCAATAAAACAAAAGGAGAGGAAAGGCAAACAATCGATTTGTGTGTTGTTGTTCCTGTTGCTGTACTTGTTGTTGTTTTAGTATAGGTTGTTGTTATTGTTCTTGTGCCTGTTGTTATTGCTGCTGTTCTTGTTGTTATTGCTGCTGTTGTTGCTTACAATTTGTTTAGTTGTCGTTCGATTTGCTTATTTTGCAATTTTTGTTTGCCCTTGCTCCGATATCGGCCCACTTTACGGACGTGCACGCGTCACAGTGTGTGTGTGTGTGGGTGTGTGGTTGTGTGTGTGGGCTGCACATGTCCCACAAATAACAACAAGAACAACAACAACAACAGCAGCAGCAGCATGTCGTCGGCCTGACTAACTGGCTGCTTTGGCTTAGGCTGCTGTCTCAGCTGTGCCACAACCTTGAGTCACAGGCACCCACACACACACACACACACACACACACGCACATATATATAGAGCATACTTTGTGCCACACACACACCAATACAAACGCAAGCTGTATGTAAATTTTGTATGCCTTGTGCCGCCTTCATGCCTGCCTGCCTGCCTGCCTGCCTGGTGCCTTCTGCCTTCGGGTGGTTATTGATTTTTGTTGCTCTTCGTGCTCTTCTTTTGTTGCTGTTGTTGTTCTTGTTTATTTCTGCTTTTCTCCCCCTCATTTTGTAATTCTTTTTTGTTTTTTTTTTGCTGTGCGCGCCTGAGCATTATTATTATAATAAAATCAACAACAGCAACAACGCTGTAAAATGAACTTGGCTTCCATGTCTCGACCATGTGTCTGCAGTCCACATACACCAGACACGCATACTACCACACACGCACACACCAACATACACACACACCAACACGCGAACACACTCCAACACACACTCACACACACGCAGACTGTGCACAGTTTACTTGCCAGGCGCGCCCCTAATGCAGCATGATTTAGCTGCAAGAAATGCTGTGGAAACGTAAGCTCTGTTGCTGCTGTGGTGAAAAACTGCCTGCTGAAAGCATGTGTATTTCATGTCCACACACAGGCAGTTGAAAACACAGTATTTTTAGCAGTTAAATGGTTAAGGTGCAAGCACAAGTCGAGTTTAGAATGCTCTTTTTACTTGTAATATAAATTTTCTCAAGAAATTTTGTATTTTGTTGGTATTTACTTCAGTATTTAGTGTTCTTTAAAGTTTTGCAGTGTTGCTAAAGTTACTCCAAGTCTAGATGCCAAATTTCATAACTGAAGCTGAACTAGTTCCAAAGATCTGACGATTAGTAAAGTATTTTATACTAAAAACAAGGTATTTTTAATTCTTTATAACTTCTTTTGCTTATGTATGACATTGACTAGCTGCCTGCCAAATATCATAACTGTACTCTTCCTAGTTCCAGAGAACTGGCAATAAGAAATATTTAACTTACTAAATTTATAGTATTTCGAATTCATAATTATAACCGAGTCTTTTTGAGGTATTTTCCACCTAATTGTCAAATTTTATGGCTGTACCTTACTGAATTTCAGAGATCTGACGATTAGAAATGTTATTCATACAAAATATACAAAATTTCAAGTTCTTATTTATAACTAAGTCTTATGTATGCTATTTTCTAGCTACCTACCAAATTTCATAACTTTACCTAAACTAGTACCAAAGATCTGATGATTAGAAATGTTATTCGTACTAAATTTTCAGTATATCGAATCCTCAAATAATCCTGAATTTTAGGTTAGGTATTTTCCAGTCACCCGCCATATTTCATGGCTGCAGCATAGCTAGTTTCCAGAGATGTGGCAGCTCTTTCGCTTGAGCTGCTGCAGACATTATTTTTCATGAGCCTTAACCCATGACAGCCCCCGTGTAACAACTGAATAGTTTGGGTTCTTATGCATGACAGCGAGTTCTCAATCAAAAGGAGGAACTACTTTTCCGCCCTCTTACTGTCAGTGCGCCCTCCCTCTCTATGTCTCCACATGTCTGCCCTGCTTCTTCTCTGTCTTTTATTGCATATTTCTATTAATTTAGTTAAAGCTGAGCAGGGTGCATGGGGCAAAGGGGCACGGAGCAGGGGGCACACAGGCATCGGTGGCATCACACGCGCAGCGGCAGCTCATTAAAGCGCCTCGCATCGCGCACAAACTTGTAATTTCAATAACTCAGTTTCAGTGCCAGCGCCGAGAACGTGCTGGGTCTCCACTGCTTGCTCTTGCTCGCTCTCTCTCCCTCTTTATCTCTCCCTTTCCCTCTCTCTTTGCTTCTTCCCCTCGCACTTTGAGTTGCTCCTTTCCTTCACTGTAGTTTGCGAGTTTTGCTCCAATTTTCAAAGCATTATGCTTATGAGAATTTATGTAATGGCATACGAGGCATACCCTCACACACACTCGCACACACACACACATGCCAGCACACATACTCACACATGCCACTGCTTGGCACCCTGTTGTGTTGCCCCTGCCACTGTGTGCCGCAATTAGTTGAGCATGATAAAAATGCTGCCCAGTCGCAGTTGTTGCTCCTTGTCCGGCAACTGCCCCGTTTACCAGCTCATTTGGCGCGATTTACCTTCTCACACACACACACAATCACACACACACACATACACACATACGAAACACACTCGCACACCCCTTGCTTAATTTATATATGCATCGCAGCCACTCATGTAGTTGCCAATATCGTTAACAACTTTGTTTCGCCTCTGCCCACAGGAAGTTAGAAAAAAAGTGAGAGTGTGCTTTGAGTGTTTGCGGGTAGATACCCTGTAAATGGAGGAAAGAAGATGTGTAAGACTTGGCAATTTAAGAAGAGCTTAAGGCACTAAAAAATAAAAATTAAATGTGCTGTAATCAAACAGCTTTTGTAGCTTTCATAGTGAGTTAAGTTTAATAAAGATTGAAAGAGTTTCAGCAACACTTTCTGCGCTGCATAAATTACAGGGTAACTTAGTACTCGCAAGTGTGTTGCACTTCATTAATTAAGTGATTTGTTGCGCTTGCAACATTCGCCAATTGCTTCGAACTTCAATTAGTTTCGCCTGTGGGGCAGACAAGTGTCGCAAGTCAAATTGAACCAAGCAAGTTGACATGATTGTGTTGGATTAAGCCAGGCAGAGAAGAGAAAGAGAAGGCAGTAAGAGAAAGATAAGATCTGGAGCTTTATTAGCTGCTTACCTTATCTCTTTCTATCTTGACTTCATTGTCCCTTACCTTATTTTATTAAGTCATTCTCATAATATCTCTTTCTGTTTTAAATACTTAATCAAGCTCAATTTTGCTGCTCAATTGCCTGGAAATATTTTCGACGAAATGTGAAGCAACCCAAATACAATCGATTGTAATGAAATAAGAAGTAAACACTTATGTGCTCAGAGAATTTAATATTATATAAGTCGATTTACTTTATCCACTACACTCGACTGTTGGCTACCCTGTAAAGTGCGTACAGTTGTTGGGCATACTTTTTTGCTCTAAGAAGTTATCGATTGAAGCTCCTGTACCTCAATTTCTTTGCCAAGTTCTCTATCTCTCCCTCCCGTCTACCAGGATACGTGGGGGCACACTTAAGCTCAAGCACGCGAATGAAGGCTTCCGCATTGCTATGCGAGTTTTCAATTTTGAACCTTCACTTCCGGTTGTCATGGCGCTTTTCATCTACCAAATTCAAATTTCCCATTTGTCGTAGTGCGCTTTGTTTGCGCGCTGTGAAACCATTTCGAATACTCATTTCCTTTTTTTCTGCTTCTTCGCTTTGTCTCGCTATTCATTAATGAACTCACTTCAAAATGAAAACAATTTTACCCAAAAAAAGGAATGGAAAATTGAGGAAAATTGTAGGAAAATGAAAAGAAATGTAGAGAAAGCTGCAGATGCGCAACATGATTAACAAATTTGCCGGCGTTTTATAAACACATTTTCACACACACACACGCACACCCTTGCCTCTCCCCTCCCTTCCTTACCTGTAGAGGCTGTTAGGATTCAGGGTTGGTAGCGGTGGGCGTGGCCGTAATCATCTGCAGCCATTACGTAGCAACATTTGCTGTTGGAATAGTAAGCTTGGGAAATTTATGCAAAGCACAGCAAAAATACAGAGAGACAAAGTATGAGGAGGGGGGGAGGGTGTGAAGGGTGTATGAGTGTTTGTGTGTGTGTGTGCTAGCCGAAATACGGCTAAAAATGCTCGTTGCGAGAAGGGAGAAAAAGAAACAGAAACAGTTTGTGAAATCTCGCATAAATTGCTCGACCGCACAAAAGTATGCAATAAAAATCACAACAAACAGGTGCTTAAGCAACCGCCCCCGCTCCCCCTCTACACTTATCGCTCTCCACAGTTGACACTCCCTTGAACAGGGAATGCAAGACAAAAAGGGAGATACTGAAAAGGGGGCGTGGCAAGCTGTTAACTTGGCCTTCTTGTCTACTGTCTTCAGCAGCGCGCGTCGCTAACGCACAACTTTAAAAACTATGCAACACTGCTGCGCCACGCCTACAAACAAAAACAGCAGCAGCAACGCCTTTTCTTACCACAATGCACAGTTACACACATCCCCCTCCCCCTCCCCGCTGCGTGTACGTTCGGCGCACTGCTTTAGTGAAGCTGCAAAGCTTTTAATTAAAGCATTTGCATTTTACATCTGGCGCACCCGCACACGCAGTGCACACAGGCATGCCTCTATATATATATGTCGTGCATACATATTTATATCGTATATGGGCGCCTGCCACCTGTGCGGGCGTTTTGGCCACAATCGCGCCGCAAGTTATGCAACAAAAATGCGAGTTTGCTCCTCTTTCTCCGCCTCCCTGGTGACGCGCTTCGCATGCCACGCAACGCAGTCAAGAGATTTCAGCCCAACCACGCGCTCCCCCCACTATACCCTACTACCCCCTCTCCTACCACTAGCCGCATACCCTGTGCATCGTGAATTTGTCCGAAATTAAAAGCGGAGGCGCTTAAGCGCTGACTCTAATAATCGTTTACAGCTCTAGACCATTTAGTTGTTAGCGGTGTGCGTGAGTCACGATGATGGGCTAGTGCGTGCATAGCAGATAAGAGATGTAGCTAGTGTTCCCTTTCAATTTTGAGTGGCAACTGTGCAGAGTTGTTTTGATAACTGAATAATAAAAAGAAACCTATTGTAACTTGGAGTAGGAAAGGTTTCTTCTTGGAGAACATCTTCAGTATTAGTAGTATATTTATATTAAATAACGGTTTTAAGTTGTGCCCAATAGTGCTGCGAAGCGATAGTTATAACTGTTAAGAGCTGTTTACTTTAACTAGAAAAGAAAGTGTGGATGTAAATTCTTTTTTCTGTAACAATTTCTTATTTAATCAATAGCCTTATCAGTATATGCTATAATTGCTTCTCCAAAACTACTTTTGAGTAGCTTAAGTATCTAATTCCAACTTAAATGCACGTTCCTATGATTTATTGAAAGATGTTTAAATATATCTTTCTGCTATCGATAGCTTTTCTAAGTCAATAGTTTCCATTTCTATCTAAAGTTCTTGCTAATTGAGTTGTATTACTTGAAGGAAGTCTTTCGTTCAATTTAATGAAAAGTTCATACTGTGGATGTTTGGTATATAGATTTCTAATATTTAATATATATTTCTTTACGTTCTTGCATACATAAATAATTACCTAATAGACTGTATGAATAAGTATATGATAGTATATGAAAGCTATCGCCAAAATCAGTCAGGGTTTTCAAATGTGATGTTTAGAGAACTTTCCCAGCTTCATGAAAGAGCAGAATATATAAATGAATATATATATATTTTTAATAAAATAAATAAAAGAACTACAATTCGTTTTTTACATCTGGACATTGGCACTATTTTCACCAGGGTATTCGCTAGTCGTTCTGCCATTACAACATTTCATTGCGCATTCTTACACGTTTTTTCACTTGAGTTCTTTGCGTGCTGTGGCAACGTGCTCGCTTTGTGCTTTAATTGATTTTGGGTGTACGAGAGTGTGTATGAGTGTGTGTATGAGTGTGTGTGCATGCATGTGCGTGTGTGTGTGTGTGCAGGTATTGTTATAGTTGTGCAGGTGTTGCTGTAGTTGTAAGTGGAAGTGTGCTAATTTTATGATTTGAATAGTTGCACAAGTTGTTGTGCGTTTGCCGGTGTGTGTGGGTGTGCGTGTGCAATTAAGTGAAAAATGCACACCAAAATGAAGCAGCGGAAATTGCAATTGTATTTGCGCAACTAGTGTGAAAGAGAGAGGGAGAGTGAGAGAGGGAGGTAAGAGGGAAAGGGAGTATGAAGTCATGCGTAGGGTGAGCATTGGAAGCTGATAAGGGGACAATCAGCTATGATACTGCGTGAATAGAAAGTGTGAACATATACAAACACACAGACACACACACATGCATACATATATAGTATGGTATATCGAATATCGTATAAAGTGCACGATAAGCGTGACAGGGCGAAACTGAATAGTCAATAACCCTCTCGATAAGCGATAAACGCATGCCAAATATTGATGGAGTTTTTGGGTTCCTCACTTAAGTGCGAAACTCACTTTATGTTTGTTTAGCAAAGGGTAGAGTTAGACCAAGGAGGGGGGGGATAAAGTGGAAGAGAGATAGAGAAACAGATAGTGGCGGTGGTGGTGGTTGCAAACAAAACAATAAACGATTAAAGTCGCGTGGGGTTTGCTAAGCGCCAAAGAGCAAAGGGAAACTAGTTGGCATTTCATGACAGAGAGAGACAGAGACAAACTTAGAAATAATTTCTTAATTTAACGCTTTAACAAATTTGCTAAATCAAACTTATCTCCTTATCCTCGCTTTGCGTAATTGGCAAAGAAAACTTTTCACTTATTTAACATTTAATTTGTAAACAAAACTTGGAGGAATTCTTGAAGTTAATTAACATTTACTCATTATAAACAAGTTTAGGAGCTGCTCAAGGAATGCAGCTGCTTAATCGAATTTAGCAATCAAAGATAATTGACAAAACTGTCAGCCTCTCTCTCTCTCTCTCTCCCTGTCTCCCTTACTCTTTTTCTATCTCTTTTTCCTTTCACTCCTTTCATCTTTTTCATTGCTTGTGTCAATTGTATTTTACATTCCCTGCGTCGGTTGTGTGTGTTTTACATGTGTATTTGATTAAGTTCTTAAATTGCTGATCTAATTACAATCAATTACTGTTTCAATTACCGTAATTACAGCTGCAGCAGCGGCATGGGTCACATCGAAGCGAACATGCACGAACATGTCCGGCTGCAAGTTTGAAACGTTTAATCAGTTTCGATTCGAAATGCCAATCAAATCGTTTGCTTAGCATACATCGAGCTTTCTTCATTGCTGCCACCCACTCACCTAGTTGTACGTGCAAGCAAGACAGAGAGAGAGGGAGAGCGAGCTGTCTCTTGTTGTCTCCTGCTGACATTTTTGCAGTCCGTCAGCCTAAAAGTAGGCAATGCAAATTGCCTCAGCTCTGCAAATTCCAATCGGAGCAAGGCAAGTGACTCTGTCGCTGACTGGGTCTGGCTTGAGTGTGTGTATGCATGTGTGTGTGTGTGTGTGTGCAGCTGATACATGTGCATATTTAACTAAAGCAAAGACATCTGCAAATGCATGTCAGCTTGTGCAGTGTCGTCGCCTCTGTTGACTGATTGACTAAGTTCAGGTGGCAGACGCTAACTGCTGTTGTTGTTCTACTCGATGTTAGCTATATCATTTGTACAGTATCATCATACACTCACACACACCTGCACACACGCACACACACACACACACACACACACACGTGTTCTGTGGCAACGGCTGCACTCGGCGTCTAACTTAATTGCAACTGTCTGGCCGGAATGTCGCGTGTGTTTATGCATATATGATATGCAAATATTGTGGTATCAGTGCAAGCAGACACACTCACACACACATATATACACATACTCTCGCACACACACCTCTCTCTTTCAATCTGCCTCTCATTTTATCTCCCTTTAAATTGCCTGTCGTTGTCGCCTGATTTGCCTATGCCGCCATTGCCCCAGCGGGAACTGTGCCTTGCAGCAAGCCCCGAAGCCTCGTCTAGCTTGTTTAGCTAATTTATTATTGTTTATAATTTATTAATTTCAAATGGTTTATTGCCTAAAGGTAACAGCTTTCATATTTAATTTGAGCAAAACTTGAAAACGACAAAAAATACTCGTTTCTAATGGGAAATTTAGTGATAATTTACACATTTGCATGTGTCTACAACTAGATAAACAAATAAACAACAACCATAGCTCTCAGGCATTGTCATATGTCTGTCAAAGCAGTGACATATGCAGACATATACAAACATGATAAATTTTAGAGAAAATAAAAGACATTTTGTACTGGCACGGAGACACTTTTTATCGCTGACTTGAGCACAATTTAGTGGCTTATTGCACAACTAAAACTTGTTAATTTTGCAATGTGAGTGGCGAAGTGACTAAGCAGGTCTTTTGCGCATGCAAGCGAGTCCCACTGGGGTTGCAGGAGACTGTGTGGTTGCCAATGCTACTGCTGTTGCTGTTGCTGTGTCTTGTACTTGTAGCTCGTAATTTTTGCTGCCACTTTGTCGTTAACACACACACACATATACAGGCACACACACACTGGCACACACACACCGTGGGACACACCTCAGCGAGCGGAACAACAACAATTTATACAACACATTTGCTTAATTTATATTTATAACTTTTGGCACAGAGAAACTCCAAAGAGCGCAAGAGCCCAGCTCAGTAACGCCCCGTACAGCCGCAGCTTGTGGTGTGCGAGTGTGTGTGCAACCCTGTATGTGTCTGCGTTTGGGTGTTTGGGTTGGGTTGGGTGCTTCTGTCTTTTGCATTTGCATAATCGCTGGCAATGAGAGCGCGTGCAACTTTCACACTTTGCTGCGGCATCCCACGGCAATTGCTTGGCTTTGCTTCTCTCTCACTCTTCCTCTTTATATGCATATTCCCCTTTCTCTATTTATTCTTCATTCCACCATTTTGCCATTTTATTGCGCCATTGTTGAACATTTCTAATTGCAGCTGTTTTGCAGTTTGATTTACATTTTTACAGCATGCGCCAATCGGTTCAATGAGCGTGCATCCTGCCTCCATCTCCATCTCTCTCTCTGTTTCTCCTTCTCTCTGTCTCTCTGCTCTCCCCATCGCATTAGCTGCATATTGAGCATTATAATAATATTTCTTGAGCTTGCCACGTGGCAGTTTCCAGTCTATAATCCACTTAACGTTGCATTTTTATCATGAGATTCACAGAGAAGTTTCAAGTTTCCATTCAGTTTGCCATTTGCTCGGTTCGATGAACACTTTAAATAGATTATGAGCACCCTTCTGGCACCTTCTTCCTGTTGCAGGCACCTTTTTTTATCGTTCTTTGCAACTTGTTCGTCTCTTAATTGGCAGTGAAAATATGTACTAGCTGTGCAAAAATATTAAGTGCCATGCTTAATACTTATAGTAAGTGCGAACAGCAAGCGAATACAATTAGTTTCATGTTGCCAATTAGACGAGCTTTTAGCTTCAAGTGAACTCAAGTGTATTAGCCCGATGCTTTAAGTTTCTAAGCCCCCCTTTCACCCCCCTTACTCACCGACCCGCTGAAAGTGTGCTTTATTGGCCCGAACGTGTGCAAGTTATTAACTTTTAATTGGCAAGGAAATATGTATTTAATAAGTGAGCTTTGAGCTTTTATAATTAACTTAATTGGGTTCAGAGCTTTTGTTGTTAATGAGCTTAAACATTGACTCTGTAGTTTTAAAAGGGCGTTCAGCTTTCAAAGGCGATTCATCTATATATTCTGTTAGTTTTAATAAGCTTGACTATTGAAACTGTAAGTTAAGTCGCTAAAGCTTTTATATACTTCTTTTGAAATGAAAATAATTTATTATTTTTGAGACTCAACTTAATTTATTTGGACTCGCGTTATGATCTTTCTTTCTCACTAGAATTTAGCTTTTACATTTCTTGAAACATAATCTGAAAGTTTCTAAATCGGTTTGAATTCGAAGATGAATTATTATAAGAAAAAAATCTAAACCTGAATTAAAAAATGCAGACTGCATGATTTTTAGCTATTTTCCATAACCTTCACAAGCCCACGTTGGGCGCCAAACGCCAAAGAATTGAGGCAACTGACGGAATTAGTAACACATATTGTCAATAATAAGTTACCATTCATATATCTCTCTCCAGTTATATTCACAAGCCCACGTTGGGCGCCACACACTATAGAATTTAGATAAATATAGAAATAACTTGCAAATATTATCAATATTTAGCTGCTTCTCATTTATTTCAACACTCGCTGATATTATATAACATGATATACTTTCTGTTTTTACCTTTCCCTCTCCCACTTAAGTGCAGCTTAAACATCTTAATCCTATAGTTTCTCAATCGCTTCGCGGTGAGCTATTTAAACTATAGTCAGCAAAAAATAGCGATAAAATGTGCAAATTAAAGCTGATAATATGTTGATTGGCTTATGAGCTTAAGCATGAATTATGCAGTTAAAGTGCGCAATTTGTTAGCTTTCTCCGCGCGGGATGGGTCCGTGTGGGAAGCCAAGTGGGGCAAGAGATTTAAGAGAATTTTTCAACAAATTTTTCAGCAAATTTTTCTGCGTTGGTTTTTGTTTTTAATTGATGGCTTAAAGTTGTGAGGTGGCGGGTTTTTCGCTGCTTAAATGGATGTAGAGTGGGATGCAGGAGAGAGGTGGAAGCGAAAAGAGAAAATCGAGGGAAACTGCTGCCATCTATTAGTCATTGTGAATGGAGTCACAAAACTGAAACTGCTACGGCATGCTGCATGCCACTTGAGACGGGGCAACTTCAAAATGCAATTGCCGTTTTTCTGCTGCTGCTGGCTTTACAGCTACTTTCGTTGTTGCTGTTGTTGTTGTAGGCAATTTTTAATTTGCCTTTGGCTTTTCATATTGCAATCGCTCGCTCCATTTGCGGGTTGCAACATGCTTCAGTCTCATTAGCTGCCACAGCGTCTCTGTCTCTAATGATGCAGAAGATGA
Source organism: Zaprionus africanus (assembly GCA_018151435.1). Classification (NCBI taxonomy): domain Eukaryota; kingdom Metazoa; phylum Arthropoda; class Insecta; order Diptera; family Drosophilidae; genus Zaprionus; species Zaprionus africanus. The sequence continues at coordinate 7,043,505 of JAECXB010000076.1, forward strand.
TGAAAGGGCCAAGGCAGTGCAAACACACACACTCACACTCCCACTCGCGCGTACACACACACACACCCAGAATGTAATTACGGCAAATTGCAGCGATGTCCGTCTGTCTATCTGCCTGCCCCTGCCAGTCAGTCTGCCCCGCCCCTGTGGACAACGTGCAACATTCCCGCAGCAAAAGTTGTTGCACAATTTCAACTTTTGCCGCAACGAACAGAGAAAATCAAATATATATTTATTTTCCTGGTTGCGCTGCTATTGTTATTGTTGTTGTTACTGTTGTTGTTGCTGCTGCTGCTGTTGCTGCTGCTGCTGCTACCGCTGACTGTTGTGGCTGCCTTTTATGCGAAAATAAACCACAAAGCAGCGCAGCCGTGCAGTCCGTTCGGCTCGTTTTTCAATGTTTTTTTCCTTTTTTTGGATTTATGCGCACACTTGAATTTGCATTTGGCCACAACAAAGCGCAGCTTCAAAGCCCCCTTGCGCTTCCTTCTCTTCTCTCCATTCACTGCACTCTCTTTTGCCCGTCTGCCAATTGCAACCGTTTAAAGTGAAGCATTTAAAGAGTCACACGTTGCGTATGATTAATATGAATGCCACGCATTTACACTTAATTTATTATAGCACACACGCGTGTACACAAGCACATACACGTACACACACACACACGGACATTACTCATGCACAATAGTTTCAGCTTTTTTCCCGCCATATTTGCGCTGAATTTGGCGGTTTGACTTGCGTTAGGCCGCGTTTGTGGTTCGCTTTGGTTCGCCACGTTGTGGTTTCACATACGGGTTGTGGGGCTGCCGTTTTTGCCTATACGGTTAGTTGGTTAACCAAATGCGAAAATTGAAAAGTGCAACACACACTTCAATGCTCCTTGAGAGCAGGAACAATTGATTTAAAAGGGTTTCAAGATAAATAAACGGTGATTTGCGCCGAGTTACTTCAAATTTTATAATATTTTAAGATGCTAAGCTGTTTTCTGTTAACTTAACCAGCCCACGTTGGGCGCCATGCCTTATATAATACAGGCAAATGTGGAGATGAGTAACATATATTGTAAATACTAAACTGCTTTTCATTTTTCCCCACTTCTGCCATTTTTTGGAAGCCCACGTTGGGCGCCACACAATACAGAATTGATGCAAATCTAAAAAATATTTACATATAGTGTCCATATTTGGCTACCTTACATTTATATCTGCATACACTGCTAATATATAGCAAGTGGCGCCCAACGTGGGGTGTCCAGAAAGCCTTTTTCCTATGGAAATGTTTTAGAATTCGATTACCCGACTGTGCATATTTTTTATTATCCAGCTGATTTTTCTCACTGTCATTGGACTATTCTGAAATTTAGCATACCTGTCATATGACCTATAAATACCCTAGAGTAAAAATAGATTAGCTGATTGTGCTATCTCGCTGGCTGTCTATTTTATCGAGCCTCCGGGCATATCACATGGTCATTATGCAAGAACTGCGGCTCATTTCGCAGCTAACTGAGGCGTCTCCCATGGCGCCTACGTGTCATGTTGCTGTTGCCCCATTGCCGTGTTGCTGTGTTGTTGCTGTTCGCATTGTCATTGGCAATTGGTCAGCTAATTTGCAGGCTGACTAAGCGCAGCCAGTGGCGACTAGCGATGATCCTCCCCCATGCCCCCCCCCCACTCCTCTAGCTGGAGTCTTTAGCCCACCCCTCCGTTTTGGCATTGCCCGGCTCGCTGCGCCTGCGATTTTGATTTCGATTTTAGGCTTTTGCTGCGAGTGACATAAATATTTCATGCTGGCCGCGGGGTCGAAGCCAATTGGTGTGGGAAATGAGAGAGGGGACAGCGGGGTGTTGGCCTTGCTCTAATCGTATGACTGGCACAGCTTGTAGCTATACCTCATCCCTCGCCCTGCGACCCCTCGACCAACCCAATTGGCAACGTAATTTGATTGCTTTGCCTGGCTTTGGCGCTGAATTTTTCAATTTGCGACGCAAACAAAATGCAAATGGCAAACAAAAAGTGCTATTTCTTTTGCTTGCATACTCTGTAATTGAAGTAGACCTACGGCAGAAGATACCGACTGAGTTTTTCACCTCTGGCAAATAAGAAAATCACAGAGAAATCAAGGAATAATGATTTTGTTTTGTAAGCATAAATAATTTTCCAATTTCATACAAGTTCAAAATTCAATATATTTACAAATCTTTGTCAGGTTGACATTCAGTTTGTAGGGTATTTCGTTTGCCGTTTATAATTTACAAATTTAGCACTTGTTTTTTTCTGATTATTATTTTGGTAACTAATTAGACGACGTTATTTGTGGCTGCTTTTACTGCTTTCATTCTCTTTGCCCATTTTCGTGTTTAGCTGCATGTGACTGGGCTTCTTCTGTGCTGACTTGATTTCCTTTTGCCTGCTTTTGATTGACATTTGTGTGATTTAATTAAACCTTAAATGGAAATTTCTTTTTGCTTTTTTTTTCGCCCCTGCTTTTGCTTTAGCCAATTTATGCATAACATCGGCTGTGGATGTGCTCGAAATAGCACAACGTGGACTTCCTGTTACGTGAACTCCACCTCTCTGTTTCCCCAACTCGCTATCTTCCTCTGGCACACTCCCCCTTGGTTTTGCTATCCTTTTAGCTTCTCTGGTGTTGCTGCTGCTGCTGCTGCGCCCTCATATCCTTTTGGGGAACGACGCTAATGCGTCTAATTGCATTTTGGGCCTAGTGATTTACTGCCGCAGCATGCGAATTATTTTCACGCGCTTACCCACTCGATTTCCCAACGTATGTGTGTGCTCTGCGTGTGTGTGCTGTGTGTGTGCGTGCTGTGTGTGTGTGTCTGTGCACCTATGCAGGCGCCAGCAGTTGCCGCATTACGCAGCATGAAAAGAAATAACGAGCATTTCGCGCGAAAATTCGCAAATTTTCTATCTGCAAGTGGAAATGTGAGCCCATAGCGACAGGCAACAAAATTGCTGAAAATGGTTTCGAGCGAAAATCCTATTTAAATGATGGAACAAACTGGAAAAAAACAATAAAATTGAAGCTGTAATTTAATTTAAAATTTGTTATATTTTTGCAGTACTTCTTTACCCAACTTCTCTTGTATCTTCTCTCCAATTTGTTTCATTTTCGATAGAACATGGGCTACTCAATTACATTTTTCGCGATTCAATTAGTATTTTCCAGCATTTTCAACCTTTCTTCTTTTTTTTCACTCTTCGTAGTGAGTCAAAGTTCACTTTAACAATTTAAGAGTAAAACATTCCCGTTGCTTATGAATATTTATGGTTTTCGCACTTCATTTTTATGGTTTGGCACAGTTTTGTCGCCTGTTTGGCGTAATATACATACAGACTCTGCTTACTACTTCATACTGTCAGCCAGCGGATCAAAGTACTCAAACCTTATGTGTATTATATACTAGGCCTAAAGCATTAGATGAGTCTGCATTATTTCTAATTAGTAAAGTTTGTCGCCAGAAAAGTTTTTGCGCTGTGACTTTTTGCCGAAATCAAATCAAATAAAAAAAAAAAAAAAAATACCAGAAAATACTGAAAGATAACGAAGCGTGTGTGTGAGTGTAGAAACATATATGAGCAGAACTAGAGTCAAACTCGGGCAAGCGAGTATTTGCCTGGCAATTGAAAATCACTAGCAAACAGGCAAGCACACACACACATATACACACACGTGCACACACACTCACATTCCTTCTCCCTCTCACACACACCAATAAATGCGACACATTTTGTATACAATGGGCAAGTTAATGAGCCTCTTCTTTGCGCTCTTTCCCTGAGCTTATGCCTGCCTGGCTGCCTGCATGCCTGCTGGCATCATTTGCCACTGCTTGTATGTGTGGTTGTGCGGGTGTGTGTGTGTGTGTTTCAACTGTAGCTTATTCGTTCTCCCCGTGCAGCTTGTCATTTTGATGTCGTACAAGTTTGTGCGACAACTCGAAGCCAAAACTGGAGGCGACTCGAGCTTCGCCTCGCTCGGTTCGAAACTCGAAACTCAAACAGAAAATCCATTGACAAAAAAGCCGTAACTTTTGCATTTGATTGGCTTTAACTAATACCCTTTTCCCACTCCCACCGTACCTTTTATGTGTGCTCTCTTGCTCGCTCTCATTCCCTCTCTCTACTCACTTCTCTTCCTCTCTCTCCGTCTTTTGCTTATCTCAAGCCCGATTTAAAGTGCTTCGAAATGCATTAGAAGTCAATTTAAACTTGCAAAGTTAAACTTATGCGGCGCACACACACACGTACAAATAAATACACATGCGCACCTTCATATATATGCTCTTACACACTTATGATCATAAAAATAGTGTCACTTTGCTAGTAGTAGCATGTGAGGCGTGATGAGTTGCCTTTTTTGCTTTTTTTTTGTTCTTCCGCTAGGGTTAATTAGCGTTTTATTGTTATTTCCTTCCGTTGATATGCTCATTTATTTATTAATGCACTTTTATCAATGTTTTTTCCCTTGCGGAAAAGTTAATGCCTGCCACATGGGCTGCATAATTGTTGCAGCTTTATCTCTTGTTAAAAATAGAGTTAATTGTGATGTTCATTTTTAAAGTTTTTTTTATATTTGCAAAAAACACAAGCCGAATTAAGGCTAAAAAGCATATGCCAAATTATTAATGAAATCCGCCAGATTAAAGCCAAAGTTGAGTTCGCTTATTCTGCTAACCTATGCACTCTCTGTCCTGCTCTAAATTTTTGCATACTGTTTCTCTTTCTATAACACTAAAACCGCGTTTACTTTGGAAGTTTCACTTTAGGAGTACAGCGAGGGGAAGCGGCAGAGATTGCTCTCCCTCTCTTTCTCTCTCTCTCTCTGGCTTTCTTTCACCCTTGCTCCCTGTCTCTCCCTCTTCTTCTCCCGCCTAGCGCATTGTCCGCTTTACGGTACATTTCTCCGTATCTTCAGCGCGAGAAATAGAAAGGGCGCCAATAAATCTCGCTTACAATTTATTGACAATGCCTCGGGGTGCTGAGCAAACAATGTCCTTCCGGAGGCGCTGGCACTACCGCAACAAAGGCAATGCCGCCGGCATACTATAAACAGCAGAGGGGCGTGGCAATCGCCCTGCCCTGGGCTGACTATTGCCGGCGATACGCATTGCGTTATTTTTTATTAACAATTAACGCAACGTTGCGTCGCCTTGCATCGCCTTTTGTTATTGTTCTCATGTATTTTTGTTACTGCTGCATGTGTGTGTGTTTGTCTGTGTGCCAGTGTGCGTGTGTGCCAGTGTGTGATTTATGTTGAGCCAGCAGAGTCCGCGCGGCCAACATTATTATTATGTTTGTTGTCGCGCTATTTTTGTTTATTGTTTACTTTCGCCGCCAGCAGCCCCAATAGCTTCTCTGTTGCACGTCCATGCACGTCGTTGCATGTCGATTTCATGTGCGTATTTCCCATAGGTCAAAGTGCCAAACGGGCAAAGTGGGGAAACCTCTGATGAATGGCTGCCCAACCTTGCCCCCCCACACACTCGTGTTCCCCTTCATTCCACTTCAATAACTGCATTGCGACTGCAGCAACATAATTGTTTCTTTTTTAGCCTTTTTTATTGGATTTTTTCTGTTTTTTTTTTTGCCAATGTTTTGTTATCTCTGGCAGTGTCCCAAAGGTTACTGTGTCAAAACTTTGTGAGTGATGCTCATGTCTGAGAAAATCTTTTGAATACTAAAACATACTGCAAAAAATAATAAAAATGCGGCAAATATACAAAAAAATACGGCAAAAATTAAAAAAAAAAATATTGAATAATATTGAAAAATACTGCAAAATACTAAAACAATGCAGCAAAAACAATAAATATATTGTAAAGCTTCTAAATTTACTAAAAATATTAAAAAATACTGTGAAACTACTAGAAATACACCAAAAATACTGAATAATATCGATTTTATTTTATTTAGTAAATAAATTGATTTTTGTGTCAAGTGTGATATAAATTTATGAATAGTAAACTGATATTATTATATTGAAATTATTCTAAAAAAAAGTTTTTTTTTACGTATTTTAATGAATAAATGTTACAAACTATAAAAGCCTGCCAAAGCCAGCTAAAATCACCTGAAAACTTAATCAATTTACCTCCATTGAACCTGTTTTTTATAACGTTTATTTATAGCTTCTTTATGGGTCTCCACACAAATGGCACAAAAAACGGTAATTTGATTCCCGCGGCGCGTGTGTGTGGAGACAGGCGTGTAGAGTGTGGAGAGCAGCCTGAAAGCTTTCGCAGCTTTGCCATAAAAGAGTTTGTGTCCTTGCGCTGCGAAAGCTCAAAGCTTTGCCTTCGCTATAAGGATGGTTCTATAAAACGAAAGCTTTGCAGTGTTTGTATGGCAAGTGGCGCACTCTGGCGGCAGGCGTGAGAGTTAAATGAATACTTTAACTGTTGAATTGTTCAGTTTTATAGCAAGTTGGGGTAGCTTCAAAATTGTTTGACTTTCAAGAGATAGTTGAGTTTTACTATCTGAATTTCCTTAATTAATCGTGGTTATTTTCCCCCTTTCCACTCTGCTAAAGTTTTTGTTTCAACGGCAACGATAGTATCGGCAAACTATCGCATAGTTATATAAATTTAATTTGAAGTCATTTGGTTGACTGCCTTTGCACTGCGTCAACATACAATTACAAACTTTCCTGTTGTTGCGGTGCAGTTGTTGTTGCTGACATTGCTATTGTTGTTGTTGCTGCTGCTGCTGTTGCTGCTGCTGCTGTGGTTGTTTCTGTTGTTGTTGTTGTCTGGGGACTTGCTAATAAATTTGTAGTTACCAAATTGTTGTAAATTATTTGCTGTTGAACAATTTTTATTGTCATCCTTGACTTTTGTTTTAGAGTTACCGCTGCTGCTGCTGCTGTTGTTGTTGTTGCTGCTGCTGCTGTTATTGCAATTGCTGCTGCTGTTGCTGCTGTCGCTGACAACGACATAAATAAATTGTTTCGTTTGTTTTAATTTGTTGCAGTTGTTGTTGCCGCCTCTGTTGCTGTCAGTTTTATGTTGCTACTTTTGCGTGCCAGTGCCACGCCCATTGCCCACAGCCCACAGCCCTCCCTGCTGCTGTTGCCAACAGTGCCCACCCGCTGTGACATTGCCTACACAACAGCAATAAAAAATGCAACGCTGCGGCAACTGTTGTTGTTGTGCGTGTTGCTGTTGCTGCTGCTGCTGGTGCTGCAACTGTTGTTTTGCTCATAGAAAATTTGGGTCACTGCGGCAATGTTTTTGTTGACTAACGCACAAAGCCGGCCGCAGGAGCAGCAGCAACAGCAACAACAGTTGCAACAGCAACTGAGTTCATGTTTTAAAGCGGTTTCGCAGCGCAGACAACTCGGCTGACCAACTGACCAAGCGACCAACTGACCAACAGCTGCCCAACTGGGTCTCGGTCCTGCAGCGAGTGCAGTAAAGTGGAAATGGAGAAGGAAGAGATTCATGCTCTGGCTGTGGCCGAGACTGGCTTGTGTTGTTGATGTTGCTGCTGCTGTTGCTACTATTGCTGCTACTGCTGCAGCTCTCCATGTTGCTGCTGCTGCAGTTGCAGTTGTCCTGCTTTTCGCAGCTGTCTCTAGGTCAAGCCGAGAATAAGAGTCCAAAATATAAGCGCACATTAGCTAAGGACATTCATGCTTAAGTGGAGACTTTAATGAGAAGAAATTGAAGAATAAATTGGTCTAGGTAGCTAGATGTTGTACAGAAAAAACTCATGTAATTTTAAAATACTTCCTTAAATATCTACTCCTTGCAGCTGGACAGATATCTTTAGGTACCATAGGTGCCTTAGGTTCCTTAGGTTCTTTAGGTTCCTTAGGATACATAGGTGCCTTCGGTGCTATAGGTGCCTTAGTTTCCTAAGGTTACATAGCTGCCTTAGGTGCCTTAGGTGCCTTAGGTTCCTTAGGTTACATAGGTGCCTGAGGTTCCTTAGGTTCTTTAGGTTACAAAGCTGCCTTAGGCCATAGGTGGCTGAGGTTCCTTAGGTTACATAGCTGCCTTAGGTTCCTTAGGTTAGATAGGTGCCTTGGGTGCCATAGGTGCCCTACGTGCCTTAGTTTTCTTAGGTTACATAGCTGCCTTAGGTGCTTTAGCTGCCTTATGTGCTTTAGGTGCCTTATGTGCCAAAGACGTTTAAGGTGCCATAGGTGCCATTAATATCATAGCTGCCATAGGTACTTTAAGAGACAAAAGTACCATAGGTGCCTTAGGTACCTTAGGTGCCATAGATATCTCACCTATCATATGTACCTTCGGTACAAAAGGTACCATACTCACTCCTACAATACTACTAAACATTCTTCTATTAAGTTATCTCTACTTAAATCATTCACTTAAACCAATTTGTATCCATCTCGTGGGCAAACATTTAACAATTTTAAACCAAACCAAACAAAACAAAACAAATGCACTCAAGAACTTAGCAATATTCTCTCTCTCTCTCTCTCCCTCTCCAAAAAATAGTTTCGTTTTAATACTGAAACATTTTTAGTTCAGTTAAAATTTGCAGAGAGCAATGCTCTTCATAATGGAATTCCTTGCCATGTTTTAAATAGTTTGGCTAAAGTGAAAGATTAAGGAATGAAGTGTAAGAGAAATAGAGAGAGAGAGAGAGTGGAGACGGGGGAGATAGGAAGATGGCCAGTTGAGAATGCTAAGCGCTTTATGAACAAATTTTTTGAATTATTATGAACAGTTTTCGTTTTTTACAAAGCGTGCGGGGGAGGCAAAGAGTGGAACGGGATGAAGAGAAAATTAAACGAGCCAATAGCAAAGAGATAAAAAATACTGAAATGTGCAAAAACTGTAGCATACTTTGCAGCGCCTGCCAGCGCGCTGACAGCTCAAGCGAAAGTTTCAATGCGCACAGGCCGCACATACGAACACACACATGATGAGGCACACTCGCACACACACACACACACAAGGACACACCGTGCAGCACAGGCGGCACAGACAGAAGCGATGCGTGTGCTGCATTTATCAAATTGTTGTTGCATTTGGAGCGCAAATAAGTGGTTTATGATGATGCCCCCACACTCGCTGCCACGCCCCCCTGCTCTCTCTTGCTATGCCTTTTCCTGTCCCTGCTGCAACAGCAGTTTGCCACATGGGGCGCAGCTTGCAGCAATTCGTTGCTTGTTGCTGTTGCTGCTGCTGTCGATTCATTTTGCATTTTTATGAGAAGGCATGAAGGCAAAATGTTGCTTCGCCTGTTGTTGCTGCTGTTGTTTATGTTGTTGTTCGTGTTGCTGCTGCTACTGTTGGTGTTGTTGTTCGTGTTGTTCTTCGTATTGCTACTGTTGTACTTGCTGTTGTTGTTGTTGTCTAAATGCTGTTGTGGATGCGGCTATAAATTGTTTATACGGTTCACTTGGCTTTGGGGCCATTTTGGGATCAGCTTGCTCAACACACACTCGCACACACACACAGTTGCACTGCCAATTGCTGTCTGTCTATGTGTGTGTGTGTGTGTTTGCTGCAGCTGACAAGCCAATCCAAATTGCACGTGCTCGAAAAATCTATTAAGCGTTGATAATTTCACACTTTTTATGAGCTACTCGCCCGCAGCACATGCTGTCTAGGTGTGTATGTGTGTTTGTATGTGCGTTTATTAAAATTAAAGTCAACAATAATCAGAAACGCACTTAAATGATGTTTGCTCGTTGTTCATTTTGCTTTAAGAATTTAAGAAGTGTTGTGAGAGTTAAACTTGACAAAGGCGAGCAACGGAATTTATATATTAAAGAACACTCTTCAACATTTCTTAGCTCGAAATACCTTTAATCTAAAAATTATCTTGTGTAATTCTTTCTCCAAAAACACTTCAAGTTCTTAATAAAATAAGAAACAAAGTTCAAGCAAAGGAAGCTGAATTGATTCCAAAATATTCAATAAATGTTTCATATTCTATAGAAACTCTTTTCAACCAAGATTGATTGATACAAAAAATATAAATATATGATAGAAATGTTTACAATCTATATCTTGACTAGATATTGCATCAGTTATGTGCAAAAAATACTAATAAATACTAATAAATACTTGAGCAATCACAGTTTTAATATTTCAATGGGAAAATGTCGATATTAACGATTTATGCTAGAATAAATAAGAGTAAATACATGTAGTTTGGATTATAAAATACGAGGAAATTCATAAAGATTTATTTGCCAGTTGAAAACTCATTGCAGCACGTGGGGGGGAAAGTGTTTAGTCCTTTTCAGACTCAAAACATGTAATCGAAACTGATGGCAATATTAATAAGATGATAAGTTTCATGGTTGTTGTTTTTTTTTTGCGCTCATGATTCGACGCTTAATTGCAGCTGAAGTCAAGCGGAATAAAGTTTGAAATATGAGCAACAACACTACCATGGCAACAACGAGAAAAGGATGAAAAAGAATGAAGGGCAAAAAAAAGAGAAGGAATAATGATAATAAAAACAATAATGGCAAGAAGCAGAAACTGAAGCAGAAGTCAAAACAATGCGCAATGAATAAAATGAAATGCGTGCAATAAATTGAATTAAACTTGACACCATGTACGGCATGATATATGTGTGTTCAGGAAAGCAGTGACTATAGAATACCCTGTAATGTTTACAACTGAAAATAGAAAAGCAAATCAGTTCATCAATTCAGTTACCTCTTCGTTTTCATCTTTGCTGGGTATGCTGTTGCCCACAAACCATCAGGCATATTAAAAATAATTTCAATGATGGCAAAAAAAAAAAACTCATTATGCAATTTATTTGCTCAACATGTTAATGATTTAAAGCCAATGAAACTGATTCGCTTCGCTACACTCTGCCCACAGTTTGACAGTTTGGCCACTGTGGCATCTGTGTAATGTAATGTGAATGGTTTATATGTTGGAGGTTAACAGATTTAATGTAGATTTAAATGTAGATCTGTGCCCGGTAATTATTAAAATGTTTTTAAGCATTTTGGATTTTTTTTTTAATATATTAGAAGATTTTCTACTGATTTATCCAATATTATCTATAAACATTTTAAGCTTTATTGCGTTTCTCGTTCTCACTTTGATATATATTTGCCTGCATAAGAATATTCAGTACTTTCTTCTCATATCATATTTTGCTTTCACCAGTCTTTCTACACTCCTTCTTTACCTCCTTTTATTGCATTCCTTTAGTTCTTTACTTTGCCAAATTCCACTTCCATCCATCTGTTTCTGCGCATTTGCAATTTCAGGTGCGTTCATACATTGTCGCTTGCCACGCCCACAAAACAACAGACATTCATCTTCGACCTCGACACGGCGGCCATTTTGTTTTTAGCCATTCTACAGTTGTTGTTGTTTTCCGATTGTAGCCGCGACATTTTGCGCAGTGTGTGAATTGTTTTCTCGAGCCATGACAACGCACTCAGTTGTTATTGTTATCACTGTTGTTGTTGTTGCAGCCTTTGTTGTTGCTGCTGTTGTGGCACTAAAATCTTTAACCATGCCACATGAAAACGTCTTGAGACTTTGAAATATTCTAAAACATTGTCGCCTTCGCCGTCGTCCTTCACTGTCCCATTTGGCCATTGTTTAGCGACCAGTTTTGTTTGTGATGTGCAGGAGAGAGAAAGAGAGGAGAGCAGGAAAGGGGAGAAGAGGTGAAGGAAGAGCTGGAGAAGGGGTGCGGCTTGCGCTTTTATGGCCTGCCATATAAATTATATGGATGCATGCATAAAATCTCAACAACAGAAAAACTGCGAGCGACAAATGCGACGCAATTTGTTCATGCTTTGTCTTCCCTTCCCAGTCTCTCTCGCTCTCTCTCTCTCACACAGCTCCTTTCATCTGCTTCTTCTGCAGATTTGTAAACCGTTGAATGTTGTTTGCCTTTTGAATTAATTACAATTAATGCCACCCACACACAAAACACACTTACATTTTGGGGCGCTGTCCTTGGTGGAGTAGAAAATGCTTACGCTGAAAGAATTTGCCACGCCTCACTGTGAAATAGTTTCGCCCTCTTTGGCAAAGGACGCAAATGCTATAAATATTGTTGAAATGTTTTCGAAATTGTTTCGTTTGAGAGGGTGCTGGGCATACGGTGGTCATTACCTGAAAATTGTTGAAATTCCTTTTGATTTTTTAATGCAGAAACTGAAATCTGTTTCAATGCTGGGTTTGATTTGAATCATATGAAGTTTATTTTTTATTGCTAATTAATTATATTAAAATAAATTGGTTTTCATACAAAAAATTGTATTTCGACCGATTGTTCCTATGGCAGCTATATTATATAGTAGTCTGATTTTAATGAAACTTTATGTGCATATTTTATATACAAAAAAACTTTGATGTAGTAAATTTGGTTGACATTTCTTGAAAAATAACAAAAAGCGGCCGATAGTTTGTATGGCAGCTATGCGATATATCGATCCAATACGGCTAGCTCCGACTTATATACAACATGCAGCAATAGAAAACATGTGTGCTTAGTTTCATTGGCGTTCCTTTCAAAGAGACATGTTTACGTTGCAACAGACAGGCAGACGAATATACGGACAGGCGGACATACAGATAGACATGGATAGTTAGACTCACCCATTTGTACAATCACTTTGCAGGATCGAAGCTGTTCCCTTACGTCCGTTACAAACTCCTTTTCAAAATGAATATACCCTCTGTAAGGCAATAACAAATCTTTTACTAATATGTTCCAATTGTTTATACAACTCAGCATTGCCTGATTGATTGCTGCCTCTTCAGCATTGCTCTAGTTCAAGCTCAGCCGACAAATACTTTGCTAATAGAGTCACAAATTTCGACTTCTCATTTCAATTATGTCTCATCGAATATGAATTGAATATGGACGACTCTTTGGGGAAACCAAAAATGCAGAAAAATATAAAAAAAAAAAAAGAAAAGAAAAGAGAAATATAAGGAATGAATAGTTTCCCCAACTGATCAAAACAATTTACGAACAATTTCAGCTTTTAGTCGTTGCGAAACAATCCTCAAACTGTCTTGACCAATTTGTTGGTCGATTCATTAGACCAAAGAGGATTTTGGGATAACAGTTTGCAGTTGCAAGTTGCCGTTATTATTGTTGTTGTTGTTGTTGTTCCTGGCGCTCTTATATCGATATTGTTGCAATTGCAGTTGGCAATTGTTGTTTGGTTGGGGCATAAAACAAAAATTCAACTCGAATGGACAGTTATTTGCAGTTGCAGCAACTCGAGGCGACTCTTGACGTCCCAATGCCGCTGCCCCAGCAAAGGGTAAAGGGGGAAAGAGAGGGCAGAGGAAGGGTAGGGAAGGGAGCCCCAGCAAAGTTGGCCAAAGAGTTTTCGTTTCTCAAGAACTGAGCCAAAGTTGCAAAGAGTTGTGCAGACGCTGCCGCTTAAAAGTTAATAGTGATGACCGCGAGCGAGAGCAAGGTGCAAGTGCAGCAAGCGCAGCAAGTGTTGCAAGTGTAATCCAGCCCCCACTCTTCCTCCTCCACTGTCTTCCTTTGCCACTGCAAAAGATACTTTTGCCGCCAGTTCTTCCCGGCCAAGCACATCATATTGTTCATGAGCTGTTTTTCATTGTCTCTTGAGTCTCGACTTACGGGCGAGAGAGACAGAAATAAACAGAGACAGCGACAGAAAGAGAGGAGGAGATGTAAATTGTATGGGACACTTGGGAGTGTGGTTAGGGCTGCCACCGAGCGAGTCTAATAAGTTAACTCGTCTGTAAATTGTCTGCCTTCACTCGACGTCTGCCTCCACTTGGGGCGAGCTTATTTATTAAGTTAGTCGACGCTCAACCATCGCATAATCTCAATATAATTGGGCCACGGGCGAAACAATGAGCAAAATGAGCAAATAGTGTTGCCAACAGCTCAAAAGGAATAGAGAATACAAATTAATCAGGCTAGAAAACTAAGCGACATCTCCAGAGAAAAGACAAACAAATTAAATTAACATTTTCAAGTATCAATTTCAATTTTACTAACTTGGTTTTTCATTCATCATTTTCATAGCACTTGTCCCACTGTGCATTGCCATTTGTGTCGTCGCTGTGTGCGCTTGATCCGACTGCGTGTTGGCACTGCAAATTGCATTTGAAGCCAGATTGCTCAAGTCTCAACAGCAGCTTCTCGTTCAGTAAACCCAGCAACGACAACAGCAACAACAATCACAACAACAACAACAATAAGTAGCACAACAACAACAACAACCACAGTTTGAAAACACCCTGCAACAAGCTGTGCTGTCTACCTGCGGCTCAATTTGTTGCCGTTCTAATTAGTTCTTCAACTTTTGTTCGCAAAAGAAGCAGCGGCAAAAAAAAATAAAAAAAAATAAAACCGAGTAAAATTAATCAAAGGGCGCAAGTAATCGACAAGCAGATACCCTGTTTTTTGGAATATTGTTGTGAATTTGTATTTTAGTGGTGGTGTAGGGTTTGTCGACATAGCTTGATGCATTTGTTAGACAGGGACATAGGTAGGAAATATTTAGGTACCTCAATGTTTACCATAAAGGTTCCCTAATGCATATGTTCGACTAAGGTATAGGTACTTCAAGATTTAAATGTGCCTTAATGCATATGGTACACTAGGGCATAGGTACCTCAAGGCTTAAAGGTATTTAAATACATATTCTACACTAGGGCATAGGTACCTCAAAGCTTAAAGGTACCTTTTTACATATTGTGGACTAGGGCAAAGGTACCTCAAGGCTTAAACGTTTCCAAATGCATATGTTCGCCCAGAGCAAAAGGTAGGCTTAAAGGTGTCTTAATTCCTATTCTAGACTAGGGCATAGGTACCTCAAGGCTTAAAGGTGCCTAAATGCCATAAAAATTGATTTAAGCTGATAAACGCTACATGAAGGATTCATGCTTTAAAGCTACTAAGAATATTTTATGGCAATGATCTTAACCATCAATTCTATTCCGTATTGCACAAACAAAACATGACTTACTGTAATACATAGCTCACTATGAGTTGTAGCAACATATACCCCCTTGAACAGCTGTACAGGGTATATAAATACTAAATCGCAGCGCGAAATAACGAAAGGCCTTCAGGTCAAGTGGTTCAGTTTGTTGTTGATGTTTCTGCTGTTGCTGTTGTAATTGGCAAGCGTAACAAATTATCGAGAGAGCCAATCTGAACACAAACACACACTCGCACACACAAATACACACACAGTGAGTGGTAACGGGAGCTCGAAATGCATTGAAGCGTTTTGCGTAATCAATTAATTAACTACAAAATTGCAGGCAATATTGTTAATGAAGTTGCGGCCAAAAAGTTATAGCAAACAAGGCAGCAGCAACAACAGCAACAACAGCAAGTGCAGCAAACATGCAACATGCCTCAACTGATTTAATTTAGAAAGAGACAGAGAGAGAGATAGTGGGAGATAGAGAGGCAAATAGGCGCAGCTCATTTGCGTATTTGCTGCAAATTCAATTTGCTCCAACGAAATGTTGCAATTTGCAGGCGGTCTGTCTGTGTTGCTCTCCCTTCCTCCCTCTCTCTCTCTCTCTCTTTCCCTCTGCGTCTCTGTGGTAGTGTGCGTGTTTTGGTATGCTCTATTAAGCCGTAATGAGATTTGGTAATTGATTGCGCGCTGGCTGGGCAGGTTGAAAGAGATGCCGGAGCCGAAACCGAAGCCAAAAACTTTCGATTGATTGATGGGCGAGCAAAAGAAGCCACAAGATATGCTCGACTGAGGTATATCGTGTAACAAATAGATAAACGTTTGAATAACAAATATAAAAATATCATATTAACCGTTTAAATACATATGCTCGACTGGATTATACCCTGTTAAAAATAGATAAAACTTATGATTAAAAAACATAAAAATTTCAGTTTCCAGTTGCAACAATTTTGCTTTAAAAGCTTATGCTCGACTAGAGTATACCCTATAAAGCAAACCAGTGTAATTCTATTTTGTAAATTTTATCTTCAGTTACTGCTCGTTGTGTATACCCTACAATTTGTTGCCTGTTTATAGGTGGTATCAGGCAGCGAATCAGTGCAAATGTTGCAAACTTGCCTTTGATTGAGTGGCATGCAACAGCACTCTCGTGTTAGACACATCTCGCACTACCCCCCTTCTCCTCTTCCTGTCTGAAACTGCTATGGAAACAGTTTTCCGTATCGCATCTACATACGTATTCGTTAACGTATTCACACTCACACTCACTCATTCGAATTCGGATTCAAATTCGCTTGCTTTACCTGCACCTTTTGCAGGAATTTTGCGTTGCGGCCTTCGCTAATTTGCACAAGAGCTTTGCATTTTAATAGGGAACTAGCCAAAGAACACGAACAGAGCGAGAGCGAGACAGAAAGAGAATGGGCAGAGAGAGGGAGAGAGAGAGGGAGATAGCGGGCTAGAGCGCGCGAGAGTGACCTCTATTTATGGTATTCCCTGCGTAGTTGCAAAGAAAAAACAAATCCCTTTTCTGTTGCAGCTTTTCCTGCTAAATAAAATGGCGAAAAGCGGCTAAAAAAAAATTGGCCAAAAATGGCTATGCGAATTTTAAATGCGCTTCTAACTGGCGACGTACAACTGAACTGGTTCCGCTTAGGAATATTCAGTTCAAGTCTCGCTAAGATTTGAGCCACTAGTTTAAAGAACTAGTTCAAAGTTCAGCTCAAGTTCAGTACAAATAACTAGTTCAAAACTTAGTTGAAAAATTTATTAAAAGAATTAGTTCTAATTTCAGTTCAAAGAACTAGTTCTCAGTTCAATTCAAAGAATTAGTTCTCAGTTCATTTCAAGGAATAATTCTCCGAATTGAGTTCAAAGAACTAGTCCAAAATTTAGTTCAAAACGCTTATTTAAAGCTCAGTCAAAAGAACTAGTTCGAATTTCAGTTCAAGGAACTTGCTTCTAAGTTCAGTTTATAGAATTAGTGCAAAGTTCACTTTGAACAATTTCTTCAAACTTCAGTTCAAAGAACTAGTCCAAAGTTCAGTTAAAAGAACTAGTTCTTTAAATTGCCTGAACTAGGCAAAGATTAAAAGATTTTTTTATACCTTTACATCATCTGGTTCACTCCTTGCAACTCATTATACTAGCCACACGCTGTTTGCCTGCCTATTTAATCCAACTGCCTCACAGCTTGCGGTAATGCCACAGCTCACAACGAACTAGTTCAATTGCTTGAAAAGAAAATACCCGCAGGGAGTCAAAAAAAATAATGTTAAATTTTATTTGAATGTAACAATAAACAAAGCCTCCACAGGCTGCCATAGTTAGAACCTGTCGAGGTGTGTGTGTGTGTGTGTGTGTGTGTGTGCGTTGAGCGGGCAAACAGCCTCATTAAATGTGCGCGGAAAATGGCTACAAGCGAAAAGGCGCGACAAGAGTGAGCTGGAAAAGGTAAGAGCTAGAAATGAACTAGTTCGATGAATCAGACTTAGCTTGCACTGAATTTCCCTTAAAGGTTTGATTGAACTGTTGAGGAACTAGTTGAGCATGAACCATTATGAATTCATTAATTTTTTGCAACCGAACCACTTAATTGAACAATAAGTGAACTAGTTCCATGAACCAGTAGCACTTGCACTGAATTTCCCTTAGATGTTTTCATAAACTGAGGAACTAGCTTTATTAAAGAAATGAACTAGTTCACGGAACAAGAACTAGTTGAACGTGAACTATAATGAGCTTTTAAGCAGTATTCCATTACCGCCTCTTGTTCTTCCTAACGGAACCAGTTCATTTGAACTAATTCTTTAACTGCTTGAACTGGAACTAGTTCAACTAATTGACAGCTAGTACTTTATTTGGTTCTTGACGCACTTTAAATCTAAGAGCGAACAGCCCCACCTGCCCAGCTGCACAGGGTATTGAGTTCAGCAAAAAGTGTAGCATACTTTAGCGGGAGCATGCTGCGCTTTTACAATTTTCTTAAATGTCCCACAAATATCGTAGAAAAGTGCTGGCTCCCCTCCACCGCCATGCTCTATACCCTTCTCTCTCGCTCCCTCTCCCTTTCTCTCTTCCGTTCCTTGCTCGTTTTTGCTGCTGTTGCTTCATTTGTCCGCTTAAAAAATGAAATTTCATGGCTGCGACGATGCTCTGCTTGCGGTTCTTATCTGCCTCGGCAGCAGCAGCAGCTCCACTTTTTATTTATTTACACTTTTAGCTCGTGACTGCCCCTATGTGTGCGTGTGTGTGCAAATTGTATAACTCTTATGGCGTAGCACAAATTTTTGGATGTCATATCCTTCACCTAATTTGGCTGACCATCCTTCGCTAGCTTGCTCACCTGCATGGCAAAAGTGGATTATGGTCAACTTGTTGTTGTTGCAGCTGCTTCCGTTGCTTTCATTTTTTTTTTCGGGGTCTCTTGCTTTAGTTTTTCTCTTCTGCTCTTTGTGGTCAACGCTGCGGTCAACGTTTTTTAGCTACAATTAAAAGTAAAGCCCGCAAAAGAAAAGCTAAAAAAAGAAAGCTAAAGAACAAAGGGAATACAAGAGACACACAAATTTTGAGCTAGCAAAAGGATTTCAGCGCGAACAAAAGGGTTACAAATGTAGCCAGGGCTGTCTCTGTTTCACTCTCTCTCTCTTTCACTATTTTTCTGTGTGTGTGTGTGTGTGTGAGTGTGTTTGCCTTTCATTTCGGTTTCATTCGTTGTTTTGTTGTCGTCGTTATGGTCTAATAATCTCTATTTATTTATGCTATGCTACTTTGTAGCTGGCCTCGCCTTTGTCCGTCTCTTTCCTTTTGGCAGCTTTTACTTTTGTTGCTGTCACACACACACACACACACACACATGCGTGGCGTACCTGGCTTTTAAGGCAGACATTTTGCAGTCATTATGTTATTACAGCTGCTCTCTCTCTCACTCTCTCTTTCTCCCTCTTGCTGTCTGTGTGTGTGGGTGGAAATGGATTTAGACCGTAAAACTGCAGATAATGGATGGCCAGAGTCGAGTATTCCACATGTGTGTGTCTGTGTGTGTGTGTGCCCCACACCAATTAACAAAGAGCGAGAGAGCTCGAGCTCTAGCCTGGGCAGCCACATGGGGCGTATGCGTAATCGCAAAACGCAACTGTTTACTTCCGACGCCCCAGCTACTGTGGCTTTTTTATTGTTGTAGCTCTCTACCTGGACATAGGTAAGCGAGGAGAGGGAGTAAAGACGGACGGGCGGGGGCAAAGTTAATCCAGCTGTAGTGCCGAAAAGCACTCGGCAAATGGATTCATTTTGGGCATAGAAAAAGTACAAAAATAAAGCAATAAAATATGCAAAAGTAACAAACAACATATGAACGTTGATAATCTTGGGTGTTTTAAGGTCTCTGTAAGGTATTTTTATATAAGGAGAAGGTTGCTAACTGAGAACAAGAAGGATGCTTGGGGATACTTAAGCAAACATATGAATGAAGTTCGGGTAATGAGAGCTGGCTTGAATATAGGTAAATTAAAAAAGGTATAATGATATATTTATAATAATAAATTTATAACAATTTATCTTCATTTCAACTGTGTTATATGTAGATTATAATAACTGCAATATTGTAGGGTATTCTAAAGTCTATACCTTTCACTTTCCCCCATGTATTTATTTACTCTTCTTTTTTAATGAGTAGTTGAAGCTTTACTGGTGTTTAATTTTTTTGGGGGGGAGATTGGAGTGAAGCAAATTTACAGTCAATTAAACGCAGAGCCCTGCAGCGCCTGCCAGTCGCCTCCCCTCTCACTACCCTCTCACTCTGCCCCTGCACACCTATAGCTCCCCCACAGCCAAGCCCAAGTAGAGCGAGCTGATGAGAGACGGCACCTCTTACCAAATTATACCTAATGAGCTGAGCCAGCGGAAGAGAAGAGAGGCTGCTGAGTTGGATTTGGAAGGGGCTGGGGAAAGTGAGAAGGATAAAGGGAAGGGAAGTGGGGGCTGATGACTGTTGCCGCAGGCAATGGGCGCGTTAGCACGAATACATAATTACAATCGAAAATGCTTTTCATTAATTTCGAGTGCGCTTCAAGTCAAAAAATGTGAAAAAGGGAAAATGCAAAAAAGGAAGCAGGGGAAAAGGGGGCAGCAAAACCAACAAATAAAAAATAAAAATGTGAAAATAATGTTGTGTAGTATTAATTTAAAAACAGAAACGAGGGTCGAGCTACGAGCCGGAGAAGAGAAGTGGGGGAGAAAGTGAGGGAGAGTGGGGGAAAAGGGTTGCGAACAGGGGTGGGAAAAGTGAAGTGCCTGAGCAGGTAAAGGTAAACCAGCTGCTTGTGCTACGGCAGAAGGGTTTCCAAAATGGGGTTAAGAGCCAACCCAACAGTTTAGCAGCTTAAGATGCCTGCCTGGAAATGCAGAGAATGTGAGAGAGAGAGAGAGCGGGAGGGAAGGAGAGAGGAAGAGCGAGCAGCGTTAATCAAACGATTTGCATTTGTTGCAGACTGACAGACTGAGCAAGGTAGCAAATCCAGTGGGATTAGTCTAAATAGTTGACTGTTCTGCATGGAAAGCTTTAATCATATTATGAAATTTGATTTTAAATAAAGTGAAAAAGGGTAAAAAGTGCACAAAACTTGCCATTAATTGAAATTAATTTTGTGAGAAGCCAAACAAGTTAATGACATTTAACACAATTGAAGCCATTAACATGCTCAGTGAATGTTGCTGCTGAATTATGCTAACTACACATTACTTGCTTCATTCATTCCCTGCCACAATGTATTTAATCCCTTTCCCAAATTTCTCAATCTAATTTTGGGCTTCATTCTTGCCGTAATTAGCAACTATTTCGTTTCATTGCGTGCAAAACGAATTTAGAATTAATACATAACGATAACAGATTCCTCAGCTCAATTAGCCAGCAAAGTCAGTGAAGGAGGAAGAGAAGACAAGATGAGCAGTGTAAGCAACTTCAAAGTGATGGAAATTTATGGGAAATAAAATTATCAAGTGGAATAAATCACGTGGTTAATGTTTAAAGGAAAGAGTGAGAATGAAATTGGTTCAAAGTTGGGTAAAGTTATAGATAGAAGAAGTTGAACCACAATAGGTAAAGACACAAGACGAAGCTTGATTAGGACCTTTCTACTAACTAAAGAGACACATTTATCAGATTAAACATAATCTTTAGTTAGTGAAACTAGGAAAATGAAGTTATCTCTGCTGATTGCTGCAAACCTTTTCTTATGTTCGAGCTTAGCCATTAGCAATTTAGCAATAAACTTTTATTTAATCGATTTTAACACTTCACTGAACGAGTGGACAAATGGAATGAGTGACAGATGAAAATGAAGATGAAGCTAAAGATGAGATGTAGAGAAGACTGATACTCAGCCTGACGTTCGTCGCTCATCTACAGCCAGACAAGGACGACGACAATCAATTGTGCGGCCAACTAAAAAGCTAAAAGCGAATGCTTCCTTCCTTCCAACTTCCACCACCTCCCCTTGGGTTCTTCGGTCAGGTCATCAGCCGGACAGATTTCGGCATGAAATGTTCTTGTTACCTTTGTCGTGCTCTCGGCAACTGCTGCTGCTTCTTTTGCTTGTTCTTCTTCTTCTTTTTCTGCTTGTTGTTGTTGTCCAGCCATGGAATTTCAATTCGACAAAAAAGTTTTGTGCCCAACTCGTATAATGAATTTTTACAGTTTGTTGAACATGATTCATATTTTCTGGCCAAAAGTTTCTGGCAATAGTTTCATAGCAATTAGCAAGCGAGCTGTGTACCCCATTGCTCAGGGTTGCCAGGGTAACAGACAGAAAAGGGCAACGAGCATTGCCAATAAATACTTAAATAGCCAATTCATTTTCGATATTATTATTGCAGGCACCGTAAGCGCCAACGCCATCACCATCGGCATGGGCATCGCAATCTCCAAATGGGGTTTATTGAAACATCATCAATCTTTTAGTTTTCATTTCCGGCCCCTCGATAACCCAGTCTACCAACCACAGTCTCCACTTCAGTATCTCATGGCTGCTCTTAGGATTCTCTGCCATTTTTTTTTGCCTTCTACTTTTTTATTTTTATTCTGTGCAATCAAAGACATCGCAAATTTGTTGCCTTGTGTCGCGTTCAGGTGACTGTGTTTGCTATCGTATGTGTGCTCGTTTGTATGTATGTCGTGTGTGCGAGTGTGTGTGAGTGTGTGCTTGTTTATGAGTGTGTCTGTTGTGCAATGTAAGCACAGATAACAAAAAGTAGCCGCATCACTTCAGATCGAACTCAGTAGGAGCAACTGTACGAAGAGGGAATACACTGTTTTTAAAAGATAATGGTAGAAGTATTCAAAAAAAAGAAGGTTATTATATCTGATTCCTTAAGGAAATGTATTTAAAATAAGTTATGAACTCAACCTTAACATATAAAGAAGTAAAGTCAAAGTTACCAACACTCTAAAACATTCCATGTACCCCTTCCAGTTTCGGTTACAGTAAAAAGGTTTTCCCTTTTTCCGATAACATTGTCTGTGCCGATGTTGCTTGATAATTTTAAAGCTATGTTCCGTTATTGTTGTTGCACTAGCCCCATGCTTGACCAATGAACCCAACAACAAGAAGAACAACAACAACGAACTAGCAAAACAACAGCCTGAACCATTTTGTTTTATGCTCTTCACTCTAATCGCCTTTACTCGAACTACAAAAAAGCAAAGAGTAAACAGGAGAAAGAGTGAGAAAGAGTGAGAAAGACTGAGAGAGAGAGCTGTCGAATTTTTTCATTTTGTGCCTTCTTCCATTCTCGTGTTTTACATAATTCTGGGCAAAAGGCCTTGAAAACGCCAGCATGTTTTTTTCTTTTTTTGTTGCTCTCTGTATCCTTTTGTTTTGTTTCGGGTTGACAGAACAAAGGTTAGATGGGCATATGAGGCTTAAATGCCGAACAGCAACAAGAACAAGCAGATTTCCCGAGAACGATTAGGCCCGGACAGAAGGTTAAACGAGTTGTCTCCCTCTCTCTCTCTCTTTCTCTCTCTCTTTCTTACTCACTCGGGCAGTTGAGTTGACCAGGCTTCGTCTGGGCTAAGACCATCAAATGGATAAGTCACATTTCAATCCCTTTTGCTGTCATTTTGTTTGAAATCAAAACGATCTACTTATGCGGCACATAATCTTTTTGTGAACCAATGAGGCTAATTTCGTGTCATGAACCGGTTCGAGGAGCAGAGTGGTTCAAGGTTGAAGTGCTGAGGGCACAAGTTGAAGTCATCACGGCTGGCATGTTTGGCATGTGACTCTGCTTTTTGCAAGTGATTTCTGATGCTGTAGCAAAATAAGCTTTGCGGCAAACCGGTTCGTAAATGGTTCGGGGCATTAAATGAGGAGGTTTGTGCATTTACCTTTGGCAAATACAAACCAAATTATTGAAGAAGTTTATATGGCAGTTTGCACCATAAATATATTGCGTGAACCGGTTCAAAAAGTGGCTCGCGGGATTAAATGAGATAGTATTTGAGCTACGCTGCTGAGGATTTCTATACAAAACTATTGAATAATAGAAACATTAATTTTTGGCGAATAAATGGCAGTTGGAACCATAAATATATGGCATGAACCGGTTCTAAAAAGTGGTTCGGGGGATTTTTTGACAAAGTATTCGAACTACGCTCCTGAGGATTTCTTTAAAAACCATTAAATAATATAAAATTATATTTTTTTCAAATATATGGCAATTTGAACCATAAATATATTGCGTGAACCGGTTCAGAAAGTGGTTCAATACTTGTTATGTTATTTATATACCAAAATAACAGTCATAATCCTTTTTGATTTGTATTTTTAGACTTATGCAATCAATTTCATTCGAATTTCCTAGCCCTAAACCGGTTCAAAAACGGTTCAGCTCAATAAATCCCAAAGTAATCATGCCACAATGCTGAAATTCAGTATGTAAGCCAACTGTGTGGCAACTGCCACACTGGGCTACGTACTGAGCTCGCAAATCGACAGCAAAAAGTTTCCCTTCGAAATTCTCTTTTTTGCCGGCACTCGTAACAATTATCGTCAACGTGCTCGTGATGTGTTGCAATATTTTGTGAGCATTACTTATCAATTTGTTAAACGAGTTTGTGGTTGTAACTGTACAAAAGTTTCGCATGCACCCAACCACATGCACACCCACACACGCACCCACCCACACACACAGGCAGTCAGTGTGTCGCAAAAAGTATGCAACAGTATTTTGCACTTTGCCACATTGTTTGCTCTAATCAAACTTTTTTCGGCTTTAGCTAGTTCCAAATGGAATCAAGCGTGGGCGTGGCGTATGGGGAGGGGAGGGAGGCAGCAGCTTGGGAAGCCTATGAAAATATTTTGGCAAAAATTGTTGCCGCTTGTCCTCGGCACAAACAAAAACTTTGCCTGTTTATTTTTGCTGTCTATATTTTTGCCATTTCTTGTTGTGCTTACACACACACACACACACACACACACACAGATATACACATCGTTTATATATATACATATTACTAACGCTCTTTGCCTTTTGTGCTTTTTTCTTTCAGGTGAGTAGACGCAATTTTTCCACCTGGGCAAGGGAAGGGAAGGAACAAGTGAAATCCCTTTTGATGTGGCACCCCCATGAGGCGAGTTCCCTCATTCCCGATACCGTTCCACATTCTCAGATTTCACAGTTCAAGTGAGTTCAAGCCCCAAATACGAAATGCCAAAATCTATTAATGCTTTTTACGATTAAGTCTCCCTTCCTTCCTTGTAAGCCGGAAGATGCCACTGTCCATTACTTGAGGCACTCATTACGCGGCGTTGAGGGTTGCAGGGGGTCACTACTTTATTACTAATGTATTAGAGTTCGCACAGGATATTAACCACAGTGTGTAGGTCAAAGGGGAAGCCACCGGGGGAGCGGGGACGGGGGTAACTTGGCTTGGGCCAGCTGCCAGCATTTGCTAATTGCTTCATTAAATGTTTGCTTAATTTCGTTCGAATTAGCTGGTTAAAGCAGTGCGAGTAACATGTGCTCCGTCTCCCTTACTCACTCTCCCTCTCTCCCTTTCTCTCTCCCTCTCTCTTTTTCTTATATTCCCCTATTCTCTCTGCCCCTTGCTGTACCTTCTGCTGGCTGCCACTTGCTGTCATTAGCGCACACGGAAATCGCTCAGCGTTTTGCGTCTGTGTTTAATTGCTGCCAGTGGGTCAACAAATAGCCAGGGACGTCCTCTAAGAAGGGTCAGCTTAGCAGGGGGTAACACTAACAGAAGAGGGAGTGGGAGGTGGGAGCGGGGTATGTATATAGCTTAAGGGGACAGCGGGAGCAGCGGGTGTCAGATGTGCTTTAACTGTTCATGTTCAAAATTATCGCATTCTATTACAGTTGCCAACGCAGTTGTGCGTTGTCCAACCACAGATGGCGCTGCAGTAAAGTGTGTGGTGAGTTTTGTCTGGCCATGTTGAATATACAGAGTGAGAGAGTGGAAGAGAGACAGTAAAAGAGAGCGCTGCTGGCGTTTAAGAGCGCAGTAAAGAGCAAGTTTGAAACGACTGAAGGCGGCAGTTTTGGGCGTTTGTTTTGTTTTCTAGCGGCAGTTAGAGGAGGAGAAGAGGAAAGAGGGAGGAGAGAGGGAGAGCTGGAGGTTAGTAGGAGGCAGTAGGCTATATAAATAGGTGTAATATGACAATGTTAGGCACTATGAAGGGGCTGCGGGACTGTCAAGTTGGTTAGGTAGATGAATAATGCAAGCAAAGGTTTGTGGAACTTAAGTTTAAGAACTTCGCTCAACAAGTGATAAAGGAACTTGAATCTTGGAATGAAGAGTAAAAGAAGTAATATATATAATGTATATATACTATATATACTTAGAATGATATGTAAGGCTAAAGCTAAGGCATAGCTTGTCCAAGTTGCTACTCAGCTTGGGTTCAATAGTTAAGCTCAAAGAAAGGCAAGAAAATTCTTTCAACAGCAACATAGCCTGAATTCTACCTCATACTTCCCTCCTACTATATTCATAATACCTCTTCCTCTTCACTCATTTTCTACTTGACAATCTTTTGTTGATTCACAATAATAATTGAAGCATTATACCTGCTCAACTCGCGAGCTCACGAGGTCTCTCACGTAGCGCCTTTCGTTTCGGTTTCTTCATTCATCCGTTTTGGTTGTTTAGTTTGTCGACATTTGTCAACATGCTGCGGCGTGTCTTTGCACGACTTGTCTTGCTCTCTGCTACGGCTGCTGCGGCCACTTTGCGTTTATTTACTTAACCGGCGCCACGTTGCGTATACGTGATCTTGGACGAGCTGGCAAGCGAGCGAGCACACCTGGCCAAGCTCTTAGCCACTCTGTGCTTAACTTGATTGTTATTGTTGTGCGTGTGCAGGTTGCTGTTGTTGTTGTTGTTCTTGCTTTTATTGTTGTTGTTGTTCCTGTTGTTGTTGTTGTTGTTGTTGTTGTCGCTGCTTATTCTCACCACGGCGAAGAGCATTTTGTGTCGCTGTTGCTCTTCGGCGCCGGCTTTCGTTGCCCTTCGGCAGCTTCGGCTGCTGCGCGCGCACACACATGCACACACGAAAGCGTGACACACACACACCAATACCAATACACACACAGACAGGCACACAGGCACAGCGGATGCTGACTGTTTGCTCCATTGAACGAAACAAAAGTCTCCGTCGTCGTCCTCGTGTTGTTTCGTCCTCATCGTCGTGCCGCTTCTTCGTGCCTCCTGCGTGTGGGTGTGTGTGTGCGTGTGTGTGTGGCACAGCCAGCCAGCTAGGCCACACTATCTTCATGGGATGAATCTGGCAGTCTGGAGCCGCAGTCTGTTTTCAATACGGGCGTCAAGCGGTCGTCGTGCACGGGCGAAAAAAACAAAAACAAAACCGACACGGGCAGCAACAGCAGCGAACAACAAAACAACAATAACAATAACAACGACAACAGCAAGAGCGACAACTATACAAAAATAACAACAACTTTTAGCGCCACTTTGAACATGCCCAGCAACAACATTTAACTAAAGTAAAGCAAAAGAAATTATTTAAAAAATTAAGCAAAAAATCGCCGACGACAACGCGCGTAAAATATAAAAAATAATTTTTTTTTTTATTTTTTTCAACAATAACAATTATTTTATTGCTGTGCAGTGTTGCTAAAAAACAAAAAAAAAAAAAAAAAAAACAAATTCAATTTTGAATGATAAAAAATTTGAATTGCAGCGAAAATCAAATTTAGTTTTTAAGGCAAAGTTTGGCGGTAAATGCTGAAGTTGTTTGGCAAGCGTGAGTGTGTTTGCAAGTGTGTGTGTGTGTGTGTATGTGTGAGTGGATGTGTGCATTAGTGTGCGTGTGTGTGCCTCTTTGTTTGTGTTTGATAAGAATTTGTTAAACTTTTAAAGCGGCCTCAGCTTAAGCACGCCGAAAAAAAAAAAACTTGAAGCAGCTGAACGAAAGAAAAGCGAAAGAAAACAGCAAGCGGCACAAGAAGTAGAGGAACAACAACAACAACAGCAATAAACAAAAGCAAACAGCAGATGCTCTTGTTGTTGTTATTGTTGTTCTTGTGGAAGATGATGCTGCAGCTGATGTTGATGATTATATTTTTTTTTTTTTGGGTTGTTGTTTGTGTTTGATATTAAAATTTATGCAAGAAATTATTGCAGAACTTCAAGAACTTGAAGGCACTTTATTTTCATATGCAAAGCACATACATATACAAATGTATGTATGCTATATGTGCAGTACAATCACTTCCCAGGGATAAGATCTTGATATCATATGCTCATTGTTAGGTTAGACAATTGCTCTCTATTCTATTTAGTGACATTTCCTATATAACTAAATGTGGAACAATGGCACTGCTTTCATATAACGTATACGCAGCGTTTAACACCCTAAAATATAGTCAACGTTCAATTGTTAGCTGTCAATAATGAAATGCAGTTTGATTGTTCTCACTCAACAATTGCCCAAGGGGGTATGAAACAATATAAATATATATACATATATTAATGAAAATATAGAATATTATTGCCATTCACTAGAAATGCAAAAGATTAGTCAGTGGTGGAATGGAGCAGACCTTAGCTCTCTTTTAATTAAAACAGCTTTAAGCAAATTTAAACATTTTTCTTTATTCCTTAACTATAAAAATAGTATATGGTACACATTAAAGTAAATCAAATATAATTCTCAGCTACTTTAGCTCAGTTTTTGCCCTCGTCTCGTATTCCTTTGATGCCACTTTCAGCTAAAATCTTTCTCCCTTTTTCACATTTTTTTTTCTTGGCTGCCAAGGCAAATCAAAGCACAACCCAATGAATATTTACTGAGCTAGTTTATATGTATAGGTACACTTAGACTATATATATGGTGTGTGTGTGTGTGTGTGTACGTATAGCGTATGTGCTCAGTTTACACCTCAAGTCAGATGTCTTGTTAGAGCTAAATTGGATTAGATGAGCCTGACGCTGCGAACTTGCTATAAATAGAAACTGAAACGAGTTGTCAACCACGCAGGTATAGATGATAGATTAATATATATATAATATATATACATATATGGTATATGTTACTATATATATCTCTGAATATTTACAGCATAAACATAGAGTATGCTCTGTTAATGTTTGCTTGCCTTGAGTGTCTAGAGGCAACGTTGGCACAAGAGTTTTGCGACTCATTTCAGACAAGATTGCAATATCTTAGTATGTGTAAGTGTGTGTGTGTGTGTGTATGTATATGTATGTTTATATGCGTGTTTCTATAGTGATGCAGTTAAATATTGAAAGCTGCTAGAATCCAATTGAGAGGAAGCTTCTGCGCTTGAGAAACCTTTTGTTTCTCTCATTGCGAATTCCCAATTTTGTATTCATTATACAATTTTTAAAAAGATTCATTGATAATTTATTCATCAGTTATTTGCTGCATTTAACCAATGAACTGAATTATCTGTAAACGAAACGATTAACTTGTAATATTCATAAGTAGCTTTTGCATCTGCTGCCACCCGAACTGCTGCATGCAATTTCAACTTCAACTTATGCCATTGTTCATGAATGTCAGAATTGCCTACGAGCAAGTCAAACACACACACACACTCATACACACAACTTGTGTGTGAATCAACTACATTATTCAGAAATTGATTTGGTCTTCGGTTTCGATTTTTGGCCTATCTGTGTCTGTCTTTCTATTCAAACTCAAATCAAAATTGCGAAACATTTAATTGGATATTCAGCAGACTTTAGAGTGATTTTTTATTGAGGTGAATTTAGAATGAATGGGAAGGATTCCTGCTCCCCCTCTCCCCTCTTCAGATAGTTCTCTGAAAATTAATTTCATTGCAGGTATAACTGACTCACTCAGTCAAAGTAATGAGCTGCAGTTTGTAGGGCTTCTTTGCAGCTTCAACTCACTCTTTGCTTTTGTTCTCTTGATGATTTTTGATTAAACTGTGGGTTTGGAAGTTCTTTACTTAACAGAATAATTAAGAGAGTTTTAGGAGGTTTTGTTTATGAAATTTAATATGTATCTAAATTTGAAAAATGTTAAATTTTCAAACTATAAGTTAGTTAATTAGCTAAGTAAGATCTTTATACACTTGCATGGTGTTTATAAATTTTGGCCAGAAGTTTAGGCGACAACTCAGACTCTATAAAGTAAATATATTCTGAAGCAGCAACAACAGGAGAATCGAACTAGGCATGTCTTTCTGACTGACTGTTTGTCTATTCGTTTGTCTGTCAGCTTGTCTGTCTGCCCGTCTGTCCATTTGTCCGTATATTGTAAAGATAACAAATCTCTCAGTTTATAAGTTATCTTTATAAAACTTGGCATACATGCTACCTATTACTGCACGCTGTATATAAGTCGGAATGAGACCCATCAGACCGATATATCGTATAGCTGTCATACAAACTATCGGCTGATTTTTGTTATTTGTGAAGATATGGCAACTAAATTTACTACATCAAAATCATTCTGTATTTAAAGTAAGCACTCAAAATTTCACTATAAAATATAGCTGCCATAGGAATAATCGGCCAAAATAAAGGTATTTGTACTGTCCTTCAAAATAACTCAACCAATCAGTGCCAATTATAGTTGAACGATAGTTTATGCCTTTTTTTACCCACCTCTTTCGCGCAGTGTAGCCGCATGTCAAGGCTGGCAAAGTGTATTTTAAGCTTCGGTTAGCTGAGAATAAATTGAGTTTAATTCTTTTTTATATGGTCTTTAGGTGACATTTGTTTGCCCGCGCTGTGTGTGTGTGTGTGAGCAGATGTTGAGTGTGCCTGTGTGTGTGTGTGCCTGTGTGTGTGTGTGCCTCTGTATGTGTGTGTTGATATATGGCCAAGTGTAAATAAAGAACGTTCTGTTTGGCTCGTTGTGCAGCAGCGGCACTCAAAAGTGGCTGCACACACACCCAATACACACACACACACTCAGCACACACACACCTGCAGCCTTCGCACGTTTTTAGTTCTTTCTCTTTTCACTTCTGTTCCACATTCTCTTTATGTGTATTTTCGTTTTTTTTTTTATTCTTGTTCAGCTTTGGTTTCTTTACTTTTATTTGATTTACTTATGTGAAGTGCGAATGTCGCAGCGAAGGCGCAACCAAGAGTAGAGCAGCAGGCAGGAGGCTGGCAGACAGGCAGGCAGGCTGGGAGGGGGGGCGTGGCTTAGCTAAGATTTTAAACAAGCACTCGATGCGACTGTTTGCACGTTTCGCTTTTGCACTCGAACGAAATCTCGCTCGATGCTCTGGCGAAAGCTGACAAAGTGTATTTGCTTAAAAATCAATTACGTCATCATTGTTAAATGCCAATTGGATCCACCCGAAAAGCTATGCGTGTATGCTGTGTGTGTGTGCGTGTGTGTTGGGCCCGCGATTGTGCTGTGAGTCCGCTCCTGTTGCCAAACGAGTGGCTCCACTCTTTGTGTCAATACTTTTCAGACAACATTAGCGTCAATCTGTTTCCCTCAAGCTGCCTCTCCCTCTCTCTCTCTCTCTTTCTCCCTTGCTCTATCTGTCCTTGTCCATCTGTGCGCCCTTTTGCCTTTGTATGTGTGTATCTATTGCCTTGTCTATTTGTTACCCTTCCACCTGGCCCTGACGTCTGTTTTTGTCATTTCTCGCACATTGCTTTGTGCTTTGTGCCATATTTTATTTATATATTGTCAATTTTGTGCAACTTTTCGTGCCGCCCTCTGCCCTCCTCCTCTCCTTCATCCCACTCAAGTTGACCCAGCTGCTGTCTGTGTGTGTGTGTGCTGGGCAACCTGTTCCAACGGTAAATGTAATAACGCACAAATTTTGACAGCTCCTTTGGGCCATTGTCGTAAGTTTTTTTCTCGTCCTCTCTTTCCCTGCTTCCTTCTCCGCCTCCTCTTCTTCCACCTTTCTTCTTGTGTTACTTGTGAGCGACGGCAACGGAACTGTGTCTGGGGAGTTCAAGTTTATGGGGCTGTCAGCGTTCAGGCTGCTTATCGATAATAGATAAGCTGACTAAAAGCAAGCGATTGCTCAGTGACAGCTATTCATGTTGTATGCAAATGAATATTGAGCGTATTTACAGTTACAGCAAGCGCAATGTAATCAAAAGTTATCGTTAAAGCAATCGATGGACATTTAATTACATGCTTGTTAAGGTAATCGATTGCTTGCACAATTAATTGAGCTCATCTCAGGCAACATGTTGAGTAGATTTAAGAGATAAAGTGAATTTCAGAAGTTAAACGATAAAGTATCGAATATCGATATGCTATCGATTGCCGATATGTTATCGTTAATCAAGAAGTTATTGATCATCAATAGATTACAAATTTACGATAAGTTATTTAATAAAAACAAGTTATCGAATGTAGATAAGTTATCGAATGTCGGAAAGCTGTCGAATATCGATATGTTTTCGAATACCGACATGTCATTGAACATCAATAAGCTCAAGAGTAACGATAAGTTATTGAATATCGATAAGTTATCGAATATCGATATGTTATCGAATATATATTAAGCTTTAAATTCTGACAAAATAACGCATACAACTTATTTGACGACAAGTACTACATAATGAATTCTGACTGCAAAGCTGTTATCGAATGCTTATCGACTTGGTAAATTTCACTTGAAATTGAATAGAATGTTCTGCCAGCACTCGCAAGATCAAAGCCTTATTCCCCACATACCTAATCCGCCAGCCTATTATCGTCCTACACAAGCACAAGTTTATTCACTCGACACTCGATTCCGTTGTCGGTTTAATCGGCTTTCCGATGTGCTTAGAGTGATTTATCGACTGAATAGGCTAGTCGGTTTTTGCCTGCGCGTCGGATGCAGCCAAGATAAATCGGAAAACACAACAAAATGTAATGCCTGAAATTCTCAGTAGCCGCCCCCTCCTACTACCCTCTTTCCCTTTCTCCTGCCTTCCCTCTCTCTCTCTCTCTTGTTCACCATTTCGATAAACCTTATGTACGTATCCTGGGAGTGTGTTTGCTCTGTGTCCATTGCCTCATCAGGATTATTAAACGCACGAAAATGAAAAACCATATTATGGCCAGCGAATATGTACGATCTGCCACGCCTCATTTTAACAGCCCCGCCTCCGCTCCGGCCCCCCGCCTCCACCTCTGTGTACACACATCGTACATGGGGCTTTTTCGATAAAAATGAAATGCTGTGCAGCAGCAGCAGCGTAATTCATTTAAGTGACAACTTTCCCAACTGCTTTACGAGCAGTCCCTCTCACAACGCCTCTGACCGCCCCCTCCCCCCACCATTTGCCACGCCTTCGTGGCCGCCTCTTGCATCAGGCTGCTTTTTAACAGCCTCTGACCCGCTGAAGCTGTGTGTCCTTACATGGAATTTCATATTTTTAATGACTGCCAGAGAGTCAATACGATAACCACAGCAACACCAGCAGCAACTACAACAATAACACTGGCAACAGCAACAACAATAACAGCAACAATAACAACAACAATAAAACCAACAACAATAACAACAACACAAACGACATGCACGGTTCCTTTTCAGGCAAGCGAACTGAAGGGCAAATATTCGCATGTTTCAGCGACAAAAAAAGAGAGATATACAAAGATATATAGTCAGCATGTAACGATAAGCAAATATATCGTGAAAAGCAATGTGTATATATATAGATCTGCATACTATATACTTATGCAAGGACGCGCAGGCAAAATTTGAATTGAAAAGGAAATTAAATAAAATCAAACAAAAAAACTATTTATTAATATTGCCCATGGGACGCGAAGCCCTATGGAGTATTTATAAATAGTCTATGCACATGTGGAGTATGAGTAGGTGTGTGTAGGAGTATACAAGTATGTGTATGGGTAGGTATGCATGTGTGTGTAGGTGTGTGTGTGTAATACAGGAGTGTACTTGCAGGGAAGTCAAAAAATTGGCAATGCATTGAAATATGTAGCAAAGTTCCTTTTGCAGAAGCAGCCCTACATACGTATACCCAGTAAAGTGCACACATAAGGTAGCTGCGACTTGCAAGAAAGGATGAATGAACAAAAGAACCATTCCCTAAAAAAATTATATGTTTACTGTTCCATCAGATTCAAATTTGGAGAAGAGGTTTAAATTCTCGTCAGCTAAATAAATATCGAAGCCAGAAGGTTTTTGCTCCTATACATCGCTTAAAAATTGAGTAGAAAATTCAAGCAACTCCACTAGAGATCACTAAGAATATATACTCTTTATTACCATATTAACCTTAAGTCTACCCTTTTACAGGGTACAAGCTGATTGAGCGACAGTCTTCTTAATGTCTTCCACAATTTCGTTTTATAAATTTGGCTTCAATTTTATTTGCTGGTTAATTATTTCGCTCGCGTTACGCGTTACCCCAACCAAAAAAACAAGATAGCCCGCATCACCCACACCCCTTATGCTCTCTTTTATGCCACGCCTTCAATTTTTAGCCTGCTGTTTCTCCCACTGCCCCGCTAGACAGCTCGATGCCGACGGCGCCTTGGAATGCCCCTAATGGTTGAGTTGTTTGGTTTGCAAATTGAACGAAAACAATTTCAAAGTTTGCATGGGGCACTTTAAGACACTTGAATGCATGTTCTAACAAGCCCAGCAAGAGAGAAAGAGAAAGAGAGGGAGAGGAAGAGTGAGGGAGGGAGAACTTAGCGAATGGGCGGCAGAGCGAGAGAGATGAAGTGTGTGGCCGCTGGCAAGTGGCAAAGAGTTGAAAGTCTTCTCCGTTTGCTGCTTCTTCTTCTTCTTTTTCTTGGCTTCTAGTTGAAAGTTAAGTTATGCGTTTACCCATCGCCAAGTCGAAACAATCGTTATCGATAAACCGAATTTGACGAAAACTTTGCCATCATGCACACAGTCACTTGAGCACAATTAATTAACTTTCCTATTGAGTGAATTTTCCTGCCACTCAAGTGAAGAGAAATTGGTGTGAAGCCTTTGCAAGTGATTCCATTAAATCGATTATGTAATCGATATCGGTTGAGTGGGGCACGAGTTCATGAGGAAAGCTGTTACGATTAACGTTATTAGCTAGTTAGTGGGCCAAGGAACCGCTAAGTGTAATTAATTCTAAATTGCTGTTATCGAAGTCGATAAGTTAATCGATAGTTAGTTTGTGTACTTATATGACAGAAGGGAACCATTCAATATTGCCTTAAGAAAACTCCCAGACACTCCTCACTATATAAGTTTATCAAATGCTGTTATCGAAATCGATTACATAATCGATAGTTAGTAGATTTACTTTTAGCATATAAGGTAGCCTTTCAGTATTTAATTAAAATAACTTTCAGACATTTACACAGTATTGTTTAATTCTAATTAGCGAAATCGATAATTTAATCGATAGTTAATAATTTTACTTTCACGTCACAATGAATCCTTTCAATATTGATTTATCTTAATTCTCAGACACTCCGTAATATAAGAATATATTAATTATCGTTATCGAAATCGATAACCTAATCTATAGGTAATATGTTCACTCTTGGAAGATAAATAAGACTTTCAATATTACCTTAAGAAAACGCTCAGACACTCATTCATATAAAAATTTCTTAGTTGATTTTTATCAAAATCGATAGCTTTATCGATAGTTAGTATGTTTACTTAGGTGGAGATATGGAAGCCCTTCAATGCTGCTTCAAAAAAAACTCGAACAGACTCTCCCCTCTTACTCACATACTCTACCTCGCTCTTATTTTCTATCATTCTCTCTCTCTCTCCCCTGTCTCTTACTTCGCCCACCTTCTCTTTCTCTCACACACGCATCTGCAATTAGCGTTTAAAGTATCGTCATCTTTACGCGGTCACTCTTAATACAAGAGGCGAGATTAATATCCTAATGGAGCCACAGCTCACCACAATAAGGGCAGAGAGAGAGAGAGAGCGAAAGAGAGAGCGGTAGCGAGAGAGAGGAAGAGTAGGCAGCACAAAGGGAAAGAGATAGCGAGACTTTGGACCACAGAAGTGCGTGGCATTGATGACCATATTCAATGGTTGCTGCGGTTAGCTGTCGCTTGCCGCAAAAACTGATGCACTTCGCAGCAGTAAACAGCAACAACACAAGCAACAACAACAAGCACAGCAGCAGCAACAAGAGCAACAACAACAAGCAGTGCATTACATAATGCAATTCATTTAAATTGCAACAAAAATGTTGCTGGGTGGGGAGTGCAACAAGGTGAAGGTTGCTGCAGTTGACAAGCCGCAGCAAAACAATTTGTAAGAGGCCTAGCACACACACACACACAGACAAACACACGCAGCAGCAAACACACAGTCACATATTTGGGGCACATTTAAAAATTTATGCTGCAGGCAAGGCCAACCCAAGTCCGTCTGTCTTCTCTCCCTCTCCCTCCCTCTGTCTCTAAATGTCTGTCCAGTTGTCTTGCTGCCGCAGTTGACTGGCGAAAGAGGTTAAAAAAGCAAGGGTCAAGGGGGCAGATGAGGGACAGAGAGAGAGCGAGGGAGAGGAAGGGAGAGGAAGGGAGAGGGAGGGAGGTAGGAGCAGAGCTGCACTGGACGCTGCGTCGGCTCCATAACAATAACAACGAAACGTCGCAACACTTATGTCGGTTTACTTTCCAGCAAAGTTCAGGCAATGGACAACACACACATTCATACACTTGCATACACTCAAACACACACTCACATACACTCACACGCACACACAGCTGAAGGAAATGAAGTGGCTGTGGCAGTCAACAGCAGCAACTGCTGCTGCTGCAGCTGCAACTGCGACGCGACAGTTTGCAACAGTTGTTGCTGCTGCTGCTGCTGTTGTTGATGTTTTTGCTGTTGCTTTTGTTGTTGTTGTTCTAGTTGTTTTTGCTGTTGTTATTATTGTTGTTTCTGTTGCTACTGCCGTTTGTTTCTTTCATGTTTCTACTTTCCCTCTACCCAAATGGCCCTGATAGATTTCACACGAGCTTTGCCTAAGTCGTGAAAAGTCTGCAAAGTTCTACAAGAATTAAAAGTTCATTAAGTATTTAATATTGTTGTTCTATCATATATTGTATTTAGCATATCAATTATTAATTATATTATAGAATCTACTGAACAATTAGTGTTTATAATGTTGAGGTTTCTTAGTTCTAAAGGTTTCTTTTAAGTCTCCTCTAGCTCTGCTGAAGTTTCTTTTGGTTGCTCAAATCATTGCTTTCTTTGCCTTTCGCTCTCCTGTCGAGCACTTCCTTTGTCGTTTGCTATTTGTCAAACTCTTTACAAATCGTTTCTTATTAAAATTTAATATGTTGTCTTGCTTGTTCTTTCAGTTTTTCTATTTCTTCTTTCACTCCTAAAGTCTTTACTCCTCTCTGCACCGACTTTACTTAGCACCTTTATTGAATAACATTCTCATCCTTGAGTCTTTCATAAACTCTTTTCTTTTCCTTCTCTATCTGCCCCTGGATCTCTACATGTCCCTCTTTTTCTCTGCTCATCTTTCTCTCTCCACCTCCTTCTTCTACCTCCTTCTCTCTTCTTTATACACTACTCCACATCAGTAAAGTGCATTCAAAGTTCGTCACAGTTCCATTTCTTCTCTTCCATTTGCTCTGCTGTCTTTTATTGCCTTTCCGCCTGTTGAACATGACATGAACAGCATGCTCTCTGCTTCTACTATCTGCAGTCTCTTTCACCCTTTACCTTTTTTTTATATTCTTTCGCTTACCATCTGCGCCTTGCGTTTCTAATTAAACCCCATGCAAAAAAAAGGTGCAGAGAAAGAGTATAAAATACTGTAGAATTTAATTTCATAACAAAAGGCAAGTGAATGCTTTGCTTCTTACTATTCACTCTATCTTTATTCGTGTTTTACTCACTCTATTGCTCAATTGAGTGGGAGGGAGACAGAGAGAGAGAGAGAGAGTAGTGGGAAACTCCTTTACTTGGTATACAAAGCCAGACTGGCAGTTGCTCTGCAAACGGGTAGAACTGGGAAGCTGCTCAATGCATTGACATTAAATTTGCTGATAATATAAGTCTTAATATACCCTTGTGTGGAATATAAAGACTATAGCTTGTTAAACTATTTGTAGAATCAGCTCAGATCTTTCTATAGTTCTCTGAAAAGTAACGACTTCCCTTGCACATTGCATTTCACTTACAGGGTATTACAATGACAAACAAATGCTGCTGCCCATTGCAATGCAGACAAAAACGATATCGTTTTACCACACTTTGTACCTCTCTTTCTCCCCCTCCCCCTCTCCCTCTCTCTCTCTCTTTCTCCCCCTCTCTCTCTCTCTCTTTGTGCCTTTCTCCCCTTCCTTTCTGATGCCAATTTCAGTGTGCAATTACTTGGAATTTGTTTGTTGTGCAAGCCAAACGGCAGCAAAAGTTTGCGCACACCAACACACACACACACAGCCGTACACCCGCACACCAGTAAACATTAAAAATTTAATTAGAGTGCCTTGCATAATAATAAAAAGAGAGAGGGAGAGAGAGAGAGAACGAGTAAGAAAATCAAATTGAAAATCGAAACAAATCGAGCAAAAGTTGCCAACAAATTGAGTTGAAACACGAAACGTTTGTATTGTGTGGCAGCAGTAGATGAGAAGAGGGGAAGGAGGGAAGAGAATGGGTGCAGACCGTGTGCCGTGGTGTGTGTGTGCGTTGCAAGAGCTCAGCAATTTGCCGTGTTGCATAAGCTCGGGCGATAGCTGCTGCGATTACAGCCGCCAAACTGCAATCCGTGCAATGCCCACGGAAAGCGGCTGCTGCTCGTATGTGTGTGTGGAGTTTGTGTATGTGTGAGGGTGTGCAGTGTGTGTGTGTGCAGTGTATGGGGACAGTTTACGGCATGCATGGGACACAGCTTGATCCGCTGCTGGCCTCGTACGCTGCTTATGTCAAGGCACAGCAGGCAGAAAGAGCAGCAGCAGCAGCCTCTCTCTATCCCTTTCTCCCTGCTTCTGTCTCTGTCTTTGCCTCCCGATTTGTGGCTTTAACGGTGGCTGCCACGCAGCTTGCTCCCAAAGCCATAAATAACGACACGTTGTGCATTTTGATGTGACCAACAGCTGGGGAACGGCAACGGCAACGGGAACTGTGACTGTTCCCCCTCTCCCCTGTGACTGTGAGATTGCTTCACCCTTTTCCGCATCATCGATTGCGTGTGGCAAAGCGAAAGGCGAAAGGCCCCCCATAACGGGGGGCGGGCAAGCGCGTTGTATCATCATTCCCAATCAGACAGTCCCGACTCCACTTGAAGTATTTATTTTCATTTTCAAGTTATTTTTTTTGGTTATGTTTTCGTTTCCATTTCCGTTTCCGTTTTCATTTATCCTTCTGCTTGTAAACGATTCATGTGTGTTTATCGTAAGTATTACTCCCGCTCCTCTCTCTCTCCCTCTCTCTCTTTCTCCCTAGAATTGTTTGTTATAGCTCGAAAATGTGGTGTAAATCTCTTTTAGAAGCATCTTCATTCATATCGAAATTGCTTGCAGTGTGAGTTGTTGTGATTTCTCGAGCTGAGTTGAATGTAAATGAGTGTGAACTGTGAATACAATGAACTTGCATTCATATAAATATTTTGTTTAGCAATAAACAAGCTACAAGTTTTATTCATTGTACCTTGAATGGAAATAGATTGTTGTATGTTGAATGGAGATAACAATTGTGAATAGTTCTTTTACTACTTTTGTGCTTTACAATGTCTCTCATTCCTGCTCTGCTTTATTCCTCTCTTCAAGCTTTTCATTCGATACAATTGCTGCTCTCATTCCCTCTCTCCTGCCTTCCCTGCCACCTTATGCGCCTCTTTAATATGTAAATCATTACAATTCTAATTGAAATCAATTATATTTATTAAGCCAATAAAAAGTTTGATTTTTTTTGCCTTTTTAATACATATTCACTATAATG
The DNA here is from genome assembly GCA_018151435.1 of Zaprionus africanus. NCBI lineage: Eukaryota > Metazoa > Arthropoda > Insecta > Diptera > Drosophilidae > Zaprionus > Zaprionus africanus. Next base: position 7,082,826 of record JAECXB010000076.1, read on the forward strand.
TAAATCAGGCAATTTATAAGTTCCATTTAAAGCTTTTATTGTTGCCATTTTTGTTGATTTTCATTATTTCCATTAGGAATTCAATTGATTTGCCCAACTATTGTCGCCGCACACACATTTTGTATTTCAATTGCTCTGAACTCATTGAGAAAATTGCTTTTCATTTAATGCGAATTTGAATTTCAATTCGATTGGTAAATTTGTTAAATATTTGTCACACGTCCAACTTGATCATTTCATTAAATACCAAATTAGCAAAATAATGTGTCGATAAAGTGTTGAAAATGAAAAAAATAAAAAAGGAGGGAATGGGAAAAATGTTAAATGGTTTTTGAGTTAACTAGTTATGTTTGCTGTCTAGTTCCCTTTCTTTTCCTCTCTTTCTGTCTCGTTCTCTATCTCTCCTTCCTCCTCTTTCTCTCTCTATAACTCCCTTTCTCTCTGAGTTGTTTCAAAGTTCATCATGTTTCTGCCCTTGGCAAAGCCTTCCTATGCTGAACTTGAGCCTTGTACTCATTTCGATGGAATTAAAGTGGAAAACTGAAATGCACAGCAAAGCCAGCATGAATTGCTGTGTGTTTATTGTCTTTGCCTGACCTTTATAAGGCAAATTTCAACACACACACACACGCACACACATACATAGGCGCCTAATAAACACTTGCAAAATGCCGAAAACTTCTAGTGCAGTTGCAAAGGGCAAACCTAAGATGCATTCACAATAAACTGCAATCAACTGCAGTTGTGTATGTAAGGAGAGATATAGAGAAAGAAATAAGAGAGAAAGAGAAGGGAAAGGGGGAAAGGAGAGAGCGGATTGTGTGAGCCTGGCATTGTCTTCCAATTTCATTGTGCACTGACATCGATTGCTTTGCTATTTTTCTATTTTTTGGGAATTCCAAAAAGCAAACAGATGAACGCCAGATTCAGGCACGCCTGACAGTAAGATACCCTGTGCATAGTGTTGGAAAAACTTTCCAAAGACTTAAAATTACCAAGCACTATTGCCTATTACTTTCTTATTCTTACTTGAAGAGACTTCAATATCTTCTGTATTTATTGCCCGATTGTATGAAGTTTAAATATATTTTTTGAACATTCACAAGGATTACAGGGTATATAAAAGAGATAAAAAAAGGGGGCTTATCCTTTCTTTTCATATTTTCCCTATGTTCTATTATTCTCTTTATTGTTGTCTCTTTCACAAATGTGTCAGCTAATGGGCCCCGTTAAAAGCCAACTGAAATCTTTGTCTGCACGAAAATAAATACTTTAAATGCATTTTGCAAGTGAAAAAAAAACGAAATGAAATGCGTAGAACACGTTAATGGATTTTTGCCAGCTATATTAACAAACTGTGTGAATACTATTCGCAGGCAGTGTAAAAAGGGCAAATGAAAATAATACAATGCATAATCGAAATGAGAAATTGAACATGGCAAAAAGCTGTAAACTGAAACTGTTCATGTGCGCAAAAATATGAAAATTAATTGATGAAAGTATCCAATATCGTAGGAAAGGGGGATGGAGAGGGAGGAGAGATTGCACTGATTGAAAAGTGTAAATAAAACGAACAAACTAAAAACAATTAAATGCGCTTACGAGGCAAATAGATTGATTACGATGCTGTTGCAGCTGACTGCTTATCACATTTGGTATCTAATTCGCAACTGATAAATTGAAATAAATCCCATAATTTGCAATAAATTGCAATGATTCTTGTATCCTTTGCTCGTTAAGCGTAGTAAATATTGTGTGGTTAAGTAATTTAAGGTATAAAACATGAGAAGAATTGTTGATGAATTTATTTTGACTTAATCAATTGAATCGAATTGAACTGATAACTTCGAAGGTTTAAGGCTTATCTAACAAGCAAATCGAGCAGCTTCTCTTGTAATTCGCAACTGATTTAAGCAAACAGATTAACACAAAGTTGGCAGCTCGTAAGTTGGTACGGAAAAAAAAAGCCAAATGAATTTCCAGATTCCTTGTATCATGTTCGCATTTCCCCCTAAGCTCTGTAATTAAATTCGATGTTATCTGCGCCTGCTCTGGTATCCTGCTGCACAGAACAGGCTTCCACTGATACTTGCTGCTCCTCTTTGCCTCCTCTTTCTCTGTGTGTTTCTCCTGTTCTTGCTCAGGTTTAGCGTGCTTCGCCTTGTGAGCTGTTTTGGCATTTTGTGGTCCATTCGATGCTGGCGAAGTGCTGTTTAGGGGCTTCTCTCAGCTGTTTGTTAAGTTTATGCGCCGCGAATGCGAGCACCAGCAGCATACTACAAGGGGGGAGGAAGGGAGGCACAGCTTTATCTCTAAGCTGTGCTTAACAACGCCACGCGAAGGCAACAAAGTTGCCGCATTTTGTTTGTTAGCTTCCTGTTTGCGCTGCCGCTGCTTCTTTGGTTCTCTTCTTCGTTTTTTTATGTTTTTACATTTTACTTTTGGTTTTTATGCGCGTTATAAACACGCGCGCACACACTAGCAAACACAGAGGCACGCAAGGCAGCGACACACAGACAGGCATAAAAAATCACTGCATACTTTTTTGGGCTGTGGCGAAACTACGCGCCAAACACATTCGCCGTGGCAATCTTTATGTGCCGATCTGCCCTGTGTGTGCAAGTGTGTGTGTGTGTGTAGTGTATGAGTGTATGTTTGTATGTGTGTATGTATGTATGTGTGCATGTATGTATGTGTGTGTTTGCCTTAGTTTGTCTGCCCCTCGCAGCAAGACAAAAGCATAAGTTGGATTTCTTTCTCGCACTGCGTGTTGCAATTCATGTATGTGTGATGTATGTGTGTGTGTCTATATAAATAGTACTAATTGTATATATATTTATAAAATATGCGCAACTCGCTCGCTCATTAGAGAAGAACAAGAAGAGACAGAAAGAAAGAGAGATGGAGAGAGAGCGAGCTGCGTTTAATTTATGCAAATGAGAAGCGCGCACAAAAGCAAAGCGAGGCGACAACAAACAAATTCGAAATTAATTTGCATTGCATAACAAAGGAAAGGAAGGCAAAGCAGAAGGGAGAAAGGCGAAGCAACAGCAGGAGGTAGTGGAATAATGTGAAGCCAAAGAGGAAAGCCAAATGAAAATGAAAATGAAAATGAAGTGCAAAAAGTGTCAAGCAAAGCGAATTCAATTCAACGCTTAAACAATACCAAACAAAGACCAAGCGAAAGAGACAACGACAGACAAAGAGAGAGAGAGAGAGAGAGAGAGAGAGAGAGAGTGAAAGGAGGAACAAAGACAGCAAAGAGAAGTGCGAACAAGGCGGGCTAAGTTTCCCTCAAACGGTAAACGGTGAGTGGCTAACGGTTAACGGTAAAGTTAGCGTACGTAACGCGTGCTGCGATTGTATTGAGAGCGTGTTTCACATCGCTTCCGTTTCGTTTGCGTTGCGCGTTTCCGTTTCCGTTTCATTTCCGTTTCGTTTCAATTGCGTTGCGGCTGCACTTCCAATGGCTGTCAGTTCCTTATGATGGAGACATTTCTTGTCCTGGGCCTGTGTTTTATCCTGTACGAAGCATTGGATTTCTTTCAAGGCTGCATACACAGTAACACGCCCTCGCCGAGCGACCAAATCGAAGCCTATCGCCGCGAACTCGACGAACAGCGCCAGCAGCAGCAGCAAGAGCAATTTCTTGCCGGTCTGACGCCACTACTGGGCGCACAATTTGCCGCTGCAGCCGCTGCCGCTGCCGCTGCCAGTGGTTCGCAATCGACATTGACCAGTGCCACGCCCACAGCGAGTACAGCGAGTGTGATAAGTGATTCGTACGAACAGGAGCAATCACAGTCGCAATCACAATCGCAGTCACAGTCGCAGTCACAGCAGCAACCGCATTCGCTGAGCACGCCAGGACTCTTTAGGCCCGCCGCCTTGGGCTACTACGATCCCGAGGATCCGTTGCATGCCACATCGTCGCTGCCACGTGACTATTACTATCTGCAGCAGCAACAGTTGAAGAACAAGGCCAGCTCAAGGAGTCTGCTCTCGAAGTTCTCGTCCACCAACTCGGACAATCGCATTCATCCAGAGGCATCGGCTGTGATCACCAGTCAACCATTGCCCGCCGCAGCAACAGCCGGCGAGTCGGTGGCCAATTTGGGTCTCTTCGATTGCCAGCCACAGTTGGTGCCATTGCTGCCGGCACCGTTGCTTGTTGAACTAAAGCGTGCCATCATCAGCACTGGGAACGGGCAGAAGGAGCTGCACAATCAGCAGGAGGAGCACGACGAGGAGTTGCTGAGCGATAACGAACCGATCTGTCCGCAGTGTGTCGAGGAGGAACAGCAGCAGCAGCAGCACGAGGAGGAAGAGGATAACCTATCCTGCAACTCAAGTTCCAGTTCCGGTTCGGCTGGAAGTGATTCACACGCCGGTGGTGCCGCCAACAGCGAGCCAAACATCTGCATTGCCTCGGCCTCAGTGTCGCAGCTGCATCTGCCTCGCATCCATCACATTGCCATCGACGACATCGGCATCGGGGGCGAGGGCAGCAACGGCAACAATCATCTACATCACCACCCCAGCCTGGCCACAGCCAGTTCCAGTTCCAGCTCGCACGCCGACGTCCGGGAGATCGAGTGCGAGCGACTGCGTCGCAAGTGCGTGAGCGTTAAGCGCATCTATAGCATATCGGAGAAGTTCTAAATCAAAATCGAAGCAACAAATCGAAATTCAAATCAAAATCCAAAATCAATTCAGAACTCAAACTCAAAATCAACTCGTCTCATTCTGTACAAAAGCAAAACTCGCTAAACTCACCACTGCACCCTGCTAAAAAAAAAAGAAAATCCGCAAAAAAAAAACAAGCCAAATTTGTCTGCAAAAAGGTCTAATTGAAAAACCAAATCAAAATCAATCGTAAATAATTTTTGTAAATCGAATCAAAATCCAATCGGAATCAAATCACTAATCGAATCTGCCTCACTCGAATCTGATATTCAAAATTTACCAAAGTAGACAATACCAGCAAAAGAAATAAGAAAAACCTAACTAAAAAACATGAAAAAAATGCAAGCAAAATCACAAAATTTCCAAATGCGAAATGCCCCACACAAGGTTAGCAAAAAACTAGCTTGAAAAGAGCCAAATTTCAACTCATGCGTAAGCCAAAAAAAAAAAAATTGAGCTGAAAATATGCATTAAAAAGCATTTAAAAAAGAAATGTTTGCCAATTTGCCAATAGAATTTGCACTGCATTCTCGTCTCATTTGAATTTCACTTTCATTTTCGACCATTTTATTCGTTTATTGCGTTTTGTACATTCACGTTTGTTCACGTTCGTTCACGTTTTAGCTCGTCCTCGCCTCCACTTGTCACTCGAACACACACACATGGGAAACGATTGCAAAGGCAGTTTCATCCTTTACTTTGGTAGTCTCACTCGCTCACATGCTCTCATCATCAGACCCCTTTCCTTCAGTTTTACTGTCTCTTTCTTCTCTAACCTTATTTTATTTACTCTTCCAGCCGCAACCTTAACTAAACTAGCGTAAGCTTTGTCGATTACTGCGAATGTGAGTGGCCCACGTTGGGCGGCCCTCTGAAACTTTTGTTAGATTTCAACTTCGATCTTACTTTTTTTAATTTTTTATTTACTATGCAACCTTTTTGTATCACGTTGGGCGCCAGTGGCACTCAACGTGGGCTTTTTATTGCTTTGCAGTACGCCTTATTTTCGTTTAGCTTTTATTGAGTAACGACTCCACAACTAGTTGAGAAGTAAGAGTTGATTTAAGTCTTAATATTACACATTGGCGCCCAACGTGGGGCCCAAAACAATGCAATTCTAGCATTTCTAACGATTTGCTTTCTACTTTTTATTCACTTCAGCTATTTAAGATAACTGAAATACTCCAATTCATATGGGCGCCCAACGTTGGCCCCGAAACAATAAACTTCTAGCATTTTCAGCTAGTTTTCCACTCAGTTCTGTACTTTAAGTTGACTGCAGTAAACAAATACACATGGGCGCCCAATGTGGGCCTTGAAATAAACGAAAATCTTGAATTTCTCACAGCATTTTCCCTTGAGTCACAGCCGAGCGACTAACTGAGTGAATATATCCAAAGGAAATCAAAGTTCACTTGTTGTCAGCTAACTGCAAATGATAATGATAACTGGCACATTTTGCACAACAACTTTTGCTGCTACACAACTCGCTCGTTGCCTTCTCCCTCTCTCTCTCTCTCTGTTTGCTGCTTGTTTTTGTTTTGCAGTTTTTCCAGATTTCTCTAGTCTCTCTGTTGATGGCAACAAAATGCTAACTAGCTTGACAACTAACCAACTGAATCTGCCCTCCCCGGTTCCCAGTTGGACTCAGTTCTATCGCTGCTGAGGGAATGCATGAAACGGATGTTGTTTTGTTGGGGAAACTGGGAAAGTGGCAAAGTTGCAGCAAAGTTGCTTTCATTAAGCGAGGATATGTGCACACATATATAAATGTATATAAAGGATGCGAGCAGATAAAGTATAAATAGAAGCTCATTTGGAAAAAGCAGAAGAAGAAGAAGAGTGGCAGACTGTGCCTGAGCTTCGCCCTGACTTTGGTTAGTTCTCTAGGCCAAACAATGCTCGGGGAAAGTTCTTGTCATTGCCTTGTTGTGTATGGACTATGTTAACTTTGTTGTCGTCCGACTGGGGTGTCGCGGCCACAAGCTGCTTGTAGCCAGGGCAACTTGAAGCGGAATCTTGCGTTCTCGTGTGCTCGAGTGTTATGCAAAGTAAATTGTACATAATTGTCATGCACTGGGGCAAACACACACACACACACACACGCGAGTATATCTTAATACATATGCAAATGGAGGGTGTGTGTGTGCGTGAGGGTTGGAATTTTGCGGATAAGTGAAGCTCGGGCGCACAATGACTAATTTTGCTGTCATAGAGCATTACTATCATATCTTACAAATTGTCGCTTCAAAGTTGTAGCTAGCCACGCCCCGCACGCCCACTGGCTGCTCCAGCACTCCATACTCCGCTCTGCGTACTTCCCCTTGTACTTTGCTCATTTTGCGCAGCTTGTGCGAATCCTTTCAATTATTCGATATGTGGCAGCATTTTCCTCAGCTTCTTTTTCCGCTACGCTCGCTTGCTCGCTCTCACTCTCTCTCTTCGCTCTCCTCACTCCGCTGCGCTTTCTTTTTCTTTTCATTTTCATTTTGATTTTCCTGCTGCTCTCAATCCTCAACTCAACCCTCAACTTTTGCTTCGTTTTCATTTCTTGTGGCCGAGGAGAGAGCCCTAAGACCCGCATTATTTTTCATTTTCTGCCACATCGATTGAGCGTATATGTATTTGTGTACATGTGTGTGTGTGTGTTTGTTTGTATGTGTGTGTAGCACAAAGTCCTTGCCGAGGAGGTCCTGCGCCGCATTCAGCGTTCAATGTTCGTAATCTTTTGGTCTTTTCTTCATCATCGTTTAGCTTGATGTGGTTTTTCCGACTTAATCAGTTTTACTATTGTTTGTTTTTACTATACATATCCCTCTTTTCTTTCTCTCTCCCATACGCACTGCCCACGCTGTGTGTGTATGCAGTGTATGAGTGTGAGTCTATGTGTGTGTTTGTGTATAGTTTTGCTGATTTTCTGCTGGCCAACTGTGGCTGCTCTGTTGATTGGGTCCTGCGGGTGGAGCTGTGCCAGTTAGGCCCCCAGCTTCCTATAGAAGATTACACACACACAAATCGAATACACGCATACATGCATGTGTCACAATAGTGCGCTAAAAAGTATGCTATTGCCCTTGGCTGAAGCTAGCTAAGGGTATTGAAGCTTAGGTAAGGCAATGCATTGCACTAGGGGGGGAAGAATTTCTTAAAGTATAGAAATGTGTATACACGATTTATTGGGCTGAAAAAAATGAAGAAAGGTGTTTGGAATATGCAAGAGTAAAATTTGAAGTTGAATATAAAACATTTGCCAGTTTTTAAGGTATATGTTCTTTATATATTTCCTTTTTTTTTTAGAAATCAATTCACTTTAAGTAATCAAACTATTTTTAAAAGCAAGACCAGAAAGGGCATACTATATTTGGCTTGCTGCCTGTGTTCCTTTACAGTCTTACATCTTTGCCGATAATTATGTTGTGCGTGTGTATATGTTAGGTTGCCATGACAGTTAAGCATTGACAACATACACACACACAACAAGCATACAAAACAAGCCACACGACGCAACTTGGCTTGACGACGCGACTGAGCACGGCGCGACGACTTTGCTCACTGCCGCCTGCCTTCAAATCAGTCAAGGGTAATATTCTTCTACATCATTAAGCGGCAATAGCAACAACTAACATAGAAGAGCGAAACTGCCTCCAACTGACCAGTTCAACCCCCAAAAACATCTCTCCCCACTACTCTGGCTTCTTCTTCCTTGCCCCTTTTTCGCTTAGCTGACAACAAACTGAGCAAAAATTGATATTAACTGAAACTATTGATTGACTCGATTTGCTTATAGATTAAAGATGGGTTTGTCTATTGAAAATGTATTGAATATGTAGTTGGATTGAAAGGGAAACTAGACTGGAAAGTTGCTACAAGTTTTGTCATATATCATTTGCTATTGACCTAAGAAGTTGTGAGCCTAAGTTGTTTCCTATTAAATCATGGCTCTATTATTGATTTAGCTTAAGCTTGTTTGGGGCTTATAGCCCTCTCTTTAAGCGCTGAGCAAGATGAATCACAGCAGGCAACTTTGTAGCCTTTTAGGTTGCAAGAAGGAGACTACTGCCTTGCTTCCCTTTTCCTCTTCCTCTGGCTTAATCTTATCTTCAACTTTAGCTTCGCAATCCGCAAATTCGCTTCAATTAATCAGCGACTTTCGACTTTCCAAATGGCAGCTATACAAATTATACTCTCTCTCCCTCTCTGTCTCTTTCGCTCTGCCCCCCCACTTTTTTGTTTCTTTATGCCTCTCTCTCTCGCACTGCCTTGGCAAATTTGTCTTATTTCGCTGCGACTTTAGTTGGATTTTAATGATTCTTTGCAATGTTCTTCTTAATGAGCTGCACATATGTGAGCAAGTACATGTGTGTGCGTGTGTGTTTGCTACCCTGTGTGTGTGTGCGTAAACTTGTTGAGTCAAAAAGTCTGTGGTTGACAGAGAGTTCTGGTCTCCCACTCTCTGGCTGTATTGCCTCCCCTTCCCAGCAAATGAAATAAGGCAGCCGCCTCAAAGTATGCTTCAAGTTTTAATGTCGCGCTGCTGTTTTTGCCTCTGTGTGGTCTCAGTGCTATAAGTTAAATGTATTTGTTTGCCTGTGAGTGTGTGTGTGTGCACATGCGTGTGCTGCTTTATGTGTGTGTGTGTGTGTGTATAGCACTCCACAAGCACGTTAAACAACAACGCGTAAGAAAACAACTCAAACAAATCGTCGGCGCGAAAGAGTGCGTGTGCCAGAGAGGCTGTGGGGGGGGGGTGTATCTGCTGTGTATCTTCTGTGTGTCTTCTGTGTATCTTTCTGTACTCGTTTCATCCCCCGAACTAAGCTTTAAAGAAATTCGATAGCTTTTGTTTGCCTTTGTTGGAAACACGCCCGGTCAACGATTGCAGAGCATCCTGGGGCAGGCAACGCTTCCGGCCCAGCTCATCCAACTTGACGGAGATAACCATATCGATCTCCTTCTGGCGCTGCTCCTCCTGCACCCTGTTGCGCTCACTCTCCAAACGATCCCGTTCGATTTCACGACGACGTGCGCGCTCATGCTCCTCCATCTGGGCCGTGATGCCCTGGTTGAGATTCAGCTTGCGTCCGATCTTCTGCTGTATCTCTGCCTCGCGTTGCTTCTCGTAGCGTGCTCGCTCCTCCTTTACCTCATCCATTTCACGCTGACGCTGTGTGTAGTAGCATGCCTGGTACTTCTTGATGTCCTCCATGGCCTTGCGATTGCCAGCACGCAGATCGGCGACAAGAGTGCGACGATGCTGGGCAGCCTCGCGCTCCTGTTGCCGATACTTGCGCTCGAGGCGCTCATGCTCGGCCAGTAGACGCATCTCCTCGCGATTATCCTTGGCATCGAGAATCTTCTGTTGCAGCACAAAGAGTGCATCACGTCGACGCTCCTTGTCCGCCTCTGCGGCAGCCTTGATCTGACGCTGCTCCAAGCGTTGCCTCTCCTTGTTCAGCACATAGGTATTGGCGCGTATCTCATCGCGCTGTTCCTGTTCGCACAGCAGACGATTGAAGTCCTGATGCAGCTTGATGTAGTGGAACAGCTCGTTGCGATAGTGCGTCTTACGCTCCCCGGTTGCCTGCAACTGTTCCACCTGATAGCGTTTGTACTCTGCATACGCATCGGCCACCTGGCGCGACTCCTCGCGACGCCTCTCCTCGGCCATGTGGCGCAACTGACGACGGTCAGCGATCTGCTGACGCACGGCATCGCCGAATGCCTGGCGTTTGTCGTGCGCCCGCTGCTCCTGTTCCGTTGCCGAGCCCCACTTGGAGTCGTTGAAGGCGGTGTCCTTGCGCGCCTGCTCAATGTCGCGCTCCTCCTGCAGGCGACCCATCAGTGCCCGCTCCTCGATCTGCGAGGTCCACATGGCGCTGCATTTGGCAGCGCCGATGGCACGAATTGCATTCTGCACGCGCTCGTCGTCGAAGTGGCGAGCCTGCAAGAGGAAACGGTGTTAAATAATACAGATTTATCGATTGTTCGGCAGTAATCGAAAGCAAACATTTTGTTTAATTTATCGATATAAGCTTTTTCCCCTTCCACTTAAGATCAACTGCTCTAATAATCCACATTTATCTATTGTTATGTTCGATAATTCTCGATAACAGCTCTAATTGATATATGGATGCACCGATACATAGTTTTCTTCCTCCCACTAACTTTTATTGTTTGAAATTTTTAATAAATATCGATAAAAATTTAAATTTTTGTACCGATAGACCGATACATAATTTTCTTATTACCACTTTCAATAAACTGATCAAACAATCAACTATTGGCGATTACAATGTTCGATAATCATCGATAGCATACATGTGAAATATCGATACACCAATGTATACATTTCTTTCTCCCGCTTATCGTTAGTTGCATAAATGTAAGTGATAACAATGTTCGATAATTATCGATAACAATCAGATAAATGTATCGGTACTCCAATACCTAGTTTTCTCCCTTCGATTGCTCAAAAAACTTATTATTAATCGAAGAAAATTTTCGATAATTATAGATAACCTTCATTATGAGCTATAAATCGATAAACCGATATTAAATTTTCGCTCCCCTTTTTATCGTGAACTGCTCAAAGAGCCGTTTGATAATCATCGATAGCATTATGAGTAATATATCGATACACCGATAATAAGTATACTTGTCTCTCTTCGACTTACCGTCAACTGCTTGTGCAGCACCATCAGGCGCCTTGCCTCGTTTGCCTTCTCATCGTCGCCCTCGACCTCAGCATCGAGCTGCCTCTGCAACTCCCGTTCCCTCTCGCGACGCGCCTCGTCGATCTCGTAGTAATACATGCGTATGTTCTCTGCCTCTTCCTTGTTGAGACGCTCCTCCTCCTGCAGGCGCTCCTGTTCGGCCTGCAGCTCCTCGGGGCTGGGAGGCTTCAACGATTTCAGACGCTCCACTTCCTCCTTCTCGAGCTCGCAGTATCCCCTCGACTCCCACGGCTGACCGACCACATGGAAATAGGTTGCCTCGCCACCGCTGCCCTTGCGCCGCAGCGGCTTCTGGTATGGCCGCGGCAGCGAACGGGCCATCGGTGGCGAGGTAGTGCCCGGCGGCAGGGGGCGCTGCTTTGTTCTCGATTTGAGGCCAACTCCCGCGGAAAGCTGAAAGCCTGTGGAGCGTGCCTGTTGTCTCATTGCCTCCTGCTGTTCCTTCTCGCAGATGCGCAGCGCCAACTGCCTACGGCCACGTGAATTATCCGGTTGCATTTTCAGCGGATGCTTGCAACGCTCCAACTCGAGTCCAACCTTGCGGCCCAGTCGATCATAGCAATCGGGATGCAAGGTACGAGCACGTCGCGTAACGCAAGGCATGTTGGTCGGCATGATGACGCAGCTGGCTGAAGAACCTTTAACGCGATGTCTGAATTTATTTCTGAACTTTAAAAAATATATACAGCTAAGTCTTTATATAGTTAAATATATTTATATATATAGGAAGCACGTGTAGTTGTTTCGGTGTGCTTAAGCTAAATGGAAAAGTGTTAAGTTTGTAGAGCTGGCACGATTTGACAGCTGGGCAAGGCCTGCTCAACATTTTATTTTGGCAGCTTGAAACAAGCTAAGTTGTGGCAGCTGGAGAACGGGAAAATATATGAATAATATTGAAAAGTATCGAGATTTCTGCTATTGAACTAGCTACATGACAACTCTTTCAGCATTACATAAACAAATAGCTTTTTTCTAGCTAACTTTGCCAAATAAAAAATAGCATTTTAGCAGGAATATACAGGTAACTCCAGTTTAGTTAATCTTTATAGTATCTTTACGCAGTTTCTTGAATATAAAAAATAAATCAATTTTACAAAGAAACCTCCTCTTTCTTCAAAGTAAAAGTACTCTCTGCCTAATGCCTCAAGCAACCTTAGTAAATCCTTAACCTTTTCTATACCAATCTGCACTCACAACTGCTGTCTAACATTTTTGTGGCTCTTCCCTGCATTAGTTTTGTATGTTCTATGCCCAAAAAGTGCTGTAATTGAGATGCGGCATAATTGCATGTGCTTCAGCTGAATTATAGACAGAGACCCTAGAGAGCCCAGAGAGAGCTTTTGATATGAAGATTGTAACTAAAAACTAACTGTAAGCCCGCTACTTCAAACTATACAAATGAATGAGGCAGAGAACACTCGAGAGAGAACTAGAAATAGTTTTTTGGCTAATTGGAATTGGAGTGTGGATTAGGTGAAGAGCAAAAAGGCTGAACCTGAAGTGGGGCAAGCAAAGTGAATAGGCAATTAGGAAAGAAGTTATGTAGAGAATGCTATGAATTTAGAATTTGTTAATGGATTAATGGGTGGATAATATACTTCCTATAAACTTACAGCAGATATGGCATTTAAGACATTAATCTTGAGCAAAAGCCCAAGAGAAGTTCACCAAAGTAAATGTAGACGGGATAAATTATGTGATATTTTGCTGACTCAGTTTAATTGCCATGTTTACTGTTAGATATATATATACGACTTAAATATATTTATGTGAGCAACGCATTCATTGAATTTCACTTAAACTATTCATTCTGCCAAGTGTTTTTTGGGCCTTATGAATTTTCCAACACTTTATGAGCTGCTTGATTGAATCAAATCAAATGCTGTGAATCGAAGCCTGAGCAATGACGTCAGAGACACAAACAGGCTTAGATCTATATATATGTGTATTTATATATGTATGGAACACACACACACACAGCTGTAGATTGTCTGCGGGGCAGACTTCTTTCTTCTGCTCATGTTTTCGTGTCTTGTCGTGTGTTTTGTGTGGCGCCTCGAGTACCCCCAAATACGCATTGTTTGTGCTGTTTATTTGCCATTGTTGTTGTTGCTGCTTTTGTTATGCTCATTGCTGTTGCCATTGTTGTTGTTGTTGTTGTTGTTGTGTTGTCAGTCAAACATGCCAATGCCCAGCAGTAGCCCGAGACAACAAATATAATTTACTTGCCCCTACGTGTTCACAGTCGCTCTAGCAGTGCCTGTACATCTAGCTGTATCTACAGCTGTAACTGTATGTGTTGCTGTATCTGTAACTGTATGTGTTGCTGTATCTGTAACTGTATGTGTTGCCGTATCTGTAACTGTATGTGTAACTGTAACTGTAACTGTAACTGTATCTGTATCTGTATCTCTGTGCTGTGAATGAACTGGCTGTCGCCATTGCCAGCAGCCACAAATATGAGTTACGCATTTGGATTCATATTACGCATACGCCGCGTAAGCCTCAGTCTCAGCCACAGCCTTTGTCCTTTTAGCTGCGATTTCTTCGGGGGTGGGGGAGGGGGCGGCACAAAACTTTTGCACATTTCAATGGCAATAAAAGTGATTTAATAATGCCGCGTTAAAGCCCCGAGACGACAGCGCAGCAACAAGAACAACGCAAAAGTCGAAATCAATTTGATTTGTCGCCTCATGGGGGCAGGGCAGTGTGGCAGTGGCAGGGGAGGGGGGAGGCAGCAGCCACGCCTCGTGCGTGTGATTAAGTGCGCGTTTAATGTGCATGCTCCGGTCCCATAAAACAAATTGCATGCAATCGCCCGGCGTCCGTTTCGCCTCCACACACACTCTCCCTCCCTTGCTCTCTCTCTTTCATTCTCACTCTCAGTCATTCTCTCTGTCTCTTTCGTATTGCTATGCTCAGCACATTCTTGCCTTGCGAGCCTAACCCATTGTTGTCCTTGTTGCTTGTACGCTTTGAAATGTAAATACGGCTCATTATTTCGATGCTCGGCCATTCATTTGCCTGGATTTCAGTCTATCCAACTCTTGCTCTCTCCCTCTCACTCACACTCTTCTTTCTATCTCTCTCTTGCTTCACACATAAGAAAATCTTGAGCGTGTGTTCTAAGTTACTCAGCCGTAAAAAATACAAATCGTAAATGGATTTTTACAGGCATCAGGAAAGCAAATAAAGTTGGCAGAGATTAAAAGAAAGCCAGAGATAGTACTAAAAAAATACTAAAACTACTTAAAGCTGGCATAGAAAAGTTTGTTATCTTGGTTTTAAATATGCCAAAAATACTAAAGTACTAAAAAAACTAAAGAAATGATATAAATACTCAAATCTTTTAAGTATTTCTTGAGCTGCCTTTTTTTTTTTCATTGCTCTCTAGTATTTTATTAGTATTGCTGCAGTGTTTATTGAAGCATTTTGTTTATATTGCACCAAATGAGTTTCGTACTTCTGTAGTATTTTCTCTAGCATCTATTGGTACATTTTAGTATTTTCTAGTATTTTCTAGTATTTAATATTGTTTGCTTTTAATCGCACTGCGGACTCTTTGCCATCGCAAATCCCTTCAAATACCGCACACACGTTCACACACACTCTTCAGACCCGCTGCCTTTTTGTCCCACTGTGCAAGGTCAAGCTTTAATTAACTCTAATGCAAGACCCCAAAAAAAGAAGAAAAAGGAAACAAAATACCAAAAGGAAAGCAAAGGAAAAAAAAGGAAAAGAAAGCATGAACAACAAGGGCAGCTGCGCCATGCATGTGAAACAGGCCTAGGCGACTGCGGGATGCCCTCGCTAGCTCTCGTGCTGTCTCTCTTACTTGCTCTGTCTTTCTCTATGTCTACTTGTTCATTCTCTCTCTCTCTGTGACCGCCCAAGGGTTTATTATTTTCACTTAATTTGTGCTTCATTTAATTTTTTCGACGAGGCGTCGCAATTTTGTTTTTCTTTCTTGGGGGAAGCGGTCTCTAAGTTGTCTATGAAATTTACGCGTCTCGACTGTTCCAGTAAGTCAAATGCCGCATCATCACAGCGAGGCACAAATGAAATTGTGGCAAAAGGAAAGAAAGAGAGAGAGAGCGGGAAGAAGACGGCAAAAAAGTGTCCCTTTTTTTAGGTTTAGACAAATTTGGGGTTCCAAAAAGTATGCTACGAAAATGTGAGAAAATATACAGAGTGATGGGGAGAGGGAAACAAGAAGAGAGAAGGGAAATGAATGTTGTTGCTGTTTCAAATTAACTTGGCACGGTCCACATGACAGTGCAGGTGACCAAGGTCTCTTTCCTGTCTCTGGTCCCATTCATCTACTTCGTCTCTATCCCTCCTTTATTTACTTCCTCCCTCTTCTCCCCTCCTTCATTTACTTTGTCTCTGCTTCCCTCCTTATTTAGACAGGAAGCGACAAAGAAATGTTTTGCCTGCTGCACAATGGGCAAATAATTCATAACGTGGCTCAAAAGTTTGATTTAGTTGCAGTTAATACACTCAGCCCCCTCCCCCCATGTGTGTGTGCGTGTGTGTGCCGTATATCCGGGCATACGTCGGCCTGCATAAATTTTGCCTGGCAGTTGCCTGTGCCGGCTCCGGCTCCGGCGGCCCCGTTGACAGTGGCAGCAGTCGCACATTTTGCCGAGCAGATAAATTACGCTTGCTCTGCAATGGAGACGGGCCTAGGCAAGCGGAAGAGCCAACATAGCACACTGACAGAGCCAAGAAGAAAAGCCGGCAAAGCAAGGGCACACACAGAGATTCAGAGAGAGAGACAGAGAGAGTGAGAGAGAGGGGAACTGGGAGAGCGGTATCAGAGCTCTGTAGACGGATGAGGCTGAGCTCTTTCACTCTGTCGCTGACTATCAAGCTGGCTGCTTGTATGCTTATTTTTCTTTAAATGTAACTGCAGTACAAACACCAACACACACTCAAACACACACACACACCAACACACCAACACACGTCTGTCTGTTCGACTGGAATGTCCTGCCAGGCGACATAAATAACAGACTTCTTTTGAGCCACAGGACGTTGAAAAGCATTGCACACAAATTGTTTTTTCCCCTCCCTCTCACACTGTTTCTTTTCCCTCTTTCTTCTATTTTTTAATATGCAAAACATAACTACAGAAAAAAGAGAAGGGGATAGGGGAGTGCCTGCCACATTCAACTGCAACTGGTTAGGGATAATAAATGCTGGCCATAATCAACTTAGTCAAAGCTAACTCGATTATATGGAAAGACAAACAGAAAAGAGTTCGCCATGATTCACAGTGTGTTGATTTATAGTACGGTACGGTACGGGTAAATTAAAGAACAAAGGTGGTAGAAGGGATATAAAGGAACAAGAGGGAAAAGTAGAGAGAAAGAGGAGGAATATTGATATGAAATGTAATGTAGATCTGCTCTGGAAAACAACACTTGGACTGGAAGTTAGTTCTCTTTGATCGATATTGATATTATTTGAGGTATATGCATAAATTTGGGGTATTAGCTTACAAGGCTGTAAAAGGCTGTGCTTTATGAATAAATTTTACATTTAAATTGTAATTCCCAACATGTTTTAACAGCGTAGAGTTGAAACTGACTTCGATCGCCAAGTAAGTTTGCTATCAATGCTGATCTTTGAAGTTCTTGACTGCTTTGTCTTTGAACAAGTTAAGTTGTGCTTGACGGCATTGACTTTAATGAAGAAATCAAAACTATATTTTAACCTTGAGTTAACTAAATTTTTAATATAAGTATTTAGTAACTATAAGTTAAGAAATCAAAGGTTTGTTGGGGGGCATCTTGATGTGCCAAGGAGTAGTTTGGGCTTCACAGTGTGTTGAGTTTTTAATTTAGTATATTTTGGTTGCCTGCTCAGCTGCCAAGTATTTCAGCCTGCCTTCCTGTTTCTCTGTCTCTTTCTATCACTCTTATTGTGCTCTCTCTTTTTCTCAGCACACATATTTGGCATTTCTTGAAGACCGTTTGCTGTGCTATAAATTTTTAACAAACATTTAACATGAATTTTATTAGTCCCTCGTCGGAGGTTTGAAAGAGTTGCAAGGCAGTGGCGAAGGAGACACAAGTGTGTGTGCGAGAGAGAAAGACTTACTATTGCTGTCCCTGTCTTGGCATCAAAATGACAAGCTGCCTGTTGGCTAATTTTTTCGTGCCTTTGACTGGGTTTCTCTTGCTCTGTTTGTGTTCATTTCTTTTTTTTTTTTTTTTTTTTGGGTCATCTTAGCTGTGCTCCACTTTATCGACTAAGTCAGCCACAGCCACAGCCAGAGCCTCAGCCTCAGGCTGCTTCTCGTTTCATTTCACTTCGGTCCATGGTCCACAAACAGTTCCATGCGGAACTGGAACCAGTTCAGTTGCTGCTCTGCACTCGGTGCGGTCAGTTGAAGTTATTTTCAAGAAGTTGTTGCTCTTTTCGTTTCGTTTGTTTTCTTACTTTTTGCATTCCCCCTCCCTCTTCCCCTGCTCCTGTTCTTTGGCAAATTCCTGCATTGAGTTCTGCTTTGTGTTTCGTAAGTTTTCGCAAAGTATTTTGCGCTTTCGTAACCCAAAAAACAAAACAAAAAAAAAATACCAAACACAAATTTCAGTTAAGCAAATGAAGCAATCGACAAACAACTCGAAAACAAACAATCAAATTGAAAAAATACCAAAAGAAAATACAACAAGAAATCAAAGAAAAGTGCAAGCAAACATGAACAAAATGGGAAAGTAGAAAAACAGCCAAAAATATAAAAAAAAAGCCATAAAAAAGCCAAATAAACAGCTAAAAATAGCCAAAACCGACAAGCAACAGTAAATTCCACGATAATCGATAAACGATAATTGATAACCGATAATGGATTCGCTGGAGCGCTTAATGCGCGCCGCGCCCCTGCCCCGCATGCTGACCAACGGCGTGGTGGCCACAGCCGCCGCTGCCGCTGCCAGCGCCGCCGTCGGCGTCAAGCAGCAGCAGCAGCAGCGGGCCCTGGTGCATGCCTCGCTGGCGGCCGCGGCGACAGTGGGACGCAAGGGACGCCATCTAACGGGCACATTCTGCCTCACCGGCGACACCATGGAGGGCATCATACAGTGTTTGGTATTTCTCAAAGCATTCTCGGTAAGTGGGACACACAAACACACACACAAGGAAACACATACACACACACAGAAAGACACACATACAACTCACACACTCACACACACACTGACTGGGTAGCAGCGCCAACTCAATTTGATATCTTTTGCACAAAATTCAATTTAGTTTTTGGTTTGCGCTTGACTAAGTTTTTTTTCTTCAGGCCACGCCCCCCTACCTCCCTTACACACACCCGACCAGTTGCCAAGCAATGGCCATCAAAATGTGCAATAGGCTGTAAATAGGCAAATACATTTACCCACACACACACACACACACACACATGCCCGCATATTGTGTGCCTCGCCTGTGTGTAGCTGATTTTGGGATTTTGGCTTGGTGAACTCGCTTTGATATGAATTTTATAACTACATTTGCAGGAATCAAGAGAAAGAGACAGACAGAGAACTGAGCAGAGCATAGCATAGCAGAGCCCTTAGGCTAGTTCCCCTACCTACCTTCCTTCCCTCCCTGCCCTGCCCTTCGTCATGCGCCACCCACATAAGCCGATATTCATATAATAAAATTTAACTTGTCTGCTTCTTGTTTAACACATTTTCTCTTCTCTTTCTCTCTCCATCTCGTTACAGGTGAGTTGAATGAGTTGCCAGCCATGCCCCCCTCTTGCCTGGGCTGTCGTGAGTAACAACGTATTCAAGTTAATTAAAAGCAAATGCTCACACACAAGACTCGAGATAGTTTTGGGCGAAGATTTTAAATTTTACAAATAACTTGAATGCATAAGTGATGTGTGCGTGTGTGCGTGTCGTATGTGTGTGTGTGCGAGTGCCTGTGCTTCTTTTATTTATGTCTGGAATTGACATTGAGCAAGCCTTTGCCTAAAGGGTGCCAGGGGAACTTTAAGGGTTGTCAAGGCACTTTGGAACTGACGCATTATAATTTTATGGCATGTCAATGAATAAGGATGAAAATATGTCAAAATTAACTGAGGGTATGTGGTACTTCAATTAGTTTGAGCAAGGCAATTTGAAGCGTCGCTGTAAAGAAGAACAACATCAAGTCAGAGCTTGTCTGGCACAGCTGTCATATAACTGGCAAGTTTATAAAGCATAGTATGCAAGCAACTGGAATATGGTGAATTAAGTTTTCAGTGATGTTCTCTAGTTAAACAAACTTGAATTTTATTTGATGCTCACAAGTTTCCACACCTCTTGCTGAAACCCCGCACCTTGCCATATAACTCAGAGTATTGTCATATTTGCCGCTGGGTCATCTTATCTTAAGTCTTTCCAGCTCAGCACACACAGAGCAGTACAATGGCACATCAGTCTGTCATATTGCCAGACAGATTTATCGCCAGACAAAAATAGAAATTTTAAATTTGAGCAAGATGCTAGAAATTTTAAATTTTTTAAAGGCTCCAAAGTAGTCAGTTTTGTATGGCAAGATATGACAATGAATATAGAGGCACTGTAGACTAAAGAAACTACACAAGTTACTCATTAGGTTACAGCTGAAATTTTATATGTGATTTGAAATGCAATACTAAAAAAAAAAAAAAAAAAAAAAAAAAAAAATTATTATTAAGGGAAACTTATAATGTAATAGGCTTTCTTAGTAGCGGTATTCAGAATTCATTTTGAATTTCTTATTTTTACTCGCTTTATATATTAAAAAAAAATGAACTACCTTATATGAATTCATTTAATTTATAATCTTAACGTAGATTTTCTATTTTTATTCAGCTCATCTGACACACACACTCACTCACACTTCTTACACACCCCTTTTCAGGCGTGGCTAATTGAGTTCATAGCATAAGTGTCGACAGTTTGGAAACAGCATTTTTTTCTAGCTAGTTATTCGTATATCGAATTGATTTTTGGCTTGATTCATTTGCGTTTCGTTTCGTTTTGTATTTTTGTGGCTTTTTGTTGCCTTTTCTCTCTTGATCGGATTATTTGGTTTATTCGCTTTTTCTCGGTTGCCTTTTGACTGTGTAATCGTTGAGCTCATAACTCAATTTCCTTGTTGTCAACGCGTTGATTTTTGCCGCTTGGCAATTTTTAATTGATTTACTCGCAGCTCTCGCCCTTTCACTCTCCCTCTCTCTCTCGCTCTCTCTCTTTTTGGCATGTTCTCCTACAGTGACTTTTTAATTAAGTTTGACTTCGTTCTGCGAATTCATCGACTGATTTTAATATTTATTTGCATACGCTTTTCCTCTCCTTGTTCTGTGTGTCAACATTGTTTTCCCGCCTTTTCCCTCTTTACCTTCCCTTTTCCCTGTGATTTTCATTGCGACATTCGATTGCAATTTGAACGCAATTTTTGCAGACTCATTAAGCGCCGCGTGCGATTCGTTTCGTGTTACTTTTTGACTCGTTACTCTCTTAATTTCTGTGCTTTGTCGTTATTCAGTATCAATTTCAGAGTTGTAACTTGTTACCTGTTTCTCTCACGACGTTACTCGTTACTTTTCTTGTGTTACATTGAATTCTTAAATTGTTGTTTGATAAAGCAGTGACTTTTGACTCGTTACTTGTGATCACTTGACTCATTAAGCGTTTTTTTTTGACTCGTTACTCCGTTTTTTTGTTTTCCTTCCAATGAATTGTAAGCTTTGAATCGTTTACTGTTATTTTTGACTCGTTGATCGTTACTATGCACTCATTAAGTGTTACTTTTGACTCGTTACTGGTTACTTTTGACTCGTTACTTGTTACTTTTGTGCTCCGAACTTAACACTCTATTGGTGGCTAGCACTTCTTCCCTTGCCATCGTCCGTTGCCAAGCTTTTAACAGTTTCATTTTGTGCATTTTACGGCATACAGAAAAAGTGAAAGATAGAGGCAGGAAGAGGGATAAGGAAGGGGGGAGGAGGGGTACAGGGAGTAGGTGTGAGGCACCCAGCTAGATTTTAAGCCCTGGCAGCAATTGCAACGCCATTAAAACTGACACATTGCAATTTCATTTCACTGGGGCTATCAAATACTACAGAGAAACAAAACATGGCTACTACCCTCCACTTTCCCCTTGGCAGCTCCTAGTACCCCACACACTCGCACACACACACACACACAGTCGCACGCACGTAAATAAAAACCAGCGTGAGGACTTTTTACGCATCGTTAATTTCTCCCCGTAGACACAACTCGACGCCTGGCGACAATTCCACCTTCCCCCGCCATCCCTCTTGCTCCCGTCCCTCCCCTTCTGCCATTTCTTGGTTGTCTCTATCTTTCACATCAGGCACATCAAGCCGTCATTCGCTCAGTTTGTCACTCTTTCACTCAATCAGCCATTGGCGCTGTCTGCCCGTTATAATGATGTCTGCCCTTCCCTGCCCTGCCCTGCCTTGCCTTGCCTTGCCTTGTAGGCCTCCACTTTGACATCGACACCGCAACCACCAGTCGTGATTTACTTACTGCCTACGTCCCTCTATCACTCGCTCTCTCTCTCTCTTTCTCTGTCTCTGTCTCCATCTCTCTCTGGCTGGCTGCTGTGTGCGTGTAAATTTAAATGTTGCACAAATATGAAAAGCAATTTACATAATATCCTGCCAAGTGTAAAATGATTGTCAATGCTGTCTGTACCCGCCGACGAGTCGTCGCCAGCGGGCTGCAGAGGGAAAGGGAGAAGGAGGCAGAGAAAGAGGGAGAGAGAGAGAGAAAGAAAGAGATAAATGAAGAGAGAGATAAGGAGAAACAGAGAGAGAGAGAACGACTGGCTGTGGCATAAGTAACAACCGCAGCGTCGCTAGCATGTCCGTCGAATCTTTTTGTGGTTCGCGCAGTGCGTGTTATCGATTAGAGATGGGGCAAATCAGTTCGTGAATATAATATTAAAACAACCTATGCATACTTTGATTACTAATAGAGACAGGCAAATTAATGTGCATCATTAACTAGCTTATTAATCGATAAACTATCAAACTTTCTATGCAACTTGTATTAATATGGTATTAAACGCAAAAGTTATCGATAACAGTCAGAGAATCAACATGATTTACAGGAGCAATAATAACAGCGTCGCGACCAAGTAAGTTTGTGGAGGATGTCATATATTATCGATTGCTGTGTGTTCTCGATTAGAGATGGGGAAAACAGTTAGTGAATAAAAAGCTAATGCATGTTTTTATTAATATAAAAAGCAGACAACTTCAGGCTTCTCATTAATCGGGAAATTTATCATTTACTTATCGATAACACAAACGTTTTCGATAACAGTCAGAGTCCATGTTTTCGATTTAGTTATAAAACCAGGCAACTGCAAGCATTTCAATAATAAGGTAACCTGTCGATAATATACAGATAACATGTATATTTCTAAGGCAGAAGTTATCGATAACAGTCAGGAGCACGTATTGTATTTGATTAAAAATAAAGCCAGGCAACTGCTCACAACGCAATAAGTGCGCAAAATTTCGATAGCATATTAAAGTATGTGAAATTAATTTAAATATATAATGTAAAGTAATCGATAACAATAAGAGAGTCCGTATGTCGGCTTATACTGAACACAAGCAACATATTAAATAGCCAACCTATCGATAAAGTAAACTTAAACTGTTAAACTTATCTTTTACATAATTTAGTGTTATCGATAACAGTCTCTCTGATGTCTCTCTCTGATGTCTCTCTCAACTCGATGAATTGCGTATTGTTTTCTCTCTCTCTCTCTCTCTCTCTCAGTTCCCTTCTCCTACTCTGCCTGCGTAACAACAGCTCTGGTTGCACCTTGTAGGGTTGCCAAACCAACCCTCCCTCTCCCTCTCTCTCTGCCTGCTGCTCTCCCCTGCCCCCTGCCGCTTCACTCTTTGCGTAGCCGTCAACATTTTGAAATTGATGATGTCGTCGCACATTATGAGGTTCAATATCCTGTATAATGACGACAAATTGCGCAATATTTGCAGCAAGTCGCAAACATTGGATGGCAAATGAGAGGAGGCGCTCTTGATTCTCTGTTGAAAGAGGGGTGGTGGGAGGGGGGTGTAAGGCAATGGCAAAGGGGGTACGTCGGAAGACACATGGCCATTTGCTGTTGACTGAGAGAGCAAACGCTGAGTGCCGTGTGTCCTTGTAACTGCCATCAACATCATCATCATCGCCATCATCTTGCGCTACGGTCAAACATGATTGATGAACGCTAATTAATGTGGCTGCCCAGCAGAGTACCCCTAACCCCCCACCCCCACTTCGATTTGCTCAGAAAATTGTGTAATTAATTTGCAGCTCAAGTGTCCCTACACATAATTATGACGCGCACTGTGCATCGGTCCCCTACTTTAGCTCAGAATTAGTCCACTTCGCGGTGCCTTGCCTGGCCGGGCCGTACCCGTTACTCATTAACTTGATTTACCGTCGGGGTTGCAGTTCATTGCGCATCATTTGTTAGGGGAATCTGGCGAATATTCACAAAGGGGACCCTAAC
This sequence comes from Zaprionus africanus, assembly GCA_018151435.1. Taxonomy (NCBI): domain Eukaryota; kingdom Metazoa; phylum Arthropoda; class Insecta; order Diptera; family Drosophilidae; genus Zaprionus; species Zaprionus africanus. The sequence continues at coordinate 7,106,771 of JAECXB010000076.1, forward strand.
AATGAATAAACTCAAGTGCTGAACACTTCACTGGCAATTAGTTGTGGATTTATAGTGAGTATAGTGAACGTGCTATAAACTATAAAAAATCAAACAGATTTCTTAAAATTTCTATAATTTTTTTTCACTTCGTTCTGCACTTTGTGCCACTGTGCAGTGCAAAGGTTATAAATGTGTTATGCAGAGAGTTCTCAGTAGAGTGAGTGTAATGGGGAGAGCGAGAAGAGGAGAGGGAGTGCAGGGAGGGGGTTTACAGCAGGGTGTTCCGCTTGAGTTGCATGGCTCCAATCTATGCAAATTTGTGTGCACTTCAGCACAAGCAACATGCACAAACACGCAGCAGCACTTGAGATGAGAATACTGCGGACGCATGCCACTTACACACGCATGTATGACCGTGTGTGTGTGTGTGTGAGTGTGTGTACCAATTGAATAATAAGTTACTCGACAGTCTCAGGCAGCGCCTCAGCTGTTGCAAAACTTAAACAGCTTAAAAAGCAGTAGCTGCATCTGTTTGAAGAAACACTTTGAGATGCAGATACATCGCCTTCGATGAACTAATGTGATTAAGCTCAGATTGATGCTCTTGAAAATGCAATTTGATATTGTCACAGCAGAGTGGAGAATCTATCTCAGATACATTCTTCAAATGGCGCCACAGATACGGGAAATATAATGAGAAAATCTGTCTGAACTTGTGGCAAATTGAGAAAATCTTGCTGAACTTATGGCGAATTTGAATGAGAGAGATGGAGAGTTACATAAATAAACGTGCATATGCATAAAATATAAATGTATTACAGCTAAAGCGAGACACCCCTTGCAGATACTTCAGGCAGCTGCAGTTCGTGCCGGTTTCACTTCATGTTCTTGTGGATTAGCCTATTACACGAACACTCGACTGGAGTGTGCTGTGTGGGAGAGAGAGCTCCCTCTCTTTTCCTCTCTCTCTCTCTCTCTCTCTGCCTGTCTCTCCCCTCTCTCTTGCCATCTCTCTTTCTGCTCTTTACCTTATCTTATTGCTGTCACTTTGCGGACAGCACAGCTCGGCTTGTCTTTTACAAAGCACAGCAGGCAATTGCAGTGCCAATTGAAGTTCCCTTTGCTGCGGGCAACTTTTTGTATTGGATTTACACTGCTTCACTCAAGCGCAACTGTACTTTGCATGTCAAAGGAGTGAGGCACTGCTTAATGAGTTGCATGCCACACCTAACTAATTGAAAATGGAATTCCAGTTGGAATGTGAGAGCAAGGCAATTTCTAATTGATTTGGTTGGCTTAAGTAATGGGAATTGAAGGGTTTAGTATCCGTTTCATTTTCAATTGTTTCTTGTTTAAATTACGTAACTTTTCTTTCTTTTGAATATTGTTTACCTTTTTACTGTCGCCATTTCTATTTACAATATCAAAAACTATTGTTCGCCATTTTGTCACACAATGTTCATTCATTTATTTTCATTTCATTCTCATTGTTGCAGCTTGGAGACACCTTGCCATTGTGTCATACATCATTTCTTTTCATAGTATTGCATTAATCTTGTGCTCGTATATGACTGGCACAGCTGTTCCATTCCATTTTGTTCCACCTTTTGTAGGTGGCTGTGAATGTGTGCGTTAATAGCATTTGTTATACTTTTGGCACTTGAAATTCATTGCCAGCTACACGAGCCAAATGCAAAAGGCGGAAGTGGAGACGGAGCAAGAGAAGGAGAGAGAGAGAGAAGGAAGAAGAAGGGAGGTGTAGAGGGAAAGAAAAACATTTCGGTTGTAGCTTTTGTATGCGGCACACGATGTGCCAAGCAGAGACCTGACAATTTCGCTAGTTTACAGAAACGAAACACGCAGCTAGGCAGGTAGAGAAGCCGCTGCTCACTGTAGGCCTCAACAATAATACATATACATATACATATGTGTGCATGTATGCACGCGTGTGTGTGTGTGTGTGTTTGCAGCATCATCCATCTAAATGGATATCGCGCTTTTGCGACGATGGCAACGTTATCTTGAGCACATGCTCAGCCAGCAAACGAACTGTCCGTCTGTCTGCCTGTTCTTCTGCCTCTATGTCTGTCTGCCTTTTCTTCTGTCTGTCTTTCTGTTCTTCTGTCTGTCTGTCTATCTGTTTCTCTGCTCGTCTCTCTGTCTTGCTGTATTGCTGCACGTACATGTCGTAGACTTCTTCTACTTTTGCTAAAACTTCACTAAAAAATGAGCATGGCAAGCGTTGAGCATTTAAACTAGCTACAAAACAGCTAGACATGAATCGCAACGCCTAAGCGGTGCGATGGGAGGGGAGAAGGGAAGGGAAGCGGAGGCGAGTAAGTTGCCCGAGCAACCACCAAACAGCAGTCAAGGTATAAAGCGGCGCTTGCTACGTGCACAGCATGCACAACTAAAACAGCGTGTGCAAGAGAGAGGAAGAGAGGGAGGGAGAGGGAGGGATACACACAGATATGCTGTGGTTGTGTCTGTGTGTGTTTGTGTGTTGGTTGCCAAGACAAAATGCGGCTAATGTCCTTTCTTCGGTTTAGATTTACAATACAACGTAAAATGTTGTTGCGATTCGCTTGCGATTGTTGTGCCAGCGCGTTCGTTCGTGTAAGTGTGCGTGTACGTGTGTGTGTGTGTGTGTGTACGTGTGTGCTTCACGCTTTTATGTGTTATTGCTGTTGTTGTTGCTGGTTTTCTTGCCGTTTTATGGCGCCAGTAGTTGAGCATCAAACGAAACTGCCGCCGCTAAAAAGTATGCTACACTTTTTCTCTCTCTCTCACACATCGCGTATACGCAGCGTACACTGCGTGCCAACTGTGTAGAAGTGGCAAAGGCATTGTTTTTGCTCGCTTGCAGCTAATTGCTTGTGATTCGCTTTTGCATATTCGATTTTTTGGAATTTCTGAATTTTCTTTAAATTGAAAGTTTTTTTTTTTGGTTAAGTTTAAGATATTCAACTACTGGAAATGCGCTTGCCACTCTTTCCCTCTCTTCATAACTCTCTCTTGCACGTGTACAACTCTTTTAAAGGCAAAGTTATTTAAAAGTATTCATTCAACTCATTCATATTCACATCAACTGCTCATTCACTTTGGCATTTCTGCACTTCACACGCATTCTTCTTGTCCAGTTGGTGTTCGCAGTTCAATAGTTTCACACATTTGGTAGGTAATAAAATACCTATGCAAATGACAAGAGAAAGAACAATATCAACAACAACAACAACAACATCAATAATGGCAAACTGTGAAAAAGCTTAACACATTTTTAAGCAGCTTGTCCACTCTGCGCAACTATTCACTTGCTCTCTTCCCTGTCTCTCTCGCTCTGCAAATGACATTTATGTTGTGTACACTTGTTGTTGATGTTATGGCTATTGCTGTTGTTGTTGTTGTTGCTGCTGTTGTTGCTGTTGTTGTGCTAAACAAAACTAAATGAAGCAACAACGACAGGACAAGTCAACAAAAGCCAAAGCAATTTGGCAAACTATGCGAACAGCGCGTCGCAAAAGACAGCGCAAACATGTGCCAAAGGGGGAGTGGCAGGGGTTGTATGGAGGGATGGTAAGGGGGGGAGGGGTGTATAAGTTGTGCTGGCTGGGTAAATTGAAAGCAAGACGATGGAGTGTCAAGGCGAACTGCGGCACTCACTTGCCTCCTCTCAGCGAGTTAGTAAGAAAGTTATGCCAATTCATTAATTAGCCAGCCAGTGGTCACGCACACACACACACAGAGACACACAAGCAGGCACAAAGTTTGCCCTCATTTACACGCACACACACACACACACAGACAGTCGCACAAAGTGTGTAACTTGATATGGTCTTCCTACTTAATAAAAGAGCGAGTTTGCCTTTCTCTGCTTCTCTACTTGCGCTGGCTTTCTCTTGCTTCCTCTCGCTCTAACATACTCTCCTCTCTTTCTCCCTCCACCCCTCTCACTCTCTCTTTGCCCGCCCCTTTTTGTTTGTGTTTTGACAGGCATATTCCATATTCAATACGCGTGAGGTAAGAGGGCTCCCTCTTCCCTTGTGTTCCCCCCTGTTGCTTGACGCCTCAAGTTGCGCTCGCTCGTTTATTTGATTAGTGTGCCCCCTGCACACCCTCTGCATTTATGTGGGTGTGTGTGCATGTGTGTGTGGGTGACTGAGTAAACTTTTCGCAGCAAATATGGCAAACAATTTCACAAAGTGGCCAAGCAAAAGTTTCGTCATCGTCATCGTCAATCGGCAATTGGCGTCGTATTAGCTAATCGAGCCGCAGCTGGCAGTCCCGAAAATTGTGCGCTACACACACACACACACACACAATTTGCACGTCTTGGCCAGCTAATTAGTGGACCTGCACACCCACACACATACCTACACATACACGAGCTGATTGTTATTTTGTGGGCACCTTCAACTCGCATCGCATTTCAACTGTGAAAATTCGTTTGGCTTTCGCCAGCGCATTCAATTAGTCAATTTATGCGAGTGTGCATGTGTGTGAGTGTATGTGAGTGTGTGTGTGAGTGTGTGTGTTCATTTAGTAAATTTACTTTACTTGCGCTTCAGTGAATCGCATGCAAAAGGCACTCGGCAACTCATGGGCGAGCGAAGTCTGCAATTAACTCGTGATACTCGACTCGAGGCATCTCCCACTGCCGTCTGCCTCCAGCTGTGTGGGCCACGCCCACACACACACACACACACACACCACCGGTGCCCACAGTGTCCGAGGAATGTCATTAGCATTCATTCAGTTTATGATATGCATTAGATCATTGAGTGTGGCATTTCGGAATTATAATACACAATCTATATGGAAATATGCAGCATTAGATGACCATAATGTAGCTTATTATGCAGATGATCCAGCAGCCACACCCACAGTCCCACAGTTCCACATTCCCTGCTACTCGTTCCCACAAGGATTACACAGCAGGCCGTCAATCAGCAGGCTGCTCCAGTCACACCTCCCCCTGTTGGTCGTAAACACAGGATATCATTGACAATTGCTAAATTTGCAATGAAATTGCTCGCAGCAACAACAACAACAGTTACTGCAAATGATGCCAATTGCAGTTGAAATTTTATTACTAAATTAAAACGTTCATTCTCAATCTAAAAGCAAATTGTTCAAGTTGTTGAACTTACTCAGCTGTTTTCTGTATTGATTCAAAATAATAAAGAGAAAACCAGGGAGGGCTAAGGTTCTTATGTCTTCCGATTGTACCAATGCTAGTCATATACATACATAATGATGCAGAATTTAAGAGAAATATGTCAATTACTTTCTTAGAGCTAGTTATATATATAATGGTGAAGAATTTTATAGAAATGCGTCGATGACTTTGATAAGTTAAGTTATTTCGAAGCGAAGTTATTTATCATCTCTACGCAAATTCTTCCTTTTTGGTCGATTGTTCTTATGGCAGCTATATGTTATAGTGGTACGATGTTGTTGATATTTTATGTGCATATTATTTATACAATTATAGTTTGATGTAGTGAATTTGGTTGCAATATCTTGATAGATAACAAAAACAAGCCGATAGTTTGTATGGCAGCTATGCGATATTTCGGTTAGATTAGGCTTGTTCCGACTTATATACAGCGGGCAGCTATAAGAAGATAGTGTGCCAAGTTACACCAAGATAACTTTAAAGCTGAGAGACTAGTTTGCGTTGCAATAGGCGGACAGACGGAGGGATGCACAGACAGACAAGCAGACAGACAGACAAAACATACGAACGGACATACGTACTGACATATAGACTGACAAACGAGAAGACAGACATACAAATAGTCTGACAGAGTTACAGACTGACAGGCTGCTGGACAGACAGGCAGACAGACAGACAAGCAGACAGACAGATAGAACATATTAATGGACATACGGACAGACATACGGATCGACATACGGACAGCCAGATAGACATACAGATAGATAGCCAAGCAAAAAGACATACAAACATACAGACATATAGACAGGAAGACAGCCAGATAAACAGACCCAAAAACAGAACATACGAACGGACATACGGACAGACACACGGACAAACAGATGGACGGATACACAGACTTTGCCAGTACGACCCTCCTATTTTTACTGATTCAGAGTATAATTCTATATACTTCATGGAGTAAGGGTCCAACTTCAGGCCAAAATTATTGTTCCCTCTCAAAAGGTATAAAATTGCTTAAACTTTCTTAGTTTTTTCTATAAAATAAATGAAACATAACTAAGCGAACATTAAAGCGCAAATCTCTTGAAGTAGCCCCTTAAAAAAAGCAGCTCTTAAGAAATCTCAGGATTGCATTTCGTTCCACTTTCAAGCAAACATATCAGAGTTGCCAGATCTGCTGAAGAAGTATATCCATTGTCTGCTCGAACAAGCGATTGACCCACAAGTAGACACAGATAGGCAGAGAGGCACGAGAGATATAGAGGTAGAGAGAGAGAGGGAGAGAGACAGGCATCTTCTTTCTCGCTGTCTCTTTCAGCGCGATAAGCAGGCAACTTCGTCTTAGACTTTGTGCACTATCTGGCAACGCCATCGCTTCCGCTTCTATGCATTGCGCGTCTTATCTAAAGCACACATCGCAGTTGAAGAAGAAGAAGCAGCAGCTGAAAACTTTGCGACGCCTTTTTTTGGTTTTTTCTACTGTTTTATTTTTTCTTTTTTTTGTTGTTTTTTTAGCTTTTTCTTTTCTAGCTTTTTTTCACCACTTTTGCCGGCTTTTCATTAAAAATGGTGCGCCTATCGGAGTTGGCAGATCTTTTGGCTATGAGTTCAACTGGTCGAGTGTGCGAATACGTGTGTGCGTCTCTCTCTGTGTGTGTGTGTGTGTTTGTCTGTGTGTGTGTCTATGCTTTGACTTTTGTTACCTTTGTCTAAAGCGCAAAATTGTCGAGTTTTGCAGAAATTTTATTGCTGAAAGGTGCTAAAATGAAAAGTGCTGATGCTGTAGCTGATGCGGATGATGATGATGATGACGATGTTGATAGCAGTGCTACTCCACAGAGAGGGGCGGGGAAGGGTTGAGGTGAAGGGTTGCTGTGTTTCCGGTGTCTCGTCTTCTTTCAGTCTCGCTTGCTTAGCCTCTTTCTTTAATTATTTAAATTAAAAATTTGCCACAACTTTGCAACGCGGCTTGGTGTCGCTTTGCCACGGCGAGTGGCTGCCTCTGCCTCTGCCTGCCACTTGGCACAGTTTTCAATCTCTGCCGCAGCAAGAACCTCTACAACAACAACAACAACAACAGCAGCAACAACAACGTCAACTGACGCGTTTAATTAAGCAAAGTGGCTGGCCAAGTTTCTGCCGGGCTTTGGTTTTGGCTTTCGAGTTTGGTTTGCTTTACACGCTACTTCAGGCTTCCTCTTGCCACGCCCCCCACCCGTCCCTCTACAACTCCTCTTGCTCTCTTGCCTCCTTTCTATTGCAACATTCATAGCCCACACTCCCTTTGCACTTCACACTCTCCTGTCTTCCCCTCTTGACTTGCATTCTTGCTAATTTTGTCTAATTTCGCTAAAGTGACGGCTCAGGACGTTGGCTTTTATGACTGCGCACACGCACACACTTGCACTTGCACCAACGCACACACTCACACACACACATACACACTTCTATACACACTCCTTAGAGACACCTGTCACTCCCGCTGCTCTTTCTTTCACTGCAAATATTTAATTTCTTTGACGCTGCCTTTTGTCTTCGACTACTTGGCGGACGAAGACAGGCGAATGCAACCGGCAAGTGGCAAGTGGCAACTGGCTGAGTGGCAACATAGCAAGTGGCATGCAGCAAATTACAAGCACAAAAATCGCTGCTCACTATGCAAATCTCAACTCGTGTCACTGCGAAAACTTCTCTAATCTAAATTGCAAGCGTTGAGTATGTTTGAATTTGAACTCTGGGGGAAAGTAAATAAAGTGTGTAAGAGCACTTTCAACAGTTTAATACTTAACAATAAACACTTTAAACAAGAGCAGGAGGGGCCGGGTGGACCTTTTGAAACTAGCTGCATAGCCAGTAAGGTGTCTTGAAGGAGAACACTTTCAATATCTTAACAATCAACTATAAACAAATAAACATCTGTGAAAAAAGAATGCATCATAGCGAAACGCTTTTTTTATATTGTGTTTGTTGTGTGTGGATTTTGACGATTCATAAATTGAGTTTAGATACCTTAACTAATAAGAATTAGTCTTGAAAAAGTTAAAACCTCATGCCGTGATAGCTCTGTTAGTTTATACCATCACATTCTAGATCTGATGTCTTATAAACTAATAAAAAGGAACAAAATCTTTGTTACCTTATGGTTAATTGTCTCCTGCCTACCTCAACCAATGTACCTCTAACATTTGTTTGACCTTCATTATTCGCCTTCAGCAGTAGCTTCAAAGTTAAGTCACTCTAATTACCTCTCATTTGAGTTACTCTACTCTTTACCAACAAGTTGAACTCACCACATAATTCATAACCAATTTCACCATTCAATTCCTCACTATACCCTTCCACAATTCAATTCCTCACTCAACATACAGTTCATATATTTTAATTCTCCAACTTGTCTTGCAACTCCCCAAGAAAATCATCGCAACACTTTATAAACTTCACTTCCTCTCAACACTTTATCAAGTGATGCCACAACAAAATGCAGCTACCAATTTACCCAACACTCTGGCAAGCTCTTACCAATTTATCCGCCCTTTATAGCATCGTATGCCATTTCAAAATCACCTTACATACTTACTACAAACAATCGAGCAATAACTGTAAATCGCATCAAGCTGAACATGCTTGCAATTTGTTTTCAAGGGGAGCAAAGAAGGAAGGCAGAGCAAGGATCCTCCAATTGTCACATATTAATATCCTGTCGCTTAATGTGCCATGATTGCATTGGCCCCTCCCCCCCCCCCCTTCGACCTCGTCGACCCTCAGTGACACCCACCCGACCCCTGAACGTGAACCTTGGCCTTAGCTTTGGCATCTTGGTTTGCCCTCTTGATTTATTGCCCGCATGCAGAGGCTGCGTCTGTGAAGCTGCATAGAGACAGGCTCCCCCTTACCCCCCGTCTCTCTCTTTTCTCTCTGTAGTCTCCTCTCTCTTTGTCTCTTCCTTCTCCATCTCTCCCTGTCTCTCTCTCTCTCTTTAAGCATTCTTTGTGCTGTCTAACGTTTTCAATTATTTTTATTATTTCTTCACAGCGAGCGCATTTTCTTAATTTCACTGCTCCTCACTTTGTGTGTGTGTGTGTGTTAGTGTCTGTGTGTGTGTGTTGGTGTGTGTTGCCAGCAGGTTGTCCTCTTGTGCAGATTGAAAAGCGCAGTCAAGCAGTGTCATAGCCCTGCCCCTTGCCACGCCCTCTCTGCCTGCGTCTGTCTGGCTATGGCTCAGCCCACGCTGCAATGCACATTTGGAAATTGAACAGCGGTTGAAATATACGCGACATTATTCTGCATACCCTGTAATCGGGGGGAGTACGGTGTGATAAGGGTAATGTAACTGTTTGTCAATCTTCAATCTATCTCTTTCTTTCCTCTCGCTCTCTTTGTCTGTCAATCCTGTCCAATCTTTCCAAGGGTGACCGTGGCATCTTACCTGTTTTTCTTGGGTGTTGTCTTATTTTTTAATATGCCCTAGAGTGACCATAATTTTAGTCAATCATTATACATTTCCTTTCGTTTAACTTTGCAGGATTTTTCATTCTTAATTAAGTAAAGGTCACCCTTTTGCTGTCTATAAATTTACTTAAGACATGTTAATATATTAGCTTCCATTTTAAATCATACTTGAGGGTGACCATAAACTTTTCGATGTTAACTTCCACTTCAATTTCAAATCATACATTAGGGTGAGCATAACTTCTTCGATGTTTACTTCCTTCTCCACTTCAAATCATACTTTAGAGCGACCATACCATCATCAATGTCAACTTCCATTTTCATTTCAAATCATACATTAGGATGACCATGCCTTCATAACTTATTTATAGTCACTGCAATCGTCAATTAGTCTCTGTTTAATCTCTTTTTACAACTTTACTGTTAGTACGCAAGCTTATGGTCACCCTAATTTGCTCTTTCACCAAACTTGGATCATTTTTATTGTCAATAAAGTTTCTACTCTAATTTCTTTACCAACTTCCACTTTATTGTTTTGTTTTTCTAGGATTTTAATTACTGCAACTTATCCGACTGTTCATTGCCTTTTATCGCCACTTTGGTCACCCTAAAGTGCAGTTTCGAAGGTCTTTTATAGGTTTTTCTACTTGCAATTTCTTCCGCATTGACACATTAAAACTCCTGCCGTAAAACTCTTTTAATCAATTGTTTCTCTACCTGGGCTAGTCTTGAGTGTTTGCTCCTTAGTGATCGCAAACTACAGGGTATGCTGTCAGTCGTGCACTCAAGCATTTTCTCTGCTCTTCGCCCGGTGCGATGTCCTCAAGCGTCGGCAATCAAGCCAAGTGCAGACACTACTCATTCATGTGCTATAAATCTGCCAAGCAACCCACTCCTTACCAGCCCTCTTCCCCTCTCCCTCCCTCACCCCCACTCTCTCTCTCTCTGTCTCTCTCTAGACCTTTCCCCAATGCCGCTGGCACTCTCCTTGGCCATTTTTGTAATACGTTTTTAAATCATATTTAACGCTCAATTATTGACGCTCGCTCAAAGTCGACGCCAGACAATGACAAACTAATGGACGCGTCCTTTGCCACCGACAGACCAAGGGGAATGGGGGCAGAGTGAGCAGGGTTGCCTCTGCCATTTTGCACTTAATACTCGTAACTCGACGCCCCCTCTCCTGCCGCTGCGTTGCGCCTCTGCGCTTTGTGCTCCAATGACAATTTGTAAAGCTTTCAATGAGTGGAAGAGGAGAACAACGAAGACGCCTCGTCTCGGGCCGCCTATAAAATATAGCTAGAGTGCGAATGCGAGTGTGTGTGTGTGTGTGTGTGTCTCTGCTGAAATGACAGCCACTTTGTGGGGCCGCACACGCCCCACGTTCCCGGCATCGTTGCGCATCCTGGCGCGCTCTCAGTAATCAATCACTCAATCAATCAGTAAATATGCGCATTGAAAATTTTTTTAAGTGTCCATAATGTTTGCCACGCAAACTGCTTCATCGAGGGGCGTGGCAGGCAGTCAACTTTGCTAAGTAATTGTATGTGCAAGCGCAGAGAGATGGGGAGAGACGGAGGGAGATGGGAAGAGAGTGGGAGTGAGACAAAGTGTCAGGGATTTAGCAGCGACTTTTCTGCCTTATTGCCTTGTCATTGTCTCCGAAGACAGCGCCGAAAGGGCAGAGAAGGCCTGCTAAAGAAGGGAATGAAAGAGAAGTGACCAAGAGGGAGAAAGAAAGAGAGGGAGAAGGAGATTGGGAGAGTGGGTGGGGGCCGGCTTAGGGGGTTAAAAAGTGACTGGTCAATTGTCTTGAAATGAAACAACAAATCCGTTTTTGAAGTAAGCAAGTCAGGCAAGTTCTGTAAAGAAAAATGATTGAAAGAAGCAGTTGTGAAGGAAGCTGGATATAGAAGAAAGCAAAGGAAAGAAAGTAGAGAGCAGAAGAAAGGTGAAGCAAGTAAAACTGCTGGAAGAATTTGAATCTCTAAGTAAAATATGAAATTAAATTTTGTTTTTTTCAATGCATAATTGCAATAAATATCAAATAATTTCAATCTAGCAACAGAAAGAAAGGTTACCACTAAGAAGATTATCTTCTTAATTGTTAATCTGCTGTCATGCTTCCTATACTTGTTATATACTAGTATAATGAGGCAGAACTGAATAATATTGTATATACATTGACTGAACATTTCGATTACTCCGATCCTTGCACATAAAACAACTTTTCTTGGCAAATCTTTATTCTCTCAAGGCTCTCTTCATGTCGTACAAATCAGTTCATATGTTATATATATACTCATATATGTTTCTATATATATTTTTTAAATTAGTCTGCTCATTTCCCCTTTTGATTACATCGTTTTCAACTCGTCGTTGTGTGTTTTCCTTTGCTTTTCCGCCTGTTTTTCTGTTGCAGTTTTCGTTTCGGTTTCAGTTTCGATTTCCATTTTTATTTCCTTTTTTTCGCTGGGTCAAGTGTGATTTAATGGCTGCGGCCATATTTGATTTATTTCAGTTGGAATCTGTTTTTCAATGACCATGCACATTCACAGGGCATCTCTATCGCACACACAGGCTGTCTCTCTCTCCTTCTCTCTTTCTCACTCACTCGGGGGCTTTCATTTTATGCTTAGCGTGTTGCAAAACTTCGATGATTAACTTTTTCGATTAACTCAAAACTCAAAACAGACAACACACACACACACACACACACACACACACTGCACATTGGTACACTCCTCCACACACACATGGAAAAAAATTGGAAAATAAACAAGCCAACAACAAACGGCAAACTTTTTCATGGCGATAAACAATTTTCCAACGTTTTTTGGCGGCGCCCCGCTCCAGAGTGTGTGTTCTTCTTTTTTCCACCATAGCATAAATTTATTTTAATGTTTATGCTTAACAATTTCCACTGGCACTGCCACGCCTACACGCCCACAAGGCCCACACGCCCACGGCTCCACTGCCCGTATACTCAATCAGCCTCTCGGCCTAGTCGAAAGTTTTTTCGGCTCCCAGTGGGGAAAAGTTTTGCATATTGATAAGGCCAGCAATGCCGGCGCTGATAAAATGCCAGCAGATTAAAGGCGAGTTCTCACTCCTCATTCTGCCTCCTTTTCCCTTCCCCCCTGCCCCCTGCCCCCTGTCTCCTTTGCCAGCTCATGCCTGGCTACCCCCTTCTGCTGCGTGGCTCAATCCAATGTTGAATTGTAGAAGAATCTCTGATTGATGTCTGTCAGTCAGGAATCCTTTTATCATTTGGGCACAGTGGGCGTGGCAATGTGTGTATGTATATATTTGTGTGTATGTCTGTGTGCGTGTGTGTGTAATAATTATGGGGCATGTTAAGCCAGCGGCAATTGTTTGTGATGATAAATGATAGACATACAGAAAGAATGATACTCGCTTTCTAAGACGAAGGCAGAGCAGAGCAATGGCAATGGCAGGAGAAGCAGGGCAGTGGGCGGTGTGTGGTGGGCGTGGAATGACCATGAAATTCATTAAGCTCAGTCAGAGTGGGAAGCCACCACACACAAACAGACAGGGTGCACACACAGGGTGCTCGACGGTGCGAGTCATCAATAATGCGCTCGAATCTCTTTCTCCCTCTCCCCATGTCTCTGCTGCCTTCCTGTAGATTTGCCACCTAATGAGGCCCCCTCGCAGTGTATTCAAAAAACCCAAGGAGGGTGCAGATTAGAGGGGGAAGGCAGAGGGAAAAACCAAAGTGATTTCTTTGCCATGATGAGCATGGGACTGCAACAAGGGAACTAAAGCTGAGGGAGCTGCGAGCAGCGTAAAAAACAATAAAAAGTTGTGCCTGAAGAAATTTCCCCAACGAGCAATTTATGTGTGTGTGGCTGACTGTGTGTATATGTGTAAATAAGAAGAAAGAGAGAGGGAGTGAAAAAAAAGGTGAAGCAAGAAGAAAGAAATCGAGTAAAGTGTTCAGAGCAAAGAGCATTGCCAAAGAAAAGTCCCGAAAAAAAGTAGAAAGAAATAGGAGAATAGGCAACACGAGCTAAGCTAAAGTGCGGGTGTGTAAAGGGTTGCCAGGGTGGTAGGCAAGGCAGGGAGGGGGGACAGCACAGTGGCTGAGGCTGAGGCAGAGACAAAGTCGGTTTTTGGGGGGAGTTGCTGCGTTTACTTTTCAAAAACTGTTTTAAAAGCTTAAACCACGAAAAACTGTGCAAATTCCCTAATGACGGACGCTTCCGTACAGCAAAGCCGATGAGGAAGAGAAAGGAGAGGAAGAGAGGAGAGGTAGAGAGGAGAGTGAGAAGGGAGAGTGAGAGAGAAGAGGAAGGAAGCACATGAGTTTTGGTTTGATATGGAAATGGGCAAGTTTGCTCGACAATGATAAAGCGCCATGATAAAGCATCAAGAGACATTAGGCATGTGCGAATGAGAGGGCAGGCATGTGTGTGAGTGAGAGAGAGAAGGAGGAGCTAAAACAGAGTGCAAAGCGTGTTGGGGGGGAGGGGGTGCTTCATTTTGGCATTTGAATTTGAATTTGAGCTGAAATTCCAGTTCCTCCAAGGAGTAGTTAGTCATGGTGATCTTTGTTACTGGCAATGCCAGAACCACTTGGGAATCACAAACCAAATGAGACAAAGCGCAAGCCGGGCAACTGCGCTGGCGTTGGCAATGTTTGCTTCATGCCAAATTGGAGTTTTAGTTAGGGGCAGCGAGAGGGAGAGAGAGGAAGAAATAGAGAGCCAGGTAGTAGACCATTAGGTACCCTGTAGGCAGTAAAGGAGGCTGTTTTCATTCATTGTGTACTATATAGAGTAAAGGATAGTTGCTGATTAGTAAAGCACACTAGTTGCTTATACTTACAGGGTATTAGCTAGTCTGACATGCACGTAATACTAAGCTCTGTTGAGTTGAATGCGAATGTGCCATGTTGTGCTCCTCTTGTTTCTAGCTTTCCTTTGTTGGCTTGACTGGGCACACTCCTCAACTCTCTTCTCTCCTTACACCCAACACTGAATCATATACATATATACTATTTATATACCATATATATACAATCTACACTTGTATTTGTATTGCTTTGACAATGGATCCCCAGCAATTGAAGTCAGCTTCGACAGTTCGCAAAATGAAATTGAATTACAAAAATAATGCGAAAAACTTGCACAACAACACCAGCAAGGCAAATGTCAAAGAGAACACTACAAAAGGGGGTCTCTACATCCTTCTATGACCTCCTCCCTCTCCTCCTCCCTCCCTCCCCCACATCTTACTCCATCCGTTCTACTTTCATTGCTGTTTCCAGCGAGTGAAAAGTGTAATTTTTACACCTTCACGCTAAATTTTCTGCCACAATTCCGAGCAAACTTCCCCCTTCCTTCGCTTTCAACTGCTACCTTCTAGCGGCCACGCCCCCTTTTTACTGTGGCACACACAAAACGTAGCCACTTGAGAACTTTTAGTGCGTCTCAATGCGCATTTTAAATAAAATAGAAATTCAATTTACTTTAAATAACGCGCAACGCGACAGCTTCCACAGTGGCGTAGGGAACTAATGGAACCCCAGAGGGGGGCGAGAGAGAGGCAGACGAAGTGACAAGCAGCAGCGAAACGTCAGCGACAGCTTCGCGACTTCAACTCGAAAAGGAACCAAAAAAAAAAAAAAAAACAGAAAAAAAAACAAGTCAAAAAAAAAGAAAAGAGAAAAAACTTTTTAAATGAACTCAAAATTGACTAAATGTGCCAGGAAAGGTGCGTGACGTGGGGCGATCCTGGCGACGACCCTTGGCGCGGTTCCCGGAATGTCGCTGGGGGAATCGAGTGAGCTGGGATGGAGCCCAAGCTCGAATATAATTAAGCGGCGTTTAGAGCCAAGTTGCCTTAATTGCTTGCCGAGAAGGCTGCGAAACTTTCCGCAAAGTTTAATTTAAATATGAATGAGAGAACTCACCAGTTCGCTCCCTCTCTTTCTCTTTTGTATTTTATTTTATATTTCACTTTATAATAAGAGAGAGAGGAGAGAGAGAGGGGAAAATGAGGCAACCGGGAAATGCGATTTCCAGTTTTTCGGAAAATTTATTTAATTTTCCTCTTTCGATTTGATGAGCTTGTTGATTGTTGTGCAAAGTCGATTCGTGCGTGAAGCAATGCAAATTGCTTTCGTAGTTTCGTGTAGCCCGAAGAATGAGCTGATAAAGTTCCAAAAAAGTTCCTTTTCAATTCTACTTTCAACTGTTTTTTTTGTGTAGAACTGTTATATGCATAACAATGAGTGGGATAATAATGCGATTCTTTTTAATGAAAAATGAGTTAAAAAAATGTATAACTGTTTTAGAACTTATAAGTTGTATAACAGTTTTCTGTATAACAGTTGCCTGTATAACAGTTTGCTGTATAATAGTTGCCTGTATAAAAGTTGTCTGTATAACAGTTGCCTGTAATATTGTTGTCTGTATAACAGTTGTCTATATAACAGTTATCTGTATAACAGTTATATATCTGTATAACAGTTGTCTGTACAACCTTCGTCTGTATAACAGTTGTATGTTTAAAGTTGTCTGTATTACAGTTGTCTGTACAACCTTCATCTGCATAACAGTTTTCTGTATAACAGTTGTCTGCATAACAATTGCTTGTAAATCGGTTACGGCAATAAAGGTTGTTTCATAGTTACCTGTATGACAATTGCCAGTCTAGCAGTTGCTTTTATAACAGTTTTTTTGTATAATGGTGACTTGTATAAAAGTTACTTGTATACCAGATACTTGAATAACAGTAAAATTTCTAACAGTGGCTTTAGTTACAGTTCATTTAATAACAGTTGCTTGCATAACCATTGCGTGTATAACGTTTGCTTTTATAACAGTATAACAATTAATTGTATACCAGTTCCTTGTATAACGGTTGATTGCATAATTGATATATTCTTTATTAGTCCGAATTCGCTGAAAGGTTATCAAAATCCAATTTCTGGTATTAAAAAACCGTATGTAGCACAGTTGTGTATATAACAGATTAAGAGTATAAAATAAAGAGGTTATGTTCCATAGGACAATCAATATCGCACTTTCTATACAACAATTTATCCCCAATTTTAAAGCCCCTTCAAGCACAAATCTGGCTCGGCAACCTGCTCGCACTGCAAATCAGGTGATAAGAAATCACGGACAATAATATGAACCCCCCTTCCCCGCTCACAACCCACAGCCCCTGAAGCAAACATGCTGTGAAGAGGAGCTTGTGGGGCAGGGGGCCGAGGGTGAGCGGGAGTTTCACAGGGACAGGTTTCAGTATGGTAACCACAGAAGCCACAAGGCTGCGGTTACTAGACACCACAGACCACAAAGGGGGCGTGGGGGTGGGGGTGTGGCAAAGGCGTAGGCAGGTCTTAAGGCCGCATAATTATAAAGCTGTCCATAACAAACAGCTCAAGTGCAATCAAGCAAAGAGCGAGTAAACGGGCAGAGTGTAAGAGAGAGAGAGAGGCATAGAGAATGAGAGAATAGAGAAGAGGGACGCGACTGGCGCCCAACTGGCGGACGCCAGTGAAAATGTTCAGCAGAGGAGAAAATATCAAGATAGCGAATGAAAGTGGGCGGCAGGGATGCTCTATGCGTGTGTGTGTGTGTGAGGGAGGATGGGAGTTAGGCAGAGGTTGGTGTGGGCGTGGCACTTGTAACACTTGTCGGCCAAAAGTTTTTCCTGTTGGTCTAATCAATTTATTGAATTCATTTTTGTTGATTCTGTTAAAGCGCGCAAAAAAATAGAAGCGCCATCAAATGAATTGACACAAAATACACAAAGGAAGACTGAAACAGGGACGTAGAAGGGGAGAAAGAGAGGGAGAGAGAGAGGGGGGTGGGATAAATTCAATTGCCGATTCAATTGCCTGTCAAAAAACGGTATCGATTCTAGTCGTAATTAAGTTAGAACCTTTCTTCACTTTTACTATTCGCCACGCCCTCAGCTGCTGCTGCTTCTTCTTCTTCTCCTTCTTCTTTTCACTTTGTCTTCTTGTTCTTGGTCTTCTTCTTTGACTTTTTTGTTGTTGTGAAAGGCGTGCTGATTGCGTTGCCAGGATGTTGCTCGGACTGCCCTTTCTTCTTCCTGCCTCGGTACTTAGCTTAAGCTCAAACAACTGAGAGCCGCACAATGGCTCGAGGCGTCCAAATGGTTTTTCCAGCCACCATCTTAATCCCCACCAGCAAGTTGCTCCCTTTCCCTCCGCCCCTCTCTCTCACCCCTTTTCCTCTATTCTCATGTTTAAGTCTCTCTCCTTTTCTCTCCCTTTCTCAACTTAAAGTGAAAAATAATTTAAATAGAATTTCCACCGACTTTGACATCGCAACCCCAATGTGAACTTAACCCCAACCTCAGCTCCAACTCGAGTCGAATCTCTAGTCGCATCATCTTGCTACGCATCGTATTTCAGTTGCCTCATTAAGCGATACACACACACACACATATGCACATGTTCTATCTGCCTGGCATCATTATCGAGCTTTGGCTTAAAATTTCATAGCAAATTCAAATTTCGCTACAATTATCGTTGTGCTTAAATGATAGGAAACATCATTACACATTGCTCAGATATCAAAGTTTAACTGACATATATCTACATGCATTAATAATGTGTTTTCTTAAGAAAAGAGAGAGCAGAGAGAGCGACAGAGTTGTGTCAGCATTTCATGTTTTTTTTATATTTTTATCGTTAAAAATTAAATGGTTGCAATAGCTTTAAATATTATCTAAACGGTTTATATTTCTTCTTTACTACAGTTTTGACCCTAGGCATTATATTGTATAACATATTTCTAATATATGTATCCAAGAGTTACCTAAGCTATACATTGTTGAAGTTGTTCAATTATTTTTTTTTTTTTTTTTGGACCTTTAACAACACCCTGCGGCAATCATATCTAACAGTGAAGGGACCTATGCAATTTCGATAAAAATATATTAAATTTCAATAGACAGCAATTTGTTTTTCTGCTTGCGTTTTTTTGATTCCACTGTTATTCATATTATATATATTATTCATATTATAATATTATATTATAATTAGAAAAAGCATTATATAAAATGCCACACTGTGCATCCTACGTACGCACAATTTTAACCATTTTAAAAAAATCGAAGACATATATTTCCTTTCACTCATCAATTTGAATGGGGAACAATTTGTTGTATTCGTTGGATATCTTTTGGTTATACTTTTAATAATACGATTGTAAAGATCTCTTGGTTATAGTTTTAATATTAATATAATAAAGATCATTCTGTATGATGCCACAATGTGCAACCTACAGCGCAACTTTAACCTATGCCAATCTATCAAAGACCTTCACTCTTCTCTTCTTTCAACAACTTGAATGAGCAACAACTTGTTCTTCTGCTTCTAACCTCTTGATGCCCCCTTGAACATTGAGATTATAAAAATTATTTATTAAGATATTATTTTATACCGGAATGTCAACCTATTGCTAATTTATCTCTCTCTCTCTTTTTTCCTTTCTCGCACTCTTTCTTACAGTTGGTCGGCGGAGAATTCGACATGGAATTGAATTTTGTGATACAGGATGCGCAGAATATTAAACATATGCTGGAGCTGCTGGATCATTGTCCGCCCAATTTGCAGGTGAGTTCAGTTCAATGGCAACAAAAATCCAAAAAAAAAGGAAAATATAATTTGTGGGGGAGCGAGACGGCAATAGCAAGTGAAATTCAATCAAAATTTTCGTTGCCTTTTGCGTTGCGTTGCGGCATCAAAGGCAAATTAAGCAGCGACAAAATTGTGGGCGACTGTGCGTAACAAACGCAGAGAGGGGGGCATGGGCGTATGCGTGGGTGTGGGCGTGGTGGCGGGTGCCGTT
The DNA here is from genome assembly GCA_018151435.1 of Zaprionus africanus. Classification (NCBI taxonomy): domain Eukaryota; kingdom Metazoa; phylum Arthropoda; class Insecta; order Diptera; family Drosophilidae; genus Zaprionus; species Zaprionus africanus. The sequence continues at coordinate 7,126,241 of JAECXB010000076.1, forward strand.
CAAATTGTGCGTAATGAAAGCGCAACATGAAATGTCTTTCAACTGTTTCTTTTTCACTTTAGTCGCGTCGCAATGTTTTTTTGATTTGCATGTTACTGTCTTTGTGTGTGTGTGAGTGGGTGTATCTTGTGTGTGCTACTGTGTATGTGTGCGTGTGTGGGCGTGTTAAACAATATTTTACACCTGACGTTGTGCGGCGCCATCAAATTATTAGCATGGCTGCTGGCGAAAGGATTCGCCTGCCCCGGCACGTACGAGGCACACACACACACACACTTTATTGTCTGCAGGTGTGTGTGTGTGTGTGTGAGTGTGTGGTGTGGCAGGAAGTGTGCTCTCGGCTTGACTGCCAGGCCGCACTGGGCCACCGCCAGCATGGGAAAGTGTAAAAAAAAGAGTCACAAGTTGCCGGAAGTCGAGTAACCATGTCAGCATAGTGCAGCACGGCAGTCAACACGGCAGCGTGGCTGAGCACAGCATTCCACAGGCAGCAGCACGCTACACCGCAGCAGCACCAGTGGCAGCGGCACCAGCAAAGTTGCCACAGTTGCCACAGCGACAAAAACGTCGCCAATGTTGCCGCTTAATGAGTTTCCTCGCTTCGTCGCGGTTCATTCACCTGGCGACAACAGCAAGCTGGTCACACTGAAAAATTAATTGAAAAAAAATAGAGGGATTTATTTGGGATAGAGAAGGAATAGAGCAGAGAAAGAAACGGGATAGAGAAGGAGATAGAGAAAGGATAGAGAAGACATAGAGAAGAGATAGAGAATCACATAACTGTTGCGAGAAATAAAGAAAGCTACAATCTGGAATTTGTTTAAATTGTTATGTACTATATATGGTTTATAAATGGTTTTTTATTTGTTTTTAGATATTTAAAATATATTTAAAATACCTTAATTCAAATACCTCAATCACATTTAGTGCATTTGTGGGCGTGGCAATAATTGAAAGTAAACCACCAAGGCGAAAGTTACTGCCAAATATTATTTTGCTAGCTTCTATAGACTCTAAGTTGTAGTATTGAGCTCAGTTCTGTATGTTGTTGAATAACTATATATAGTTAATATATAACCTTTATAAATGTTAAATATTTATATATTCTTATTAACATATTATTTAAATTGGCAGTTATAAAACTGTTTTGCCTAAGAACCAAAGGAATTCATCTCAAGGCAACATATGTGCCTTCAATAATCTGCCAAAGGAAATGTTGCTTAAGCTTCATTTCCACTTCTGTTTCATAAGCTTGACTTTTTCAACTGTAAATAATATATATGTATGTATACAATTTATGCTATATAGTATTTGAATAGTTAAGTCCTTGATATTACCAAAGGTTAAGTAAGCTAAACTAATCCGCGCATTTTGCACTTTCGGAGTTGACAGAGTTGAGAAAGGTGACTTTCCTCATGCTTAAAAAGGTTGTTGCATCTTTGAACACAGCAGTGGGAAGGAGAACGAAAGTGAGAAAGGAAGACAGAATGAGTGTGTGAGGGGACAAAGTAGGAGTGGGAGGGAGATAGAGTTAAAATAAGAGTGGAAGGGAGGGCAACAAAAAATGAAGGCAAACATATTTTATTTTTCTGCATTTGCTTGGGGAAATGTTTGTAGAAGCTCATCTGAGTGCTGTGCGTGTGTGTGTGTGTGAGTGGGTTGTATATGATGGTATGCCAAAGTATGTCTACATATGTGTGTGTGTGAGTGTGCGTGTTCGTGCGCGCGAGTGCTGTGTGTCAGGTCGATCCATTTGGGGCCACTTACGTATGCAGCCATTAAAATGCCGCTTACCAAATTCCAGCCAGTGTCTGTAGGTTCAATATGTGAGTGAGTGTGTGTAGCTACATGTGTGTGTGTGTGTGTGCACGCGTGTGTGTGGCATGTAGCGCGTTCTGTCAGACACGCGTTTTGTCTTGTTGTCATTTGTTGCCACGTCGCTGCTGGCAATGTGAATAGTTGCGGCTAAAAAATGTATTAAGCTTTTTTTAAATTAATGAAAATTGTCACTGACAAATGTCGCAAGCAGACGCACACACACACACCACTCACACATGTGGTTGAGACTGTGCGTGTGTGTGTGAGGTGGGTGGGGAGGGGGCATCAAATATGCCAGCATCGAAGTGGCAAAAAAGGCGTTGCGTGATTTTAGGCGCGCGCGGCAGCAAGCATTTTTGCGAGTTGCGCTTAATTTGGCATGCCAAGCAGGTGCCAGCAGCAGCAGCAGGCTGAGGCTTAGCCCCACTCCCAGTCCCTCTCTTCCATTCCCTCTCTGCCACTGCCCCCCTTGCCCTTGCTGGCATGCCCCTTTTACGTGGCAAGTCGAAATAAAAAGGAATTTACAGCCGTTTTATTGCCCGGGGACAGCAACAGGGAACAGTTAACGGCCCAAAGCCGAAACGACAGCCCAACAATTTTGCATAGCACACACACACACCTTCACACACCCCCTCCCCCAGCCGGGTATACTTAAATGATTTATGTGTTTACCAGCAGCTCTCCCACTCTGTGCAGCAGCAGCAGCCACTCAATTGATTCGGCACGTAACCGGGCCAAGTGCAAATAACTGTTTTGAGTCGAACCCATCCACGTTCCACCTGCTCGAATGCCACTACTTTCCTCCCAACCCTACCCCCCTTCTCCCCTTCCTTTGGTCTGCTCCACCTGCGGCCATTACATTTTATACTTGACAATAAATTTGCAAGTCGCTCGCTTCGGTTCGGTTCAAGCTGAGCGCAAATCAAAGCGTCTTTCGTGAAATTAAGCCACGTTATGGCAGACTGACTGCAATACCCTATAGAAAGAGTATGTTGGGTATGCGCAGAGAGAGGGTGAAGACAAGACAAAAGGACTAAGGAGAGTAGCAAATGAAATTAATTAAACTGAATAATTGAATTTTTAATTTTTATTTTTTTTTTCTTCATAAACTTAACCAAATTTAATCACTGAGTGTTTGCTCGTCGCTCCTACCCGTTCAAGCCCATCAGCTGCTTTAGTTTCTGTTTCAGCTTGCAGCTACGTTAACCGTCTAACCGCATATTTGTCCTGGGCCAAGCCAAAGCAGCAGCCTTTGCTCTGTGTATGCTCAATAAAATTTTACAGCCTTTGCCAGCGCAGCAATTTGCGTTGCTTTTGCCAGAGTTGCCACCCTTGAACTCCCACCTGCCTGCCTGCCTGCCTGCCTGCCTGCCTGCCAGGCCAGATGCCTTCACAGTCAACAGGCAACGTGGTCAACAACAGCTTCACCTTTCGTCAAGTTTACGAACGGTTGAAATCTTCATTCTGTTTGCTTATTGCGCCACCTGGCGGCAGCTGCTTTGCATACAGCCTGTAAAAGAAGGAGTTCGTAATGGGAAGGCCAGACATGCCACGCCCCTTTCTAAGCAAATTTACGCCTTTGGTTTAGTCTAGGGGTATCTTCCTAACTGCCTAACTCTCTTTCTCTCTTGAATTGCCTCTCTAAGCCTTTCTTACTTCCTCTCTCTTCCTCTCATTTCTATTTCTCCTCTTCTCTGTCGCTCTGCTCTGCTCATATTACACTAGACAACACAAGTAGTTGAACTTTTCTGAGCAAAAAGCAAACTTTAAATAGTTTTAGGCATAGCTTGATCTCGAATTAGAGATTAGAAAGTTTGCAAACTTGCAAATTTCTACCTTACTGCAAAAGTTAATGAAGGAGCTTAGGTACTCCCTCCCCTGGTAGATATTGAAGAAGGTCTTGAGTTTCATAATTGCCATTTAAATTGTTTTTTTTGAATGTAAGAGAAAAAAGAAGAAAAGTTACACTTATACGAAATATACTAAAAAAAAAAGAAAATAATTACCATAGCAAATAAAAGAAAAGAAGAGAAACTTAATTCATTGATTTATTCAATTTCAAAAACAGTTTAGTTATGTAACTTTAAATACTAATAACAGTATTTTATTTGTAGTAATGTAGTATTTTATATATATTTCTACAAAAATACCAAATATTAAATACCTATAAATTTAAACTAAAGTCTGATTATGCTTTAAATATCGAAGTGTTTCCGAAGCAATGCAAACTTGATACTTTCCAGTCAGCTAAGAACATGTGAGAGAAAGAGAAGGAGAGAGAGGGGGAGAGAGCAATAGGAAGAGCACCGCATGAAGTGGGCGGTAGTGTGCGTAAGTGGGTGGGGCTGGTTAGCTTTAGCTGCTTATCTGCGTTCGAACAGCAACGTCAACGTTGGCGGTGGCGACTTGGGCTGTTGCAAGCTTCAAAGTTACACGGGGGATTAACTTGTGATTATGTTGCCAAGAACTCGAAGCAGGCAGCGGCGAAGGGGGGTGTGGCACAACTGAAAAATAAAAACTTTTGCAGTGCCAGCTATGGAGGCTATGTCGGCGGTGCTGGCATTCAGCGGCGGCTTAGCTGCAGCTTAGTGGCGTGTTAAAGCCAAAAGAATGCTCGCATGCCACCAGTTTTTGAAGCCAACAGAGCGTGGCAGACAGCAGGCACGGGACAGAGGGCACTAAGTACTCAGAGGGTGTAGGGAAGGAAGGGAACAAATTGAAAGTTCAAAGCGCGCCGTAATTATCCAAAAAGTGTGGCAAATCAGCAGGACAAACAAAGCGGGTGACAGAAACAAATCCGCGCGAATGAATATATCTCTGGAATGCGAACAAATACAAAAACAAAGTACAGTATATACATATAAAGCGTATATATATCTATGAATTGTACAGCTCTACCCCGGGGGAGATTAGCACCAGCAACAACAACAACAAGAGCAACAACAACAATGGAAAAGGCAACCAATAGCCAAAGGCGGCGGCATTAAAATTTATTCATGAATTGAATTTGTATTCGTTGCAGATATTTTATAAGTCCCCCCCCCCACACCCTCTCTCTCACTCTCTCTTGCCTTCCCTTTCTCGCTTGTCTGTGTATAAATTTTAGCATGCGCAGTATTTTATTTGGTATTTAAATAGTATCCTCGTTGAGTCGAGACCACGCAGAGATGAATATTTTCGTGGTTGCCCCTAAGTTGAGTGTGAATAACTTTTGGCCTGGGCTGAGTGAGGGAACCACAAAGCAAACTCTGTCATAGGAAGTCAGAGCGTGTCATATGCTTGCAATTGGTATGGATGGTTGCCATATTTCTTGGTCACATACACAATTATAATCATGTTTCGATTGTGAGTTCTTTTTAAAAACTCAAACTTTGAAATGTGGCGTCATATGTTGTCATATGCTGTCATATGTTACCATACATAAGTTATATGAAAGCCTACGGTGTTCTCAAGCTAAGTAAGTTGACATACATATTTCCATATAGTGTCATAAATTGTCATAGGCTGTCATATGTTGTCATATGCTATCATATGTTCTCATACACAACTTATATGACAGCCTAAGGCATACTCAAGCTTAGTTAGTTGGCGAACATATATCCATATAGTGTCATATACTGTCATAGGCTGTCATATGTTGTCATATTTTTTCATTCATTCATTAATATGACAGTCTTAAGTATATTCCAGCTAAGTAAGCTAGTGTAAATATTCCCCGTTTGTGTCATATGTTGCCATATGCTGTCATATCGATGATGAATACCCAGCTCATCGCTTCTCAAAGATGCAGATTTGATGGCAAGCCACCTTAGCTTCACTCATCTTTCATATGGATGACTGCTCAGATATGGCTACTCAATCCTTGTCGCGTCATATTTGCTTAGCAAATTAATTTGTGATTGACAGTGACTTTGCGGTGCTTACACTTGCACAGCAAGTCAATAGGGTTGCCAACAATGATACGATTAAATATGAATGATTGTCAGAGCGAATGTCAATCGAAGCGAGTGCCATACAAAAGTGGACACACATGCTCCATATTAGCCCCGACCCAACTCACTTCTGTTTGTGTTTGCCTACGATTCTCGCCCAGCAGCGTCACGTAGTAGACCCAAAAAGAGACAAAGAGAGGGGCAGAGAGAGGTAAAGAAAAAAAGAAGAGGCAGCGAAACAAGGAAAGCCCAGTACCCCACTGCCCCTCTTCTCCCTGCCTGGCCTGCGTTCATTGCGGCAATGTGAAAAGGTCATTTAATTTCTTTTTGATTTGTTTTTATCCATATCCTGGTTCTGTCGTTCTTGTCGCGCCATTAAAGTGTAAATGTATTTTTAAGTAGACGCTTAAAAAGCGAACACCCCCTTTCCCCCTTCTCCTGCTCCCTCAACAAAAAAAGTACAATCAAGACGAGCCTGGCTGACAATCTAGAAGAAAAATAGAATCAGCAAGAGGAGCGTAAAGCCAAAAAAGCCGCACAACTTGGAAATTTAAGGCGAGACTTAATAGCATTTTAAGTACAACACAAAAGGGCACAACGGAATGGAACAAAACGAAGCGAAACAACACAAACCGAGATGGAACATGGAAGAATAGCATTGCGGATGCTCGTTTCCTTGTACCAAGGCCATAAAATCAAAATTAACTTACGAGAATTTCAAACTGAAATTTCAATTCAATTCGAATTCAGATTGAAAATACAAATCAAGCCAGAAAGAGAGAGAGAGAGTGAGAGAGAGGGAGAGAGTAATACAAATGAAATTGCCAATGCTCGAGTGCATCGTAATTAGATTCTAATGGAGCAATAGAAATGTTATCTGCTCAAGCGGGGGAGGTCTTCAGAAATAGATTACGCCAGTACTTTCAGAATTTTCAGAATGCTAAAATTGCTCAATTTCGCATTTGGGTTCTTTGTGAGGCCAAGCAACTCTAGCATTGTTTGATTTGCGGCATTGATTGCTTGTGATTTGTATAGAAGCTTTGGTTTCTAAAGGTTTCAGTGGAGCTTTTGAAGATAAGAATTGGATTGAACTTAAGTACAAGTTTGATACTAGGTACAACTTTGATATTAAGTACAAGTTAAGAATTTAATGTTGAACTGTAAATTCTCGCTTTAGGTTTAATAAAAATTTTAATGAACTATTAATAGATTTATTATTCTATTAATAATATTTTTAATGATTAAGAAATAGAAAATCGTTTAAAGCTACATTAAAGCCTACTTTATGGATTAATAGTAACTTCATTTATTTGGAGTTTTATTTATTTATTTATTTTATTTATTTATTTATTTTATTTAGTTATTTAATATGCTTCCTTGGCTTCTCCACTCTATCAACCCTTTAATAGTCAAGCATTCTTAGTACTTGTTTAAACTTAATCTTTGTGCATTTATCAACTATTTATTTATATTAAATTCAACAGCTTTTTAAAGCACACTACAGCTCACTTAAATATAAAAGCTAACTTCACTTGCTCACTTCAACGTTGCTGTACCGCACTTGATGTCTAATTTAACTACTCAGACCTTCAAGAGTTCCTTCCCTTCAAAAACCCTCAAAAATAGAAGAGCTTCTGAAACTTCCCATAGTATCTTCATCTTCTTGTTGCTCCTGCTCCAGTGTCATCAGAGATGAAATATGCATAAAGATCTGCTCAGAATTTGGCTTTGACGCCGGCATGGGACGCCTGCGAAAAAACTGCGTGTGTGGAAGTGTGCGTGTGTGTGACGCCCAAGGGCGATGGCAGATTTGAGCACATGGGCGTGGCACAGGGCCAACAAGAGATATATATGAAGGCGGAGGTGAAAAAGTAGGCGTGGCCGGGCGTCGTGTGCGTTGTGAAAACAGTTTGGAATACTTTCGAGCTGCTTTGCATTTTTGGCTTGTGGGCTTAGCTGTAAAACTCCGAAAAGGATTGAATGCCGTCTCTGTTTCCATCTCTCTCTCTCTCTCTCTCTCTCTCTGTCTAATGCCCACACATGCGTTTTGTCATTCAATTTGAACGCGTGCAAAGCCCGAGGGCGTCTCTAGGCGTTATGAGGGGGCGTGGCGGGGAAGAGGCATCATCGACTCATCAATATGCAAAAAAGGGGGAGGGCTACGCGGTCAGCAGCTTGCTGTAGGAGGAGGGGAGGGCGGAAGAGGGCGTTACCCAAGCCTGGCAGTTTGGCAGTCTTCAACACAAAAGAGTTCAAGCCGCACACACACACACACGAAGGAGGTACCGTTAGTCAGCCGTGCGTTAAAAGCAATGCAAACTTTTTGCGGGCGTAAAAAAAGAGAGAGAGAAAGAGTGTGAGAGAGAGAAGAGAACACAGAAAAAATGAAGGAAAATTATTATGGAAATGTCAACGTGAAACTTTTGCACAAATTCAAAGCTATTTCCCCCTCCCCCTCACTCCACCTCTGCTCGGTCTGACAGCGGACGCATATGCTCCACATTTCGAATGCGGCGTCCATTTTTGGCCCAGCTCGAATTCCAAACACAATTGAATTTCATGTTTGACATGGCCATACCCGGACACGCCCCCCCTCTCCCCCTCTCCACTTTGATCCTCCTCCTTCGCCGTTGCCTGTGAAAGTGTGCAAAAGTTTTCATTGTTTTGCTTTGGGTTTGCGATTCGCTCAGGCCGCAGGCGAAAAATATTTAATGCGATTTCCATTGGCTTCAATTCACGCAAATCTCAGATCTGAAAACTGAAATCTTGGCAAATACCCGCCACGCCTTCGGCTCCTGCTCGCCCACACAGTCAAAGGCAGTCGAAGGCATGGCATGACTCAAGTGCAGGGGCGTGGCAATTTTGGCTTAGAAGGGATTTGCCTTTGCCAAATATTTGCATATAAATTAATTCAAAAACGCGCACGCGTTTTAAACCGCGCACAAATCGCGCTGCTTAATACACACACACACATACAGCAACACTTAAGTGTGTATAGGTGCTTGAGCAGAGAGCTTAAGCTGCATTGGGTGTGGATCAACATTAAAAGGGTTCACAAGCAATTAAAATTCCATAAAAAAATTTTTTTCGATATTTTGGTTTATTAACCTTAATTGAAGCTTTTAAGGGAATTCTCAACTGTAATAATTATTAGATATTATTTATTTAGTGCTTCAAGACCTAGAAAATTTGAAAACTTAAAAAAAAAAAAAAAAAAAAAATTAAAATATATATGGACTTATATATTCCCCAGCGTTCCCAATATTGTGGAGTATATTCTTTATAAAATTAAATATATATTTTTTTTTTTTGTCCTTGAAAATTATATTTGAAAATTTTAAAATAAAAAAAAATAAAAAAAATATCTCATAAATCCACATAAATAAATACTAGTATTAAATACTATAAATACACCTGCAACCCTAACTGCAAGTTGTGCTAACATTTTCACTTGACTGTCGCACGATATTCGTTCACTCGTGGCTCACTCCCACACTCACTCACTGATTCACTTTAAATTTGAGTGCACGCTTGAATCAATTCGCACTCAGCTTAAAATCACATCAATCTTGATGAAATTCTCCAGCCCTGTCACAATCTACCTTAGCCTCAGTGTGAGTGTGTGTGTGTGTGTGTGTGTGTGTGTGTGTGTGTGTGTGTGTGTGTGTGTGTGTGTGTGTGTGTGTGCAACCCTTCTCAATGGATATGCCGAGCTCTCTCGGAATGAACCCAAACTCCTCGAAAGAGCACTCAGATGTTGACTTTTGTGACACCTTTTTATAATTCAATTTAAGACACGGCTTTTCGCAGCATCAAAGGGTTTAGTGCTGATGCGGCTGCTGCTGCTACGCTTGGCTGGGTGACAACTCTGGTCGTCGACGCGATTTTTCACAACTCGCGTTTTTCACAACTCGCGCACGATTTCTGACGCCTACACGCTCGACTGAGCCTAGAGCACGTGCCTGCCCCGCCCCCAGCGGACAGAGTTGCCCTGTCCAACACCTGACCAAGTTCCCCATGGACTACAGGGTATACGAAATGCAAATTTGCGGGTTGTCTCTTCCTAAAATCTATTGCGAACTGTGTCAAAACTTTTAATTTGCGAAGATATCAAAAAATGAAAAGAAAGGAAAAGAAAAGAAAAGAAAGGGAAAGAAAAGAAAAGGGGATAGAAAGGTGAAACGAAGCGAAGCATAATGAAGAAGTCGACTAGAAGATGCACTTTAATTGCTGCAAACGTATTAAATACTAGATTTAATACTAGATTAAAGCCTTTTATGTATGCTTATTGTCACTATACTCCTTAAGTTTTCGATAAAGTCTCGTATTTTAAAGTGTTAAGCAGCTTAGTAATGCGCGAAAGCGATATAGTTACGTGAGCCAAGATTTTCGTCAATTAAAGATTGTATAGTGCGAAAAGAGTAACGCGTCAATTTGAGAACAGTGTTCCAAAGACATTAAAAATTAAAAATTACAATCAACAATTGATCATTTAAGCCAGCATACCCTACCGTGCATACCCTCACTCCTACCATGCAGGGTATTTAATAATTGAAGTGCAACTTTTGTTCGCTTCTTTTTTTGTCCCTCGTTCATTTTCCCCCGTCTGCTGAGGACAAACAGACACAGAATATAAACAATGCCAAATGGAGGAGAATGTTGACTTTCTCTTTCGTTGTTGTCCTTGCTGTTGTTGTTGTTGTTGCCTTTGTTGTTGTTGTTGCTGCTGCTTGAGTTGTCTTTATGAATGAGGGCAACTCTTGCTGGCGGGTTGCTGCGTTGCGGTTGAAATTAATTAAATAAATTAAAATGTAGCCGAAAAATAAATTGAAATTAAATGCTTGTGACAGTGCACTGTAATTAACTTGATGACGTCAAGGCAAAGGGGGGCGCAGAAAGAAGGATGGGAGAGAGAGATGGAGCAAAATACTTTGCCACTGGAGGTCAGCAACGGTCACAAGTGATTGCCCTTTGTCAATTGTCAGTTGCCCTGTTCCCTGTTCTCATCTCGTGCCACTTGATTGAGTGACTGACGGCAACGTCAGCTGCCACACAACGCTCGACTCACAAAAGACAGAGAATGAAAAAGAGGGAGAGAGATAGATAGACAGATAGAGAGGGAGTCTGCGACATCAACAACAACAAGAGGAAGAAGCTATAGAGCAGTTGAAATCGGTTATTGACAGGCGACAAAAGTAATTGATGCACTTTGATTGTGGATAGACAGAAGTTGATTTCTCTATTACTTGTACAGTGTTGCATAATGCTTTTGTATATTTCAGTGGAGCTAGTGTTGTTAGTTTGTTATGTGTTGCACAGTGTTGGATAAGTTTTTTTGTGTAGTCAGAACTTGATTACTCTTTTACTTTTTATTTGATGAAAGGTTGTATGGAAACAGTGTTAAGCAGCGTTGAACAGTGTTGATCAGTGTTAAGCAGTGTTTTACTGTATTGCATAACAGTATTGTTAACAGAACTTGATTACTCAAACACTTTCATACGTCTAACTACTTCTTTATAATCAAATAGGATACAAACAGTTTTGAACAGTGTTGGAAAACAGTATTGCATAACAGTATTGCATAATAAGTTTGTCTGAGCACTCAGCTCTTAATTCTCCTATTACTATGTGTCCCAATTTTTGTTATATGCACAATTAAAAATAGAGTTATGGAAAAACAGTGTTGAACAATGTTGCACAGCTGTATTGTAAGTTAGTAAGGCTAATATTGCTAGTTACTAAGGCTAGTGCTGCAAGTTTGTTTATACATTATTGGATCAAGTTTATCACTTCAGTGCTATTAATACTCTGGCATTGCTCAATACTGTATGCATTGAAATTAAACTCAACCTGACAAATTTGTTGCCTGTGTCAACGTTTAGATGAATCGACAAGCGAAGGTTCTTTTGCTGCCTGCCTGACTGTCTGTTTCTGTCTCTCCCTCCCCACCTCCCTCCTTCTCTCATCCTCTCTCTTTCTCACTCAACATCTCTCTTTGTCCTGCTCCCTCTTGATTCCATCTTCATGCTGGCAATGCATTTTCCTCGGCACTTTGTGTCAATGTTATGCACATCAGCGACGCCAATGACATTCAGCAGAGGCGTGGCAAGGGGCGCACAGAAAGAGAAGAAGATAGAGAGAGAGAGAGAGAGAGAGAGAGGAGAGGATAAGAATGAGAAGAAGTCGAAAGGAAGAATTGATGGAGAGATTGGAGGATTGAAAGTGCCAGTTGCAGAGACAGAGGCCACGCTACTTAACCCGCAAACTGCTGACGATGCTGACGATGCTGCTGCCACTTTTTAGTCTCCTGTGTGTGTGTGCATGTGTGTGCGTATGTGTGCATGTGAGCACATCCTTGTTTGCATTGCAGCGGCAGCTGTTGTCAATAATAAATTTCCGTTAGAGCTGCAGCAGATTTGCAGCAAAAGAAACCGACAGCCGCAGGCAAAGGAATGAAGACGGTAGCAGGAGTGGAAGATGGAGGGAGAGAGAGAAAGGGGAGGTCAGACACGGCTGAAGGAAGGAAGGAAGCACACATAAGCGCATTGCCAAGGCATGCCAAAAGACGTTGAGGACAGCGGGCAGGGAAGGAGACGGGGTGGGGAAGAGCTGGCACACTAAAAAGATGACATAAAGATAGAAGCGAGCGGGCGTTGAAATTGAATATGCCAAGCAGGGAGACAGAGAGAGAAAGAGAGAGAATGAGAGGGAGAAGAGGAAAGCGAGAAGGCGAGAGAGCATGAGGCATGCAAAGCGCAAGCGATGCGACCTGCTGGCGATAAAGTATACGACGCACTGGCCGGGGCAAAAAGCAAAGAAGACTTTGACTGGCAGCTGCGAGGACGATGACGGCATCGCCAGCAATGGGCGGCACGTTGATAAATTTATTGAAATTCTATTGAAACGAAACGAAACGATTTGACTGCGCCAAGTGAACGGGGTAGCAGAAGAAGAAAGACAGATAGAGAGAGGGAGAGAGAGTGGTAGGGAAAGGGTTAGTGGAAGGAACATGGCAAACTGGCAAAACAAATCGCTGATAAAGTGAAAATAAGTGCAAGACAGCGTGCAGTTGGAGCAGAGAGAAGTATGGGAAAGCATTAGAGACAGTTAGAGATAAAGAGAAAGAGAAATGTAGAGAGAGAGGATGAGAGAGAGAAGAGGAAGATGAAGGCAGGCAGCCTGAGTATGAGGTGTGTGTAGCTGTAACTGTTTGCTGCTGCATATGTGAAGTGCAATAAGTTAGTTTAATCTTGCTTAGAGTTTTCTTAGCCTCTAAAATTTGTTTTAGAATTGAAAACATTTCTAAAGCAAATAGACACTAAAGTCAGTATGCGATAGTAAAATACCCTATCCTTTAAAAAACTCTTTAAAGTAGAAAAATAAAAGAAACTTGAATAACATCTGTGTTTATGGGCCAAACGAAATGAAATGTGGATGAGAGCTAGATATTCTATTCAGCTAAGTAAATCAGTTGAAGTCAAAAAGTTTTATCATATATATACTGCGCTTAAAAATTGACTGGAAAAGCTTAACTCTTAATTTATGAAGGTGGTGGGCGTGGCAGAACAACATTTGGCATAAACTTTATCTACGTCTATTATACAGAGAACTTCTGTATCAAATTTCATGTATCTAGCTCTTTAAATCGCTGAGTTATATGTGCTCATACAGACAGACATGGCTAGGTCAATGCTGAATTAGAATATCAATACACGCTGAGTGCTCTGCCACGCCTTCTTCTGCCTGTAACGTATAATTTCACAAAGCAAGCATACCCTTTTTATCCCCTTTTCAATGGGTATAAAAATAAGGAACATTTCCAAAGTGTCTAATGAAATTTTCAATTCATTTTTATAACCAAATTTGTGCGCCTCATTCGCTGCATATACCGACTAAATAGCATATTAAAAACATATAGTATATGCTCTGATATGTTTTTTTAGGTGTCTTCTTGGAGGTATCTTGCTCTCCCTCTCTCTCTCTGTTGCCTACACTTCTGTGCTTACTCCCTTGTCACAAGTCACACTTAAAGAAATTGTGGCAACTTCTTGCCTCACAAGTTCTGCTGCAGACTGTGGAAACTTTCAACATATTTTCACAGCAAAGTGAAAAGATAAAAAAAATGCATTTAATTTTTAATTTTTTGTAACAATTTTATTTCTTGTTGTGGTTGTTGTTGTTGGGTTTCTTTGGGCTTGGGTTTGGGTTTGCTGCTTTGACTTTTGCCTTGGGTCGATGCTCAATTTAACCTTAGCTACTACAACAACAACAACTGCAACAACAGCAGATGAGACGAGGCCAAGTTGCCGCTTGAGTGCGTCGGCAAAGGAGGCAGACGCAGCGGGGGAGAGGGGACAGAAGGAGATGGAGATAGGTAGGCAAAGATTGAGCTTAAGTTGCAGCTACAGAGGGAGGAAGAAAGAGAGTCAGAGATGGGTAGGACGAAGCACAGCTAGCAGCGGGAAAAAGGCCAAAATTTAATTTGTGCTCCAGTGGCCTCTTTTCTTGTTGTTGCTGTTGTTCTTGTTGTTGTTGCTCCTCTTGCTGTTGTTGTTGTTGCTGCTGCTGCCATGCAGAAATTGCTACCCAATTACGTAATAAAATCTGACTGAAGTTGCCTCTCTTATTATTTAATTTTTGTCTTCTCTTCGCATTATACTGCCTTGCTTCATGCTCATCTCCCACCGCTGCCCCCCTCCCCTTAGCTACTCCTCTGCTTGCTTCCTCTGCTAGCCCCTCTACCTGCCTCTCTGCTTCCTCTTCTCTTCCTTCTTTTTCTGCCATCTTCTCACTCAGCTTGCTTCGGTTTTTTGTGTTTTTTTTTCTTTTTTTTTGTTTCTTGTAATTTTTGGCAGAACTTTTTCTTGCGGGGTAGTTACAAGTGCGGCCGCATAGAGCCAAGCAAGGCAGGGGGGGTTGCCTGGGCAGAGCAGGGTGTTGCCCAAGGTGCTAGCTGTTGCTGTTGGGCGGGGGCGTGGCGCTTATTAAGAAATAATGTTGTAAAAACAAAACGCAACGGCGTCAAATCAACTTTGTATTTCGCTATGAGCAACATTAGCAGATAAAAAAAAAAAGAAAACAGAGCAAGGCAGGCAGGGCAGGCAGAGGACATGGGGTTGATCCGACGCAGTAGATACCCTGTGGGCTAAACATGGACTCTACACTGGCATAAATTGTGTCTGCGCTCGACTTGCAGGGCAGGGGAAGAGAATCAAATGAGAATTTAGCAGAATTTACTTGGATTTATAAAATGGAAACTTAAATAGATTTGAAGCTTGTAGCATGAGTGACCAAGCTGCCCACTACTGTGCCCTTAAATTTTACAGGGTATCTGCCGTATAACTAGCGAACAGAAGTTGCCGCTGGCGGGAGGCGGAGGCACAGGCAGCAAGCGGCTCTGATTCGCTTAGTAATTCGCGAGGTGTGTGCGAGAAGGAAGAAGTTGGTGGCTGGGACTGTAAAGTTTAAATGTGTGGATGTGTTGGTGTGTGCTTGAGTGTGTGTGCGCCTGTATGTATGTGTGCTTCTGAGTGTGCCTGTGTGTTTGTATGTATGTGTACCTGTGTCTGTGTGTGTGACTGGCGTGTGCCTATGCCCCTGGCCAAGTTGCAAGTTCTTTTTTGACGGCCGACAATTGCTGCTTGGACTGATCAAATTAAAGACTGGCGCAGCTTACACCTACACACACACACACACACATGGGTGTAACTGCCTGCCACTGTATGTGTGTGTGTGTGTGTGCCTCTGCTGCCTGTTTGTATAGTCACAGCGCGCTTTTGAGCGGCCAAGCTTAGTCGCAGCAGAGAGTAGGGCAGGCCAGGGCGAGGCAAGGCAAGGCAGTGAAGAAACAAGTTAGAGGGACGGAGGGAGGCGTGGTCTACGCCCACGAGCAGTATGCGAGTGAATTTTTGTTGGCAATTTATGAATCGACGAATTAAATTATGCGTGCAGTACATTAAAGCAACAACAACAACGATAAGCAGAAAGCTGAGCAGGAAGTTGGAGAGAAAGAGTAAGAGAGAGGGAGAAGAAAATGGGAAAGAGTAGGGGAAATGGGATGTAAAGCGACAGGAGATGGTGGCCGAAATGATGCGTAAAACGAGCTAAGCAACAGATAACGAGAGAAGCAGCAAAGGCAGCAAAGCAGGAGAGGAGGAAGAAGGAGGTGAAGAGGAAGGTGAAGACAGATATGAAGCAGAAGATGAGGAAGAAAGCAAAGGCACGCAGATTTACACACAAATCAGTTGTACGACGAATTAAGTTGACCAGTCAAAAGGAAAGAAAAAAAAATAGAGAGAAAAAATAAAGAAAAATATAAGGAAAAATAAGAAAAAAAAAGAAAATTATACATAAAACAAGGAAAATAAAGAAAATAAAAAAAACAAAGAAATAGAAAAAGCCAATTTAATAAAAAAAGGAAAAAATAGAAAGAAAAAAAGGAAATAAAATGAAAAAAAAGAAAGAAAACAAAAAAAAAATGAAGAAAAAAATAAAGGAAAAAATAGACAAAATAGGAAAAGAAAAGAAAACGAAAAAAAAATTAAAAGAATAAAAGAAAAAAAAAAAAAATAGGAAAAAACAAAAGAAAAAATTATAAGATAATATCATAGAAAAATCAAAATGAAAATTCAATTTAACTAAATGAAATTCTTTCAAATGCCGACAACGAATAAAAACAAGAAACGACGCGTAGTTCGGTTCAGTTCAACTTTGATTCAGCTTTGATTCGGCATCGGTTTTTTTTTCCATTGTTTTTGAAACAGTTTGGAAATCAATTTCGAATCTATTCGTTGTTTTCGAGTTGTTTCATAAAAACTAGTTCTTTTATAATTAATAAATTTACAGTTCGCATTCATTTGTTTTTAATCGAACCCAAAAGTTGTTCACTGAACCGATTCATGATGGAAGTGAATCTTCCTTAAATACTTGTTCCACTGTTTCCCATTCAATCTCATTCCAGTGTAAACTTGCCTAATGTAAAGCCAAGCTGCATCACTTCGATGTTCATTCTTGATTCGTTTGCCCTTAAAGTCTTCCTTCCTCCCTCTCTCTCCTTCTTCTTCTCCCTCTCTCTCCCCCTCTCACCCACCCTCCTTCGCTTTATCCTTCCTCTCAGCTCAACTTAAACGTTACTTCAAGTGGAAATCGAACCGCAAGCAACGGCTGCCTGCTGTGCTATGTGAGCAAGAGCTCAACCCATAAATATCACGCATACGCCGCGTGGGGGCCAAAGTAGTGTATAAACAAGAACGCGCACTTCTGTATTCAAAAGCCTCATTATAAACACTCGAAACGTTTGCATTTTCATTGTCTGCAGAGGCAGTTAAAGATAAGAAAGAGAGAGCGTAGAAGAAAAGAAAAGAGAAGATGAGAAAAAGAAAAGAAAAACAGGAAGAACATTGAGAAAATTATATTCATTTTGTGTCTTTATGCAATGTGGCCAATCCAATGTGCAATCTCTTGATGTGCTACGCTTGCGCTCCGTGTGTGAGTGTGTGTTAATGTCTGTGTATGTGAGTGTGTGTGTGCATGTGTGTGTGTTTGTTTGCCAGGCAATAATCATAAAAACCGCCAAAGCGCTTTTCTTGCCTGCCAAAAGTGGCTGCCGCACGCCGCGCAAATATTGCAAGGCAATAATACATTGCCCGTGTGTGTGTGAGTGTGTGTAGTCAGAGGGGGGTGGGGAGAGTTAGGGCAACAACAGTTAAGCAGTTTTCTTGTTGTTTCTTGTTGTAGCGCCTTCTCTTTTGGCTTGTGCTTTGCGATTATT
The DNA here is from genome assembly GCA_018151435.1 of Zaprionus africanus. NCBI lineage: Eukaryota > Metazoa > Arthropoda > Insecta > Diptera > Drosophilidae > Zaprionus > Zaprionus africanus. The sequence continues at coordinate 7,143,761 of JAECXB010000076.1, forward strand.
TTGCCATTATTTTCCATTATTTTACTTTATTTCAATGACTGTTTACATTAGGCACACACAAGGCAATCGCAACCAAGTGCTGTGTGTGTGTGTGTGTGCGTGTGTGTGTGTGTGTTTGCCACTTCACTTTACTTATTGAACGGGGCAAGACAGTGAAGCAACTTCAACAACAATAACAGCAAAGATTGCGAGTCAATTCTTTGATTTTGTCAGAGTTTCTCAGCAGTTCAGCGCATACCCTGTAAAGAAGTATATTTGATGGCAGCTGGGGTAGGCTGAGCATAAGCAGAACTAATGTCAGATTTAATTTAATATATATAAATAATGAAAATTTATAAACTGATTTGGATGTTCCAGGAAGGAACTTCAAATTAAACTTATCACAAAATTGCATTTCAATCAGTAAGGTTGATTAAACTGAATAGCTTTTTGTTATTTTATATGCCATTGGCAAATTACAGGGTATGCTTCCTTCGTTCTCTTCTTCTGCTGCCAAATTGTATCTTTTTTGTTTCACACACACACAAAGAAACGCACACACTCAGGGGAAATTGGGCACTTGTTATGCATTGTAAAGTTTTGTCCTTCGACTGCTTAGTAATGTCATCTCTCTCACACTCTATCTCTCTTTATCTCTCTCACACTTTCTCTCTCTCTTTCCTTCTTGCAGGCCGAGATCTGGAGCGTATTCATTGCGATTCTGCGGAAAAGCGTACGCAATCTGCAGGCCTGCACAGACGTCGGCCTTATCGAGCACGTCCTCGTTCGTCTGCAACGCTCTGAAACTGTTGTGGCAGGTAAGTCAACTACAAAGAGATACACACATACACTTACACAGATGCATACACACACTCATACACATATACATACATACATACTTACTTATTCATACATGTTTGTATATACCTTAAATTGATGTGCAAGCTTAACCAAAGTTTGCTTGCTAAGAAGTCTTTCTCTTTAAATCATCTCCTTAAATCATCACAAGCAAAAGGTATTAAAGTAGTGCAGTTACCCTATAGCAATTGGAGAGCAGCTGCAGTTGTATGAAAATCTGGGAGACTGCATTTTAATGCTGCATAAGTATATCAGAGCTTAGACTATCTGAAGCCAAAGTTTATTTGCTGTAAATGTAAAGTAAAAAATTAAAAAAAAAAAAAAAATCCTACAGACAACGCAGAAATGCAGTTCGATGGAAGGCTCTAACTGGCAAAGGCCGTCAGTGTCCAAGGAAAATAATAAAATTTAAAAAATTGGGTAAAATAAAAAAAAATTAAGGAAAAAATAAAAGTTAAGGGAAAAAATAACAAAAAGAAAAAAAGAAAAGGGAATAAGGAAAAAAAATAAGTAAAAGGAAATGAAACTAAACTAAAAAGCTGTAAAATTGAGTTGTCTGTCAGTCTTGAAAAGTAATTTCAGTGAAGTAAAAAACGTAAGGAAAACATATTCAAAACAGAGGTAGAGAAAAAAAGTAAAGACAGAGTCGAAAAGAGAGAATAATAGAAGGAGGTATAAGAAGAGAGCAAGACAGAGAAAGAGTAAGAAGAAAAAAGCGAGAGAAACAGCGAGAAAGCGGCGCTAAGCAAAAAAAACCCGCTCAAACACTTGGCGGGTTTGGCTAGTTTCAGCTCTGTCTGTCTGTCTGTGCAGGCAAGGCATAAATCAGCTAAGCTGGCAATAGTTAAATCACATAGCCAACACACACACAAGCACCTCCTGCTTCTCCTACTCCCGCTCCTTCTCACCCTCTTCCTCTCTGCTGTTTGTGTCCAAACTGAAATGGAATCGCTCGCCGAGTGGCCGCCGAATTGCGATTTTCGATTAATTTCACGCTTGTCAGCGGCCGTGACACGCCCACTGGTCCGCACTGTGGCCCCTGTTGTCCTATTGTAATGCCCGACACGCCTCCCACAGCTCCCCTCGCGCAACTACGCCCATTCTTTTGTATGCTAAGCATACTTTGAGGCGCTTCGCATGCCTCGCGTCAAGAAAACAAAGAGCGCAGCAAATTTTCTCTTCATTAGCGTGTGCAGCCATAACTCACACTCGCTGCCTCCCACTCCCCCACTCTCCCTTCCCCTCTCCCCCTCTCTCTATCCCACTTTGTCTCCCTTTCTCTCTCTCCCTTTCTTCCACTCCCTCAACCACTTCACTTGCACACTCTACTCTCTTCCCTGCCCCTGGCAGCCAGCAGACTGTGCGTGTCTTTGGCTTTGATTTTGATTTTATTAAGTCAATGACACATCCTGCGGTCTGGCAACCCTCTTGGCCTTTTGCTCTCATGTGCTACCCCACAACCCATACCCCAAACTCCCCTACCTTCTGTTCTCATCAGACTTCAACCCCAAGCTGCCTCTGTCTGTCTGTTTGAGGCATTTAACGAACTGTAACTGCTGTCAATTTGCAGTCGCTGACTTTTGAGCCTGGGCACACACATATACGCACACACACACACACAGCTAACTTGTAATTTCACATGTGTGTGTGTTGGTGAGTGTGCGTGTCACCTCACAAATGTCGAAACGTGACACTTGCCAAGAAATTAGATAAGCTAAAAGTTTTTCAAGCCTCCCCCCACTGGTTTGCCAGCATCTCTCTTCATCTCTCCGTCTCTCTCTCCGTCTCTCTCTCTGTCTCTCCCTCTCTCTCTGCTTTCTTTCTTGCTCCCTACACTCATTGCTAGATTTTACAGCACATACACTCAACTATTTTCACATAAACTCTTAATTAGTTCAACTTAAATTATGCCAAATGCGTCTAAAATCAACTTGACTTGACCTACGAAACGTGCCGTGAATTTAGCCGCTTTTCGGCTAGATATCACATTATATTGTGAACCCTTTTCTATCCCGCTACTTCTCTTTCTCTCTTGTGCTTCCTTATTGTAGATTTTATTTAATTTTTAAGCATTTGCTGCAGTTATTTTATACTTACTTGGAGAACTGTGAAGATAATATTAAATTATAGAAATAAAGCATTTTTTACCTCATAAATCGCATCATTATTTTAATCTCTCTACTCCTAATGACTTTATTTCAAATGCCAGTTCTTCATTTAGCTTTGGTTTAATGTCATCCTCTATTTTGTTTCAGTTTTTATGATGTGTTTGTTGTTTGCACACAATCGTCAACTAGTTTGATTTTATTGCTGACAAGTTTGGGTAAATTAAATAGGTTTACGTCCTTTTAATGATGAAAATGCTGTGAGAAAAGCAGTCGGGGAGAGAACAATGCAATAAGGCAACATACATAGATACAGATCTATATAGAGACAGAAAGGCAGTAAAAGTACTTGAAAAAACACAGACAGAGTTCGTGAAGCGAAACTTGTCATCTTTTATTTAGACGGGTAAAATTTGTTTAGAATTTCGTAAAATTTCTTTAAAATCTTTTGCCACAACGTTAGCTCAACAGACTTGAATAGGTAATAATACACATTATCCAGAATAGGAATTAGGATGAGTAGAAGAATAGCAAATAGAATATAGGAATATTCTTTGCGGGCAATTTCGCGCCATTTAGTAATTAGATTTTGAAAATTGTTAACCTCTGGAGGCTCATGCTTGTTACCCTCCTCTGGAGGATCATGCTCAACGCTAGGATTATAATCCTGATTGACTTCTAAGCGTGGTACTGGAATGTTTTCCTTCGCTTCATTAAGGGTCTGTATTAGCTTTGCATGCACAATATCCATCCGTGTTTGGACTTTTTTCAAATCAAACGTTGAACCTCGAGACATTCTAAATTCGCGAATTACGACAATCTTGCAACAATAGCGTTTCTGCTTTTGATAAAAGAGGAAATGTACATTGTCCTCTGTATTGAATTCGTACAGTTTGGCCAATTTCTGCAACATCTTCGTGTGTAGAAAGTTAAACAATTTTCCACGGCTCTCCCGACGCTGCTTGACGGAGTATCTTGCTTTTATGATGTCATATACGTCAGTATTTCTTTTCGAAATCAGTGTCATTGACAGCCTATCAATGTACGCGCCGAACTGTGGAAGGACTCTATCGTTAAAGGATTCATAAGCAAGAGACAATTTCTTAACTCACAACTTCGAGAAACCTATAAAGATTCAATAGGCTGAAATCAACTTGTTTTCTGGGTAGATCCTCAGTAGAAAGGCGCCGAAATGTTGTTCTCAATAGTATCATTCTCGTATTCGCATTGTATGTTCTTGGCACACGCGCAACAGGCTCCATCTTCCTTAGCACCCATGCTCTGAAATATGCATATTCTTCATCATTGAGCTGACTAAAATAATGTGAAACATTTATATTGTTAAAATCGAATTTAATCCTCCCGGTTCTATCGCGGTCAAAGAGATCCATTTGCTGTTAACAAAAAGAAAAATAGTTAAGTCACTTGCAATTTGCGAAAAAACAGTTGGTTTTATTACTTTTTTAGTATTTGAGAAAAATATGAAAATAAAAATTAAAAAATAAGAAAAATTTGTGTGTGTTGTTCACACTGAATTTGTATTATGGCAATGATTCCGAAAAGGCAGAGTTATTTGGATTTGAAAAGGTAGCTTCGATTATAAAAAGGTAACTCGATTCATTGTTTTTTTCGTTTTTTTAGTTTATTTTCTTTAAAAAGTTAGCTTTGCATTATTTATCGATAACTATGATTATGAAAAGGTAGCTTGGATCATAAAAAGGTTACTCGATTCATTTTTTTTTTTTTATTTTTTTTATTTTTTTTAAAGCGTCAGCTTTGCATCATTTATCAAAAACTATCGTTGCATTAGGGATGAGTTAGTGATGCCAGGTATTTTTGAAGTGGTTAGGTACAAAGCCAAAGAGAGCGATAAACAAACTAACAGTGAGTCAGTCACGCAGAAAGACAAGAAAGCAGATAAAGAACTTCGCTGCGACATTGTTATGGCACTCTAAGCACAGTCTTCTCCCTCTCTCTCTCTCTCTCTCTGTCTCTCTCCTTCTTCATTGTATGTAATTAAATGTTACTTCCCGAGGCGGCAACAGTGATGAGAGCATCACAAGAGCGAGAGAGAGGTGAGGAGAAGCTAAGAGCTCGTGTAGTACGAGACATGCTCCTTGTGGGACCGTATACGAGTGTAGGATGTAGGGGGCGTGGCAGCGCCAACTGAAGTTGTTACTCAATTTCTTAATTTACGCAAACCGAAACGTGTTGACGCTACCGAAACTGGAACTGCCATTGCCATTGCGCTGTCGCCCGGCGTTGCCAACTCCTTGGGGGCAAAAGCCGCTCACTCACTCTGCCGTGTCCGTCCAGGCATTAAAACGAGCCGTGCGTCCCATTTCAATTAGTGTGCATTACAAATGAAGTTTGGGAATACCGCAAGAGACGAGGCGGAACGCCACTGCTGCTGCCTCTCTCTCTCTCTCTCTCCTCTGTTGCTGCCTCTTCTTTTGAGTCTGGCAATGCCGCAATGCAATTTTGTGTCGCCTGGCAGCACATGCGGTTCGATAGTTTTCCTCTGGCCTGCCTCGTGTTTGTCCCCCGTCGAACAGATCGAATGCAATTTCCAGCTCGTTTCCGTTGCTGACCTTGATGAGTCGCTGCCACGCCTATCACTGAAGCAACGCCAGCCACGCCTTCCTGGTTGTGCTCTTTCTTTTTTCTCTTTTTTTTCAATGTGGCCCATGTGGCGAATAGTTTAAGCGCGTCCTTGTCGCTAGGCTACACGTGCGATGCACACTGAGAGAAAGACTAGGAAAAAAATATAGAAAGGATTTTCTATCCAAGCGAATCCAAGCAAATTTCTCTCAGTGCAGACACTTTTATTGTTGCAGCATCGCATCGCGTACATTGCGCCATTTTTAGTCGCTTGTCAGGCAGAATCAGCAAAACATTTTCATATCCATTTCCCTCCTCTCTCACTCCACTTTATCGTTCACACATTTATTCTCTGTCTCACTTTCTCTCTCTCTCTCTCCATTGCAGATTTGCTCATCGAGATGCTGGGCGTATTGGCCAGCTACAGCATAACGGTTAAGGAGCTGAAACTGCTCTTCGGAACGATGAAGGCCAACAACGGCAAATGGCCGCGTCATTCGGCCAAATTGTTGAATGTTCTGCGGCAAATGCCGCATCGCAATGGGCCCGATGTATTCTTCAGTTTTCCGGGACGCAAGGGATCGGTAAGTCCGCGCGCTAATAATCACAATAATAGTAAGCGACAATAACAAAAACAACAACACGACAAATTACGAACAGAAAAATAAAGTTAATGGAGAATGTGAAATGCGAAATGTGAAACAAGGTGTAGGGGAAATGGGAAGCGGGGGAAAATAAACGTGATAGCCAAAATATATGTATTTGATTTTTGGTCAAGTTGTCAGTTCTCTTTTTAACTGACCACGCCCCAAACGCCTTAGCTTGCCCAAGCTACCCAATTGGTTTGAAACACACTTTGTGGCTGAAGTTGAGTTGAAATTCGTGACAGAAGAAAGCTAAGAAATTGCAATAATTTCGATATTTTATCAATCAACAAAGAGATCAATCAATCAATGAACCTTTTAAACTACCAATCTATCAATCTGCCAAAATATTAATCTCTCAGTCTTTTTAATTCTTAATCTTTTAATCTGGTAGCCTATTAATTAATCAATCGATCAATTTTTCAATCTAACAATCTACCAATCTAGTAATCCATCAGTCTTTTAATCTATCAATCTATCAGTCTTTGAATCTATCTGTCTATCCATCCACTTATTTACTATTCTATCACTTTATCAATCCATCAAGCAATCAATCAATCAGTCTATCAATCTATTATTATATCAATCTTATTATTATATCAATCTATTATTATATCAATCTATTATTATATCAATCTATTAATCTATCAATCTTCCACTGCCCTGTCAACCTTTTAATCATTCAATTATCTACATATATGTCAATAAACTAAACAGCCAATCAGTCAATCAATTTATTAATCATTCAGGCAATCTGTAAATCAATCAATCTATCAGTCTATCCATCTATTAGTCTATTAATCTATCTATCGATTGATCCACCAACTTTGCACTCTATCATTCTTTCAATCTATCAGTCTATCAATCAATCAATTTATAAATCTTTCTGTCTTTCAATTTGCCAATCAATTAATCAATCAATATATGAATTAATATGACAGTCTACCAATTTATCAATCCTTCAATCAATCAATCAATCAATCAATCATTTTAAAATTTTTCGGTCTATCAATCTGTCAATAAATCAATCAATCCTTTTTTTTATGTTTCAGTCTATAAATCTGTCTATAAATCAATCAATCATTTTTTAATTTTTAGTCTGTCAATCTGTCAATCAATCAGTCAATGAAATAATTTCTTCCTTGTCCTACACTAACCCACCCCCTTCCACCCCGCCCATTTTCTATGTTTTCCCTTATACAACCTTAGAGGATCCATTTCACTTATCCCGCGTCCAATTTGGAGTCTGCTCAGGAGCTGTCCAAGTGTCCGATGCCTGTCTAGGTTGTTCGCTCAGCTTGTGCCATTTCCGTTCAAGGCGGCCGGCGGGCGTGGCATTAGACAGGGGATGGGGATGGGAGGATGAAGCTAAAACGGGGTTGGGGCAAGCTTTTATTTTATTGCGTCGCACTTAAATCGAATTCGTAATGTGCGCTGTCCATGTGGCATGGCATGTGGCAGGCTCTCGCCCGCTCATCTGACAGTTAATGTGCACTGTGCACACACACACACAGAAACACAGAGAGTGGGCGGGGCACACACACTATGCTATCTGTCTATGCCATAAACACATAAAAAGTGCCATAAAGCGAATTGGAAGTCAAATGCGACACGAAACGATACGAGAAGCGACGAGAACGACATGAAACGGTAAATGCTGGACGAGGACGAGACTCGAACGCAATTGTCACAAAATGTCCAATAAACAGGCTATATTGCTCGGCATCGCCCGGCCCCACCCTGCACCACACCGCTTGCCCCGTGCCACTTGCCCCATCCACGGCACATTTTCACGTCGCTTTTCATCGTCGTTTTTAATTTTCATTTAGTGAGCTTTAAGGGGCGTGCCAGGCTGCGGTGTGGGGCACAGGTTCGGTCGGGCTAATGAGATTTTTGCAGCTGCAACACAGTGTGTCTATGTGTGAGTGTGTGTCAGTGAGTGTGGCATGCCACACTGAGCCGAGTTGCCTCCAGTCGTGCTCTGTCTCTCTCTGTTTTGCACTCCTTCTGCATCTCACACTTGTCGCTTGGCACAGCCAGACAATGTTAAATCATGCGGCATGCGGCATGCCACATGCTGCACTGTTGCACAATTGCTCGACTTGAAGGCCTCAAGACAATGTCCGCTCCGCTCGATTCGCCATTTCAGGCACGATATGCATACAAATGAGTTGACAACTTTGTTGTCAATCCAAAGAAAATGAATATTACACACACACATGCACACACACATATACTCTCGCACACACACCCGCATGGGGAGTAAGTGAATCAGCCAGTGAATCAGTCAACTGACAATGAATGTAATGAATGCACGACGCCGCCACACACCACACGATGCCCAATGAATCTCAAGTATTCGCTGCTGCTTCGCCTTCCTTCACTCTTCTTGCTCCTCTCTTCTCCCTCCTCCATCCTTCATGGTCTCTCCTGCCTCCTCTCAATCACAATCGCGTGTGCTACGTGATATCACTTTCGTAAGTTGATTTCGCAACTTTGAGATCGGATTGGATTTGCAGACAAGCAGACAATGTGAATGCTTCGATGAATGCATCAATAAATACCACAATGAATGTCACAATAAAAATCACAATGAATAACGAAAAGAAAGCCAGACACGATGCTACATTCAATAGACGACTGAATACCAATCGAATTGTCTAATTAGGCATCTTGCTTAAATATAGGAACAACCAAGCAGCCAAGTCTCATAGGGGTATTCTTTGCAAGAAAAGAAAATAAATCTTATCAAAATCTATAGAATTTATATTTTATCTGACAAAGCTGTCACTATAGATTGTACAACACTGGTTTCAAATCAAATAAATACACATTCTCAAAAAAAAAAAAAAAAAAAAAAAATTATAAAAAGTTTCAAGGTATTTGCCTCATTCTTGTTCTGTAATAAAAATCAAAAGCTGAAAAAGAAACCAAATTCCAACACAACTTGGTAACAACTACATGACTAGCTACCCCCCTGGCTTAAATACCAACAAAAAGATACCAGAAATACCAATTAATAAAGCAATCTCCTGAATAAAATATCTCAATTAGAAAACTTAATTCGAATTGGTTTGGGGAAAGTCAAAGGCTACGAAACAACTTGGTCCAATTAAACCACATTTATTTTCAAGATGGCGTAGGCATACCAAACGAAGGGGAAGCAGCGAGGTAGATAGAGGGTAAGAGGGCGTGGCACACAGTTATATAAACATTATAAGAACATAAATTGCGAACGTTATGAGGCATTGAAAGGGAAACAAAATTTATGAAGCAAAAGTAAACACAGAAGCAGCAACTGCAGCAGTTCTTGCACAAGTCTGTCTTCCTCTCTCTCACTCTCTCTCTTTCTCACTCTCTTGCTGTCTCTGTCCTGCTCTGTCTATCCGTAAAGCCACAAGATTCATGATAAATCAAATATGCTCATTTCCTTTTAATTTTCACTTCATTTCTGCCTTCGGTTTCGGCATCGAGCTCTCTGTTTCTCTCACTCTCTGTCTCTGTTTCACTGTTTGTGGCATTTCGAGTTGCCAGCAAGTTTTCCACTTCCCTTTGTGCCTCTTCCTGCCTTTCCCTTGCCCAGTTTTCATGCCTCTTCCTGTGCCAGTTGAAGCACAAAGCTCATTCAAAAATATTCGAAACTTTGATTTATGTTCGCTTTGGCTTCGAGTTGGTTTTCGGCTTTGGCTTTTTGGTTAGGAGAGACAGAGAGTGAAAGAGAGCTTGTGGTGCGAGTGAGTGCAAGAGGGCAGTGTAGGGTTAAGTAGTGCCAATTTCCCATTGTGGCTTTGACTTGTGGACTTGTGCTTTGACCAAGTGTTGCATACCTTGTTGTGCGTGTGTGTGTGTGTCTGTTGACCAGGCTCAAATGGGGCAAATGAGTCGCCTTATTAGTCGACTTCACTGCCTGATTGGGCTAATTGAGCTCTAAGCTTGCCACTTGTGGCACACACTTAACTCTACCGTACACATTTACTACAAATATTTCTGTCTCTGTTGCACTTACAGGCCATGGTACTGCCACCCTTGGCCAAATGGCCCTACGAGAATGGATTTACATTCACCACCTGGTTTCGATTGGATCCAATTAACTCGGTGAATATTGAGCGCGAGAAGCCTTATCTCTATTGGTAAGTAGCAAGTTAACTATCTCTTTCTTTCACCACACTAATTGCTATCTCTATTTCTTTCTCCCCCTCTTTCCCTCTCTCAGCTTCAAGACATCGAAGGGCGTCGGTTATACCGCGCACTTTGTGGGCAACTGCCTGGTGCTCACATCGATGAAGGTCAAGGGCAAAGGCTTTCAGCATTGTGTCAAATATGAATTCCAGCCACGCAAGGTAAGTACTATCCCCGCCCTCCTCCTCAGCCTCCCCGTGAGCATTTTCTCCTTAATATACCTGTGAAATACGATACACTTACAATTTATGGGGCCACCGATACGGAGAGGCGGCAAAAAGTTTAATTAACGCAACGCGCCAAAGAACTCTGCTTAATTACCCCACGAGGAGGCGCGAGAAGTGGGCGGGGCTGTAATTGAATACACTTGAGGGTCGCAATTCAAAGGTTCGAGGTTCACGATATATGCTTAAAGTTTTCATATAAATTACACTTAAGGACACAATTCGACCCAAGTTCGTAGATGAGCCCAAAAGGCAAAGAAATCGCATGAAGCCAGAGTTAAGGATATGGATCCCAAGATTTAGTATTTATTTGTGAAGGGCGCTATAGACTTGATATCAAGGTCGAAATCAGTGAAGATATAGGTACCTAAAAGATAAAGGTACCTGCATTACAAAAAGTGAGAAAAAGATTGGTTGGAATTAATAAAAGGAGGATGGATTAAGACCTTCTTGTTTGGTGCTTTGTTCGGTAATTTATTTAAAATATATAAATGATATAGATATAGCTAATACAAGTATACAGAACAAGAACATATAATTCAGTATTAAGTACTGACTATATATATAAGATACTAATATATAAGATAGGTGAAACTATCAAGACATTTTTTTGAAATAAATTCCATTCAATATCAAGTTACAGTTCGGCTAACTAATTTTGTGCTCTCTCTTCCCTTCTCTCTCCCTTTCTCTCTCTCTTTCTCTCTCTCTTTCTCTCTCTCCCCTCTACAGTGGTACATGATTGCCATAGTGTATATATACAATCGTTGGACAAAGAGCGAAATCAAGTGCCTCGTGAATGGACAACTGGCGTCGTCAACCGAAATGGCCTGGTTTGTTTCCACAAACGATGTGAGTAGCCTGCTTGCCTTATGCAAATATTCCAAGTGGACTCAATACATAATACCCCTTCTCTCTCTTCCTGTCTCTCTCTCTCTCTCTTCCTGTCTCTGCAGCCCTTTGACAAGTGTTATATTGGCGCCACGCCCGAACTGGATGAGGAGCGCGTCTTCTGTGGGCAAATGTCGGCGATTTACTTGTTCAGCGAGGCGCTGACAACGCAACAGATCTGCGCCATGCACCGTCTGGGGCCCGGCTATAAGGTAAGTGTTTCCATGCCTCTCACTCCAGGACCCTCTCAGCCCCTCCTTCCTCCACTGCACACTGTGGCACAGTGCACCGAAGCACACACGCCACCCGCCACGGGCAACCACTGCAGCACTCAAGTGTTGCTGCGGCCAATGGCAACACTGCTCTGCACTGCCTACTCTCACTCTGCACTGCAGCAGCACCCTGTATCCAGTGTCCTGTGTCCCCTTGTCCAGTGCCCCCCTTTCCTGTCCGTGTACTTTGGTACTGCCTCCTATCATAAGTAGTAGACCACACACACTGTGCTTATTGAGTCAATGGGGCCTAATTTGTAAAATGTCCAGTATAATTTTAGTATTTTTACACAGTATTTTATTGTGTAATAACAGTTAAGCTCTTCATAGTAAAACATATTTTTTATTGCTTGTTAGGTTGACTTTGAGTTGTTTAAATTTATAAAAAACAATTAATACCAAAATATTTTAAGTAGAAAAATATCAAAAGAAAATACTGAATAGATTTTTGCTAAATAATCTTTACTGCGTAATAATCTTAGTTGCCTTACCTTTAACAACAAATTTTATTTGGTATTTATTTAATATTTATTTTGTTGTCATTTGGTATTTATTTGGTAATTATTTGGTATATTTTTGTATTTATTTTGTATCATTTGGTACTTATTCGGTGTATTTACTTGGTTTTCGTTTGGTTGTCATTTGGTATTTATGTGGTATTTACTTAGTATTTTTGTGGCATTTATTTGGCATTATTTGGTATTTAACTGGTAACTTTTTGTTTTTTTTTTTGGTATTTATATTTATAATATTTATTCAAGTATTTATTAGGTATTTTTATGGTATTTATTCTAGTATTTATTTGGTATTAATTCTAGTATTTTTTTTCTCTTTTTTTAAAAGCAGTTTAGTGTCAAGCTAAATTAAATTAGTTATAGTATTTTTGTTTTAGTATTTACGAAATCATCACCATTGCTCAATAACAACAGTGTGTGCATCCCATTCCCAGTACCCTCCCCACCCTCTTCAATCCTTGTAATCAAATACGTACAAAATACAAGAAATAATTAAATGTATTTTTTTCTTATTCTTTTCTTACTTTCTCTCTCTCTCGTTCTCGTTCTCTTTCTGTCTCTCTTTCTCGTTCTCTTTTGTCTCAATAAATGCTCTTGGCACCCACGCAACAACTGCACCAACAACAACAATCATGCTGTCTACTGTGTCTGTCTGTTGTCCTCTACACACACACACACACATGCACCTGAAACACACACAAATACACACACAGTCGCAGTTCCGCTTCGACAACGAGTGCTATCTGAATCTGCCGGACAATCACAAACGGGTGAGTCACTTTCAACTAACCAGCTCCAGCTTGGCTGGCCTCGATGCCTCGATCGCTGCCTCGGCCAGTGCAGGCAGCAGCAGTGGCGGCAGTGGCAACCAACAGCAACAGCAACAGCAGCAGCAGCAGTTGCAACAGCAGCAACAACAGCAACAGTTGCAGCTGCAATTCCAGACACTCGCAGCCGAGCAGGAGGCGCGTGCGATCGATTGGTCTGATGAGAGACTCGATCTGAGTGCGGCATTTGTGAAGATACGCGCTGTGCTCACGGCACGCAATGCAGTTGCGCTGGCAGCGCTGCCGGGTGCAGCAGCAGCAGTGGCAGCAGCAGCAGCAGCTACAACAGCAGCAACAGCAACGACAGCTGCAGCAGCAACAGCTACGTCGGCGACCACGCCCAGTGCGTCCAACGCAGGCGATCAGTCGCAGCAGCAGAGCTCAGGCAACAACAACAACAACAACAATGCAGCCGATGATCCGCTCGGCCATTTGCCCACTGGAAATGCTTCTTTTGGTATTTATTTTGATTCCATTGATTTTATTTTGTTTTCATTTTTTATTGTGCCGCTTTTTACTTAACAATTTTATGTTTCTCTTTCTCCATTTTTACTTTGACGTGTTTCCTATCGTTTATCGTTTATCGATTCATTGATCGATTGTGCCCATGCAGAGCACCTGCGTCGCATGTCCAGCGCGAGCCTGACCTCACTGGGCGCCGCCTCCGCTGGCGACACTGAGGAAATCAACCAGCTCAAAGCTGTAAGCAAAATTTCACTTTCAATCTTTTTTTTTATTTCTATTTTTTGTATTTTTTTTTTTTAATTTCAAACAATTTGCAGCTCTGCAGAAATTAGTGAACATATTTATTTATTTGTTGGACTTAACTTTTAATTTAAGTTTAATTCTTTTTATTAATCAAATTTAATCAACCGTTTTTCTAGTATTTTATTTTTAATTTCTTTTTTACCTTACTTTCCGTTTTAGATTTCATTTACTTTTTTTATTTAATTATTTATGTTGAGTTCTGAATTCCCTTTGATGTTAAATTTTCACTAATTCCATTCGCAATTTAAATAATTTTTTCCTATTTCACTTGTACAGTTTTTAATTGAATTAATTTCGAAATGTTTTTGAAAATTGTTCAAGTATTTTAATTCAATTAAAAGTGCTTTTGAAAATCATATTGCCAGTCGCGTAGTTGCTCAGCAGGAAGTTTGCTTGCTCTCAAGCACCGCCAGCCCAGTCGAGCTAGTCAGCTAGTTTTTTTTTTCGTTGAGCAGGCCACACGACCACGCCCCGCATCTCCCCCTTATCCACACTTGTTGTGTGGGTTGGGGTGTGCTTCGTGCCAATTAAAAAGTTAGCAACGTCGCCAATGTTGAGCATCGTCAAATCCGCAAACCAATCGCAGTAAATCGAATCAAATCGCAGTGAAATGTTTTGAATACCAGGCCGCCCTTTTCCCCCCTGCCTTTGCCTCTGCCTCTGGTATGCCTTCAGCCCCCCGCGTCTCTAGCCCTGCCTTGGCCCGAAAACTAAACTTCAAAGCCAATCAAAATGTTCCCATTCATTGAAGCGCAGCATTCGCTGCTCTATTGAATTTTTAACAGCTTCCCCCAGTCTTACCAACCCGACCCCAACCACAGCAACACCCACCCCCACCCACAACACACACACACACATTCAAATACACATAAACAGAGGCGAAAGAGCAAGAGAAGCTCTTTCGTAATTATGAAAATGTTTCTGATTTTGTGTAGCTTTTTAAAGTGTGCCGCCTTAAACAGGGGCGGGGCAGTTCCCATAGTAAAGTGGAATGGGATTGAATGGAATTGAAGTAGGAGTAGGAGGGGCGTGTCTGGAGGTGTGGCGTGAGTAGTGGGAGTAAAGTTGCGCTGGCAACAATGCTGTGCAAGGCAAAGAAATAAATGTTGCATACTTTGCAGCGCACCTGGAACCAGACAAAGCCAATGCGAATGTAGAACTCCTAAAACACACACAAACAGACGCAGGCACACACACAAACACACACAGACTAACACACGCTTCTTAAGCATGTTGTTTATTATTCCCCCCTCGCTCCACACCCCCTGCAATTGTTAAGAATCTATGCTGCTCCATATACAACTTGGAAGGAACAAGGCAGGGTGGCAATGTATTTTAGCGCATTTCTATGCCAGCCTCCTCTTCTCCATGTGAGTTCACTTGTTGTGCACTCGCTCTATTATTATTATTATTATGTATACTTATGCATGTATGAGGAAGGAGGTGGGTGGAGGGAGGGGGAGGCTGTCTTTCTGTCCAGCTCCAGAGTACATTAGTTTCGAAAGTTATTTCATGTGTTAGCCAACAACCCAAAACGAGGCACCAGCGAAGTAGGTCAAGATGCGAAACGATGCGAGATTCGAGAAAGCTTTTTCACCCAAGAAAAAAAAAGAAAAAAATACCATCGAGATGTATTCAATTTAAATGGTGACTGTTGAGGTTAGGATACTTGAAAGGAAACTCGTTGAATAAAAAGGCAAAACCTGCAAGAGATCAACGTGTCTCCTACTCTAATAAGAGTCTCGCGTTTACCAAAAAAATTATTGTTCAGTTAGTTTAGTTTAAGATCTTATGTACTTAAATGTTTTACATAATGAATACTGTTTAAATACATTAGAAAAACAAGAAGATGAGGAAGTTCTTGCCACAAGTAAGCAAGTCTTCGTTTAATAATTTAAACTGCACTAAAACAATTCGAAAAACGATACAAATGTTTAATTAAATTAAATTTATTCACTTCTCTCACATTTATTACTTCAATAATTAATTATTGTTATTTGTTGATTCGTTTATGTATTATTAATTCCACAACTTGAGCAAATTGCTAAGAATTTTCCAGTACAAAGTTCTGCCCAAGTTAAATTTCTTTTTTGCTTGCTCAAAATTCTTGACTTATTTTAAGTTGCGCTCTCTCTCTCTCTTTTTTTTATTATTTTCTTGTGCAATTTTCTGTGTGTTGATTTTCCCCACACACGTTTTTGTTTGCATTGGCTTTTTATGTGCGCGCAAATTTCTTCTTTATTTTTTTATACCTCTTTTTCGGTTTAAATAACGCAAAGAAGTATTTTTAGCAGCAAATTATGCAGCCAGCGACCCCACACACTCACACACACAGACATATACATACACACATAAAAATGTGTACATATATACATCTGTGTTTGCCTATAGGTTTTGTTCACACTCTGCCACATACACACATACACACAGCAAGCTACGCACCGTACAGCAGCAGCTGCAAGAAAATTGCGCATACGCCTTGTATGACGGCGCCAGCTAAAAAAATGCACCCAACAAAAATGCGCTGAGAAAGAACGCGCACAGCAAGTCATGGCTAATGTGCAGCAGCAAGGCCACACTATATATATACGTGTATATGTGTATAATATTGTGCGTGTGTGTGTAAAGTATGAGAACTATGTATGTGCTCGCCTCGCCATATCAGGCGCCTTTGCTCTCGAGCTAGACGAGCTTATCATGTATGTAACATATAAACGGCTTTGTGTGTGTGCGAACAGCAACAACAACTACAGTAAGAACAACAAAAGCTGAAGCAGCAACTACAACAAATAATTACAACAATAGCTAAAGCAGAAACAAAAGTAAATTGCAAGCATGACCGGAAACAATTCGCCTTGCCTTGCCTCGCCACAGCTCAGCTCAGCGCGAAGCTCGAAAATAACGCCAGATGACTTGTTGAAAAAGCCATGCCTAATACGCTTACTCATGCTCGTTCTCTCTCCCTTTCTCTCTCTCTCTTTCGCTCAGGTGCTATACGATGGCAAACTATCGAATGCCATTGTCTTCATGTACAATCCAGTGGCAACCGATGGTCAACTGTGCTTGCAGTCTTCCCCCAAAGGAAATGTTTCATATTTTGTACACACGCCGCACGCGCTCATGCTGCAGGTAAGTAAACATGCTACCAGCCCGCTCCCTCCCCTCTCTCTCTCTGCTTTCTCTTCTCTCTCCTTCCATCTTATATATGGCATATATCGCATGCCGATGTGTGTACATAGCTGTAGTTCAGCTCAGCTCGAGTCCATTCCACGGCCAGTCGCAGTCTGCCCCAGGCTAAAGACCAACATTACACATAACACTCTGGCACACACACACATACACACACAGGCTCACACACACACCAGCACATACTTTGAAGGCAGACATAAATTTCAGGCAGCATTTTACGACTCCAGCGCATGCTTTGGCATTTCTTATTAGGCACAACAATCTTTGGTCCCGTATTGCCCCCCACATCCTTATCGAGGTTGCCGTTGGGGCAGGGTAGCCGCAGTGCCGCAGTCCGCTTTGCCGCTTGGGCTTCGCTCTGAGACTCTCAAGTCTGCCAAGCGAAATTATTCAATAAATTTTGTAGTAATTTCTTCAACAAACAACACACAAATCATAAGCAACAACAACAACAACAACAACAGCGACGAGGCGCGACGGGATGACGACCAAAATGACCCAGAGCAAGTTGAAAGAAAAAAGTAGAAAGAAGCAGACGACAACAATTTAATCGATAAATATTGAACAGCGGGGGGCAGACAAAATTTATGTTATCAACAATTTTGATAGACATTTAGGCAAATGGAAAATGGAAATTATGCTTGATAAATGATAACAGACAGGCCTATCGCTTATCGACCTTGGCCTTGGTTTCACTTTTATGTTTAACGAGTGAGTTATCATTTATCGTTTATAACGATGAACTCAACTCGCGATTAGAACGTGCTAGGAAGCGTTGCTCAGTTGATTAATTAAAATTATCTATTATTATTAATTATTTATTTTGATCTTTCTTTAATAAAATAAAAAATTTTGCTGTTATCGACAATTCTTGTTCATCTTCTATCGTTAGCGTGCTATTAAAATTATCGATTGTAATTGAACACTTATTTACTGATAGCGATAACTCCAGTTCTGCTTCTATCGTTTATTTATTGTGTTATCGAAACTATCGATTACTATTGAATACTGTTATCGATATCTTTCTTTATGTTTCAAACCCAATAAATTATGTGTAATCGGGATCATTGACTAGTATTGTATATTCATTCATTGTTATCGATAACTCTTGCTCCGTTTCTATCGTAAGGTTATTATGTTATCAAGATCATCGAATATTTTTGAATACTCCTCGCCAATTATCGATAGTAGCGTTTGGTTTCTATTGTTGGAATAATGTGTAATCGGTATCATCGATTAGTATTATATATTCACTTACTGTTACCGATAACTATTGCTCTTTTTCTATCGTAGGATGTCAAGGCTGTGGTTACGCATTCCATACACTGCACCCTCAACTCGATTGGTGGAATTCAGGTGCTGTTTCCGCTCTTCTCGCAGCTGGATATGGCACACGAGGGCATTAGTGACATCAAACGGGATCCAACGCTGTGGTAAGTGTGAGATTATTAATCGAAATGAGCCTGTATAATGAATAGCGAATATATTCCACAAAAATAAGATTAAAGGAATAAAAATATAAATTGTCTTCCTATTTGACATTTGCCTTGCAACACGTTCTCATTTCCCCTCCATTCCACCTACAGCTCGAAACTGTTGGGTTTCATCTGCGAACTGGTGGAGACCTCGCAGACCGTGCAGCAGCACATGATTCAGAATCGCGGATTCCTGGTGATATCGTTCATGCTGCAGCGCTCGTCGCGCGAGCATCTCACGCTGGAGGTGCTTGGATCGTTCTTGAATCTAACCAAATATCTGGTCACGTGCTTGTCGGCCAACAGTGATTTGCTGCTGAAGCAGGTAAGCGATCGATAGTATGATACCGATAACTGATACTCATTATTTGCCGCTCTATGTTAGTGTGATAAGAATTATAACTTATGATTTATACTGAATATATGACTATCTCGCTCTTACACTCACTTGGAGCATCGACATCGATCGAAACCATAAAATATATCTATAAATAAATTTATTATACATTAATCGATTAATCGATAGCATGCGATTGACATTTGAGGGCCGCAATGTCTTGGCAAGCATGCTTACAATAAAATTATCTAAATGTGTCGATGCAGCGAAACTCAACATATCGATAACTATGTAATACTTGTATATGTATCAGTATCTGTATGTATGTATGTATGTCTGTATGTATATCTATGTCTATTCCTAAGTTCGATCTAAGCTCTCCTGCCGCCAATCGATTTGCATGCCGATGTGCCTCGCTGTGAGTTGATTTTCATTTGGCTTAAGTTTTACCTTCTATGAGTTTCGATAAATTTCTCGTATCGTTTATCAGTCCATCTACCGATTATTTAAGCCAAGTCCAACACTCCAACTGACCCCATTCAGCGTCGCGTTCTATCACAAAGAGGGAATAACCTTTCCCCATTTCCCTTGTCCGTTTCAGCCCCCTCCCCTCAAATCCTCTCGGCATGTTTAACACCTTAACAAACAAATTTCAAATGATATGCAAGATGGAAAAAGAAAAACAGAAAGAAATGAAACGAAAAACAAAAGAAAATAAAAATAAACACTCACCTGCTCTCTCTCTCTGTCTCTCACTCTCTCTCAATCTCTCTATCTGTCTGTCTCGTTTCTGTCTGCATCTCGCACCGTGTTTGCCTTTGTGTTGTTCTTGTTTTGATGTTCCTGCTGATTTGATGGCGCACTCAGTTGAACACGGGCCTGCGTAATCCTTTCAAAAAAGTAAACACAAAACGTATAACAAATCTCGCACGATTTCTCCTCTTTTTTCCACTCTTTCTACTCTCGTTCTCGTTCTGGTTCTTGTATTAAGTAACTCTCCAGCACTGCCAACGACCACGACACAAACTCTCACACAAACACACAAACAAACCTACACAGACAGAGCTAAATCCCCGCAACACTATGCTATATACTGTATCTACCGTTATACCTACTTTATATATATATATACATTTATAGTACACTTATTTAAACACTCCCCGCCTTGTTTATTCTACACTTTTCATATTTACCTAACTCGCAAATCTGCAAGCGGTCGCAAGGTGTCCGTGCCCCACGACCGGGGAAAGACACGAATACAGATAGCGAAGCAACTTAAATGAATTCGCATAATCCAAAAAAAAAAAAAAAAAAAAAAAGAAAATGCCAGACAGTTGTGAATGTTAATTCAGCAAGGTTCAAGTGGAATTAAAACAGTTTTTTAATTAGATGGGGAACAGAAGAGAATCGTCTATAGAATGTCGCAGGTTTTTCACTAATGCCAAAAACAATTCCAATGACAGATGTCCGACATTAGTATCGTTTGGTCATAGATATATACAGTGAATAACTTAGCTGAAAGATTAGACCCGTGTTTAAGATATAACATGATAGACCTCAGCTCAAAATTGATAGTATTCATTTAATTCACACTGTCAAATAACAATACTTGAATATGCCCAACTAATCTTATATTAAATATCAAGATTTTTTTTTTTTTTTTTTTTTAATACTTTTTGTCAAAAGCTTTTGATCTGCGCTTTGTAGTAAAGTGTGGCCCGTCAGATATTGCGCTTAGCTTCGGTCACATCGAAGCTTGCATTCAGTTTTATTTTTTTTCCTCACACTGTTGCATGCTTATTGTTAGGCACTGTCTGCTGCCATACCGTGCTTTCCGCTTTGATTGGCAAACATATTAAATTCGTTCTTTTGTTTTTCTTGTCCTTTATTGGCACCCCTGCACCGCCGTTTCTTGCTATGTTTTTTTGTGCACCAGAAAACAAAAAGAAAATATATTCAACTTTTAACGCTTTGCTTATTTTCAACCTAACCAAGTCAAGATTAATCGAAATCGAAATTGCTTTATTTTTTGCCCTGCCACAAGTGCCAACTAGAGCTTAGCAAGTGAAATGTTATAGCAAATAATCAACGTGCTTTTAATCAAAATATTTACAATCTCTACATATCTCTAAATATATCTGCTATATATACTTACGACTAAACTGAATTCTTCTACTTTGTCTGCTCTCTCACGCTCTTTCTCTCTCTCTCTCTCCCACTCTCAATATAATTTATCAACTGTTTTGTGTTCTCTTAATTACTCTCACTTTCCACACACACACACACACACGCAAATCTACACACGCATACAAACACAAACTCTACCCTACAAACACAACTTCACACACACACACACACGCTGTCATCAATTGATTCGCCCATTTTGATAATGTTTCATATTCTTTTGATGCGTTTCAATTCATCTCTTCGTTTCAATTCCAAAATTGTTTCATCTACGAAACGCTTTTCAATCAATCGACCCACACAATCAATCAAAAACAACCCTCAAACAACAACTACAACAACAATTAAAACTGTCAAAAATCTACAACAGTTCTACCAGGTGAAGCTCAATTCTCAATTTCTCTACCAAAACTACCGTACTATCGTATACTACTACTTGTACTCTCTATATAAACGTTTTGTTTCGTTCCATTCCGTTCCGTTCTGTTATGATGTGTCCTCTCGCTTGCCTTAACAAATTGTAATATGTATTTACAGAACTATATCTCTTGATCAACTTGTATAGTACAGTGCTTGATACGTCGTTTCATTACTCATCGTCTCATTGCCATCATATTCCATTGTTCCATTTAGTATATCCGAGTTGTAAAGCAAAAGTCTGCGGATGGAGTCTCATTGTAATGTAAATAGTTTACAGGACAGTTTAGCGAAAATGTATCTTTCTTAGCATTTCATGTCTGTCAATCATATCATTCAATCATATCAATATATGTATATCATTTAGGTTTCATTACCATACAGTTTTAAGTCTTTGTTGTCAACCTCATTCAAATCATTTAACTATCATCATTATTGACATATCGTATGTCATGTTGTCATATCCATGAAAATATCTATGACAATCTATATAACAAATATGCAAATGTTACACGTAAATAATCTGTTAGTAAAAGCTTTCTAAGAAGTTGTAATTATATTTGTTTCATATGTTAGACATGCCATACTTATATGACACTATGTCAAACAATATGGCGTAAAATTAATTTGAACAACTTCTACTACAACAACAACATCATCGCATTGTCATCAAACGACATGCATGTCGTGCTATATCTCAACCCAGTAAAAGCATTATTAATTTAACTCCACGACTCCCAACTCCCCTCTCTCTCCCTGCCCCTCTCTCCCCCCTTCAATTTATTCGATTTTCTATAATTAAAAGTTAACTTTGCACCTTTTTTTTACCCATTGTGAGTGTTGACTCGTTTCGTTTACGCCAACTCTAATAGCAGCTCTAACTCATTCAATACTCATATTTGCGAAAATGAATAAATTTCCATGGACAACGAAACGAAACTTTTTCGGCATAAGAGGGTAGCGGGCTGAAGGAAGGGAAGTGGGGTTAACTCTGCCCCGCAGCTTCTCATGGATTGCATAAATTTCTGTGTATTTCTCGTGTTGTGTCGAGCATTTCCGGCATGGTGCCCCTTTCTTCCTTATTCGGCCTTATTATTTTACACTCGTGCACAGTTTTTAATTGGGAAACTTTGGGTTGGTTGAGTGCCGGTCAGCGAGAGGGGGGAAATTGAAGCGCAGCTAAGGGGTGTAGCATCACAACTCGCCCATTGACCAGCGCCCGCTGCATTGTTGTGTTTGCTATGGACATTGACAGCAAAAACATGGCGAAAAAACTTTATCCTGCATCGAGTGGGCGACGAGTCATGTGTGAATTCACACACACACACATGTGTACACCCACACACGCATGTACACTCCGCTGCATATTTTTTGACATTTTAACAATTAAAATTTTACCGAAATTTTGAAGTGGAATCTGCGCGGCAACACGAAAAACGACGATTACCATTTTATACCCCCCGGGGAGGAGGTTGGTAGCGGGTGGGGGATTGTGAAGCACTTTGCAGGACATTAGTTGAGGTTATGTGCATAGTTAAACGAGCTTTATTTAATTGGTTTTGCCTAAACCATTCACTGCTCACTCACACACATGGATTTATTGCATTTCAGGCGAGTTGTGCTCTCAAGATACCACGTAAATTCAATTTGATGATAATTCAGATCGTTTCATCTCATTTTTATTGTAAATGATTCACAGCGCTTTGTTTTATTCAGCTTAGCGCTAATCGCCCAAAAAAAAAAAAAAAAAAAAAAAAAATATTAACCCCTTATCAACTAAACCCTTTCTTGTTGCCATCTCACATCTGACTACCCCTACTATGTGTATAACATCTGCAAATTAATCATTACCAATTAAGCTATAAATATTTAAATATAATTAGCAATAAGCTTATACTAATATATTATTATAATTAGTTATCAAAATATTATATGATCTTAGCTTAGCCTTAGTTAGTCCTACTCGTTTTTGTTTTTATTTATTCATAGGGAATGCTGTTTCGAATACATTTTGATTACTTGTTTTCATTTTGTTGTTCTCTCTTGATAATTTCTCGTTTTATGTTCGAAATCGTTGAAAATTGATTGCTGTTTGCTGCATGTGTTTACCGTTAAAACTCGTATACCCTACTACTACTCGTACTACTACTACTACTACCAAACCTCCTTGAAAATATAAAAAATATCAAACCGTACCCCATCCAAATCAAACGATCAACAACAACAACTACAACAATCAACATATATGAAACTCATGTAAACGTATGTATACAATAATCTTTGTTTTTGCCGCTCTCTCTCCCTCTCTCTATATATATATCGATCTATCATTTCTATCTACTCGCTCTACCTTGCGCTCTATTTAAATCTTTAACTAACCGCATCCACACCCTTTCTGTACTTCATATACTTAAACACACACACACATGAACTCGCATATAAATACACACTCATTCATCCATCTGTAATCTACGATCGAGTTATCTGAGGACAGCATAAGTTACTTGACTAATTTTGCGCAGTTGTTCTGTTTCTCGTTTCTCACGTGGCAGCTGCTCGACCACGTGCTCTTCAATCCAGCTCTATGGATCTATACGCCAGCCAATGTCCAGGCCCGTCTCTATTCCTACCTGGCCACCGAGTTTCTAAGCGATACACAGATTTACAGCAATGTGCGACGCGTCAGCACGGTCCTGCAGACAGTGCATACGCTCAAGTATTACTACTGGGTTGTCAATCCACGTGCCAAGAGCGGCATCATACCAAAGGGTCTAGGTGAGTTTCGATGAAGAGTGGAACCAGTGAGTTTCTTTTGACACTTACTGGTGTGGTTTGCTCCTGCTTTATAGATGGTCCGCGACCGGCTCAAAAGGATATACTGGCCATACGCGCCTACATTCTGCTGTTCCTCAAGCAGCTCATCATGATCGGCAATGGCGTCAAGGAGGATGAATTGCAAAGCATACTCAACTATCTGACCACCATGCACGAGGTAAGTAAAAAGAAGTCTACGCTTAACGGGAAGCGTAGCCTGAAAGAGGAGTGGTACCTTTTGGAGATACTCAGTGTAGTTAGGTGCAGTACCGAGAAAGTTCAGTTCTTATTCAAGAATGAGGTGCAGTACCTTAATAGATAAGTTCTAATTTGGGAATGGGGTGCAGTACCCACTAATAGCAACTGCAGTTAGTTTAATAAATGAGCTAGGACCTTCTTTTACTTCAGATTGGTCAGCAATAACAACAATAACTAAAGCGAGTAGCGTTTAGCACCCTCCTTATTCATCTAACATAGTACCTTATGGAAATACTCGGTGTAGTAAGGTGCAGCATCGAGAAAGAAAAGTTCTGATTTGAAAATGGGGTGCAGTACCGAGAAAGATAAGTTCTTCTACGAGAATGGGGTGCAGTACCCTCCCTTATAGGAAATACAGTTTCATTTATAAGTGAACTAAGACCTTCTGACTTCTCAGATTGGTCAGCAATAACATCAAATTCTGAAAAGGGGTAGCGTTTATGCGGAAGCACCCTCTTTATTCAACTAGCACTACCTTAAACTAACAAATTTTCAGTACCAGCTGATTTTAATAAACAAAATTCCAACATAAGCTTGGTTTGTGGTTCAGGATTTTCCAGGAGAGTTTTCTAGCTAGCACTACCTTTTCCGAAACACCCTATAAGGACATTTGAAGACTAACTCCGTTTTGGTATTCCCTCTCTTCCTTGCTTAACCAGGACGAAAACCTACACGATGTGCTGCAAATGCTCATCTCGCTGATGTCGGAGCACCCAAGCTCAATGGTACCTGCATTCGATGTGAAGCACGGCGTGCGCAGCATCTTCAAGTTGCTGGCGGCCGAAAGTCAATTGATACGCCTACAGGCGCTTAAGCTGCTCGGATTTTTCCTCTCGCGTAGCACACATAAGTAAGTAGAGAGAGAGAGACAGAAAGAGAGTATCCCTCAAGGGAGCGTTAAGACTACTTGAGAAATGCTTGCAATGATGAGGTCTCCGTATGGAGGCCCCTTTAAGACAACCGCTTAGATTACACCTAGCTCTTATTTGTTTACTTTAGCTCTTCTTTTTCTCCTTCTTTTTGTTATACCCAACCTTCGCCTAATAGGCGCAAATACGACGTTATGTCGCCACACAATCTGTACACTCTTCTGGCAGAGCGTCTGCTGCTGTACGAGGAGTCGCTCTCCCTGCCCACATACAATGTACTGTACGAGATAATGACCGAGCACATATCTCAGCAAATACTCTACACACGTCACCCGGAGCCCGAGAGTCATTATCGTCTTGAGAATCCAAGTAAGTAAAGCCAAATATATACTCCTCGGTTAGCTGATCCCCCTATCGACAATCGGTTAACCCTTTCGTTACTACCTTCCTACCCTTTTCGCTCCCTCGCAGTGATACTTAAGGTCGTCGCCACACTGATCCGTCAGTCCAAGCAGACCGAGTCGCTGATTGAGGTGAAGAAACTCTTTCTGCAAGACATGACACTGCTGTGCAACAGCAATCGAGAGAATCGTCGCACTGTGCTGCAGATGTCCGTCTGGCAGGAGTGGCTCATTGCCATGGCCTACATACACCCGAAGAACACGGAGGAGCAGAAGATCAGTGATATGGTCTACTCGCTGTTCCGCATGCTGCTGCATCATGCGATCAAGCACGAGTACGGCGGCTGGCGTGTCTGGGTCGATACACTGGCCATTGTCCACTCGAAGGTATCCTACGAGGAGTTCAAACTTCAGTTTGCCCAGATGTACGAGCACTACGAACGCCAACGTACCGACAACATTACAGATCCGGCACTGCGTCAAGCGCGTCCCATTAGCACGATCAGTGGCTGGGAACGCGAAGAACTGCAGCAGCAGCAACAGAATGGTCCTTTGCCAGCAGTGCAACAGTCGCAACAGGTGCCGGCCATCAAGGATGCCGTGTCCATAGCCTCGCTAGAGGATGTGCCGCCAGTGCAGGAAGAGGAGGCCGAAGAGCTTGAATTGGATGTGGAAGTTGTGCAGGAGCTGCCAACCGTTGCATCGGATGCTTGCGGCTGTGCTGCGAATGGGGAAACAAACGAAACGGAACAGGCTGCCTCCTCAGAGGAGGAACCTTCGGCGCCGGCGCCACAACAGATGCCGCCAGCCCAAAAGTCTGTCATAGCAAACATTTCGGATGTGTATAACGAGCAAATCAAAACAGATGAGGCACTACAGGCCACGCCGATGCCGACGCCCGCTGCAACCTGCAATGGCAACCTCAGCGCCGGCGACAGTCCGACTGTGCACAGTGAGAGCAGTGCACAAGGTGGCCAAGCAGCGCTCAAGGAGACACTACAGATTGGCGAGGATCTTGAGGAACTGGAACTGGCAACGGCCAAGGATGCACTCGATGTGGAGCAACATGTGGCACATGTGTTGCAGGCCTCTGAGGCAGCATTGAATGATTGCAAAATGGCCGTCGATGATGTCATGCAGGAGGAGTCATCCTCGGTGCTGAAGGATGAGGAAATCGAGCTAGCTGTCAATGAAGTAGTGCAAGGTGTGCTCAAGTGTGAAAAGAAGCAGCCCGGACAGGACAATGTGAGTCTGCTTAATAGCAAAAACTTGCTCAACAACAACAACAACCCCAGCGAGAAACAAGTGGAGGAAACGTCAACAAAGACGGCATCGGAAGCGGAGCCAGAGGTGAATGCCAACGAGATTAGTGCAACGACAGAGCAGCTTGCTGAGCTCATTCAGGAGCCAGCACAGCCACAGCAGCAGCAGCAGGAGAAGTCATTGGAGCAGGTGGACCCAAGTAAAGCAGCAAGTAATCAAAAGACTGAAGATGCGATGGCCAACGCGCTGAACAACAACGAGAAACCGGCGGGAGAACAGGAGATCAGCGTGGAGCCCGAAGCTCCAGTTGCTACGACAGCTGAGCAGACTGAGACAAAGTCAGAGCAGCCGGAGTCGAAGCCAGAGCCAGAGCAGAAACAGTCAGTGGAAGGCCAACCCCTGGAGGAACAGTCCGAGGATGTGGTGGCCACAGCAGTGCGCGACATTGTCGAGCAATTGATAGACAAGGTGATCGATGCGGCCGAAGCAGAAGCCAAAACGGAGACACAACAGACAGAAACACAAGCCCAGACAGAAACCAACAACAACGAGCTGCCGGCTAAGCAGGCCGAGGTGCAAGCAGAAGCAGAACATAAGCAAGAGAAGCAACCGGAGGTGGAAACAACGGAACTGAAACCAGAACCGGAACCAGAGCAGGCTAGCGTAGCTGCTGCCGCTGAGGAAATCGTACACGAAGTGGTCGAAGCAGCACTTGATCTAGCCCAGTCCCAGGTGGAACAGGACAAGCAGGAGACGCAGCTGGAGCCCGAGAATGAGGAGCATGTGAGTGCCATTGTCAATGAGGTGCTCGACTCGCTAGTCAATGAGACCGTCAAGGCCGTTGCTGCCGAAGAGAAGGCAGTAGCGGAGGTACAGCCAGAGCCGGTGCAATCCGAACCAGAAGCTCAAGCTCAACCCGAACTTGAACCCGAAGCGGAGCCTGAACCAGAAATGGAGATACAGCCACAACCCCAAGCAGAACAGCATCAGCCAGAGACAGCACCTGCTGCGGTGCAGGTGCGTGTGAAGCCCACCGAGGTGGACTCCACTACGCAGACAACGCCAAAGAACGAGGCAGATGTGCACAACAAGTCGCTGGATGAGCTGAACGAGGCGGACGACGATGGCGCAGGCACAGCTGACGATGAGGAGGCAACGACTGCAGGAGGTGCATCAAATGTGGCAGCCGATGAATCCACACTGGAAATGGAGGGTGGCAATCATTATGGTAAGTAGTAGTAATAGAAAGGAATAGCTCCAAGGAATACCTAACCCTCTTCTCCTGGTACAGCTGGCAACGCAGCTGGAGCTGGAGCTGGTGCCGAGGGTGGCAAGCAGCAACGCTCCAAGTCGGGCTCAACACGTCCCATGTTCAGTCCGGGTCCGACGCGGCCACCGTTCCGCATACCCGAATTCAAGTGGTCGTACATTCATCAGCGCCTGCTCAGCGATGTGCTCTTCTCGCTGGAGACGGACATTCAGGTGTGGCGCAGCCACTCCACCAAGAGTGTCCTGGACTTTGTGAACTCCAGTGAGAATGCCATCTTTGTGGTCAACACGGTGCATCTGATATCGCAGCTAGCCGATAATCTGATCATTGCCTGCGGTGGATTGCTGCCATTGCTGGCGAGTGCCACATCACCCAATGTAAGTGAAAGGTTCTTTCTCTCTTAAGACCTTTCAGCTGATCCCTATTGCCTTCTTTTGCAGTCCGAACTGGACGTGCTGGAACCCACGCAGGGCATGCCCCTGGAGGTGGCAGTCTCGTTTCTGCAACGTCTGGTCAACATGGCCGACGTACTGATCTTTGCCACCTCGCTGAACTTTGGCGAACTGGAGGCCGAGAAGAACATGTCCAGCGGTGGCATATTGCGTCAGTGCCTCCGTCTCGTTTGCACCTGCGCTGTGCGCAATTGCCTCGAGTGCAAGGAGCGCACACGCTACAATGTTGGCGCCATTGCACGTGATGTGCCCGGAGCGGCCCATCTACAGGCACTCATCCGTGGTGCGCAGGCATCGCCAAAGGTAAGAGTCGCTCTGTCCTTCTCTCCCCTCTCTCTCTATTTTTTTTGGCACATGGAAAATTTTTACTATATTTTGTAGAACATTGTGGAATCAATAACCGGTCAATTATCTCCCGTCAAGGATCCGGAGAAGTTGCTACAGGACATGGATGTCAATCGTCTGCGTGCTGTCATCTATCGCGATGTGGTAAGTTTTAATTGGCATTTGACGATAGTATCGTCAACGTTGATGTGGAATTATGGCTGAGTGAGATTTTGTAGACTGTCAATCATATTTTACACTCTCTAGCAATAGTTTTAGTATTATTGTTTCGAATCATCGTATTAATTCAGATATTCATAGTAGCTGCAAGAGCTTTTCATCTCTAGTTGACTTAGTCGATAGTTATAACGATAGTTTTACAGACAAACACACAATTTTGATTATCTTTCGGTTTGTGGTATTGCCTTTATTGTGCTAGCTAGCCATGCATAGACCGATAGTCATAATGATAGTCATTTCGATAGTCTTTACGATAGCCAAATCGATAGTATTAGTGATATTCTCAAGGAATGTCATAACGATAGTTACAACGATATTTAATACGATAGTTTAACGATATTTTATACGATAGTTTAAACGATAGACATCAAATAGTTATAGCGATAGTCATAGCGGTAGTCCTAACGATAGTCATAGCGATAGTCATAGCGATAGTGATAACGATAGTCATATCAATAGTCATAACGAAAGTAATAACGATACTCATAATGAAAGTGCTTACGATAGTCACAACAATTGTTAAACCGATAGTCATAACGATAGTTTCAAGTTGGAATATGTTAAATAATATGTCTTTTTTTATACCACATATCTGACACTCTCTCTCCCTCCCTCTTCACTTTACCTTCGCAGGAGGAAACAAAACAGGCGCAGTTCCTATCGCTGGCCATTGTCTACTTTATATCGGTGCTGATGGTATCGAAATATCGCGATATACTTGAACCACCTGCCGAACCGCAGATCCAACGTCAATCCCCTGTGCTGCAGCGCAGCTCGGGCAACGGTAAGTTCCTTGTTGACAGTATTGATGATGATCTAGTTTTTAGTGTTGCATAAGTTATCTATCGACTATCGATTATCGATTTACCAATCGTACCCGATTGGCATTTATAACATAACAAAATGCCGCGTGTTCCTCCTTCTGATTTCTGCTCGGGTGGGTTACCATTCTCTTCTTCTTCTTCTCGGTTCCTTTTTGATTTCTCTTTTTTTATTGATTTTATGATTTCCTTTCGCATTCCTCATGCGTTCCATTCGCTAATTGCTAATTTGCGTCTATCGCTTGTCTCTGTCTTTCTTCTTTCTCTCTATTTTTCTTGTTTCGTTTTCGTTTCATTTCATTTCGTTGCGTTTCGCTTTTTCCGTTTGCAGCACCAAAAACTACACAATCTTCTATTGGCCCTCTCCGTCTTCCTCTCTCTCTATCTCTCTCTGTTTCTCTCTCTCTCTCTCTTGTAAACTTTTTCATTATTCTTGTTTGTTTGAATTCCATTCGTTTCTTTGCGGCTTGTTTTGCTTTGGCAGCTGTTCAGCGAGGTAGTCTTGACTCACTAGACGCCTTTCCAGCACCATCTGCACCACCCACCACCCACCACCACCAGCACTACCACCCGCACCCGCACTTGCACCAGCACCCGCACTACCACCTGCACCAAACAGCAGCACCTGCATCTGCACCTGCATCTCTCACATTCTCTAGTCTCATTCCCAAAGCGAGTGCGCGTGTTTGTGTGTGTGTGCGCGCGTGTGTGTCTGTGTGTGCGTGAGTGTCCCTTAAGTACCTTCTGATATACATTGATAAACTATATTTGTATATATACATTCACAAGTTAATCATTAGCATATAAGAACACTCATCTTGTCCATCTTGTTGGAGAAACTATTCCGTTTTTTGTGCATTTCTTTTCATCGTTCCGTTTTCCAACTGATTTCATTTCACGCTGCTTTTTCGGATTTATTGTAAAAAATGATATCAAACTAACTACAAAAAAAAAAAAAAAAAAAAAAAAAAACAAAAAAATACCAAAAACAATATAAAAAACCAAATTAAAAAACTACAACAATGCGACCTATGTAACTAATACCTCAATCGAATTGCTCGTCACGCCACCAACTACAACAACAACCAACAACCAATCAATTAACTAACAACAACAACAATAAAAAATTCCCACGAACCCACAAAAAAAAAAACACCCGCCCATCACTCTCCTTCTCTCTCTGTCCCACTCTGTCTCACTCTCTCTCTGTCTCTGTGTGTGTAAATATAAACCTAACCTCAAACTCAACTGGATGCCAACAACAACAAACCCAACCACCAACAACAATTCGATCAGCAGAAGCCGCCAGCGCGCGTCCCTTGTTCCCACAGTGGTCACACCATGTCTATCCGCAATTCCTGCCCGAATCTCATCAGAATCACGTGACAGGCGGATCAATGCAACAACAACAACAGCAGCAGCAGCAGCAACAACATCAGCAGCAGCAGCAACATCAGCAACAACACTATTACCAGCAACATCAGCAGCAGCAACAACAGCAGCAGCAGCACAATCACAGTCATCATCACATGGCTGCCGCCTATTACCAACACCAGCAACAGCAGCAGCACGCAAGCTCCCAACAGCAGCAACTGGGCAACATTTCCCCCCCGCCAGCATTGGGCAGTCACTCAACCAGTTCGTCAGCCAGCTCGACAGCAACATCGCAGCCCGCATCGAGCTCATCCCTATCGAGTCTTGCTTCGCAAAGTCAGCAACAGTTGCCAGCAACAGGCTCAGCAGCAACACTGCAACGCCAACAGCAGCAGCAACTGCACAAGCAGCAACAGCAGCAGCAACACTATCATCCACATCAGCCGCATTATGCTCTAATCAACGGGCATCAGCAACAGCAGCAGCAGCAACAGTTGCTCAACGGCAAACACAATCATTATGCGCAAATGGAGAACGGCAGCAACATTGGTACTGCTGCTGCTGCGGGGTACCACCAACATCCACATGCCTTTATGCGATCAGTTGCCCTTAACGGAGAGCAGCAGCAGCAGCAGAATGGCCTGAGTCCGTCGGAGCATCATGGGCTTAATGGACATGCGAGCAGCAGTGGCAGCAGCAATGGCAGCAGCAGCCACAACAACAACAGCAGCAGCAATGGCAGCAGCAGCAACAATAGCAGCAACAACATGCGCAATTTACGCAATGGACATGCTGCAGCAACTGGAGGAGGGGCAGGCATGGCGGGCATGGGTGTGGGCGTGGGACTGAGCGATGGCGGCGGCGCTGCATACAAAACGAATGCCATCAATAACAATTATCGCTACAATGGACGCAATGCCAGCACTGGAACAGGTATCGCTCGTCTTGAGTGTGTAGTGTAGTGTCTCTCTCTCTCTCTCTCTCTCTTTCTATCTAATGCTCTCTCTCTTTCTAGTATCTATATATATTTATATAAGTGTGTAATCTATTTAGTTGTTTCTTTCGACTAGCTTTGCTCGCTTTAGTTCACTCTCTCTCTCTCTGTCTGTTTCATTTCATTTCGTTTGCTTACCATTTCTATACACTTGCCATCTACACGTATCTCTCTTTATCTCTCTCTCTATCTCGTTCTCTTAGTGACGTATTTTGTTGCAATTCCATTTCGTTTCATTGGTCTTATTTGTAATTTTTTTTGTGTAATTTCTCTTTAGCTTTAGCTGTAGTTGCGCTTAATTGATAAATCGTATATATGTATATATTTATATAGGTATATATTCTTGTACCATATATACAATTGCTCCTCTCGCTCTCTCTTTCTATTTTACTCTTACACTCTTGCTGTTGCCATCTCTTTCCAATGCGCTTTTGATTTCCTTTTCAATTTGCGTATTCGCAGTGTGAATGTGTCTCTCTCTTTCTCTCTTTGTATATATAAGTGTGTTTGTTCGTGCGTGTGTGTCTGTGTGTGATATATCCATCAAAGTCCTGCACATCAAATTTATTCAGCATTTTTTTCTCGAAACAATTGCCGGCAAATCAGCTCTCAGTGTAAATTGGCATAATTACACGCACTCGTCTAGTATTTTTTTCTGTTTGGGTTCTGTATGATTTTAATTGCCCCTGGTTTTTTTCGAAAGGTTTTCTTTTCATGTCTCCTTTTGTTTGTATTCATCGTCATGGTCGTCATGTGCGTATATTTATTTATTCAACTGTTATCTACAAATGATTTAAATTACAAAAACTTAATGCCAAAACAATTGGATGAGAATGTGCAAAACGTTTCAATCCGATTAAAACGTGCATGATAATTCAGTATTAATTGAAAGCTGATTACAATTATTTTTTGTATTTCGCTTAAGGGATTATATGATTTAGATATAATGATATACGGAGTAGGAGACTAAAGCGACATATATCATGGACTTGTTCTTAATAAATAAATTCATAAACAATTTTTCATTTCCGGAAACAAAACAAACTAGCTTAAATATTGCATTCCATTTTATTGACTTTTAAACCTTTTGAACACAAGAATCCACGAGAAAATTAAAGAAATATCATTTCTTATCAATCAATTCTTATACATTCCAATTAACAGACATCTATTTATTCACGTCAAGTTTCCCTTGAAATATTTCAACAATTTTCTACTTGTCATACGACACCTTATGATGCATGTTAGAACAACTGTTAAATTGGCATGAAACTGACATCAGGCGTAACTTTGTTACTTTACAATGTATTTCAATAAAATATTGATAAAAATGTATACAAAAAACAAGAATTAATAGAAAAGCTACCTGCAAAAAAAAATGGCATCAACTGCAGAGAACCTCCTAAAACTGCAACTGAAATTTGAAGCCAATATTTTCTTTTTTTTCGGCGTTATCAAACAAGCAAACAATCATGTTTCTAAACGTGTTTTTTATTGCAACCTCTCGACACAAGCTTTAGGGCATTCCAAACTACGAAATACGTATATGATTTGAATTATTTGTAAAATACATTTCACATTTTGTTACACACTGCACAGTTTTCTATTCGTTTTCGTTTTTCATTTTTTTTCTTATTTATTTGTTTGACTGTTTGTCTATTTATTTGTTTTGCTATATTTGTTGATTTGCATATTAGGTTTCGGTCAGTATTTTTCAGCTCAGCAAAGTCAATCAACATTTGCTTTGGCTTTATTTTCAATTTACTTATTTATTTATTTAATTTTTTTTTTTTGTTACTTGCATAAAAACTGGAATAGCTTTGTAATTGATCTGTTTATGACTGCTGGGTAAATTAGTTCAATTATTTTCTGCTTTGTTTTTGATTCAAGCATTGTAGGTAAGGGGGCAATGTGAGGGTTAAAAACTGTAATGACAACGTTTATGTGTGATAAAAAGACATGAAATTCACCATTAAGTGAAAGAGTTTTCCACATTGCTCATTGATTTCCTTTCGGTTATCCTTTTATATATTTTTATAAAATTTACAAAAAAAAGAAATTTGATATGATTTCAAATCAATTCCAAATCAACGTTTGCTAATTGGTAAAAATATATACAACAGTGTATATATATATATGTGTGTATATATATATATGTGTGTGTGTGTGTATGTATTTATGTATATGTGTGTTTGTATGTATGTCTGGTTGTATGTGAATCTACTAAAAAAACAAAGAGCAAGCTGTGCAAGCGATTTTGTGGGGTCATGTGGGAAAATGCTATCCGTTTATGCTTTTAAAAAGTGCAATCTATCTTTGTAACTAGATACAGCACACTCACACACACGCAGATACACACACACAACCAATGCAGCCACAATGACAGTTACATTTTTGACAGTCAGAGGAACAAAAAGGCAAAGACAAGGGCAGAAGGGAACTTGCGTTTAGGGAGGCTTTCACTCGTCATTTTCATGTGCTGTCAGCACAAATTTTATTTCATTTATCTTCATTTGCCCCCAACCAACATAGACAGATAAACTCACACACACACTCACACATGGCTATGGATTATATATGAAAGGGATGTGGCACGCCCCCTTACGTTGCGGCGTATGAAAATCAAACTCGTTAATTTTACAAGCTATGAAAATGCTGGCAAGTGAAAAGAATGAGAGGAACAAAACTGGACATAGACTCACGTACAGTCGTACATTACACACACGTACAAACACACACACACCCAGAGTGAGACACACACACACACACACATACACATGAACACACAGCACGTTGGCATTACCAAAATTAATGGCAGCGACAAAAATGTAAATTAGTCGCCAGCGAAGAAAATGAACCAGCAATAACAACGTGGCATAATTTATTTGCAAGCAAGTGCGAGCGAGACGACAAAGCCAAAAAGAGAAGACAGTAGAGGAGTATGAGGGGAAAGGGGGAGTAGGGGATAGGGGAAGGGAAGCAGCAGCAGTTGGTACAGTTGTAAAAGCCGATAACACGCTTTCAATGTTCTACGAGTACAAAAAGTAATTTGTGGCCGCACACCTCCCTCTGTGTGTGTGTGCTGTGTGTGTGTGTACTCTGTATGTCTGTGCGTTGTGTGTGTGTGTGTGGCAGGCGTGACTGTGCATAAAAAACGACCACATTGGGAAATTATTACAAATTAAAAACACAGAAAAAAAAATAGCGAAAAACAAAAGAGGAAACTTTGTTGTTGTGAGATACCCTAGATTAAATACTGAAAATATAAGGTTTTTATTGCAAATCCATTAGAGAAGTGCAAAGGTGACCTAAGTAGATGAGTTTTTAGGTGTTATTTAAGTAAAGTTGCGAATTTTGTTAGTTGAATAAATCAAAAAGCTTTGAAAATCTCATGAGGTTAAAGAAACAAGCAACTAAAGATAAACTTCCTCATTTTCCTCCACAAATATACCCCAATTTGTGGCCTAGCAACTCTACGTAGGGTATTCAAATTGTACTCGACAGCGACGTAAAAAAATGTGTAGCATACTTAACAGGCAGCAGATAGGGCAAGCAGAGACCGAGAATGCCTGGCAGGCGCATGCAAGTAAAGGCCATAAATTTCAATTAAAACGATAATCAACTGTAAAACAAGCTTAATAGCTACCGACATACACACATACACATAAAATAAATATAGTATAAAAAGATCTGCAGTTGGCTAATGAAGCAGCTGAACCCGAAATAAAGCTCGAAAAAAGTCTACAAGGGGGCGTAGTACAAGATACTTTTCTATCTGCAGCCCTAATTATGTGTGCGGTGCTGTAATTGAAAGGTGGAAGAAGAAAAAGAGAGGGAGAGAGAGAAAGAAAGAGGGAGAGAAGACTAGAGGGATAAGGTGGAAAATGGGAGAGTAGGTAGAGAGGAAGAGCAGGCCGCAAAAGCTTAGCAAATTACCAAATTACAACGAGAATGGGAATTCAAATTCAAATTTTGCACCAGCAGCAGCTGTGTGAAAGAAACAGATTAGATACAGGAGACACAGTCACAGACACACACACACATACTGAAATACGCATACCTACACACACACACACACACATTAGAACGTAGCAGATTAGAAGCAAGACCAACAAAAAAAACCAGACAAAAGCTGTTGAAAGCAGTTGCAAATTATAAAGCTACTCTCTCCCTGTCTCTCTCTCTCTCTCTGCCTCACTCTCCATATCCATCTTTCCTTTTCTATCTTGCTGTAACTTTTTGTGTGTGTGTGCGCTTAGATATGTAAATTTCTAGCTCTTGAGCTCGTCTACATGCAGTCAAAGTCATTTGACTAATTAATGCAAAAGTCAAACAATTTTCACACCTCACTTTGCCAACTTTTCAACTCTCTTCAACTAGCAGACCCTCTCTCCCCTCACCCCCTGTGTCCGGCAGTACAACAATCTCAGCTTAATTCTTTATCAATTTATGCACATCAACTTTGTGGAGACTCAATGAAAGAGAAACCAAAATCGAGTAGGAATTTGAAAATAAACCGGAAAAATCTCCATAATTAAAGATACATAAAGAAATTGAGACAGAGGAGGCTTTACAGATTGGTTCAACTTTAAGCACCTCTTACATTCTTACATTCATTTCTTATTCACATTGTGTATGTGTGAGAGAGTGCATTCTCTTTATTTCAATTGAAGCTGATACTCTTCTTTGATTTATTTTTGTTTTTTCCTTGCACAGCTTAGCAAAAAGATAAATTTGAATTTGAGTATTTTATCTAAGATATTTACAGATATTTATAAACGTTTCCATTTGATTGTTGATTATCGTAAACTATCGTAAACATTTACTACACTAAGTTCATTGTTTAGCGAGCTCAATTGATTCTCATTAATTACTGTTATTAAATTTATCCACAGGAGGTCGTCAAATTCAGGACAGCGACTACGAGATCATTGTGGTCGATGAGAATAATCCCTCCGTGTTGGCGGACAATGATTCGCATTCGAGTGGACCGCCCTCGATAAAGGTGAGTATGCTGTGTGTGTGTGAGAATGACTGAATACCTCTGTATGTGTGTGTATGTGAGTGAGTGAAAGAGAAATAATCCAGAGTACTTGCTCGCGTCTAGAGAACTTGAGCTGAAGATTTGGTTCAACACTCTCTTTTGCATGACAGTTTTCATTGTCACTTTAGACCAGTTTAGATGAAAGAATGAGTGGGTGAAGAGATGTTTGGTGTGCATGTGTGCGAGTGAGAGACGATTAGTTGAAAACGGAATGAAATATTCATTTGCATGTTTTGAATCGAAGAAAGAAAAGAACGAAAAATTAAACACTCTTAAACGAAACAAACTCAATCAAAACAAACTGTCACAGGCTCATAATAACAACAACAACAACACTAAGACAACAACAACAACTGCAACAGCAACAACAACAACTACAAGTACAACAACAACTGTAAAATCTACAACAACCAAAGATACTATCAAAATTCAACAACAACCATTGTCACCACCCAAGCCAATGGTCCCACTAAAGTTGCCAAAGGTAAAAAAAATGAAAAAAAAACGAAAAAAATAAATAAATAAACAGCAACACTGCAAATTGTTCGACAACAACAACAACAGCAACCAGTCAATTCACCCCACCAACAAACACACACACAACACGCAATTTGAACTACAACAACAACTACTTTTGTACCGCTACCAAACACACACAAATTCACACAACAAACTCACTCAGTCACACGCCTAGTAAGAGTTATTGCACCCACACATCGTTAATTGAGCACAAAACTATATAAATAAATAATTTTAAATGTTATGGCAGCTTGCCGAACTGAAAGATACCCTTGCAGTGGCAGACAAAGAAGGCCAGAGAGGCAGAAAGTTTTTAATTATTTAAAAGTCTGAATCTGAAAAATAAAAAGAAAACACAGAAAGAGAAGAGATAAGTTAAGAAATTGTTAGATCAATGGAATCTGAAGAATTGAATCATTAAGTATACGAGTATAGTAGTCGAAAAGATAATAGTAAAATAAAGAATTCTGGAAATACTTTGATGAGGAAGGGGAAGAGAAAATACATAAGAACAAGCACGAAAGCTACAGTCGAGTATTTTCGACCAAAGCAATTTATGTCTTACATATAAAACTTCTATTTTAAGCATCATTTGTGTTGCATACTTTAGAGAGCAATTTAAAAATTAGTTAGTCTTCATTATTTCTAAAATAACTTCTGTATCAATTATGCGTTCGCAACCAAATCTTCAGAGGTCGTTTAACTGATCTACGTGATCATTGAAAATATATTGATAAATTTGGTAGCCCTAGATCTAGGTTTTCATTAGATCAAACAGGCAGACAAATAGACAAACATTGCTATATCAACTTTGCCTTTGGTGCTGATTAGAATACAAGTTTATAGTTTGTGGGGACTGCCACACTTCCTAGTGCCCCCTTTGGTTGGCAAAAAGTAATTATACCGTTCTATTCTAGGAGGAGCGGATATGAAGACCGTCTATTCAACTTCCATGCCACTTTAAATTAACCAAACAGTTATCAAAGGCAATTAAAGTTAGTTTAGCTACACATAAGTTTAATAAGCAGCTCACTCAAATGAAACCTCTGCAAGGTTAACAAAAAAAAAAAGAAGAATAATTAATTAAACACTGCTGCACTTAATGAAGTGACACTCACGGTCCACAATCCTCTGTCCACAGTCCACATTCCCCAATCCACTGTTCATTGTCCACTGAAGCCTCACACAGTTTATTGACATTCGTACTCTCCCATGTGCTAATTAGTCCACCTCCTCCCGGAGCCCTGTTCATTGTACGCATTGTTCGCATTGTGAATTAATATGTGCACATGTGAGTTCATTGTGAATTCATTTGGCATAAGCAAAATGCATCGGTTGATTTTTAATTCAATTCCTTTTGTTTGATATCGTTTCGTTTTGATCAACGGCCAAACGAGTTCTGACATATTCTCTCACTTGACTTGCAAACAAATTTTCCATTTTCCATTTCCCAATGCCATTTCCAATTTTGATTTTCCATTTTTGCACTACATATATATTTCGACAGCGCAAATCTGTTTGATATGTGATCAATTTGAGCCGGAGGGAGAGAGTGAAGTCTCTCTCTCATTAATGCAATCAGCGTGTGTGGCTGAAAATCAATGGCAATGGAATCTGGCAATCAATTACACAAAATGCCATGCAACACATGTCGGCAATGAGTTGGTCATTAAAATTGCATTATACACATGTATGTACATGTATTCATGTATGTGTGTGTGTGTTATGTATGTATGCAGTACCTATCCGAATAAATCTGATCAAAGTTGAGTGGCACCTTCTCACAATGAAGCTCTCAGTGGGGAAAGCAGTTTAAAATTTCTGAATAGAATAAATTCTTTAAGCTCTTTAAATTTCCCATTGTCTAGAAATGACTGCCAAATTAATGTACTCATTTTCTACAGGGTATACACTAATCGTGCTGCGAGAGATGTTTTCTCTTTTTGGTTTTTTTTTTTTTTTTGTTGTTTATCTTGACTTACTTTACGAATTGCAATTAGATGCAATCAATATTTGATTAATTCAAATCAGTGCACAAAATCTCTGTACAAACACACACTCCACACCCCCGCCCCACCTACACCTGCACACACACAATCACACTCACTCACACACCCAAACTTGCACCCACTCGTATGCGCGTTAAGTATGCGCCACGTGTGCCACATGATTTGTTGCAGCGCCTTCTCGATTTTGTTTGTGTTTGTGTATGTCTCTCTCTGTGTGTGTGTGTTACATGTGATTTATGTCTGTTAATGTATGTGTATATGTTATGCAATTAGTAGTAAGTCCACACACTCACACACACGCACACACACACGCTTTAGCGCACCCAGTAGGCGTGGGAGAGGAAGGGGAAACTGGGATGAGGATGAGGAGGGAGCGAGGATGCTCTTAGCTTTTAGTCGGGCACGATGTCTTCCGCTTTGGGGCACTTAATGAACTCAGCCTATGCATTATTAATATGCCACACACACACAAAGTATTCACACACAAACACACTTGCACACACACACATTCACAGTATGTTTGTATTTGTGTCTTTTGAGCAGCTCAGCTCAAGCCAAGTTTGTCGCATTTGACGATTGATTTTCAGTTGCAGCATGTGCAGCAACAGCTGCCACGCCCACTGCCCCCAACTACCAAACACACACGCACACACACACACGTACACGCATTCACACGTACAGCTGTGTGTTAACACCTAGTCGCCCCTGACATTTTGTTGTGTTTGACAGTTGACATTTGTCAAACGCTTAACAAAATTTGTCATATGCCACACCCCTTGGGCACCCCTTACCATGACCAGCACACACACACTATTACACTTGATATTGCCACGCACACACACAGATAGACGGGCGCACACCCCCCTCCCCTCAGCTTGCACTGTCCTAATGCTTTTCGGATGAGCTGAATTTGCCAGCTGCCGGCATAAGCAACTTCCCAGTGTGTGTGCGTGTTTGCGTGTGTGTGTATTTGTGAGTTGTCCTGCCTTTTATGCAAATCACAGTTCAAACACAGGCGGAGGAGGCATATGCTGTGGAGAGGTGGCAGAGGCATCTCTACTGGCGTTGACAAATGCAAAGTGGGAGGAGAATCAAACAAGATGGAAGCGGCAGAGAGCGAGAGAGAGGGATGGAGAGAGAGGGAGAAAGCGGACACGCATCAAGCTGGGAATTTTGATTTATTGTTCAATGTGCATAATTAATGCGCAAATGATACCATAGAACACACACGCACACCCAATACATGCTAAACTTGAGTGAAGAGAAGGGGCTAAAGGAAAGGCAGGCATTTGATTATAAAGAAGCAGAGGCAGACTAGTAGGAGTAAGCTTAGGCGGGGACTTATGCCTTATCCCTTAAATGGAAACATAAAGAACAAACTACAAACTGACGAACTAAGCCAAACAAAGCTAAGTGGCAATGAAGGACTTTCGATTGAGTCTCAAAGAAAGCGCTTACATTAAACTTCATCTTAGACCTCTACTTACACCTCGCCTACACTCAATTTAAATGCCTACGAAGTCAAGTGATGGCAACCCTAGATAGGGTAACCTACCTGAACTTCTGCCACCTATCTTCGCCGCACTTTACCACAGCTTACTGTACGCACCCATTACCATATCAATGTCAGCACAAATCTTGACGTATATTGCACTAGAAATTGCCATCGATAAGCTCCCCATACTCGCTTTATGATCGACTCAAACACACACACACACAAACGTCCAATTCCCCTTGGAATTACAGACCCTTCTAATCGATAAACTTCTTTCACTTACAAAACGAATACAGAGCGTCGACTCCGACGTGGGCTCGCTGAACATGAACTCCACCGAGAACGAGGTACCCGAAGTGGAATCCTCTAGCGACATACTGGCCGACGAGCACAAGCCGAGCAACTCGAACGATGAGAGCTGGACGGATGTGAATCTGAACGAGGATGCTGCGGTGCAGGCAGCGGCCAATGCGGGTTTGGTTGTGGGCTTGGGCGGTAGCGATGCTGGCGATGTGACCAAGCATGAGCAGCAGCAGCAGCAGCATCATCATCAGCAGCAGCAGCAACAACAGCAATTGCAACTGCAGCAACAACAACAGCAGCAGCAGCAACAGGGCATGATTGTCGGGGGCGCCGCCGAGAGGGGCGACAAGCCAGACTCTGAGATATCTGTGGTGCGGGTGCCCGATGGTTATGCCGGTGTTGCCGCTGCCGGTGGCAATGCAAATGTTGCTACTGTCGGTGGTGGTAATGCAACAACAATTGCTGTAAATCAACAGCAACAACATCAACAGCAGCAGCAACAGCAGCAGCAGCAACAACAACACCAGCAACAACAACGCTCGCGTCCCGATGAGCTACCCATGAAACCGCCCGCATTGGTTGCCCAATTGCCACTGACAACGCCATCGCGTGAGGCGAGTCTCACACAGAAACTGGAGATCGCTCTGGGTCCCGTCTGTCCCTTGTTGCGTGAAATAA
This sequence comes from Zaprionus africanus, assembly GCA_018151435.1. Lineage (NCBI taxonomy): Eukaryota > Metazoa > Arthropoda > Insecta > Diptera > Drosophilidae > Zaprionus > Zaprionus africanus. The sequence goes on from JAECXB010000076.1 coordinate 7,186,354, forward strand.
TGGTGGACTTTGCTCCATTCCTGTCCAAGACCCTGGTGGGCTCCCATGGCCAGGAACTGCTGATGGAGGGCAAGGGTCTAACCACATTCAAGAACTCGCACTCTGTCGTCGAACTGGTCATGTTGCTCTGCTCGCAAGAGTGGCAGAACAGTCTGCAGAAGCACGCCGGACTCGCCTTCATTGAGCTCATCAACGAGGGACGTCTGCTCTCGCACGCCATGAAGGATCACATTGTGCGTGTGGCCAATGAGGCGGAGTTCATCCTGAATCGCATGCGTGCCGACGATGTGCTCAAGCACGCAGACTTCGAGTCGCAATGCGCACAGACGTTGCTCGAGCGACGCGAGGAGGAACGCATGTGCGATCATCTGATCACAGCTGCTCGCCGGCGAGACAATGTCATTGCCAGTCGCCTGTTGGAGAAGGTCAGGAACATAATGTGCAATCGTCATGGTGCCTGGGGAGAGGCCAATGGCATGGGCTCCCAGTTGGCACTACAGAAGTCAACGTACTGGAAACTGGACGCTTGGGAGGATGATGCACGTCGTCGCAAGCGTATGGTACAGAATCCAAGGGGTTCATCCCATCCGCAGGCCACACTGAAGGCAGCACTAGAGAACGGTGGTCCCGAGGATGCCATTCTACAGACACGCGATGAGTTCCACACCCAAATCGCCGTCTCGCGTGCCCATCCAGGGGCTCAGCACAACAGTGAGTTGCTCGACGATGCAGAGCTATTGATCGAAGATCGTGAACTGGACTTGGATCTAACTGGTCCCGTCAATATCAGCACCAAGGCACGTCTGATAGCTCCCGGTCTCGTTGCACCCGGTACTGTGTCCATTACCAGCACCGAAATGTTCTTCGAGGTGGATGAAGATCATCCGGAATTCCATAAGATCGATGCCGAGGTGCTCAAGTACTGCGATCATCTGCATGGCAAATGGTATTTCTCCGAGGTGCGTGCCATCTTCTCGCGTCGCTATCTGCTACAGAATGTCGCTCTGGAGATCTTCTTAGCCAGTCGCACATCAATTCTGTTCGCCTTTCCCGATCAGCATACCGTGAAAAAGGTGATCAAGGCTCTGCCACGTGTCGGTGTGGGCATCAAATACGGTATTCCACAGACACGACGCGCCTCGATGATGTCGCCACGCCAGCTGATGCGCAACTCGAACATGACTCAGAAATGGCAGAGACGTGAGATCTCCAACTTCGAGTACTTGATGTTCCTCAACACCATCGCCGGCCGCACGTACAACGATCTGAATCAGTATCCGATATTCCCCTGGGTGCTGACCAATTATGATTCAAAGGATTTGGATTTGAGTTTGCCCTCGAATTATCGTGATCTCTCCAAACCGATCGGTGCACTGAATCCATCACGACGCGCATACTTCGAGGAACGTTACGAGAGCTGGGACAGCGATACGATTCCACCGTTCCACTACGGCACACACTATTCGACAGCTGCCTTTACGCTCAACTGGTTGGTACGCGTGGAACCCTTCACCACCATGTTCCTGGCCCTGCAGGGTGGCAAATTCGATTATCCCGATCGATTGTTCTCCTCCGTCTCGCTAAGCTGGAAGAATTGCCAACGCGATACATCGGATGTTAAGGAACTGATACCCGAATGGTATTTCCTGCCTGAGATGTTCTACAATTCGTCTGGCTATCGATTGGGACATCGTGAAGATGGTGCTTTGGTTGATGACATCGAGCTGCCCCCATGGGCCAAGAGTCCCGAGGAGTTTGTGCGCATCAATCGCATGGCCCTCGAGTCGGAGTTCGTATCGTGCCAGCTTCATCAATGGATTGATCTGATATTCGGCTATAAGCAACGTGGCCCCGAAGCGATACGGGCCACAAATGTGTTCTATTATCTCACCTACGAGGGTAGCGTCGATCTCGATGGGGTACTCGATCCGGTGATGCGTGAAGCTGTCGAGAATCAGATACGTAACTTTGGGCAAACACCAAGTCAACTGTTAATGGAACCACATCCACCACGTAGCTCGGCCATGCATCTATCGCCGATGATGTTCAGTGCCATGCCCGAGGATCTGTGCCAGATGCTCAAGTTCTATCAGAACTCGCCGGTTATACACATCTCGGCGAATACGTATCCACAGCTATCACTGCCTTCGGTGGTCACTGTGACGGCAGGTCATCAATTTGCTGTGAATCGTTGGAATTGCAACTACACCGCGTCCGTCCAGAGTCCCAGCTATGCTGAATCACCCCAAACGCCGGGCTCCAATCAGCCACTGACCATCGATCCAGTGTTGGGTAAGCAAGGCGACCTGACTTGACTCGATTAGCCTCACCTAACCAAAAATTTCTGCCTTCCCTCTTCCCTTTCAGCTGTTCACGGCACCAACAACAACAGCAATGCGGTCAGCCGACGCCATTTGGGCGACAACTTTAGCCAAATGCTGAAAATCCGTTCGAACTGCTTTGTAACAACCGTCGACAGTCGCTTCCTGATTGCCTGCGGCTTCTGGGACAACAGTTTTCGTGTGTTTGCTACCGAAACAGGTGGGTAGAACAATTAAGAGGACCCGTAGATCCATTGGGGGTACTCTCTTCTTCAGTTCATTGACTTATCTCCGATTTTTCCCATCTATTTCTCTCTCATTACAAACTGCAGCGAAAATCGTGCAAATCGTATTTGGACACTTTGGCGTTGTCACCTGCATGGCACGCTCCGAGTGCAATATTACCTCTGACTGTTACATAGCCTCCGGATCGGCAGATTGCACTGTGCTGCTGTGGCACTGGAATGCACGCACCCAGAGCATTGTCGGCGAGGGGGATGTGCCTACACCACGTGCCACGCTCACAGGTCACGAGCAGGCTGTGACTTCGGTGGTCATTAGTGCTGAGCTGGGACTTGTTGTCTCCGGTTCGACGAGTAAGTTTCACCATCGAACGCAGCAGTTAGACATCTCTACAAAACATTTTCTCTTTCTCTCTCTCTCTCTCTCTCTCTCTCTCTCTCTCTCTCTTTATATATCTCCTCTTGCAGATGGCCCTGTGCTTATACACACAACCTTCGGCGATCTATTGCGCTCGCTAGATCCACCAGTTGATTTCCACTCGCCAGAACTGATCACAATGTCCCGCGAAGGCTTCATTGTTATCAACTACGATAAAGGCAACGTGGCAGCCTACACCATCAATGGCAAGAAGCTGCGCCACGAGACGCACAACGACAATCTGCAGGTAAGATGAGCGAAAATATGGGAAGCATATGAAGATCGTATTTATGATTGTTCCATGCTACAACTCTCTCTCTGTCTCGTTTTCTTTTTTTTTTCCCCTCTTCACTCTCTAGTGCATGTTGCTTTCACGCGATGGCGAGTATCTGATGACAGCTGGCGATCGCGGCATTGTCGAAGTGTGGCGCACCTTCAATCTGGCACCGCTCTATGCCTTCCCCGCCTGCAATGCAGGCATACGCTCGCTGGCGCTCACCCACGATCAGAAGTAAGTAACGAAATAACATATACAGTATTGCAGTTTTAAGGTATAACAGTATAACACTAGTACAGTATAACAGTATAACAATACAACAGTATAACTGTATAACTGTATAACAGTATAACACTAAAATACTATAACACTATAACACTATAACACTATAACACTATAACACTATAACACTATAACACTATAACACTATAACACTATAACACTATAACACTATAACACTATAACACTATAACACTATAACACTATAACACTATAACACTATAACACTATAACACTATAACACTATAACACTATAACACTATAACACTACACCACTATAACACTATAACACTATAACACTATAACACTATAACACTATAACACTATAACAATATAACACTATAACACTATAACACTGCAACACTATAACACTTTAACACTATAACACTAAAACACTTTAACACTAAAACAGTATAACATTAAAGGACTATAACACTATTTATCAGTGTCTATCAACGACTGACCTACCTTGCTAATCTCTCTCTCTCTCTATTTTTTTCTCCTCTCTTGCAGGTACTTGCTAGCAGGGTTGTCGACCGGTTCGATTATCGTGTTCCACATTGATTTCAATCGCTGGCATCACGAGTATCAACAGCGCTATTAGGCGCCCACTCACTCGTTCCATGTTCCACATTCCACGTTCCACCATCGTTAAACGAAACTGCAGCCGAATCAAAAAACTGCGAACGTTGGGGCAGGCAAGTAACAGAGCGCAACTGTACTTAAAAGAAGAAAAAAGAAGAATGTAATGAGAGAAATAAGAAGAGAAGCAAAGCGTTCGTTGGTGTTTGTTTGTTTCTTTGTATGTGTGTTGTTTTTTTATCGATAGACATTTACAATTCTAGGCTAGTAAGCGACAACAAAGAGTTAAACACAGTAAGCTAACATGAGAAAGAGATAGTAAGAGAGAGAAAAAAACAGAACTATGTATGTTTTTTTGTCTAGTATTACCTATTATAATAGCATATATATTGATTAGTACGTTGGTGTGAGCCAGTCAAAAACACATTTTTTTTACTAGTTATACGGCGTGTAGTATACATTAAGTTATGGCAAAACGAAACGAAACAGAAACCGATAACGATAACGATTACGTGACGACGCGAGGCGAGTCAAGCACGGAAGAACACATGAAGCAATCGGCCTAAGTTGAGTAGTTTTAATATAAATATATATGAAATGAGATGAGATGAAATGGGAGAAACGAGTTAGTGTTTATAAAACGCAATAAGCAGTTAATAAATCTTCAAAGAAAACAACCCTAAAAATAATAATAATAATAATGTAGTAAAAAGTTCTCACAACATAGATAAAAGATAAACACAAAAGTAAATGAAAACGCTTGAAATGAAACGATACGAAACGAACAGAAACGAAACGATAAAAAAATGAAACTAAGCGGCCAAATGAACGGGAAGAAAGAAGTAATGAAAGGGAAGCCAATTTTAAAATATGCTTAATACAGATTAGAAATGCTACAACAGCAACGCATTTGTGACGTCACAAATTCACGTTCACAAATTACACGAGATAATAACAAAGGCAGACGGAAGATAGAAAAGTATATGGAGAAGAAGACGGTTAGCGATTAGCGCACTTGCAACAGCATACGCGATATTTTAATAACAACAACTAGTTAAAAATGCAACTAACTAAAGTAAAAACAAAAAGAAAACATTAAAAACTAATTTATCAACACTGCTAAAAGCTACAAATAAAAATAAAATACTTAACGAATACGAGATGAGAAACAAAAGAAGATAAACAAAAGAAAATAATTACTGACATTAAATACGATTAATCGATCGGCAATTTAAAACCGATGAACACGCGCACCGCACACATATACACACACCCACACACACAAGAGCAAAGCGCGAAGCATCCCTGGGCAACAAGTTTTGTTCGCTGTGAATTTTTCGCCTTCTTTGCCGTTTTGCAACACTTTCAATTGCGTACACCACGAATCGAACGAGTTGAGTTAGCTTCAAATTCGTTTTGCTAGCATGAAAAGAGAGAAAAAGAAGAAAGACAAAAACTATATAGATGAAAAAAAAAACCCAAACCTTCCTTGAACCTTAAACATGTACGTCCAACTTATATTTAGACATGCGCTTGTTGCATGTCCACGATTAGGATTATATATTGCTTATGGTTGTCTGTAAGACACACAGCGCTGAAACACACAATTCAACAATGTAGAAGAAAAGGAAAGAGGCAGAAATCTCTTTTTTTTTACCCTCTACAAAAGGCGCATATCAAATAAAAATTCTTGTTATTATTAATTTTCCAAAAGTGTGAGAAACAAAAAAAAACCCACTTAAAATCCATCCAAGTCGCCATTTGCACTTAACAGCTTAGTTTTGTACATACCACTTAACACACACACACAAACACAGACACACACAGACAGACAAACACTCACACATGCAGACAGAGGAATAGTTCGAGTAGAACATGAACATTCGGTTGTAACATTGGCCCACAAACTGCAGGCCACAATCAAAGTAAATCCCAGAAAAACAAAAAAAAAAAAACAATGAAAAAAATGATACCTTACCTAACCTAAATTATCTTAACTGAAACTAACCAAATATGAGAAAAAGAAAAACCCACGAAATTCGTAATGTTTCTTGTGTTGTGTAGTGAAAAAAAGTAAACAATGAAACTTAACATTTTTAATATGCTTTTGCAGAGTGAAAAATAAATATAACCATCGATAAGTCGGTCTGTCCCTCCGCCAACAGGTATCATATATTATATAACACCAGAAAGATTGAGTACCGTGCGAAACAAAACTGGAGCCTGTACCGAAGAAAACGTGGAAAACAAGAACAAGAAAAAAAAACTGGCAATGTTAGGCCGTTTATCGTTAGGTATATACATATCTTGATATTCCCTCATTCTATATACCTAGCTCTGCAAAGGCATTACTATCTGCGGCACAGCCGTAGTAGATATCTAGCTGTTCTTTCTGCTATATTTTTTTTTTCGTAATTATAATATATACATATTGTAACTTAGGTTCTTGAAACTTATCAACTGACTAATGCATCCATCCAAAATTTATGTACTTAAAGTTGAATGTGCAACAAAAATACAAAAAAAAAAAGAAATTAAAAAAAAACTAAACTAAACAAACTTTACGATTATAATTAATAAATAATTATGCTGCAATTTTCACTTTGTTTTCGTTTTGTATGCGTGTGAGTGCGAGTGTGCATGTGTCTGTGTGTGAGTGAGTGTGGAATTTGCGTTTTATTTGTTGCGGCACATGGCAAATTTATATTAATATTTGATAATTATGAAATGAAAAAAAAACGCAAACTTTTGATGCTGTCCAAAAAAAAAAAAAACACAAGAGGAATTTGTTATTTTTGTTTCGCATTGGCATAGAAAGAAGCGAGAGAAATATAAAGCTAAAGAGGATGAATGAACACATAATTATTTATGTACATAATTTAAGCGCGATAGCAAAGAAAGGGGGCAAACTAATTAAAATTAAAGTAAACACATACAAATGCAATTAATAATAATAACTAAATAAAAATAAACAGCTTTCAGTTTCAGTGCTTTTCAAGCGAGTTCATTAAAGAAAGAGAAAACAAAAACAAAATAAATACTATTAGTAATTTAAATGTTGTACATAAGTCGAGTGCTAGCTTAAAGATATATGTACTTAATTTTAATGGAATTAAACGTTGATTACACAAGAAGCCTAAACAAAGTAACTAAGCAGCCAAAATACGCAGAGAATATCGGAAGTGAAAGGGAAAGGAAGTTGAATGATAAACGATAAAGGAAAGTACTTAAAACAGAGCAGAAAGGAAACCCATAATAATTATGCGAAACTACATGAATAAAATACACACTATATGTATGAAAATAAATATAAATATATACATATACATATATATGTATGCTATAAATAATATTTTTTTTTAATATGATAACAACTAGCTATAAAACCGACACAGCAAACGGAAATGCTAAATAAAAAGAAAATGGCAACAAACAAAAACCAAAATATGAAATTAAATGGCGCGCGCCGAACAATTTTAAACTTATGCAGTTTTTATAGAATTTAATGCAAGGAAAAGCAGAAAACAGAAAAATGGATAACACGCAAGGCAAATAGTAGAAAATTAAAGGTAAATAATATACAAATATAAAAAATGTAGTAAAAAGTAAAAGAAGAAAATAATTAACGTACTTGCATAATGTTTTTATTAAACAACAAATGGCTGACAATTTTAAATTTATACAAAAGAATAAAATACAAAAAACCAAAAAAAAGAAAAAAAAATATTTAAGAATTTATTCATGCACGTGCAAATTATTTAATACAATTATTTAAACACACACACACACTGACATAATAAAATATATATGAAAAATTATTTATGTAACTGGAAGCTATTAACAGACAAACACACAGACAGACAGACCCCTCACACACACAAACACACACACACGAAGACAGCACACTCACTGACCTTAAAGCAAACATATTTCATAGCGCTTTTTACTGCAGACAAAAGGGAGAGAAGGAGAAAGATGTGCAATAATTATGTGTGCGTGGAAAAAAAAGAAAATCATATATGGCAAATTAAATCTAATAAAAATTACCACAAAATTATAAATATTGTACTTGAACATATATTTTGTCAATAATGTTAATTAGCAACTAAAAACCAACAACAACAAATGAATTAAAAAAACTAGATTGCAAAACAACGTAAAAAGCAACAGCAGAAAGACACACACATAGCCAAAAAGAAAAAAAAAAACACATTCAAAGCTATATACAGAATATACATACACATACACTTTCGCATACGCGTGTATGTGTGTGTATGTGCTATGAATTACAGACATAATTATATACACATATTTTTTTTGTTTTTTTTTGTCTCAAACACACCTTATGCATATTGATATACGCTATGATTATAAACCTAAATCGAAAATGGAAAACGAAACAAAACAGCAGATAAGCATAAAGTAAAAGCAGAGGCGGAAATACGAATGAAAGAGAAAAATAATAATTAAATCTAAATAAATTAATTATTAATTAAGGGAAAACAAAAAAACAAGCAGAAAGTAAACATAATAATAATAATAATAATAATAATAACAACAATTTAAAACAAGCAAGTGAGCAAGCATTAAAACCAACAACAACAACAAAACAAATACAAACAACAACAACAAATTATTATGTTCAATAAAGAAAACAAAGAAATCTTACACGAAAAACAAGGCTTCATTATTTTTTATGTATTGTGGGAAGGGTGCTCAAGGAAAGGTAATCAGGTGGTATCATAAGAAACATCTTAAAGATCTTTAAATCTACCATTTCTGCTCTGTTGTTCTTTTTGCTCTGCTATAATTTCCATTTATTCCAGCAGTTGCACCCTACTGGATTTTCTCTGTACTCTCCTGTATTTCCGTATTATCCTATGTCAAGTCTTTGATCTGTTGACTTGAAGTAATTGCACGCTACGAACAATTGTGCTGGCGATGATGGCGAAGCGCAAATTCAATGGACCGAGCAATAAAATACACCCCCCACCCCTGGCACCCTTCTCTATCAAAGGCACTCCATTCCCCTTCTAGGGCCTGTGTCGAGCGCGCTCCAATTTCAAGACGACTGAACAGAACAAAGCTGAGGAGGAACAAGAGTCCACTCGATTGCTAGATACCTCGTTTGAAAAGCGTTCACCACTTCTGGCAATCAGTTAACTATCGCCTAAATATCGATAACGAATTATTAATTTAATTTCTGTTTAATTATATGAAGCCACTGCATTTCACATTGACAACCTTTGATCGACTTAATTTTTGAACTCAGTGCACACTATCGATAATTGAATAATTATACTATCGATAGTTTATGCGTTCATTGATTTTATTTAAAAAAGGTGAAGATAGTCCTATTTTGAAATGTTTCCCCAGTTACGAGTATCATTAACATACTTGAACCTCAACATGAAATCTTACATAAACAAACTTGGTTTTGATGGTCAACAAATTACTATCGATAGTAAACCTGCGAAATGCTATCAAAAGTAACCTGAACTTTAAAGCAATAATCATGTTCCTAACTTACACAACCTAAAAGCGCAACCACATTGCGTATACGCCCCGCTTGCACAGCCGCTAGCTCTACAGGGTAAAATGAGATACGAAAAAAAGAAACGCGCAGCCAAAGCTGACGACACTGTCTAAACACGAAAAATGCATAAAACGCAGCTGCAGCAACAACAACAGCAACAACATCAACAACAGCGAGTGCAATAAGGAAAATGTCGCCGTTCCCCCATCTCCATTTTGGGCACTGCCTGCTCCCTTAAGCTGGGACGCCCCCGGGCCACTTGTGCCGTCATCAGAAGTCATATCTCTGTGCATATTATTCGAATGCTGCCAGTGTTTGTCTGGGTGTGTGTCTGTGTGTGTGTGCCTGTGTGTGTGTGCTGTGTGCTTTCTGGAGCGTGTAATATCCGCTTCCTGCATTTCCGGTTGGCGCTTTTTGCACGGCGTCGTATACGTAATATTTTCAACAGACGACAGCGACGAAGCTGCCACCAAATTGCTAACGGAAATGCTGCAAAATTAACGAGCATGCGGCGCAGCGCGTTGACTTCAGACAGAAGGTAAGAAGGCGCAGCCTGAGCAGACAGCCAGAGGGGCGAGGCACAAAGACAGAGAGAAAGAGAGAGAGAGAAAGGGAGGCGTTGAGCTGCTCCTGTTGCCATTACTTACGTAGCACGCGCACGGGGCAAAGTATATGCAAACATTTTTCCAGCTGCAAATGCAAATTCACCGCATTTTCCTCGCAGCTCACTCTGCTTCTCTCTCCTTTTCTCTCTCTCTCTTTCTTTCTCTCTTCCTCTCTCTCGCGGAAAACTTCAGCCGTGGCAACAGCTGCAAATTAGACGCATCACTTAACCAGCAATGACATAAAGCTGCCAAGTGGCGAATGACGATGCTGCCGAATTGCAGCGCAGCTGTAGCGCACCTCCTTCGCAGCCCCTCTCTCCTCCCTCTTCCACAGTTATCCCGACGGTGGGGAAAAACAAACCGAGCGAAAGCAGGGGAAAAGAAGAACTGCATGTACTATATTCGCAAGGAACTTGGCAAACAATGAGCAATGAGAACGCCACAGGCAACTGGACATTTGAATTTCAAGTGAGATACGCCACAACTGGCCAAATAAATGATAACAAGTTGCTAAAGTTTTTGCTGAAAGCGGGAAGGAGGTGCTTAGAGAATGGAAGGGGGGCAAAGAATGAGCAGGAACTGAAGAAGAAAACTGTCTGTCTGCTGTATTCCTGCGCTCAGATTACTATCCTTGGATTGCCCCTTTTAATTATGTTATTTTATATATGTATACTGAATTTCAAATATATTTAAACTGTTTCTTATCAAGTATTTAATATTTATCATGCATATATATTTTATTCATTTATTGGAATTCATATTCTATAATTTTTAATCTCTAATTTTCATTTATTTTCAATTCCTTTTTTTCTATTTTATTACGACAGCTGTGCATTCTCAATCTTTTATCTTTATTGGATATATTATCCCGTCTCTAATCTATGTTAGCTGCTTTCTTATCTGCTCCTCTGGTGTCTACCTACCCGACCACGCCCCCTCATTAGCCACACCTGCTGAGCTCAGCTTGACAATCTCTCATCGCCTTCTGCACATGCAAATTTAGTCGGTCAGTTCCAGCGACCAACTGCTGGCAGCTGTACCTTCCTTCCCCCTGCCATCCCTCTCTCGCTCTGTGTCAGCTGGTGTGACGTCTTTGGACAGCGCTGAAAAGTATGCTACGTCGCGCGCACATGGCACATAATTGAGTGACAACGCGGTCGGGGCATTTGCCATGTCCACACGCTGCTGCAAAAGGGGCGCGCGGTCCGGCCTAGCCTAGCCTGGCCTGGCCTGTTCTGGCTCAGCCCAGCTCAGCTCAGCTCTGCGCCACACAGCCGGTGCAGCGCATTTGAATTTGTAATGAGATTATACTCATACACACATTTACACACACACACACACACACGCACAACCGACTCGTTGGCACTTGCAAACTGTGGCACGTCATGCCAAATGAAATGAAATGTGTCGCTGTGTGTGAATGGCAAAGGCAGCCAGGGGTAAGTGGAGTGGACGGAGGCGGGGAGAGGGAGGGGGAAGGGGCAACGTGTAAGTGTGCCAAATGCAGCGCCCAACGAATTTCAAACTGTTAATTGTGACCATAATTAAGGTGACCTCCAACAAGCAGGCAGGCAGGCAGGCGCAGGCAAACGTGACAAGCTCATTTGTTTTAGAACGCTGTACAATGCTTTAACTGGTTGAGAATTATAGGGGAATTGCAAGCGATGTTTAGCTTGTTTCACTCACGCTCAGCACATTATGTGTCAGCTCAATAGCTCAGATAGTTTAGCAGTTATGGTAAAAAACCAATGGAAAAACATTTCCAGTGAAACGGTTTGATGCATGAAAAATTATTAAAAAGTTGTAAATTTACTTCTTTATGAACATTTACTCATTTCCTTAGCTGTTTCGGCGTTTATATTGCCGAACCACCATCAAACCAATAATTTGAACCGGTTCAGCATGTTGAGAAGGCGTTCTGATAGCTTTTTGGCTAGATAAAATGCGTTCTAAACGAATTTCACAGCAGACTTTATTTTTTTTCTGGGAAACCATTGATTATCTGAACCGGTTCAATATTCAATGTAAATGCGCTAATATAGCTTTTCAACAAGATAAATTACATTGCCAACGAATTCCAGATCAGGTTTAATTAATTTTCTAGCAAACCACTGTAGAACTTATTATACGAAGCGGTTCAGCATGTTAAATAACAGTTCTAATAGACTTTAAACTAAATAAAACGAATTTTGGATGAGTTCGATTGTTTTTCTAGTGAACCACTATCAAACGCATTATCTGAGCCAGTTCTATATTTTGTAAATGCAATCAAATAAGTTTTCCACAAAAATAAATTTCTGAGTATATTACACTACTAATTAGACGTTTGTTTTGCCAGACCACTATCAAACCAATAACCTGAACCCGTTCAGCATCTTGCAAAAAATTTGGAATAGGTGTTCTTCTTAAACGTTATTTTTCTGGCGAACCATTTTGGAATCTAATTTCCGAACCGGTTCCATATAATTTTTCGACTAGAAAGCAGACTTTTTAAAATATTGCACGACTGGTTCAACCTTCATGCTGTCAAAACACAACATTTAACCGATTCACGTTAATGTTGGGAAATGCCTTGAAGACTACCTGTCTTCTTTCTCTCTCTATTGTATGACTGAACCGATTCGATAAATTAAAGTTCGTGACTCAAGCTCGTTGACATTAAGCTAATATTCTTCTTACTTTTTAAGCTAGTATTTTTTCGGTATTGTTTGTGTATTATTCTAGTATTTCTCTGGACATTCTTTGGCATATCTCTGGTATTTTTTATATCCAATTTTCAATTGCTTTGCCCGCTTAAACTCTTCTTCGCTTTCGGTCAGCAGAGCTGCCGTCCAAGCTGCCAAAGGAGCAGTCAGTCACTGCGTCGCACATATACACACACACACTACAAACAGATACAGATACACACACACGTCTGTCTATTTAAATACGTTAGCGTGTGTGGGTGTGTGTGTGTAGGCTTTGGTTTGCTCACACTCAAAAGGAGCACGAGGTGCACGGACACAGGCCAGTCGGGTTTTAATCAACTTGGCTCGACCGCAAGCGTGTCGCACACCCGCACACACACACACACACACACACTGACATATCGAATTACATATGCAGGTGTGCTGCCGTGTATTGGTGTCTGTTTGCATCGCTTTGAGGCCCCGCAGCAGCAGCAGCAACAGACACGGCCCAAAAACGCAATCCTTTCACAAATCTGTGCAAATATTTATTGTGCACAGTGGGTGCGCTTGCACAGTGGGTGTACCGAAATGAGAAATGAAAAAGCGCAGCAGTTGTGGCACCACTGCTAGGCTCTACTGTACTCGCCCCGACCTGCCCTTGCCCTCGCGCCCCTCTCGGCTTACGCTTATTCTGTCCTCGTATGCCATAAAAGAATATTTGATGATGCCATGTACCTTCTCTCTCTCTCTCTCCCTCTCTTTCATAGCCTGCGGAGCCATTAACACGCACACAGTGACAGCCCGTATGTGTTCGTGTGTGTTTGTATATGTGTGTATGCACAAATTGCATTAACACATTCGAAATGATGATTATCCTGCTGAGCTTCTGCTCCAGAGCTGAGGCAAGCTGCGGCTGCTGCTGCCGTTGCTGTTGCAAGTTTGACGAACTTTGTTGCATGATAAATAATGCAATTTGTAATTAAGTCAGTCAGCCAGTCAGCTAGTCAGTGGGCGTTCTGGGCCAGGCTGCCACAGGGCGCGTGGGCGTGGCTGTGCGTAATTAGAAACCATTTGACAAGCAGCAAAAAACAGCGAAACGCGTAAAAAAACAGATACTTAGGGAAGTGTGTGTGTGTGGGTGTGTGTGTAGAGCTGTGGGGCGTAATTGAAAAACGAACTAAACACCTTACGGAAGGAGTGGGAGGAAGGGGGGGTGTTGGGCTAGCGAGTTGGCGAATTAAATATGCAGCATGTTAATTAAAGCAAATTAGGTTAACCACAAGGGGCGAGCGAGGGTGAAGAAGGAGATAGAAAGAGAGAGATTGAAGGTGAAAGAGGGAGAGAGAGGAAGGCAGCAAGGGAGAGATTAAAAGGAAAAAAGTGCGAGGGAGACGAGTCATCAACAATACAAATTATACGCTAGGGTATGGGCAGGCAAACGCACACAGGCACGCACAGCGGGCAAGGCAGAAACTGTGCTAAAAGTATAGCATACTTTTTTGGGCCAGCTGACAGCGATGCACTATGGGGAGTTTGATCGGTTTCTATGCCCGCTAACTATAAGGTGACTAAAAGAAAATGTATGTAACAGGCAGTAGGAGGCGTGGCAGGCCCTACAATGTATTATCATCAATAGCCAAGTCGATATAGCTATTTGACTGTCATATTCTATCTTTTCGTCTGTATGAACACGTATAGCTCACAGACTATCAATGATAAGGTAACCAAAACTATATGAAAATATATCTCAACTTTGTGAGCAGATCAAGCTTACTTAAGAATCAAACCACGCCCCTTTTAAGCATCCGTAAATTGTAAAAAACCAAATTCAATGCGAAATTTCACAGCATAAATGTTAATTATGGGTAAAAATAATGACTATAAACCCCCAAAGGCTTTCTGAAAATTTAGTTGCGTTCGGATAGTTAACATAAAAGTTATTGGAGAAATAGTTTTAAGAGCTACAGATTTTTAAACTACACCCTAAAGTATGCAACACAATTTTTTTTTTAAATTAATATTTTTTACTAGCAAACGCAACGTGCTTGACTCAAAATTGTGCCGTAGTTTCTGAGAAATAAATTTCTTCCAAGAATTTTGGAAGAAAGCTTGGTTCAATATTTATTAATTAATGTCACCAAAACAGTTAAAACTCCCCATAGTACGCTGCCTGTGCGTGTGTCATATTCTGCAGCTTTGAGCTCACCTTACCCTCACGCTCACTGTCATCTCTCTACACTCCCTTCCTTCATTGCATCCCCTCAATCCAACACGAACTTCAACTATTATGCAATTGTAAACGCATTTGCGAGTATTAATTTTTACCCCATTGTCAGGCAGCAACAGCAGCTGCAGCAGCACTTGGCACTGGCCATGCCACGCCCCTCGCCCTCTTTCTGTTTCCCTTTTGGAGCAGCTGTTTCATTCATCGAAAAACAATGAATGTAAAAAGCAAAAAGCAAAAGCAAAAAAAAAGCAATCGCAGCAAGTCATTTAAAAAAACGCACAGTGCGCAATCATTGCGAGAGTGTGTGTAATAGTGTGTGTAACAGTGTGCGTGTGTGTCTGTGTGCAAGTGTGTGCCGGACAGTGCACTTTGCAGAAGAGCAGAAAAGAGGGAGAAAAAGGAATAAACGGAGCAGCAGCTGCTCCTGCTACGCACAGCAAGAAAATTGCAAGGAACATTTCAAAGGAGAGAAAAACAACAACAACAAAAGGAATTACAGCATGTATACGACGTGCATGTGTGTGTGGTAGTGTGTGTCTGTGCATGTGTGTACGTGTGAGGCACCAACCAAATGCTGTTTATAAAGGGCTTTACAGCAGGAGTATCTAACTCAGATGGAAATCTCTCCCCTCTAACTTGCTCATTTTCTCCCTTTTTGCTCTGCGTGAAAACTTTCAAATCAACTTGAATTTTTCGCTAAGCAAAGTGGGCGCTGGGGGTGGGGCGGATTGTGAATATAGTACACATTAGAGCTGTGAAAAGAATTAGATAAGAAATATGTGAGTAATTAAATAGATCTCATATAAATAAATTGATAGTATAGGGATGACAATCTGTTGATTTTTGCAAGTTGTAGGGGAAAAGAAAAAAGGAACTGGGAAAAAAGATTAGTGTTGCTTTCCTTATTGAGGAATTTTTAAGAGAACTTCATCAGAGTTGCAGAAATCTTCTTTCTTTTTTCTTTCCCGAGGTTAATACTTTAAAGGTTCGCAGATCATCATATAGTAAAGCAAAAAGAACAGCTACCTTCAGCATTGAGAGGGTTCTATATGATAGCAGGTTCTTATCTCCTTGATATGCACTGTGATTTCATATTATATCTCCCTTCGATTGACACTGATAAAAAAAGTTATTTCTAAAATCAGTTCTGGACTTCAAAAAAGTCCTTTATTCCCTCCAATTATTCCTATGTCAGCTATACGTTAATGTGGTCCGATCTTGATAAAATTTTCTATGCCTGTTATAATTAATTTGGAGAATAATTAACTGTTTTTGTTTTATTGAGCCAGTCTTCTTTATATTTAAGCAGAAGGTATATTTATAAAATGTCTGATATAGTAAATTTAATTGCAACATTTTCACAAATAGCTTAAATGAGGCGATAGTTTGTATGGCAGCTATGCGATATATCGCTGCGATCCGGCTCGTTGCGACTTACATGTATACAACGAGCAGCAATAAGAAACACGGTACTTCATCTCATCAAGATAGATTAAATTCTTAGAGACCCGTTTGCAACAGACGGACGAAGGAACGACGACAGTCATGGTTAGTTAGACTTCCCTGTTGATGCTGATGCAGAATATATATATGTTATAGGAACAAAGATGCCTCCCAGCTGCGTTACATAATCTTGTTCAAAACTTATATACCCTCTGCAAGCACATAAAGTGTAGTATGTTTATTTAAAGAGCATTCCAAAAATATAAAGATTTTAAATCCGCCACAGCTGCTGCAGCTTATGTTGCAGGTGCTTATCCAATCCCCCCCTTCCCGCTGTCGCAGCAGGTCATTGTGGCTGCCTGTGGAGCAGCCAGATGCGGATACAGATTCAGCTTCAGATACAGATACAGATTCAGATTCGGATTCGAGTTTGGGCACAAAAAGCATTTTCATTTCATTTCATTTCGATGCATGCGGTGTGAATTAAAGGGAAAAGCAAGAAGGGTGCTGCAGAGGGGAAGGGGTGGGGGCAAAGAAATATGCAAGCGGTAGAAATTTGTGTCAGGTGACACAGCCTGGGCTAGGCGACGAGTGTTGGGCGATACAAATGGGTGTGAGCGTGGGCGTGGGCGTGGTCGCTTTGATGGTTGCTACGTTTTATGTGCCATTTTCGGTTGAGCATCGCATGTTAAGTCAAATATTTAACGCCAGTAAAGAGAGAGGAGGGGAGGGGGGGAAGGGTTGAGTGTTAGTGTGTGCAACAGAGACAGCACTACATACACACATACACCCATACACCCACACATGCAGCTGGCACACACGTGTTACGGATACGGAAACGGAAACGGAAACGTCACTTTGCGGTCAACAGCAGCAGCAGCAGCCCGACACAGTTGACCAAATGTCGCCCTTACCTCAACTGCCCCCTCTCCCCGTTCTTCCCCTCTTGCTAGCTCACCCTCTCCTGCCTTCTCTCTCTCTCTGCCTGCCTTTGCTTGGTGTGTTGTGCGGCACGTTTCATTCAATTCATTTGCCATTTCCCGTTTCAATTCGCTTCGGCCGCCAATTACACAACACGAAACGAGTAGCGTGGGCGCACAGAGGGGGGCGGGGTAAGGGGGGTTGACCCACTCATGGCCAGGCTTGCGACTATTTAAAGCAGGCACAAAACAATCTGCCAAATCTAGCCAAAAACGAGCGAGCAATCGACTAGAGACCATAGAGAAGCGCTTAGTGAGGTTGAAGGGGTTGGAGGGGGAAGAGGGAGAGGGACTGTATACCGCACAGGATCATTAGCATATTGACATGTGGCCGAAATTTGGTCACGTTTCATTTCATTTCGATTCATTTTGACATTTCACTCGCAACCCCTTCCCTGTCTAACCCCTTTACCCCCTTCTAACTCCACGACCGCATTAAGGCAGCTGCGAATCAATTTCCTTTTATTATGTCTGACTGTGTGTGTGTGGGTTAGTGTGTGTGTTTCAGTCTCTTTGTCAGTTGATAAAGTCAGCACACACACACCCACACACAACACACTCACATTTAAACACATACACGCACACACTGACAAAACTTAAAGTTACCAAAGAATGGGTGACTGCTTACGAAACTAATTGTCTGCACAACTTGTTGGTGTGCAGGGGCATGGATATTTGCCACACACGCAGTTGCACTGTTGCCAATCCCCCTTCCCCCTCCATGCCGCACTTCTATCTGCACTACCTAACCCCTCCCACCCACTGTCTGGTTCACAAGTCTTTGCCACACACATGACGAATGAGCGCGCAGTCAACTGGCAGACAGACAACAGGCTGATTGTCTGCACAATGCACTGCGCAAAATACTGTGGTGCATAAGTGATTTTAAATTTATTATAATAGGAAATCTTAAACTCCGAAATAAGGCAAAAATATAACCTCTAATCGCTACAAATTTACTTTAAGTTGCCAGCATTTTATAACAGGCAGCTTGAGAGAGAGACTTTAAAACCTATCTATATACTAAAGATATACAATATATGTAAATACAAATCGAAAATAAAGAATACTTGTATATATGATTCATTTCTTAACGACTCACTCAGAGGTTTGTTGTATCTAACATCTGTGCATTTCATTCCGTCTTAATTGTGCTTCACGCGAGCATCTTCTTCTCATTAACTTAAACTAAAAACTCATTAAATTGCACTGTCGATTTATAAAACTTAAGAACTATCGAGAGGTTCTAACGTTAGTGCATCGATGAGGTTACTCTGATATATTAAAACTATTCCATTCCTACATACAAATATATTCTTGTTCAATATTAGCAACTGCGCCGATTACCTTCCTTTTTATATATCTCCGATTTGTACTCATTGTGTCATTCATAAATATAATTTATAGGCAATTTTCCATTGAGTTTGCTTTGTGTTTAAATAAATTATGCTTAAGATACTGTATATATATTCTTGTTTCTTTTCGTTTTTCGTATATTCACTATTTGATTAACAAATGTAGTTTATAGGCAAGTTTCCTTCGTGTTTGTCTTATGTCTATATTAATAACGCATATACTGTCTATATATTCCTGTTCAATATCAGCAACAGCAACAATTTGCTACTAAGCATGAATTTCTTTCTCTTTTTCTTTGTACAAAATAAACTTGATTTTATCTTGTGTCTAAACAGATTATATATATATATATATACAAATATATACTTATATATTCTTATTCAATAACAGCAGCTACACCGATTTCTATCATTCAAATAAATTCCTTTCTTTGCTAAGTGCAACTTATTTGCAATTTTTCTTCGCATGTTATTTATCTTATGTTTATAAAACACATATGCTGTCTATATATTCTTGTTCAATATCAGCAACTGCGCTGATTTACTTTGATGCTTTGTTCTATGCTCACATCTCTTCCCAGCATAAGTTGCCTTAATAAACTTAATCAAATTTCGATAAGTACAAAACAATTCCATAAAAATAGCATTGATATTTTTACTTTTATAACTATGTATTTAAATTTATATATAAATGTATATGTATTCTACAGCATATTTAAAGATTGTTTCGACTCTTTTCTCTCGATTTGCTTGCAAGTGGCTTCGCCTTCTGCCTTCCACGTTCGCAACTATCCAAGTTTAATCGCGGGCAATATCTATCGATATTGCGTAAATCTTTTCCACTTCTTGCTGTGCAGAACGGGGACAGGGGGAGGGAGGGGTGGAAAAGATAACGGAAAAAAATGAAGTAGGCAGTTGCTGCCGAGCTGCCGCACTGCCAAGCTGCTGAGCTGCTCGACAAAGTCTCCAAGTCAATAGCAAGCAAAGAAAAAATGTGTTTTTCGTTTGTTTGTTTTTTCGTTGCCATTGAGCACAGGGTGGACAGGGGAAAAGAGGAAGGCAGGTTGAGGACCAAAAGAAGTAGAGGGAAAGAAGAAGAAGGCGGCTGCTAGTGGCGCCACTGACAGTCGTTGCATGCAAGTCAAACACAAGCAACTCTCACTCAACGGATTTGCAGGCAGGCGAGAGAACGAGAGAGAGAGAGGAAGAGAGAGCTCTGTGTGTGTGTGTGTTTGGCTCAGCCTGACTAAAGTACACAACTCCAGTTCGTGCCTTTGACAGGCTTTGACCTGCCGCCCCCGCCCCGTTCCTCTTCCACGCTGCTGCTGGCAATCGGCTGAAGACGTCGTCGATAAGCTGGCGCGCACGTTGCGCTGGACGCGCTTGCTGCTTGGACTGGCACGAAATAATATTTGCATAACGGTACAAAACGCGCATAGCGGTATAAACACTGAGTGAAGGAGAAAGCAGGGGAGAGATGGTGCGAGAGAGAGGTGGCAGGAGAGTGGCCAAAGATGACAAATGACATTAAGAAAGCTTAGCTGAGGCAGCGATGCCTTTCCAACAGCAGCTGACAAAGAGGGAGGGCAAAGGAGAAAGAGAGGGGCAACGCAGATAGAGAGAGAGAGACAGAGAGAGTGGCAGGGGAGAGAGAAAAATTATGCAGGGCAACCCAAGTCGCGCACAGACAGCAATTATTTTCTGCAGCTGCACAGAGAAAAGCGGGCGAGCTCTTTGATCCTCTTTGGCCATCTATTTGCCCAAACGACAATGACGACCCACGTACACACACACAAACACACGCACACACACAAATACACAGCCACCTGGCTGCCTCGCTGTCTATGTGTTTGTGTATGTGTGTGTTTGTGCCACGTTGTTTGTTTTATGGGCGCGCCCGCCACTTGGCCCAAGTGCAACTCTGCAGCCAACTTTTTGCCGTAGCGCAGTCAACGCGCTGCTTGAAACTTCTCAATGGCACTCGGAGTCGACGGAGCAAGCGAGCATCCTCTCCTCTTTAGCCCCTTCTCCTCTGTACCCTCCCTTCACCCCTTGCCCTTGCAGCGTGTGCATCTCCTGCTCAATCGTGAACGAGCTGCAATACTCTATTTCTACTGCTCAGCACGTCGATGGCTGCCAAATTAGAGCCCAAATGGGGGAGAGACCCCACACCCCCCCCCCCCCACTCCACTCAAAAAGGACTTCATCGATTTGGCTTACGAGCTGCCAACAAAGACAAACGGTGCTGCCAACTCGCCTTTAAGCAGGCAGACGCCTTTCCTGTTCCTCATCCCCTCTTCCCATCCACCTATGCTTGAAGTCACTTTAAAGTTGAAGCTACGAAGTTAGAGAAATGCAACTGAAGTCTGGCAATATCTTATGGTTTATAGATGTAGATATGTTATATATAGCACAGATAATACGAGTATATGTACATATATTCTATATATCTTTTACTATTATATATCCCCTATACTACACACAGTTATTTTTATAATGAAACTTATCTCAAAACTCAAAGCATCTCTTCAGCAACTTTGCGATATGTTTGCTTTAACAAGCATCATGAGTATCTGACAGTTACAGATACAAATACTTATGTCAGCGTGTGTGTATTTCAGTGTTATGGTTGCTTATCTCTCAGCTTAGTGTTTGTTTGCAGTTTCAAGATACTCTTATATCTCAAAGATACTTATTTATTTACTAACTCTAAGATATTTATGTATCTTGTTACATACATTTACGCAATTTAAAGATTCTTATTGCTTTATTAAAAAAAGCTTTGCTTGCTAACACTTTCAAGTATGATTTGTATCTTACAGATACCTTTTACAAATACAGATACTTTTGTATCTTACAGATACGTTTGTATCTTAGGGATACTATTATATCTCAAAAGTAATTTTGAAACTTATAGATACTTTTGTATTTTAAAGATTAGTTTGTATCTTAATGATACTATTGAATCTAACAAATAATTTTAAATCTTAAAGATACTTTTGTATCTTACAGATACGTTTGTTATCTAATAGATACTTTAATATCTTACAGATACGTTTGTATCTTAAGGGTATTTTTGTATCTTACAAATGATTTTAAATCTAATAGATACTTTTGTATCTTACCCTGAATTTTGTATCTTACAGATACGTTTGAATCTTACAGATACTATTGTATCATACACTGATGTTTGTATCTTACATTGACTTTCCTATCCTACAGTTACTTTTGTATCACACAAATACTTTTGCATCTTACAAATACTTTTATACCTTACAGATACTTTTGTTTCTTTTTTAATAAAACGAAAAGCTAAGCTGTTTACTGGTCTTAGCTATCTAATACCTTAAGTACATTTGAGTATCTCAAAGATACTTATTTATTTAGTAACTCTAAGAAATCTTGTTCTTTCAACTAACTCAAATTTCTTTTTATTTTTTTTTTCTCTGCATCTGACAGATACTTTTGCGGCGCAGGCATTTGTAGCTGAAATTTAAATTTGAAGACATTTGGCTCAACCACAATTGCCAAATATCAAAGAGATATTTCAACAACTTTTGCCTTTGGCTGTTGTTCTGTATCTTACAGATACTTTTGCATTTAGCATAAATTTATCATCGCAAAGGTGCACAGAGATGTCTGCGTGCGTGTGTGTGTGTGTGTGTGTGTGTGTGTGTGCTGTGTGAATGCCTTTTGCAGAGCTTACCACAAGCTGAAGATACATTGGCATCCTGTAGATACATTTGCATGTGGCTGCCGTTGCTGCTACTAATGCTGTAGTTAGAATGCACATTCCTCTTCATGCAACAGTCGATTACCTTGACATGCAGATACTTTTGTATCCAGCAGATACACAATTTTTATATGTTCCTCTACTCTTTACTTTACTCGCCTCGAATGTACCTCAATGTCATAATTTTACTCTCGCCTCAGCTGCAACTTTTGCTCGACAGAAGCCGAAGGCTCGCAAATTAATTTCTAAGCAAGCCCAATGTACTGTGAGACCTCTCTGTCAACGAGTAAGGGAGACCTTCCCCTCTCCCTCTCCTCTCCTCCCCTCTCCCTTGCTTTCTTCCCCCTGCCTGCCGTTTCAGTTACAATTGCCGAAGCTGCTGCTGCTGCTGCTGTTGGTAACAACTGTCACTGACCATTTTGGACATTCGTTATCAATTGTCAACAACTGTTCTTGTTGTTGCTGCAGCTGCTGATGCCATCATTGTCCAAAATGCGAGACGTGTGAATGCCATGAAAGATGCCGCTTGCAGTTTTCGCAGTTGGCATCTTTGGCACGTTTGGCTCGACTACTTGTCGTGGTATCGCTGCGCTGCTCTACTCCTTCTTCCTCTCTCTCTTCCTGCCCCTCTCTCCCTCTCCTTCTTGAGTGCAATTTTCCAATTTCCAGTTAACCTTAAAAGCAAAACGCAGGCATATAACGAGCCTGGCAAAGAAACCAACACACAGAAGGAGAAAAAGGCGCTGGCTTTAGAGCAGAGAGAGGGCGAGAGGCAGCGAGAGAGGGACAGACAGATAGAAAAAGAGCAAGAGAGAGAGAGGGAGAGAGACAGAAGGCGACGTCTAGAAATATGGCAACAAAATATCAAAAAACCCGAAAAAACTACAAAACACACGCCAAATTGAAGCACTGACATATTTTCCAATTTGGTGGTAGCATCTTTCTCTGTGGCAAGCAGCAACACGGGGGGGGGGAAAGAAGGGAAGTGGGGTGAAGGCAGGTTGTTACAGGTGAGGCGACAAGGCAAAGTGCAGCCTCATACTGCTTGTATGTATGTGTGTGTGTTGGTGTGTGTGTGCTGCCTACGCCCGACGCTAGACTGCGTCTACAATTGCCAAAACGTGCCACGCTGCCACGGCGCGCAGCAAAAATTGAAGCTGTCATTTTTCATTGGCCTTTTTTGCAACCCCACACTGAACCCCCTTCAACTCTGCCCGCGCTCCACCCAGCAGCATACCCAGTAGTCACTGGCAAGGGGTGTACATAATGCGTAGTTATAAATTTTTTGAATTTTCTTAAAAAAAAAAACTCTCAAGAAAATCAGAAAATAAGATTCAATTTCTAAAATCTGTTTTAACTTATAAAGCTGCCCCTATAGGCGGCAAAGAGCTGGCCCTACATTAAAATAAATCCCAAAAAAAAAAAAAAAATTAAAAAAATTAATATAATAAATAAAACTGACAATTACAGGGTATATACAAGTAGCGCACTCAGTCAATTTTCCAAATGTTCCCTATTGCATTTCGTTTTTTTTTTTTTTTTTTTGGCATTGCGTGCAACTGTCGTTGTTGTTGTACATAGCTGCTGGCATTAGCCCTGGCCAAGGCAGTCGGAAGGCAGTTGCAACAGTTGCCGAGGCACAGGCACAGGCAGTGGCAGTGGCAGCGACAGAGCCACAGGCAGCGTGCCCAGTCGCAGTTCCAGTTGCAGTTGCGAGTTTCGCAACCAGACCAAGTCGCATTCATCATCATTTGGGGCCATAACAAAGAGGTTGCAGGTCGCCAAAAAACGAGAAGGCAGCAGAAGCAGAAAGAGAGAGAGAGAGAGAGGAGAGGGAGAAGAGGAGGTAAAGGGAGTCGTGGAGTGAGGGGAAGGGAGGATGACAGAGGCTTGGGAGCAGCGCAACGACAGCTGCTTCAAATGTAAAGCAAGAAGTGAAAAAGGTTGAGGGGAGGAAGGAGTAAGAGGGAAGGAGAAAGAAGGAAACTGACGTCGGGCCACAGTAAATGCAACTGACATTTTATTAACGATGCTTTACCCCTTCCCCCCCTCCCCCTTGTCACTGCACTCGTGCCAGCTTTCTTGGTTCTGCACTTTATATTCATTTGTAGGCCTAATTCATTCTCTTTCTCTTGTTGCCTCTTCTCTTCTTGCCTCCTCTTGCCACATTGATTTCTGCGGTTTGCAATAAATTCACACTGTGTGTGTGCGTGTCTGCTGTCGTGTGTGTGTGTTTGTTTGTGTTGGGTCTGCGTGTGTTCTTTGTGTTCTTTACACGCTGCATTAATTCTTCCTTTCACTCTCAGGCGCAGCTGCTCCACTGCAGCAATTCGTCTTGACAGGCGGCAACAGCAACAAATGAACTGCAATTGCAACACAGTTGACACATGTCGCAAAGTGTTGCTTACTCTCTCACTCTCTCTCTCTCACACTTCTCCATCTTCTCTCTCTCCTTCTCTTTCGCTCTTAGCGATGTCACTTTCAGTTGCCCCACAAAGTGCAAAGCAATCAAAAGCTTTCAAGTCTCTCTTGCATTACAAATCGATTTCTCGTGCCTCGTGTCACGCACTGCACTTGTGGTAATCCAATGGGTGTCACTCTACAAGTGCTAAAAGTATGGTCTCACTTTCTTGCGCATCTTGCAACTCGTGACAAGCTCCATACTCCGCTCTTACACCAACAACACCTCAGCTATTCCTTTATATGTATTCGTTCCCAGCTCTATGTTTTATATCTGTCTCGTGTCACGCTGCTGTGTCATCTCTAAATAAACTTACTTACCTTTATAAGTTTACTACTTTCCTCATCGTCCAGCCTTATCTTTTTTATTGTATCATATCATATTCATCACACAGTAAGGATTTTTGGCATTAGAGGTAGCACACATCATCGTGTCACGCTGCTGTCTCATCTCTATTTAACCTCACTTGGTTTTTCCTATCAGCCTTCTTCATTCTTTGGTCTTTTTCTTCTCTTTTATAATAAAAGTTTCTTACACTTTGACTCGCTCATTGTTTTCTCATTCGTGACACGTGCTGGTGCCATCTCTAAGCTACACGACTGCTTATCTACTTTGAATTCCCCAGCATGCTACAGCGCAGTGTGCTCTCCCTGGCATACTTCACTCAACTCACATCATTATCCCCTCTCTTAATTAATAAGACACGCTTTTCATACCTATCGTGACACGACTCAGTGCCATCTCTAGCATTCAAACTTCATTTTCACTCTGCCCTCCTTCTCTTTTTATTAATTATGCAATCAAACTACTCAAAACTATTTGTCACTCTGTCGTGACACGCGACTCTGCCATCTCTAGGCAACGCTTGCAAACTTGCACTGGCACATTCAGTTTCAAATGCTGCTCCCCAGCGTGCTCAGTTCAGAGTTTCTATGCCTCGTATAAATACAAAACTTTTGCCCACTGGGAGGCAGTTAACCAACTTCCCCCTCCTACCCCTCTATCCTTACCCTCAACGACACCTCTGTCCTATCTGTCCACTGCTTTACCACAGCCGCATAGTCAGAGGCAGACCGAGTCAGAGAAGGCAGAAGGTTCCTGCTACCGCCTGGTGTCGTGTCCTGGCGGGATGTGCGTTGATGAAGTAAATTCATGAGTCGCCACAACGCAATGTGGAACCCAAAATTGAGTGTGTCACCCGGGCAGAGAAGAAAGAAGGGCCAAGAAGGGTGTCAGGAGTAGGGTAGCGAGCTGATAGAGGGTGCCTGCCTGCCTTCTGCATGACAATGCAGAGAACTGATGTTAACTACACAGCAATTTATTAACATGCTCGCCTCGCATAGACAAGCAGAAGGGAGAGAAAGGGAAAGAGAAAGAGAGAGAGGGAGAGAGGGAGGGAGAAAGAGAGAGGGAGAGAGAGGGGGCAGCATGAGTAAGCAAGGCAGCTGGACAAGAACTAGAGCGACACAGCAGCAGCAGCTGGCAACCAAAACTGACCATCATTAAAAATAGCATGCAACAATAATTTCCAAGCAGGGTGTAACCCCGCCCACTAAACGCGCTCCCACTACCCCACACGTACACACCCTGCCCACTACGGCACTTGGGGGCTCTCTCAAGGCCGCAGGCATTACGGTAATTGCAAAGATTTGCGCTGCAAAATGAAGAAAAAACATGCAAAACGCCCGCTGGCAGGCCGCGGCTCAATGGCAAAATGTTTGTTTAATCAATTCTAGATGCATGCACAAACACACACACACACACACAGAGCACACACACACACCACACATACACATTCGGTACACACACACACACACACCAACGCAAACAGACAGAGCCAGTCTGGTTGAATGCCTGCGGGCAATTTGCATTTGGATTGGGAATGCGATTCGGTTGTGGGGGCTTGAGCAGAGAAGAGTGTGCAGAGGGAGAAGCTTGTGAAGAGAGCAGAGAGAGTGAAGAGATGAGGAGGGAGAAGAGAGTGAGGAGGAGGGAGAGTGAAGAGGGGGGAGAGTGGAGAGCGCTCTTGCCACTGCACTGCTACGTTGCATTGCAAAATGGCAAGCAAATTGGATTTGGGCGAAAAAACGAGGAAACACAGCCAAAAGAAATACGCAGGCGACTGCATATATATAAATACATATACGATATATGGAACATAACATATAAAATAAAATTGCCAACGAGCAAATTTATAACATGTGTGCGTGTGTTGTGCATGTGTGTATGTGTGTGTGTGTGTGTGTGTGTGTGTGGTGTTATAGGCGCATGCATATTTAATTTATTTTTCAATCAGGAAACTATCCAATAATTTACGCACTAATTCACGCTGCGAGCGCAAGGAATTTTTTTTTAATTTTAGCTTGTAATTCTCAAGCTGTTTAAGTGCACGTTTTTGAAGTTCACAAGTAAAGCACTAGACTGTTGATATATATGTTTGTTACTTTGTTACAGTAAGACTTTTGATCAGCTGCAATTATCAACGATCAATCTAATTTAAAATGCTAATTTAACTATCAATTATTAAGGTATCTTAGCTGCAATTCAAACAAAACTGAAGTCCCTGAACCTACTACAGCTATTAGAAACTGTTTTCTTTGCTTTGCAATTTGCTTTAATTTCAAAAAATTTCCATTCACTTGTTTCATTTTTCTCGTCACCAAACAACTCAATGAAGCACCGAATATGCTGTTGATTTTCAGCTGCCCAATCATCAATCAACTATCAATCATCCATCAATGCAGCAGAAGCAAAAACGAACAAGAAGAATAAAGGCAAAAGAAAAACTTTGGTTTTAGTTTTCTGCATGTTTGAAAAGTTTATTATACCCATTGAAAATGTTCAAAAAAAAGGTATACTAAGTTAGTGTGAAACAAAAAAGAAGAAGAGGTCTGTAAGGTTTTTATTCTTGCTCAGGATAAGCCTAATCAACTAAGCCGTATCTGTCTGTCCGTCTGCTTGTCCGCTTGTCCGTACGTTCGTTTGAACATTAAGATCTCAGCTATTATAAGAGCTAGAGACATCAAATTCGGCATTAAAGTTCCTCCATACCAGCAGTTGATAAAGTTTATTTGAGATTTTAAATGCCATACCCGCTTCCCCTGCTAAGAGTAGGGTATCTCACTGTCTGGGAAGCCCAACTGTAGCCTTCGTCTGGTTGTTTTTTTGTTTGCATAGTGCTGCACACAAGTTGCACGCGTTGCTTAATAGAGATGGGCACATAATCCACACAGCACAACAAGTGGTAGAGCAGCGAGGGGGGAAGGCCAGCGGGTGGGCGAGAGGGTGTAGGACATCAATATCAATGAGCCACATCAAGCCGCCACCGCTGTCGGCCATTATGGTTGGCATTCGCTTTGAATCTAAACATTGCATAACCTTCGACACGAGCTAACGATGCATCTCCATGTGCACCAGTTGCCATCGAGCCGACCTGCTTTCTGTCTCACACACCCGCTGCCCCCCTCTCTCTCTCCATCTCACTCTCTGTCCCTGCTCTTATTCTCGGTCTGTCTCTTTCTCTGAGTCGGCTCATCTGTCTCATTCGCAACTCTAAGCCATTCCATCACGCACAAACAATTCCCAGCATATGCGCTTGCTTTATGGCAATCACCACACACACACACACACACACACACTGGCACACACACCCCACACAGTGCTTGCTGCATAAGTTAAATTATGCGACAACAACAACAAGAGTAACAACAAATTGCAATTTCAGCGCTCGATAAGCAACATGACGCACGGCAACATCACAGGCACCCGCGCGATTCGTAGGTGTCAATGCCATCAAAAGCCCAACCGAACACCTGCTCCACACTGCTCTACCCTGCTCTCACCTGTACTGCCTATCAGGCAGAGTACCTCAGCACCTCCTTTTCCTCACTCTCCCCCTCTTAGCCACCTATCTAGCAGTTGCCCTGCAGCGTGGCACGCACGCGAACTGAATGCATATGCAGTTGCAGCAGCGGCTTCTGCTCCGCTTCCCTGCACCCGCTCTCACTCCTGACCCTGTCCGTACCGTAGCTACCCCTGCACCTGTTTGTACACCAACTGCAGCTGTCGTAACCTGCGGTGCTCTGGCATATAAATGTGGCCAGCCCAGTGGGACAGCCTGGCGAAGAAGAGCAAGCTTGAATGCCTACAAAAAGGTTAAGGGAATCTACTGTTCGTTTAAAACATTTGTGCCTATGGAAACTTTAAAAATGTATAGTTGATATACATATACTATAATATACTACATATATAGTAGGTTACATATTATATATAACATATGGTAATGCGATCATTAGAAATGTAAGTAGCAAATGAAAGTTGATTGTTTGAGAATATATATATATATATAACTAATTTATATCTTCATATTCATGTTCATAGTCTTATTATGATCAAGCTTCGACAGTATATAATAAACATAGAAAAAAGCAAATGTCACAAATTTAACTGGGGTACATTAAAAAATAATATAGAAAGAAAGATCATTTCTTTGGCTGCTTTAAGCGATTCTCCTCTTATTCAGTTCAAGAATGAATTAAGATACATGTATTCATTATAAGCAGAAATATATATAATATATTTATACGAGTAACATAAGCTATATCAAGCTATATATATCAGAAAACCCTTTCCTTTTAATCATTTAAAACTAATTACTGCAGGCCCTCAACAAAAAGTAAACTTCTTTGAAATTTATTTCTCAATTTTACTTGTTGTTGCAGCTGGGCTACGCCACTGTAGGCCGTCGTCCTTCTCCTGCATACAATAGAGTTCTCTGTGTAATCCTCCCCATCCACCCTCCATTCCCTTCTGCACCGCGGGCCCTTTCTCGCTTGCGCTAAGCCCCCCGTGGGGCGCTGCTGTTGAATAAATGTCAGCTTCCGCGAATTTTGCAATTTGAAAGCCACACAAATCACAAGAGCAAATGCAGCAGCAACAGCAACATCAACAACAACAACATCAATTTCAAGAGAGCAGCATAGGGCATAGTTAAAGGGAGATGGGGACAGGGCAAAAGGGAACAACAAATAGAACTGAAAGTCAACAAAAACAAGAGGTGCCCAGTTTTGCCAGTTTGCATACAAATGTTTTGCCCATTTTTCTTTTCTTTTTTTTTGTGTTTGTTTTTTGTATCCTGTTTTCCTTATTTTTCGCTTTTCCGCTTGTTGTTTTCCACAGGCAAATTGTTGAGCTAGACTGGACACACACACACACAGGCACACACGTGTGTCCATCCTATCATGTTGTTGAACACACTGACGCCTAACTGCAGTATGCTCCCTCTTCTCATTCTCCCAGTTGCCTGTTTAACTGGCATGAAACTAGTGAAGCTCTCCCTTTCCCTCTCTCTCTCTCCCCTCTCTTTCACTCCCTTTCTTTGGCTGTCCTTGCAACTACCCTATCTATCCATCTTAGTCCGCTGTCAGCTGACTTCCAAGTCTTGCCCACTGTGCGTGTGTCTTAACTCCAATGCGACACACATTGCAATTAGTCGATGACATTTTTGTTGACCAACGGGGCGTATGGACAATACGCGCGCGGGGCAAAACTTTCGCACAACAAAGGGCAGGAGGAAAAAAAAACTGCCAACAAGTTGCCAGCAATCTCAAGGAAAAGTTTGTTTAATAGCTTTATTATAAAGCTACTCAAAAGGGGCTTAATAGTGCAGAGAAACGACCAGAGCGAGAGAGGGAGAGGGTGATAGAGAGAAAGAACGAGTAACAGAAAGGAAAAAGAAAGAAAAGCAGTTAGATACGTATCAACCATTGTTGCTCTAAGTCGCCTATGTCAGTCAACTTGAATGGGTTCGCTGCACTGCGCGAAAAAAATTGCAGCTAAAAAAAAGTTCAGTAAGTTGATACTTTAAAAGTCTGTAAATATTTCTAAAATAAAAACTTAAAGTAACAATTTTTTATAAAAATCTAATCTTTAATTTGGAATAAGTTTCTGAGAGTCTGCTATACGATCTGGCAAAAGACGAATTCGTGTAACTAACATAAAGTGATTCTTATATTAATTTTCCTAATTTTTTTTTTTTTTTTGTATAAGTATTTTATATTGTAATATTATTATATTCTTAAATTTGCATTATTTTTTATATTTTTAAAATTTATTTAAGCATGTGAATTTGTGACTTACACTTAAATTGTATAAAAGTAGCAATACTTGCAGAAAAAAAATTAATAAAAATAAACAAATTTAAAAAATTTAATTTAAATATGTGGGCACCCTGATTTACTTGTAGCAAATACTATGTAGACATTTCTGTTCAGAAAAAGCTAAAAAAAAACTAGTAGGAAAGCTGAAGAAATTTTTACCGTATTTTCCATTGCATACTTGCAGGAAACGGCTTCGAAATAATTGAATATTTATAAATTAAATCTTAAATAACTTTTCTACTTATGTTTACATTGCTTTCTACTTGAATCAACAGCTTAAGATTTTTTTATATAATTACTGTACACACCTTGGTTAACCGATAAATTTCAGCCCTTAACGCATTCGTTATGCAATTAAAATTGAATATTTTAATTGAATCATGCATAACGAGCTGACAATTGCACTTCATTTATTTCCCTTACAAGAGCTCTCATATTTCCGCGCTCTCCCTTTCTTTCTCTCCGTTTCTCTCTCACTCAGTCTTTCAACTCTTACGCCCATTTCAGTTCCCCTACTTTTTCCGAGTAATAATTAATCATAATAAGCAACTCATTAAGTGCCATCAGTGCAATCTGCTTTACAGCACGAACAAAAGGAGCATTTTCTTCGCATTTTCTTTTCATTTCATTTTTTTTTTTTTACTTGCTGCTTCTGGTGTTGTTGTTGTTGTTGTGGTTTTTGCTGTTGGTTTTCCCAGACTGAAGTTAACATTGTATAGTAAGTATTTGTAGTCGCCTTTTGCATTGTTTGCAGCTTGGCATTTTTTAAATAGAAAAGCGGGTTTTATGTTATAGCCAGTTACAGTTCTTATGAAACTGAATGGGCAAGGTGAATGAGAGAAGACTTCAAGTGGCGATAGTGGGTACAAAAGTTGGTTACATAAAGAAGTTAGCTAAATTTAATTCATCTAATTTATTTTTCATGCGCCAAATTTAAAGGAAAAACTGAACTAGCTAAGTTGGATTTATATAAATTAAGCTAAAATTAATTTATTAAATTTCGAGAGAAGTTTCAATTAAGTTTGCG
The DNA here is from genome assembly GCA_018151435.1 of Zaprionus africanus. NCBI lineage: Eukaryota > Metazoa > Arthropoda > Insecta > Diptera > Drosophilidae > Zaprionus > Zaprionus africanus. The sequence goes on from JAECXB010000076.1 coordinate 7,218,667, forward strand.
ATGCAGAACGATTTGTTACTTATAGAGTGAGTTATGAGAAAGCAGAGCTGTATTATTTACAGGATATTCCGCCATGATTCATATAAGTTAGTTCAATAGAATTATATTATATATACGATTCACTTAACACATTGTTTATCGAAATCAAATGATTCAGTACAAAGAGTACAGATTTTTTTCTTGAAAAGATTTTGACAGAAGAGCGTTCTTTATTTATAGAGAGTATATGCACTTCTGCTGTATTCTTTTCCTTACTTATCGCATTCTTATACTTAGCTTTTTTTTAACTCTTGCTTTTGCAACTGCCTCTTCACTTTAATCTTTCTCTTCCCCTCTTCTTGCTTTCTATTTTCTATCTTCCTTCTCTACTTATTAGACGGCTTCACTTACAGAGCACTCCCAGAGCAACCAAGTCGTTTGTTCTCCCCCTCCCTCTTACCACCTCCCGTGCCGACCTTGTTAATCGCAGCTTTCGCTTAACATTTGTTGCCATCGTCTCCCTGGAAATCTTTCGCCATTTTGCAATTTGATTAATTTATGTTGCACGTTGCGTGGGTTAAACAACAACGGTTAACCCAAGCCTGACGCCTGCAGTGCCAATTAAAGCAGAGCAAAGGCAACTCTACCCCAACTCTCTCTCAGGCTCTCCGCATTCCTCCAGGACAACCCTGTGTAATCGATAACACGAAGTCTTCGTCGAGCCGACGCTGCTCGCTCCTCGAGCTGTCATCAAAAGCTGCTCAATTTTTGATTTTGATTTTGATTTCGGTTATTGTGAGTTTGCCGAACCCTCCTTCTGCATTCCACTCCGCCCTACCCACGTCCACGCGTTTCGCATTTCCAACTCTGATTGCGCGTTCCATGGGCAATACCAACAACAACAACAAGCAACAGCAACAACAAGCAACACATTTCCCCTTTGCGCGTTTATCAATTTCCGTCATCAGCAGCCCCAATGACGATGCCGATGAGCGAGCACAGGACGACGTTGTCGATGCGAATGTGGATGAAAATGAGACTGAGCCTGAGAATGGGGCAACCAGGATGAGTATATGGCTGACTGGCTGGCTGACTATGAGTAGCACTAACCATACCAGCAGCGGCATGGGGGCATCACTGTTGGACGCGCAATTGGTTTGCTTCGGTTTTGCCAAGTTTTCCAGTTTGGGTCTAGATGTCTCCCTCTCCCTCTGCTGTCTCGGTATTCCTTCGTGTACGCCCTAATGTTATCCCTTTGCCATTGCCGCCAGCGTGCATCAAGTGTCGTTACACAGCGCATATCCTGCCCGCGTTCTATCCTCGTTCTCGTTCATCTTCTCATCCGTCTCAACATATCATTTTGTATACCCTCGAATAGTGAAGAACTAGTTAAGAGTGGTTAGTGTGAAGCAGGAGTAAGTGGTAAGCTAGCTAAGAGAACAGTGGGTTGAAGGAGAGCGGGGGAGAGAGAGATTGAAAGCTAGATATTGGTACCTGCTTGGGTAGAATTAAAGGATGATAGGAATCACTTTCCCAGTAATCACTGAAATCAAAGGAGCTCTAACTTACAAATTTGGTAAGTGACTTCTGTAAGCCCAAAGTGATCTAGTTTTGATTCAAAAATTCTCGAAGATTTCAATTTTAACAAAGAAGATCTAAAGCTTAGAACTTCGCTCACTTTTCAACACTAGAATAAGATTGAATTTAACAATGGGTACAACTTAATTCACAATATGTAAAAACTATTGCAAAGTTATGTGTCTTTATGTCAAGTCTTATGCTATTAAAGTATCACCTCAACGATACGCAATCTTAATATATTTAAGCTAACGATAACACTATCTTAATGCCCATCGATAGAAGAGTGTTGTATAACGCGGTGACAGCGCAAAAGCATCAGGATTGTTCAAGTAGGTAAAGAGGAATAGTTAGAAACTGTGCTAACTTTACTTAAAATTGAAATAAAAAATAAAAATTTATTTATATTTAGTGAGCTTGAGTTCAAAATGCGTTTAGATTAAGCTATAAAAATTATCTGGCCTTTATTTCTTGCCAAAACCAAAGATAAGAAACGAGCTAGAGTATACTTATATATGTTTCACGGAGTAGCGAACTTCGATTATAAGTATTCATCGCTGATTTACCTAAATAAAAAAGTAAAATTAAATAAAATTAAAAGAACAAAACTGTTAATAAAGTATTTTTTCCACAGTTAAGATGATACGAGGGTCGTTTGATAAGTCCGTGACTTTTTGTATTTGCCGCGCACCTGCTCTAAATACAACACTGCTCCTGTCAGCAGTTATCGATTAACAGCTGACTGTAAAATTTTGAGAAAGCTGCGTTTTTTGGTTTGCGTTTTATAGGCATTGAAAGCAGACGATCTCAAGGCCTCAAGATAGGGTCGCTTGATAAGTCCGTTACTTTTGTATTTGCCGCCACGCCCATAAAGCTGACTGTAGAATTTGAGAAAGCTGCGTTTTTGGTTTGCGTTTTATAGGCATTGAAAGCAGACGATCTCGTGAATTTTAACGAAAATGGAGATCGAGATCGTCTGCTTTCAATGCCTAAAAAAAACAGAAAAACAAATTTTTACAGTCAGCTGTTAATAAATGGATCGATAACTTGAGGTTTAGAGGGGTTAGAGAGGTGGGCAAATACAAAAAGTCACGGACTTATCAAACGACCCTCGTATATGTCAAGCTAATTTATCCCTTGCTTCAGCATCATCTAGAATAGCAACTCATTTGGAGTTAAGTTCCTCAGCTGACCACTATAAGTCTCAGCTTTGGCAGCACAAATCGATCCCTGGAGGGCAGTGCTTAAAGTATATTTTCTTTCTTTTAATTTTTTTATTTATTTATTTTTTTTTTTGAGTGCCCTCTCTGCACTCCCCTCTCCCACTCACCTCAGCTTGGCCTTTTGTGCATAACGTGCTTTATGCCTTATCCACTTGAACTCTTTCAGTTTTTTATCTATTAAATCATGATTGGCTACAATTTACACAAGTGCGGCGGCGTCCTTGGCGACAACGTCTTAAAGAGCCTGGAGAAGGCTGGAGCCCGAGGGCGAATGGCAGCATGTGCTTCAGAATTGTCCTGGGGATCAGCGACAACAATAACCACTTCAGCTCAGTGTTATGGGCGGTCTGGGAGTGGCACAAGTTGCGAATCGGGTTGGGATTAGGAGGGACGGGGTTCGCCTTGGATTTGCGTTCGGGTTCGGGTTCTGTTTGGTTGCCCTGGTTAGCCATATCGCGACCACGTCCCCTCTTGCCTTTCTTCTATATATATATTATTTTTTTTTTTTTGGGTTGCGCACTCCTTTTTTCTATTGCTTTTTCCTGTTGTTTCTTTTATTAGTCATACAAGCGCGTTGAACATGCGTACATGCTCTACCCGTCTCCCTCGCACACACACGCATATTGTTGACTGGGATTCAGTCATGCGTTGCGCTGCGTTATTCATTTTTGGCTTCATCTCCGACATCGACATCGACATTCGACATCGGCCTCAACTTCATTGAAATACCAACAACAGCAACAACAACGTCAGCTCTGCACAGAGGTTTCCCATTTCGCTTTGCTTTGATTGCTTTCGGGCATTGCGTAGAGCAAAGAGACATCCTATCCCACTCAGCCCCTAGCCTCCCCGCGCTGCCTTCTTCCCCCAGCGCCCTCTTCCCATTTCCAGCTTACAAAAAACCAACGCAACGCAACTCAGCTCAGTCCACGCAAAGCTGCAGCTGTTTCTGCCACATCCTGTCAAGCTGCCACGCTGAGCCGAGAATACTTCCCTGATAGATGCGTATTAAATTGCTAAACACAACCCCCCACACACACACACACTTAGACGCATCTATAGCTCATATATGTATTCACACGTCTGATTTTCAATATTAAAGTGACATCACAATGCGAATTGCTTTCGCTCTGCTCAAGTGTCGCTCATTCCCCCTCTCTATCTCTCTCTCGCTCACTTTACCAGATATGTCAATTACTTTCACCCACACCTCAATCGCCTTCTCAATCTACTTCTCTAAAATACTCTCATTCAATCAACTTGATATCCATGAAGTTGTTATAGAAACCACAAGCTCAACAATCTATTATTGAATATAGAAAACTGAGCCAGTTCTATTGCTCGATTTCATGGAATTCTCTGAGTGCATTCATACCACTGAAATCAGAAGGAGACAGCTGAGTAGAGAGAGAGAGAGAGAGAGGGAAAGTGAGATTGACAGGGCTTCCACACGCAAGCCGACAATGCTCTCTCTTGGCGGGATTCCAAGAACCCTCAGTGAAAGGCGTCTTATTCAAATATCAAAGCGAATCCAAGAAATCTTTGAAACGGAACTAGTTCCGTGTAACTTGGTTGAACCTACTACAAGTCATTATAATTCTCTTAATTGCCTTATTAAGATAGTTTTCATTAAAGGAAGAACGGAAAAGAAAGCACCAGAACGATTTCTTAAATTTGTGTTGCATACTTTAGGGAGCGATATGAAAATCATTAGCTCTTAAAATTATTTCTTCAATTACTTCTATGTTTATTATCCGATTGCAGCCAAATTTGCGGGAATCATTTGGGCCTTGATGTTTTTTATGTTTACTAAGAACGAAGTGTTCTGCATTAAAATTACGCTGGGAATCAGGTTTTAATTGATTTATGTAGATCAAATTCTAAAACAAACTTTATCTGCATGTTCAAAAAGTTTAACTCCAACTTTGGTAGTCCCTAAGCTATTATCTAGGTGTTCATCCAGACCTAGTTTAATTGGCACACAGAAAAGTTGCATACGATTTGGTAATATGTATTTAAACTAGTTTATAAGCGAAACTGTGCTTCAATTAGATTCAAATTAACTTCGCACTGGTTCACAATTACCTTCAGAGCACAAGTTAGCCCTAACTAGTGTTTAGATTGCTTACTCTATCGACTATCTGTTAATACTTGTTTTTGGAGTTTGATTAACCCGCTGCAAGCTATAGATCATTAACTGCGCTGGACAGATAAGGCATCATCACTCTCTCTCTCTCTCTCTCTCTCCCTCTCTCTCTCTCTCTCCCCTTCCCAATCAGCTCCACAAGCCGAGGAACATTTTGGTCAGCGGGATTTTGACTGAACCAAATTCAGTTTTGATGGTTGTGTTAATTGAGTAGCAATTGCCATGGATGTATCTGTATGTGTGTGGATCTATGTGTGTGTGTGTGGTGTATGTGTGTGTGTGTGGTATCTGCGTGTGTGTGTATAGTCAATGTGAGTTTGCATTTAGCTGCATATATAATAGTCTGTGCGCACTTTAATTGAAACACATGACCACAATACAAACACACACTCACACACACACTCACACACACTCATACAGACAACCACACACACACACATACACACCACACACTATACACTCACAGACTTCATATAGTTTGTGCACATCTATTAATAATGTCACCCGCAATTTTATGTTCTACGTTTCTTTCCAAGCGATTGCATTTCATTGTCCACCACGTGGTTGCCACGCCCCGTATAGCCTACAACTCCCCGCCCCCTTACTCTACCCCTACTCAAAAAACACTAACGCCCCCTGACCATGCCCCCGCATTGTCGTGTACATTGGCATTACGCGATATTACGATATAACGAATGGATTTAACAAAAGGCAGAAAACAAGATGAAAAAAAATGAGGGAAAAACTGCCAACAATAAAAACCGCTAGACATTAAATATTGAAACAGTTACCTCTATATATCCATACATCAGTCTCTCTCTTTCTCTCCTGCTCTCTCTTTCAGCCTGTTCATCACAGGCACAGTGGCACACAGTCGATCGATGTTGGCAGCCATTCGCAATTTTAATGCCAGCGAAAATGTCAATTTTTATTAATTAAAAATGCCGCAAGCGAAAAGTGCAGGGTATAACCAACTCAGAGGGTATGCACGACTTGCCAGAGTAGATGTAAATAAAGAATTAAGTGGTTGAAGCTGTTAAAGCATATGCTTTGTCAGCTTAAGCTGCTAAAAAGAAAGAAGAAATTTAAATATGAAATCAAAAATTTGATTTTATATCTACCTTGTGCACCTTGTTGCTTGTTTACAGGGTGTAGCAGGCAAGGCAAAAAGCAAAATTGGTTAATTGTAAATTTTCATATTCATATATGTGCACAATAATAATAATAATAATTTGACAGAGTGAGGTAAAGCAAATAAAACGACACGTTGGCCACCACCTTGGCATGACACACGTGTCGTATGCGCAATGCTTAAATCGTTTTCTGCACTTGATGTTGAATTTGATTACCACATCCGAAGGCTAATTATGCCACATCAACGCCAACTTTATCGTTTACCAAATGTGTCTCTGTGTGTGGGGTGCGTGGGCGTGGCACTGGCACACACACACATTCGCACAGCTGTCGTTGCGCTGCGTTGCGGCAATCATGAAGCTCAGTCGATCGTGCAATGAATAATTTCCGCTTAAATAAATTTAACAACACAAGATGCGATTTGCAGCGACGCCACCAGCAGCGGCAGTGGCACCAGCAGTGGCAGTGTCAGAATGCATATTCATATGCATCCACCTATGCTGCACACACACACACTTGTGCATAAGTAGAAACATGAATATACAATATATATGTTTATAGCATTACAATATATATAAAATATAGTCGGAAATATTGCAAGAGAAAATCATCATCGGGAAATGCTGGTTTTATGCTCTTTGTGCTTACGCTTGACTGGGCAGAGTTGCCAGCTCTAGTTACGACAGAGTAGCCAGTTCTATGTTGAATCAATAAATTTGTGGGACAGTATAGTAAACTATAAAAATTGAGCTTGTTTCAATATTGATATAAAAAGTATTTTCACAACTTAAAATCTCTTTTGACTGTGTGGCAACTCTGGCATTGCTTGTACAGAGTTGCCTGGATGTAAAAAGTTTACTTGCAGAGTTGCCTGGACTTTTAAAGAACAGAACTAGTTCCAGTGATATAAAGATAAACATGTTTTCAATAAAGATAAACATGTTTTCAATCTCAGGTGACTATGCAAACTCTATTACAATTGGCACTGCTCGGACAGGGTTGCCTTGTTGCATAAATACACTTGCAGAGTTGCCTTGAATTTTACAAAATCTAACTTGTTATAATTTATATCTGTCTTTGCTTACACAGGGTTGCCTTGATGCAAAAAACACTTGCAGAGTTGCCTAGACTTTTCCAGAAAAGAACTAGTTCCAGTGATATATGAAATGAACTTGTAATCAATCTTTAGTAGCTATGCTAACTCTTTTATAACAACAACTCATTCAACTATCAACAATATTACTAATATGAACTAGTTCGAATAAACTATATTAATGTTCCCCGTTCTTTCAGCCCAGTTCGATATCCTGCTGCATTTCCAACTTCATATGTGCAGCTAGAAAACTTTCTGATACATAACTCTACCATGACGAACCGGTTCACTGAACTTGCGGCACGTGCACGTTCCCCTTTCTCTTCCCTCCATTCCCTCTTCCCTTCGTGACTCTTTCACCTGCACAGGTAAATAATAACTTGACCATTTTTATTGCAGCTCCCCCAGCGGCAGCAGCAGCAGCAGCAGCGGAATGTCACATTGAAATAGTTGTTCGCCATTTGGGCGCCATAATTTTTATGCCAGAGCCAAACTGCAGCACACACACGCAAACACACACACACACACACAACACATGCATAAGTTATGAACTTGAAAGGAGCGAAAGAAAACCCCTGAAGAAAGAGCAGAGCAGAGCAGTAGCCACTCCGCACTTGCTACTTGCCAAATGCAAAACAAAAGCCAAAAAGAACCGAACCCGAAACCGAACCCTGCTGCCATTACATACAATACTTTACCACGTGTCACCTGTGGGGGAGCATTGGGAGAGGAGAGGGGGAAGAGGAAAGGATGTCTGTGTGGAAAATGGATTGAGAATTTCAGCATATAAAATATTGTTCCACTGGCAGTCGCAACTTCAAGATAAACAAACTTCACACTCGGCAAAGAAAACGATTTCCCTGGCACGCCTTCTCCCTCTCTCCTCATCAAACCTTCTAGGTGCTTTACAATTGCATTTTATTGTTGTCTACTCTGTTTTACCTTCTTCTTCTGCTTCATCTTCCACTTCACCTTCTTCTTCTTCGACTATTTCTTCTTGTTGTCGTCTCTCTAGCCAGTTTGACTTTTTCAAATTTATATTTGTGGCCATTACTTTTGGCATTTGCACTTTAATTAAATTCTAAATATTTTCCTTGCACACCATCAAGGGGTGGTCAACAGAGAGGGGGTGTGGGGGGAAATGTTGGGAAATTGAAATCAAATAAATTGCCGCATATGAATTTACATTTCATGGACGACTGCACGGCAAGGAAATTCAAGAAGATTCAATTTCACATTGAGATATTTTCAGAAAAAAACATCAAAATAAAGTTTAACTAAGCCGACAAATAAATTCCCTGGCAACTAAGGTATTCAAAATAAATAATTTAACCTTACATAAATAAAATACAGACAGACAAAAGAGGCATCAATTTTTCTTTCCTGTTGCACAATTTGTTTTTTTTTCTAGAGACAGAAATGCCTAAAGTTTCTTATCAAAATGTTATACCCGCTGGCAGAGCATGGAAATAAACTACTTGTAATGCGATAGCACTCTGTTAATTTCAAGAGACTCAAGTAAATAAAACACATATCTGACTATGCTAATTGAGAGAATGAGAGGCAAAGAAATATTACTGTTTATTGCTTCGAGTGAGTGACAGTGAGACGAAGATAAACTGTCTGATTGGCTTACAATGTAAGGTAATTCAATATTTAAATTTCAATCTGTATTCCCTCTGCCTCTGTTATAGCTATTAAACAGCTAAATTACCCACAAGCGTACCCTCCCTCCTACATTCCTGTCTCGCAACTCTCCCGTTCCCCTCCCCTCTCTATCCCTTTCATTACCAATCCCCACTAATGCAGCGGGGCCAACAACTTGCCCAATTAAACACTTCAAAGTTTCTTCAAATAATTTCCAATAACTCCCAAAGGCTTTTTTCCTCCAAACCCAAAGTTGAAAATTTTAATTGCTTCTCGCCTCTTAGCTGAACCTGCACAGTTCATGGTCATAAACCAAAATCCTTGAGTAAGGCCAGCTTTGCTTTTACTGTCTCCTGGTCCCTCTCTCCACCCTTCTCACCTGAAGAGATTCTGCCCCCAAGAGATTATATTATTATTTTCTTATTATTTCAATTTGCGCGCACTTTCATTAGGTTATGCTCAGATTTTCATGTTTCTTTCAGATTTCTAATCGAAAAATAAAGCGGAATACGCGTGTTTGCATTTCTCTTTTTGTCTTTTTTCATGGAGTTTTTCGCTTTCTTCGCTCATTTATTTGGTTAATTTTGTAGCATTATTTAAAAATTTGTAAGCAACACGAAAATCTGCCTAATTTATAAGATTTATAAGCAAAGACCTGTCTGTCATCATTTCCCCGGCACTCTCTACCTCTCTTCCTCTCTCTTTCTCTATTCCTGTGCCTGCTCATTATGGTGCTGGCCCATAAAGCGCTAATATGTTGTCCTTGTAACGCATTTGCCATCTCTTTCACACTCTCTTGCTTGCGTTCTGAGACTTTATTTGAGTCACTTTTGTTGTTGTCCTAAAAACGGCGGGAAACCGGCGGAAAACAGCGAGAAACTGCCTCTAAGGGCAAAAGGCACAAGTTTTGACTGTTTTTACCGCCTCTCCCACAACGCTTTACGCCCCCCTGCAGCGCATAAATTAATAAAGTGTGTAATTACAAAGTTCATAAACTTCAGATACGCTCATCTGCAATACACGGCCGAGACAACACCAACAACAGCACCGCAAACAGCAACACAAAGTACCCAAACTTGATTTGCAGTCGGCTCACCTCTCTCTCTCTCTCTTTCTCACTCTTTCTTACTCTTTCTGTGCCTTTGGGTACCTTCAATTGATGACATACCCTAGCACAAAATGTTTAAACGGGTATATTGCATTGTATTGCAATAAAATAAGTTTATATATAAACTAGTGGAAACTACTCTAAATTTTATTGAGGATTAATATTTCTTATGCATGTAACGTATCTGTTCTAGATCTCGGGAGCTAGTAGAGCAATAACTATGGAATTTGACGAAGAGAACCTTCTATCTCCAACCTAACTCCAACTTCTTATAAGACCTGGCTAAACTTGTAACTATCCTAGATATATGCATAATAATAAGTTTTTATTATCGAGTTCTAGGCATAGTTTTGGTATAGCATAGGTTAAGTATATATAAAGGTATAGTTAGGTATAGTATAGGTATAGTATGGGTAAAGTATAGGTATAGTATAGGTATAGTATAGGTATAGTATAGGTATAGTATAGGTATAGTATAGGTAAAGTATAGGTAAAGAATAGGTAAAGCATAGGCATAGTAAAGGTAAAGTATAGGTATATAATATGTACAGTATAGGTATAATATAGGTATAGTTAGGTATAGTATAGGCATAGTAAGGTAAGTATGGTATATAATATGTACAGTATAGTATAATTAGGTACACTAGTATATTAAAGTAACAGTATAATACGAGTATATCAAAACTATATACAGGGTATCCCATCGACCTTTACACCCTCTAAAAATCTTGTAAGGCTTGTTTTTAGCTAATTTCTGATTGTCTGGCGTCTTCTCTTTATAGCCTGCTTCATACTCCTTTTCTTCTTCTTCCCTTTCTTCTTCTTCTTGCTGTTGCTGTTGTTGTTGCTCTTCTGCCACTCAATTATTTCATTGGCGCCCGCTCACCGTTTTTCGGCTGCCCAAGGTGCGAATCATTTGTTGGCATTGTGCATATTTTATGAGCTAATTAACTGGCACACTGGCTCGCTCGATTGGCAAGAGGGGGGAGATGGGGAAAGGGGAAGAGAAGGTGTTGGTAACACCAAAATGTTGGCAGTACAATCTAGAAGTGAAGCAACATCAAGTTGCCGCCATATTTTTGGCTAACGCAATGTTGCGCTTGTTTTTGCGGTTTACATTGCAAACATTTTCAACATTCTCATTTTCATTTCCATTTTATTTTCAACGTTTGCGTTGCGATTTAAATATTTAAAATTGCACACACGTGTGACGGAGAAGGTGCCAGGGCGGGCACTTCTCTCCCACATTTCCACTGTTTCTTCTGCTACCTCCTCTCGGTCGCTTACTTTCTCTCTCTCCCTCCCCAGCTTCTCACTCTTCGTCTGTTTCCCTCTGCGCCTGTGTGAATAATCTCTAATTAAGCTACCGCACACACACACATATACGCGTGCAGCCAGGTAGTCAGACAGACAAGAAGACATTGCATACTTTGCGGCGACTGCGTTGCTTGTTAAGAAAAATTACCCAACTGACATGACTTTGCTTGCCGGCTATGTGTGCAAGTGTGAGTCCGGGTGTGTGTGAGTGTACATGTGTGTGTGCACGGGTGTGTGTGACTGTGAGTGTATGCGTGTGTGTGTGTCACTTGCCTTTTACCACACCACTAGACACCTCAGACAAGGCCCCATCTCGGCCCCACTCACAGTTCCCATCCCCCTGCCACTTTTCTCCACCTCCTCGTTCTCCTCCCCTGCCACTGTCACCACCCCCTGGTGCTTCTCTCCCTCCCCTCCCTCTCCTCCCCCACCGCGTGCATGTAAAACATTTCCGTTTTCCGCTACAAAAGTTTCAGCTTTGGCTTTTGTTTTTATGCACCCTACACAAACCGGCCAGCTGCGCAGCAGCAACTCACTTGCCACAGGCAGTTGTTGTTAATGTTGTTGGTTGGCAACATCGTGACTGCGTGCGTTGCTTGCGTGCGTGCGTGCGTGCATTGGCAACGCGTTTGTCTGGAGCTTTGTGCGCTGCACAGAAAGTTTTCCTCAACTTTTACTCGAGAGTGCACAGGAATGTTGCGTGGCTGCTCACTCACACAGTCGCAGGTTGACGGGCTTCACTGCGTTGGTATTTTTTAATAAATTGCAATTATTTTGTTTCTTTTTTTTTGGTATTTTTCGCTAGTTGCACATTTTGCTGTTTCTTTTTTGTTCTTAGTGAACGTATCTGTCAGGTACATATGTATGTTATGTATCTTTCTGTCTTGCAGAGTCTGTGATTTTTTTCATCATGTATCTCTTCTCTTTCTTCCTCTCTATTCTTTCCCACTCTCTCTTTTCCCACTGCTTTAACTCTTCTTATCCCTTTACTTCTTTTTCATACTCTCTTTCTCCGTTTTATAGCTTCATCTTTGCCTTTCTCTCATGCTTACTTTTAATCTGTCTATCATTCACTCTTTCTATATTTTTTCTCCGCATTATGTTTCTTTTCTCCCGTTCTTTCTATCCCGCTTTTCTTCTTCTCTCTCATCCTTATTTTATTATATAACATAATTATCTTATTATCTTATAATATTTATCTTATCTTATTGTTTTATTATATTTATATTATTATCTTTCTCTCTTACTATAATTCTCTCTTGTTATTTTTCTCTCTTTGTCTACATCTTCATAGTTCTCCACTTCTGTACGTTTCTCACTTTTTTCCTTTATTTCTTTTTCCTCTTTCTTTCTCCCTTATTTTCTTTGTCACCTTCTCACTTGTTCTCTTTCTTTCATTTACTCTTCTTCCTTTCTCTCTGTTTTTAATTCACTTCTTCTATCCCCTACTTCCATTCCTTGTTTCTCTCTAGTTCTTTTCCTTACTCTCTATGCCTCTTTCTCACTTTGTCTTTGTTTTTCTTTCTGTATATTTTCTCTTTCTCTATTTTTCCCCCCTTTCCCCCTTAATCTAACTCTCTCTTGTTCTTTTGATCCTCTTGTCTTTTTCCTTCTCCTTCTCTTTTTCTCCCTTTCTCCATCTCTTTTTCCCCCTTTCTCTCTCTCTTTCTTTGTAAGCGCATTTCCAAATTCGTCGCGACTTTAAAATTTTCAATTCTATTTTGGATTTTAATTTTATTTTTATTTCTCTTTTTCGACTTTGCTTTTTGGCTGTGCGTGCCACAATTTGTTTTTGTTGCATGTTTAGCTGCTGCTGCTGCTGTTGTTGTTGTTGCTTTTGTTGTTGTTGCATCAGTTGTTGTTGTTGGCTTCTCGGCAAAGCGCTCGCAGCGCGAAACATCGTAAATTTGTATAATTTGAGGTTTTTTTGGCTGGCAAACAACAGCAGCAGCAACAATAACAACAACAGCGCAATAACGACAACACGCCTACTTACTCTCACTGTCCCTCTCCCTCTGTTCCCCTCCCCTCTCCCCTCCCTCTCGTTATGCACCTCACATTGTTTTGTGCAAATATGTGTAATTTAAATTAATTTTTGTTTTTTAAGCTTCTCATAGACGACGCCTGTTAATAAATTGTTGCTGCCACGCCCCCTACCCCCAAACCCTTACTTAGATCCTCCACAATAACTGCCCCTGCCTTCCCGCCGCTTCCTCTATGCTGCCTGCCCCTACTGCTGCTGTCAGGCAACTCGTTTGCCCGCATTGTCGACGGCTGTGCCAAACTTTCTTCATATAAAGTTTTTGGCAAAGTAAGCAGAGCAGCTGAAAGGCATTTGCCAAAGCAAGACAAGAGGAGGAGGAAGAGAGATCTGGCAGTTACCTACTTGTTTGCCTGTCTATGATTTGTTTGCTGCCGCTGCTGCAGTTGGAGCTGAATGGGGGAGAAAGAGGAGAACAGGCAGAGGGGTAGACAGAGAGACAGGCAGGGAGGCAGAGAAAGAGAGACAGACAAACAGACAAATAGGCAGAGAGAGGCACAGACAGATAGAGGGACAGACAGACAGAGGGACAGACAAACTGACATAGAGACAGACAGAGAGAGGGACAGACAGAAAGAGACAGTCAGACAAAACGTGGACTCGGCCTCGGCCCAACTGGAATTTTCATAAATTACACACCATTAATTTCTGACGCTGCCACGCCCCCTGCACTGCCCCATCAAACAAGCAAACAGTTGAGGACAATTTTGAGAGAAGGAGGTGCAGTAGGGAGGGGGAAGAAGAAGAGGCCCAAAGCCTTTGCCAAGTGCAAGCCAGAGGGCCTCCACTTTCAGTTCCTCATTTTATTATTTTATTAATAAGCAGCAACATTTATCTGCACGGATTAAATGCAGCGACGTTGACTGCGACGCTGGCAGCGCAATCAAAATTATAAATTACATATTAAGCGTGCGGCAAGGACAACAAGCAGGGAGAGAGATAGAGAGTAAGGGAGTGAGAGAGAGAAAGGAAGAGCAGGCAGAACTTTGCTAGGGTTCACCAGCTCAGTTGCCCTGCCCCATTCTCTCCCTTTCCCAATCTGTGCTTTCTCCTCTTGCTCACATTACCCTCTTCTGCCACTCTACTTTTCCTCTTCTTTCCCATTCCCCCCTCCTCCCCCCCTCGACCATTATCAATGTCATTTGCAACACTTAAACTTTTGCATTAATGCAGCGCTCGCTTCGCTCGGTTTGGCCGGGCTTGGCTTGGCTTGGCCAACCGCTGAGTCAACTGGCCACGCCCCCACCCACGCTACCCACGCTACTCCCAGCCATATCTCACTGCAACTCCTAACCAAACGACCCAGCTACCCTTCCACCACCGCACACTCCTCTCTGCCCTCGTTAAATCCCGCCATCCGCTTAATTTCGCTCATTCATTTCGGGCTTTTTATGTTGGCCAAGGACATGATGAACGAAATTATGGACGAAGCAGGAGGAGCACAGTGAGAATAAAGAGTGTAGAGGGGGCGAAAGGGAGAAGAGAAGGGAAAAGGGAGAAGGACACTCAGCAGCTGCTGCGGCAAAGTGCAGTGCAGTCAGGCTGAAGTGCAGACGAAGACGCGACAGCAGCAAAATAATCATCACGACTCATCAGATCACTTAAGATCTCATTATTTAATGGTCCCGGCTCTCGAGATATGCATCTACATAAAGATATATACGCATATTTAGTTTATGTTTTACAGTTATTTAAGTTTTATGATGTTAACTATGACTTAGAGGCAAACTTAGCTGTAGCTGAGGCGATTTTAAAGCCAAATTCGCACATCATTGAGTATTTTTATTTTGATTTCATGTTTCTGTCTTTGGTGAGACTCTTTTTTAGCCAAACATAAACATATATCATTCATTTTCTTCGTGAAGTGTGTATATAGTTAAGTCTTAAGATAACATGGTCACCCTAGAAAAAAACTTCGGGTGTACAAAGAGTAGTCTATCTGGAAGACTTCTGTAAACTAAAAGAACACCTTAAACGTCGTATAGCATGGTGACATGCGGTATGGTCACCCTAGAAGCTAAGTTTTAATTGTACAAAACGAATCTATCCCAGCAACTGTTTTTTTTAGAAACTCAAAGAACAACTTAAACATCATTTAGCACGGTCACATTATGATGCTGCATGGTCACCCTAATATACAAGTTTTAAATGTACAAATATGAATTTATCTCAAATAACTGTGGAAATTAAACGAACACCTTTAACATCTTTTGGCGAGATCACACTATTATACAGTATGGTCACCCTATTAAGAATAATTTTTAGTTAAAAAAGTTATCTATCTAAAGCACTTGTAGAAACTTAAAGAGCACCTTAAGCATCATTTACCAATGTCAAATTACCACAGCATGGTCACCCTAGTAACTAAATTTTTAATGTACAAAAAAGGAAGACTAATGAAAGACTTATAGTTACTTTTATTTAACCTTAAGCATATTAAACATGTTATCTCATGGTCACCCTAGTAACGAAATTAGTTACATACTTACTTACGTTTAGAAGGTATTCACAACATCCTTTTACCTCAGGACACCGTCAAGACTGTTTTTTCTTCACACCAGTTCAACCAATACCCGTTAAACCCTTTTCCAACACTGCAGCGCTTTAACTATTTGGTGAAAAAAGAGTTTCCTCAACGTTGCCTTTAACTGCCTGATGTATAGAAGAGTTTGTATGTGTGTGCGTGTGTGTGATGGTGCGTGTGGTGAGGTCAACTCAATTGCGTAGCCTGAGCCACATGAGGAGCCACCAGAGCAATCGCCATCGATGCAAACAGAAATTTAAATGCGTCAGCAAATGGAATACAAAGGGAGAGAAATGAGGAGAATTGATGGGGGAAGAAGGTGGAAACGGGGAGGTGACAGTGCAACTTCATAGTACACATAGAAGTGTGTGTAATAAGTCACACACACACACACACACAGCTGTGACTGATG
Source organism: Zaprionus africanus (assembly GCA_018151435.1). Classification (NCBI taxonomy): domain Eukaryota; kingdom Metazoa; phylum Arthropoda; class Insecta; order Diptera; family Drosophilidae; genus Zaprionus; species Zaprionus africanus. The sequence continues at coordinate 7,234,869 of JAECXB010000076.1, forward strand.
ACAACGGCAACAACAACAACAACAACAACCAATTGGCAAACAACAAAAATGACAAAATAAATTAAATTGACTTGGCTTTGTTGTGCGTGTGTGTGTGTGTATTGGTATGTGTGTGTGCCTGCCTGCACGCACAAAACTTGCCAACGAGACGAGACAATCGAAACACGCACGCACAACAACAACAACAAGAGTAAAAACAACAACAAGAAACGTCAAATGTCAGAGAACTTGGTCGAAGAAACCTCGAACTGGATACCCCTTACCCCTTACCCGTTACCCTTCGCCCGTTGCCCGTTAACCGTGACTTGCTCTCACACAACTCTCTGGCAACTCTGCTCTGCGTCACGTACAGGCACAGCTTCAACCTAACCTCAACTTCAACTTCAACCTCCGAACGAAAGTTGCCAGTCATTTGCGGCCTGACTAAACGAGTGACTAACTAACTAGCAAAAGCCAAACTGCTTCAACTAAATAAAAAATGCCAGCAGATGAATGCGAGTCTGTGCGAGTGGTGAATAGTGAATACGAGTAGTGAATAGGACCAGTCTAGGCAGCAGCAGCACCAGCAGGAAGCAAAGCATAGCCAACGCCAGAGCCACAGCGGCGGCGACGGCGACGGCGACAGAGCCAAAAGTATTCGCAGCCAAACTCAACAAAACTCAACCGACTCGACTCGTGATGCACGGCAATTTCCTTGTCCCATCCACACACGTACAGGCGACAAAGGTGGCAAGAGCTAGTTTCATCTATTAATTAAGAAATTTTCTTTTAGAGTGATCATGCTAAAAGATGTTTAAGTTGCTCTTAAAGTTTCTTCGAGTTTAACAGAGTTTTCATTTTCATCTTCAACGATTTAGGTGACCATACATCATAATAATGTGACCTTGCTAAAAGATATTCAAGGTGTTCTATACGTTTATTCAATTATAACAAATAATTTTTCTACTTATTCTGTACTTAAAACTTAGTTATTAAGGGTGACCAAACTGTATTTTGAAAATTATGAAAATATGTTCAAAAAATTATTAAAAAAATTTTATTGCTTATGAACCGTTATTACCAAACTAAAGGCTATGTTCTTCCCTTTGAAATTTGGGCAGGTTGGTTAAGTATTAGGGTAACCATATTAATAATTTTTAATGTTTAAATTTATTGTCAATCATATCCCCTTTGACCCTTTGCTTCTTTAGCTAAATACCTAAAAAATCTTATTTATTAAGGTGACCATGCTTTAATATTTAAGAATCTCTTTCATCAAGCTTTAGTAAATAGTAAATTTGCTAAATATTTATTTCAGTAGCTTCTTACTAAAAATGTCGATTTTAGGGTGGCCATATAATTATAGTTTAATCCTTTTTTTTTAACTACTGAGATTCTTCAAAATTTTCTAGCATTCTTAGTTTTCAAATCCCTCTAACATTCGACACTTTTGGCGCCTCGTACGACATAACTTGTCTATTGTGCCCGAGTATGAGTAGTGTCTGCAAATGCGTGCATGTACGTGTATGTGCGCGACCGTGTCTATCTATGTGTATTCGTGCGTGTTTGTGTGTGTGTGTGCGCTTAAGTATTTGTGGCTGCTTTTCCGTTACTTTACATTGACTTCCGCAGCAGTTGGCGACGTGTGCCAAAAGCGTACGAATATGCTGTGCGCTGCTTTACATGCTCAGCCCTTGGCAAGCCCCCTTCGCCATCGCGCATACCCCCCCCCCCCCTTGAGCTACGCCTCTGCACTAAAAGCCGCAGTTGTAACCAAGGCGAGCCAAACCAAGCGAGATCTGCTGCCTGCTTCAGTCGCTGTTGTTGTCAGGCTAACAAAGCATCAGCAGAGGAGAGAGAAAGACGAGGAATACATGGAGAAAGAGTGAGCAAGAGAGAAGGAGAGAGTGAGAGAGAGGGAGAACTAGAGTGTGTAGCAGGGGTGGAGGTGCAGCTGTGTGGGTGGGCGAGAGACTGCTGCCTCATCGGCTTCATTCATGTTTGTTACTTTGCGCGCTTTGCTGCTGACAACTGACATCGAGTAGCTTCACGTGCTTTTGTTATTGTTGTTGCTGCTCTTAAGCTATTGTTGTTATTGTTGTTGTTGTTGTTGCTACTGCTGCTGCTGCTGTGCTTATTGTCACATGACAAAAGCTGACGTGTCATCATTATCTATTGTTTTGCTGCGGTGTTTTGTAGCCACAGTTGTTGTTGCAGTTGTTGTTGTTGTTGCTGCTTCTTGCTGTTGCTGTTGTTGTTGTTGTTGTTGCTACTGCTGCTGCTGTTTGTATAGGAATAGCAATTCCTGCTGTTTGCTGTTGCTGTTGTCAATCGCACACATTCACACACGTCAGCAACAAAGTTGCAGCAACATTTGCCAGCAATTGAATATTGTTATTGCTGTTGACGTTGTTATTGTTGTTGTTGTTGTTGTTATTTTTGTCGTTGTGTTGTTGACACTGTTTTGCCTTTGGCTGCCTGCCCGACTGTCTGCTCCTCTCTCCCCCTCTCCTTCTCTACCTCTTTCTTTCGCTCTGCATCTCTCTTTGCCAGCCTTGCCCGGAGCAACGCTGCGTATACGTAATCTGTCGCATTCATTTTTGTTATTCTTAAGCAGCTGGGCAAAAATACGAGCACACAGTTAGAGTGCACACACAAAGATAGCTCACACAAGACAAGCAAAAGTGACAAAAGTTATAGACAATTTATATTCATACTTGACAGCGATACATAACTTAATCAAGTCTACAACTTCCCCTTCAACTTTCTCTTGAAGCAATCTTCAACTGCAAGTTATAGGCATAACAAGGTTTTTAGGGTGACCATGCTGATAGCGTTTTAAATGTTCTGTTGTTGTGCATTTTCTTCACGTTTATTGTTTGAGTAACTTGAATGATTTCATTTTGCATAAGAAACTTGGTTATTAGGGTGACCATGTTGACAAGTATTAGATTAAAACTAACTATGCCCAATGCATACTTTCCTCCCTAAACCATTTCTCTGAAAGCAGTCTTTAGGTGCACGCTATTTGCGTTTTAGGATGACCATGCTGTTAACATTTAAAGGTTATAGATTACGGCCGTCAAGTTTAAAGTTTAAGAAACTTGAATGGTTTTCTATTGCATAGAAGAACATTTTATTAGGGTGACCATGCTGTAAGTTTTAAATTAAACCAAATGTGCCATTGTAAACTTTAGTTCCCGTGACACCAACCAATGTGACACCAATCAATCAGTCTTCCCTTCTAAATATGTCACGCTTCAACATTAGGGTGACCATGCAACAATTCACTCAACTCTTCTCTCTTTCTCCCTCCCTTATTTTGCATAAATCATATACGTAAAATAGTTTTCTTAACGAAACTAGGCACGCGATTGATAATTATATTAAATTACATTAAAACGGCTTTAAATCTTGAAAAAGGAAGCGAAAGAGAAAGAACGAGTGAGTGAGTGGTGGCCAAGCGAGTGGCGAGCAAAAATCGTTGCCTACTTTCGGGTGGCCAACTTTTAAATTGTTGCCCCAAGTTAAAAGCGAAAATCTAATTTACTTCTTGAAATATGCAAATGCAGCGCCAGTGTTTGTTGTTGTTGTTGTTGGGCCCAGCCGCTGCTGCTGTTGTTGTTGCTGTTGTTGCTGCAGCAGCAGCAGCAGCGGCAGCAGCAGCTGAATTTGTTGTCAATTGTGTTGGCCGCCAGCCAAGCGAAGCATTCAAAGTTTTCCTTCACTTAGTTTCCGTTTTATTCATTTTTTTTCGCTTGGTTTCTTAATTTTAATTTCATAATGCAAAAATTTATGATTGCACACTCACACACACAGGCACACATACACACACACAGATAAACAGACGTAGACACTTTCGCAGACTAATTTCATTGCTTTATTTGGTCAGTCAAGCAAAGTGCAAAGTGCCATAGAACAACCCCTCCCCCCACTTCTTACCCCTGCTTCTGGTACTATGTGGGGGTGTGTGCCTGCTGTGTGTGTGTGCGTATGTGTGTGTGTATAGTTGATACTTTAGTCCTCACTCACTTTATAATGTTTTCATTCAATTTGACGCATGTCACTTGCAGGCTCAGCCAGCAAAAGCGAGAGAGATAGATAGTGAAAGAGAGAGAGAGACAGTAAAAAAAAAGAAATAGTGCCATAGAACGATAGAGTAACCAACTAAGCGGCATTACCTACTGCCTGCAACAACAATAACAAAAGACACTCACAACGCCAGCAACAGCAACAACAGCTAAAACAATGGCAACTACTTACCTGCACGGCGAGAAAAAGTGTTGTTGAAAGAACGAAATGAATGGATGAAGGGTATAAGAAGAATGATCATCTTTTTTGATTTTCTCGCTTCTCTTTTTATTTGACTTCACTTTTTCTTTTATCGAAAACTTTCTCTATTCCCGTTTATGGCCTCCCATTCTCCCTCTCATTGTTCTCCTCTCTTTATAGTTATTTATTCTTCTTCCTTTTGTTTTAATTCTTCTTTCTTCTTCTTGTCTTTTGCTTCTCAAATCGTTTGCGTTCATTTCTCGTTTTCCTTTTTCCTTTTCTTCTTCTTCCTTTTTTTTCCTTTTTTCGGTGTCTTCTCTCCTTTTTCTTCTTTTCAATTGTCCCACCTACAACTTCCTTCTGCTTTCTTATTCTCTCCTCTTCATTTTTCTTTAATCATCTTCTTCTTTCTTCTCCTTCTCTACATTTTTTTGTTTCTTCTTCAATCGCCTTTTTACTTCTTCTTTCTCTTCCTACATCTTCTTTACACTTCTTTACTTTTCTTTCATTGTCTTTCTTCGTTCTTTTTTCTTCTTTTTTCTTCTTTCTTCTTCTTTCTTCTACCTTTTTTCTTCTTTCTTCTTCTTTCTTCTTTATTCTTCCTTTTTTTGCCTGCTTCTTTTCTTCTTTTTTCTTTCTTTCTCTTTTTTTTCTTCTTCTTCTTTTTTCTACGTCTTTCTTCTTCTTTTTTTCCTTCTTTATCTTCTTTTCCTTCTTTTCTTCTTCGTCTTCCTTCTTGTTTCTTCTTTCATTGTTTCTTCATCTTTTTGTTCTTAGTTGTTCAACTGTTTCCCCTTCTTTCTTTTTCTTCATTCTTCTCCTACACAACAGTCTACTCCCGTTTTTTTTCAGTGTAGCATTGGCACCAAGTGCAGCAGCAACAACAGAAGTTGGCAACTTTTTCAGCTGACGCATCATTTTCCAACTTCATTTTCAGCTAATGCGGCAGCTGCTGCTGCTGTTGCACCTGCAACACGTGTTGTTGTTAGTGCTGCTCCTGCTACGGCTTTTGTCGTTTTTGTTGTTGTAGTTGTGTCTCCTGCTGCTCTCTGCCTGATGCAGTTTATTATAATTTAAAGACAAGTTCGAATTGCCTCGCTGCCCTTTCACCCGCCATCCTTTTCTCCCTCTCTCTCTCTCTATCTATCTATCTTTCTATCACTCTGCCTCCTTCTCCACCTTCTCTGATGATTTGCCCTGCAGTTGCTTGTTGTTTGTTTGTTTTACGTTGCCGTTGTTGTTGTTGTTGCTGTTGCTGATGCAAAACTTCAAGTTGAACGCGTCGTTGTCATTGTCATTGCCAGCAAATGCTGTGTGTGTGAGTTTGTCTATGCGTGAGAAGGTGTGTGGGTGTGAGAGAGTGTGCGAGAGTAGGTGTGTGATAGTGTGTGTCTATCTGGCTGACAGCAACAGCAGCAACAACAACCCAACAAATTTGGCCTGTGTGTGCTGCGCATTTATTTGTTTTGTGTCAGTTTCGGTAACGTAAGTAAATTAATTAATTTTCAATTGCTTTAAATAAACAAACAGCTTGTCAAACACAACAGCTACAACTACAAGACAACAACAACAGCAACAACACCAATACCTAACTAGCAACAACAACAATTGGCATAACAAACACTAACAAAACATGACGAAGCAGGCAAGCAAGCAAAAGCAAATCAACTAGCCAGCAGTATGGCAACCCTGGCAGCGTCAATGGTAACCAGGAGGCAGGGAGTAGGAGTCAGTGGAAGGTGGGAGGGATAGTGAGGAAGGAAGGGCGTGACACCAACAGAGAAACAGTTTGCGACAAACGGCGAATGCGGTTAACAGCAACTCCCCCCTCCCCCCTCCACTAGCCGCGAGCGGAGTTGCCATTCATGCCGCGGAAAACCGATAAATAAATTGAAATTTTAATGCAGCATCGACAGGAGAAGAGGGGGAATGGGGGGCGATTCAAAAGGGTGAATGAGTAACTTGATTGTATTCTGTATATTATCGGTAAATCGTGTTAAAGTTGGATTTAAATTTTACTGAGACTATAAAAAGGGTGTAAGGGATGTGATGTGAGATATTTACAGAGTAAACTGATATATACTTTATATATCACGATTATATATCACAACGTGGGACAACTAATTCTTGAATTAACTTTTTTAGAAATGAAACACAAGTGCATACGAGATCAGGCATTGTTGCCTTCCTTATAAGTTGAATAATTGCATCATACTGATCATGAATATATATGTTTATATAATGCTCAACTTAGATTAAAGTGAACATTACTAAACAAGAACTAACTGCACGAGTTTTGTATACGTTTCTTCTTTAACAACATGTTAAAGTTTGTTTTATTGGATACATACTGATCATGAATATATAGGTATATATAATACTCAACTTAAACTTATGGTTAACTTGACTTAACAAGAATTAATTGTACGAATCATATCATAACGCGTTAAAGTTTACTTTATCGGAAAGAGACAACTTAAGTCCTTAAGAAAATAAAGAATGAAGTATCAGATTTATGCCTGGATATAGGTCAATATAGTTAAGGTTTTTACTAATGCTTTTAAATAACTAGACACCAGTAACGAGTAAGAAATCAAAGTAAATTCAAATACCAAGCATTGTCATTTTCCCAATAAGATCATACTGTTTAAGAATATATATTTACATAACATATATACTTAGCTGAAATCATAATCGACTTGACTAAGCACGAATAAATATTGCTTATCTTTCTAACTGTCTGCCTTTCTATCTGTCTGCATCTCTGTCTGTCTCTCTCTTCCTCTCCCTCCTCTCTCAGTCTCTATCCCTCTTGTCCGTGCTTAACCTTTTCATTGTCCCTTCCTTTACCGTTCTCCAGACAACATTATGTCTCAATTCGTCAGGCAATTAAAGGGCTCCCCGTCTTGACAAAAGGTTTAAGAAATGCGGCTCAAGAATTCGACAGATTTCAAAAAGGGTTAGCTGCTTCAGGGGTGTTGGAGGGGGAGGAGAACCGCCTTCTTTAATTGTCAACTAAAGTGAAAAATTGTCTCTCTTAACTAAAGGACTTTCTCTTTACACGCAGTGGAATTCACCACGAAAGAGAGCGTTAAAGAGAGAGAGAGACGAGACGGCGTTGACTGTGCGCAGGACTGAGCCGAAGTTATGCCGACGCGCTTTGCTCTCCTCATCTGCCTCTCCTTCCCCCCGCCACTACCCCCGCTATTGTCCACCCCCTTGAGAGTCCTTTGACTTTGGCGCCCAGCAGCAGCGTCGAAACGAATCTGTTTTGCATTTAAATGGCAACTGTGGCGACTTCGGCGACGGCGGCAACGGCGGCGACTTTGTTGCAATTGTCTTGCGGCGACGCTGCCACAAACAGGCAGACGACGCACTTACAGAGCCAGCTGGAGCTGCCATTGCAGTTGCAGTTGCAGTCGCTGTGCCAGTGTTGCAAGTGGGTCACTGGGGCAACAATCAACGAACAACAGCTACAAAAAAACAGCAACAACAACAAATGAGACGCACGCCACGCAGCGCGCGCTTTGCCTTGCAACGCGAACTTCCGCTGCGCTGACGTCACAAAGAGTCCTACAGCGGATACTAAGGTGCACCGACTGTGTCTCAGTGTCCCTTGCAGCCTCCTCAGGAGGATAAGAAATTAACCAAGAAGATTGCAAATTCATCGAAGATCGGCATCGGAGGGAAAAGTCTGAGGACTGAGCACCTAACAGAGCAACGAAGAAAGAGAATCATAGAAAGAAATAGATCTTAATAGGGGAACAGGTAAAGGAGTCCAATTGAAAGAGAAATACATACATGAAGAGAGATAACTTAGTCAATATAGAGCACATCTGTAGAGCCCAGATCGAAAGAAATGAAATCTACAAGGAATGTAGAGCATATAGTGAAAACAAGCAAGAAAGCTACAGTGGAGTCTCCTCATCTAGGCACCTGACCAAAACGATATATTAAAAATATATCTTCGTACTTCGTGTTGCATACATTGAGGAAGAGTTTAGACTCTGCAACTCTTGAAACTTTTTCTTAAATAACATCAAAGTCAATGATTCGATCGCAACTAAATAAATTATTATATATAAATATTAAATTTAAAAAAATATCAATGGGGCCTTGATAATTTTGGTATTTACTTAAAATGAATTGTTCTGCAGTTAAAAAACGAATTGGGATTCGGGGTTTAGTCTAATTCTCAAATAAATTTAAGCTGCTTAAAGCAATAACTCACATTGACACCACATTGAGTAGCCTTAGCTATTATAGTCCCGGAGAACTTGGTTTTTTTTATGGAGAGAAAAACAATTGGCACAGTGCTATAATATCCTTCTACATATATAAAAAATAATTCATCCAAGCAGTTTTTATAGAATTTGTGGCATTAACTTGACTGCACTTTTATGACAGTTTCGTCCTTCTGCTATTCCTTCGTCTGTTGCTAACATCAATTATGCAAAATATTATTTCTTTTGTGTTCACTGAAGATAACATGTACGAGTACATTGTACCCTATAAACAATGAACCCAAGCTCATATTTAGAACACCAATCTCTCATTAAATTATTGAAATACTCTTGATCGGGAGTAATATATAAGTTATAGCAAGAAATAAAGCTGTTTCTCCTGTTATAATAAAAATGCTCTTAATCTCGGAAAATATACAAGAAACTGACATCAAATTTGCCCAGTAGACTCAGAGTTTAATTAATGTGCCATGTATGACCTTTTTTTTAAGCAATGAGTAACCTTAGTTGTAGTAGGAAAACTCTACAACATAAGTTTGTTTAATCTTAAGAAAGATGCATCATATTTAAGTTAAAAGCTTCTTACAGCGTATTTACCAGTCGACTCTTCCTCGCGCTCATTTCTCAGTTCATATCATTGTGTCAGCTGCAACCTACCATGAGCTGAGGTTGAGGCTGAGCTGCGACTGAGCTGCAGCTTCAGCTGCTGTTGCTGTTGCCGTTGTTGCCTCGTCGCGTCCCGTTTGCCACTTGTCGAGCATTCTCGTTCTTTCTTCTGCTTTTGCTTCTGCTGTAGCCTCAGCTTCTTCTTCATTTTACGCCATTTTTTTGCTTAGCCATTGCCGAGGGGAGCTTAAAAACTGCGCGCAACTTCAATTTAATAATAAAAAATCTGCACTCTTATTATGCCATCAACAATAAAAACAACGCTGACGTCGCGACGACAGCCGAGCAACAACAACAACAACAGCAGCAAGAACAAGAACAACTTGAGAAACAACAACAACTCGACAAAAAAGTTTGTCGCTCGCCATTTTGCACCGCATTTTGTGCAGCAGCAGCAGCAGCAACAAAAACAACTTAATCATAAAAAACAAAACAATAAAATAAGCAAGTGAGTATACAGGGTATGCTCAACTTACAGATATCCTGTATGTGATATGAATAAGTGAAGACTTACAGCAAACTTAAATCGTTTTGACCTTTTAATGTTCTAACATTTTACAGGGTATCTCTTAGCATATACAGCTTAAATTGAGAGTAATTCAAGTACACACTTTCCAAAACAAATACAAAAGAGTTGCACTACTAATATTTACCACCACCTGCCTGCAAACATTTTTACAGGGTATCTCCCAGCACATACTGCAAGTATAACTAGGTAAGAACTTTTTCCATTTTAATAAGATACTTTAAACAAATCATTTTTGATTTACTTCTAGCATACCCCCTGTCTGTTCATCTTTTTACAGGGTATCGTAATAAGAAAAACATTTGGAGACGCCGCGATAAACTTTTCTAGCGCCGCCACCGCATCCAGCTAAGCAAAAAACAACAACAACAGCAACGGCAAACGCAAACGCGCAACTTCTTGTCTGACGGCTCAGGTCGAGTGGGCGTTGAGAGGGCGTGGCAGCTAGCGCATGTTCTCAACAACAACAGCTACAATAACAATAAAGTCATTTCCCCGAACACAGTGCGAGCAGACGATAAGGTAATAAAAATCAAATAGAAAAAGTAACTAAGAAAAAAATAAAATAAATAAAATAATATAAAAAAATTATAAAATAAAATAAAATAAAAATAAAATAAAAAAAATAAAGTATATAATAAAAAAATAAAATAAAAATAAAATAGAACTAATAAAAAAAAAAAAAAAAAAAAAAAATACCAATTAAATAATAATTTTGAGCCAAGCCACATGAAAATTGAAAGCATATACCATATACATGGTATAAAACTAAGCACACCCAAGTTCTCTCCGTCTACTGCCCACTGTACTTCAGATGACTGAAGGATTATATTTTGGCGTAATAAAATGATGCCATTCGCCCCAAGACAATTCCGCGAAATTCCTCGAGAGTCTTTCAGAACGGGCAAAGACTAAAAGAGATAACTAAAGCCAAAAAGAGTAGATTCAGTTGCTGTAAAGCATCTACTGCACTTGAAAATAATAAAATATAAAACATAATGCAAACAGAAATCGTACAAAAAAAAAACAGAAATTTAATTAAAAATTTTAACTACACAAATTGCGTGTATAAGTGCATAATCGAGTAAATACGCTGTAAATAATGCAGATATTACCCGCTGTCGTCATCGTTTCCCAACTCAATTAAAATCCATAGTGAACCCATATCAAATGTTCTGTCTGCCAATGAATATTCAATTTGGATTTCAGCCTTGTTTACACACACACACGCACACACACACAAATATAGCGAGAGAAATACTGTATTCAAATTTAATTTATTTATTTATATAACGAAGTAGCTGATTAAAATTTAAACAGGGCTAAAAACTCTTTTAGCATACCCTGTAAAGGGGAGCTGCAGGGGGATCTATTATATGTTGTGTAGGAGAGATTGAGGTGTATTCAACGTAGGCAATGATTTGATATTCCGTTGCAATCTTTATCTTAAAGTAACCTATACAATCTCCTCTACAATCACAATTTTTTTTTATTTACTTGGTTTACTTTCTGAATCTTGGAGAGTTTCTCAACCACTCACCCAGCGATCGTCTAATTTCATAGTTGTTCAACGAGAGAGGAAGCCAGAGGTGTGTTCAACGTTGGTACTGATTAGTCATTCCTTTGCAATCTTTATCTTATAGCAACCTATACAATTCCTTCTACTATCACATTTCCTTTTTTTTCTAGTTGGTTTACTTACTGACTCTCAACCACTCACCCAGCGATTCTTTAATTTTCAAAGCTGTGTAACAAGTCTAAAACTTCCTTTTTTACATTTTTCCAGGGTACACTCACCCACTATCAGCCCGGCTAGTGTTGTTCAAATAGCTTAAAGCAGCTTTTGGTCACCAAAAACCAAAACTATGCCAAATTAAATGGAAATTCATAAAACCTCATCAAGTATTGTAGACATACATACAGTACGCATACGCACATAAATAAGTACAGATAAAGACTGTATTTAAGTGAATCTGACACTTCACACTCATAATTCTATATGTAACAGATTTGGATTTTTGTTAACGTTGCCAAAAACTCTCAGCCTGATTCGATTGCAGGCCCAAAACCGAGAGTGTATGTGTGTTTGTGTGTGATGGGCCAAAATGGCAAATCAAATTGTCGCCTATTAGCGCAATTAGCTGAGACACCAGCAGCAGCTACGCAGCCAAGTCACATGGAATCGCAAGGGCAATTTACCCACCCCTCTACCCCACACACCCCTCTACCCCACAGCATAAACCAGCAGCCTTCTTTACTGCCACTTCGACTTTGGGTAGCCGCAGCGCGCAGCCAACGGGGCGTATGAAACGAAGAGACAAAGAAGGCAGCAGCAGCAGAGTGTAAGAGCATGGCTGTATTAGTGAGTGTATGTAAGCCAAGTACGTGTGTGTGCGTTTTCAGCTGGCAAATTGGCAAACAGCAAACACACAAAACGTTGTTTAAATTTGATGAGCATTATTAAAAATTAATCAAAAATTTGCATTTATTTATATACTACAAGTTCGCAGCACGCACACACATGCGCTCCCTACGCCTTTCCCTTTCACTCGCTCACTAACTCACTCTCTCCCCTCTCTCTCTCTATTTGTTACTCCCCTGTCTCTCTCTGGCGCCGTTTCAACCGCACTTCAAGCCTGAAACTGAAACTGATGTAGACATTTACTGAAAATTACGTAAATTAAATTTGTTTTTATGGCGGACAGACGCTTAAATGTGCCACACACACACACACACGCAACCTCATACACATACGCACAACTGGCAGGCACACACACACACACATACAGGCACGCACACAACGCAGCAGGAACTGAAAAGGGCAGCTTAATAAGCGTCGGCCACATACGCAACCCGAAAACAAAATGAAATGAACAAAACTCTCACAAGCAGCAGCAGCAGCAGCCAACGAGCCACAGCAGCGCTTGCCACGCCCACCCAGCCCTCTTTTGCACCCACTGGGTGGCTGAACAAAGTAATAAGCCCCTCAACGGGAGGTGCCAGACCTTGGGTCATGCCCAAGCGCCCTGGTAATAATGTGGTAAACTGGGCACAAAATGCCTCAGCCTCAGCCGCCTTTCATTTCAGTCCTTGTGTGTAAGGGTGAGTGTGTGGGTGTACGGATGTGTGCGTGTATGAATGTGTGTTTTGGGTGCCGCGATTGTTAACAAATATGCGTATCATAAGATGCGTACTACAAAGTCTGATTATGTCAGGAACTGCGCTCCACACGAGGGTCATGCCCAGTATTTACATAAGGGAGAAAACCTCAATGCCGCAGGCTGATCATGAAGGTGCCCTATGCCCACTGTACCCCCAGTTTACATAACATGCATATATAGTATATATAAGCTGGGTTACGTTATACTATTTTTTACACTGCTTCATTTTTGATATGTTCAAAAGAAAATAGGAAGGTTTTTCCAAACAAAAAGTGGACAAGGACAAAGTTTAAAATATATATCAAATATATATGCATGTTAATGTTTTGTATATGTTTCGCATACATCGTATCTATCATAAGAAAAAGTAAAGGTCGACTTTTGCACAAAAAGAAGGGGTGAATATGAAGGCTAAGATACGTATAAAGATGGGTTGGCATCATGTTAGTTTTTCTTTAGTTTTAGTAAGACTAGTCAGGGGTTCCAGGTTCGAATCTTGGGGAAGGGCATGGTTTTTACCCTGACGACCTTTTGAAAAGTCAGGAACTTGACATAAATTAATTAAAATAAAAATTCAGATAAGATTAACTTGCCCAAAAAGGCTAAAAGTGCGCTAGTCCAATAAAAAAAAAAAAAAAAAAAAAAAAAGGCTACACTTCTATTATATGTCACATACTTTAAGGAACGGTTTGGATACATGTAACTTTTTTAGTTATAATAAAGAAAAAAAAAGTAATATCTTGAATAACTTCGATGTTATCCAATCGCAACTAAAATTGTGATTCCCTTAATTTGGTAACTTATATTTGCCGCAAAGTTTGTATAACTTCTTACCCTATGGGAGGGGATTTAATTATTATTTAGTTCAAAGATTTTGTCTTTTATCATTTCTCTAAAATTAACCTTTGTCTATTTTATTCTTTTCAACGAATGAAGCTAACAAAACCATTAAAACTAGCAAAATTAAATTGATTTCTATGGGGAAAACACGCTTCATAAATGATTACAGCCCAACAATGATTTGACAATTTGAGGTAATGAAAAATGCATAATATTTTTCTCGAAAACTACAAGATATGCCAGCCTTGTCATTTGATGAGAAAAACCATTTTGTTTTTCATTCATCTTAAGTAAATTTCATGTGATTAAATCATGAGTTTGTCCCTGTCGAAATGTCACAGGTCACACAGGCTGTTGTGAATCATTGTTTGGGGAGGAAAGACAAGAAAGTTAATCGTTGACCCAAAATTCCTGAAAATGTCAAATGTAATTCAAATCCTTCACTCTGTGTGAGTACAATGGAGAGCTTGAGGACGCGTGAGCGTGCTTGCTTATTGCCATAAATTACTTAATTTGTCTACCTTTAGTCGAATCGCTTTAACAATTGAAAGCCCATTGAATTTGATAGTCCCATTCCACTGACCCTCTTCAACAAAAAAAAAAAAAAAATAGAAGAAGATTTTCATTCCGCAAACTGGCAAAAGGATTTGCTGGCTGTGCCAACTCAAATTGAAGGGCTCACTCGTAACTTTCAATGTCGTTTGTTGTGTACCATCTCCCTCGAATCCCCCCCTCACCCTTCCCCTCTCTATCCCACGCAAAGAGAGAAAACTGGCAAAAGTTTCATTTACAAGCAGCAGCAACAGCAACAACAAACATAAATGATATGTTTGTTAAAAAACACGACGACGACGACGTCGACAACGAGTCGCGCCCCCATGTCCATGTCCGAAACGTAGGCGTCGACTGTGCAGCCTCGAGTTTGGAACAGTTTTTTGGATAGGTCATGTACTTGGCACCAATCTAAAACCCAGTCCACCACCTCCTCCTCTCTCACTCTCTCTCACTCTTGCCCCGAGGCAGCTGGTTGGCAAAGTTTTGCAGCCCAGTTGGGCCATGGAATCCTTTGGGTCTAACATTTTTCGCTACTCTTGTTGTTGTTTTTGTCCCGCGCTCTTTAGCTGACATTACGAGCTTTGGTCTTCCAATCCCCTGCACCCCAATTCTCCTCCATCCATCTCTTTCAACCCCAAACCCAACCCAACTCAACCCAAACTCAAACAAACAACCGACCAATAATTGTAAATTAAAATTGAAATGAATGTGCAGAGTGAGAAACAAGAAGAGAGGAGAAGGGGAGACAGTGGAAGGAGGCAAAGGCAGCAAAGTTAGGCTATTTTGGGAATTTCTTTGTGATTAAAAAAGGCAATAAAAAAAATAAAAAATAAAATAAAATACTTGCGGTATTGTTTTTAATAGATAAACTTGTGGTAACTTAAGTAAAAAGAACTGACTTTACTCAAAGACTTTTTGCAGAGTAAATTAGTATTACTTGTTTTGGGTTTTCCTAATTTAAAAAAATATATAAAAACTTTTTGAATTTCATAAATAAAAAATATATAAAATACAGTTCTTTGGTGTTTGCGTTAATTTACTTTAGTTTAAAAAAAGTTTTATTCGATTATTCAAAAAAAACTGTTGAGTAAGTTTTAAAAAAAAAAAAAAAAAAATTTTTTATATTTTTTGTTAAAAAATACAAAATTTAAAAGACTACAGAATTTAATAAAATGCAAAATAAAACAAAAAAAATATTAAATTTTGTATTTGTGTACGAACTTCAAAAGTTTTAGCCTTTTATTTATTTTTTAAATTTTTTAGAGTTGAAATAAAGCCATAGGCAATACTAGGCTCGTCTTCTTCAACTCTGTCAGCACCCATCACTAGCTGTCACTGTTCACCACTAATACTTCCCTTCTCTTCTTCTCTCTGTCACCTATTTCTCTCTCGCTTGGTGATGAAAAGGAATTGAACTCACCCAGGGGCGCCACTTTGTGTCTCAGTTTGAGCTGGCTCGCATTATGACCTCTGTTTCCATTATTGTTGCCTCGCCTCGTTCGGCTCTCGTTCTAGCTTTCATCTCTCTTTCCCTTTCCCTTTTACCCCATTGTTCTTCATGTTGTTGCTGCTGCTGCTGCTTTACTGGCCCGCCTAATAGCCAACGTTTCGTCTAATTCTGGGCTACATTTTGAAAACGCTTTTGTTACATTCCACTAATGTGTTTTCGCCGCCTACAACAACGCATAATGCCGCCATATAGCTGCCAGCGGGCTATCAAGGACCATGCACAGTGGCACAAGATTGCAATCGGTAATGGGGTTAAAATCGAGATCCTCAGTAGAGAGAAGGAGGCCTGTAAGAAATTTATTATTTGTAAATGAAATATGTATAAAAAAATGTATAAAGAAACACAGAGAAAGATATACGGAAGACAATTCATTAATTTCTATTAATTTATTTTTATTCCACAAAGAGAAGTTAGAAGCCTTAATAAAACCTTTTAATTGAACTCTATTTTTTTTTAATTTTTTTTTTTTTTTTTTTTTTTTTTTTTTTTTTTTTTGTTTCCTGTTGTATGCAAGTATTATAAATAATAAGTATTACTAGCAAAGATACATTTATTTTGGATTTTTCCTCCATTTATTGATTTCTTTTTAATTTCAATCAACTTTCAACCCATTTCACATTTTGTCAGCCCACTGTGCTGTGCGTAACGTCGCACAAATACGCACTAGCACTTATGCACATACACACTGATTTACACACACACACTCGCACACTAAGCCTTGTTGGGTAATCCGCGCTGCATTCTCTCTGAAATTGATGGAAAATTCGCGTCTGGCGTGGGACAAAAAAAGTTAAAAACTTCAATTGATTTCGCATTGCAAGCTTGTGCAACTTGTGCCCCCCTTCCTCAATTTTATAGCCACGCCTCTGCTTACTTCTGTGCCATTTTTGTTACATGTTATCAATGAATTTATCAATTTAAATTTGATTTTGTAGTTCGAAAATGAACACGCTCCCTTTCTATATACCTCTTTCTTCCTTCACCTTTCTCTCTCTCTCTCCCTTCATCTCTCTCCTGCCTTTCCCTCTCTATTGCCTTGACAAATTTGCAACAGCCGCCGAAGCAGACGCTAGCTATGGTGCCACCATGTGGTACATAAATCAATTAGCATTAAGAGGCGAAGAAAGAAAGGCAGCAGCATAAAAATGAAATGAGCAAGAGAGAGGGAGAGATAGAGAGGGAGAGGGTGCCCCCAAAAAGGGCAAACACTTCACTTATTGTTATCCTGGAAACATAAATAAGGCGGCGGCCCTGCAGGAGCAGCTGAAAAAAGCAAAAATTGGGGCACTGCGAATGCGAATGCAAATAAACAAGCCCGAAAGGCACTTAATTGTATCAATTTAAGCAGTTAAAAGCAACACCAACAACAAGGGTAGGAGTGGGAGAGAGAGAGAGAAAAAGAGAGAGGGAGACAGCAGTAACATTGGCGACCTCCATCATCAGCGGCCTCACGGCCCAACAATTAACGGGAATGTGAAACCGGCTACAATAAGAGGAAAAGAAAACAGCAGCAACATTCTCATGTATTGTAAAGAGGTAGCAGCTGCACTAGCAGATACCCTGTAAATTGTGAATAACAAAAATACAAAATAGACAGTACATTTCACAATTTGTAAATCTCTACTAGCAAACAACTTATGATATTACAAAATGTACCTTTAAATACCCTAAAAAATAGCCATAGATTTGAGCTGTTTGTGTAGTGCATATACCCCATTTGATTGCCTACCCTTGCAGGGCTACTTGAAGCCGCCCGCATTTTCGAGCCTGTTTACTTTTGCGCTCTTCACTTTGCCGTTGCCTCTTCTTCCCCCTCCTTCTTCTTTGTTTTCTTTTTAATGTTTCGCCACTTTTCTGGCTGCATGTGAAAAACGACATTCGAGAGCGACAAGCTGAGATGCCTATAAGAGGGAGACGGAGATGGGGGGGAAAGGTCCCTGCATGAAAAGTCACTTCGGTAGCGGAAAATCCTTCAACTTACTCGTCCGAACTAATGGCCCGAAAGGCAATAAAGGGAAAATACTAAAAAAAAAAACCGAGAACTTCTCTATCCCTCATCCCACACAGTAGCAAATAATGTGCAGCGAATGATTGAAGAATGGAACCCATGAAACAAAGCCCATAACTAGCGCAGTGTAGTCAAAAGATCATTTAAGATCTGTTCTTATATGATATATAGCAAGCCTGATGTCTCTTTCACCTAGTTCTAGAGCTGTAGCTCTTTAAATGCGAACTATTCCAGCTGCACTCCAAGCACTTTACTTGCCCCAATCAATAGCAGACCCTTCCCCAGGGCAACCTTTTACTACAGTGCCTGCAAAGCAATCTCTCTGATTAACCCAGCACATTCCTTTGGCCTTGCCTTTACCCTTTGATTCCCAGCTGTGTCTCTGGCAAATTAGAAGACTACAACAAAAATTTCCCAGCACCAGCAACCAGCAGCAGCAACAGCAACAGCGACTGCAGCTGAGAGCAACTGTTGCTGATTATCCATTGGTGCATGCAATTTGCAGGCGAGATGGAAGGGATGCTGCTGCTGTTGCATTCAAATTGCCCCCGACAGCAACAGCAGCAGCAACAGCTACTTGCCACGTCGGGAAAAAAACAAAGCAAATCAGTCAACAGCAGCAGCAGCAGCAACAACAAGGAGAGCAACAACAACAACAACAACGGAAAACACCTCAAAGTAAACAAATTTTTGGTGAACGCACTAATAAAAACGCAAACAGGATGAACACGAGCCAAGCCTGCCTCCCTGCACACATGGAGGCAACGATTGACAGCAGCAGCAACAGTAGCAGCAGCAGCAGCAGGTTGCAGGCAACAGTAACAACAGCAACAGCAACAACGACAGCAACGGCGACAATGATGATGTCGATGGCAATGATGATGGCGATGATGACAGCATCGCCAGTGTCCTCGCTTGGCTATTAACGGCGACAACAGCAGCCGGCAGGCTTGCGAGGAGAAAAACAGAGAAAGAGAGGGGTACAGAGAGAGAGAGAGGGGTAAAGAGAGTGAGAAAGGGCAGAGCAAAAAGATAGAGCACTCGAAAAGGGCGAATGCTGGAGGTACCAGAGCAGGGAAGCAGCGCAACGCATTAACACGTGCTGTTGCCCATTGATTCCCTCCTCCCCCCTTACTGTACTCAACACCCAAATAGAGCTACCTATCCACTTACCTTCTGCCTTGCCCCTCAAGCGTATGCAACACTGTTGAATTTTTGGCAACAAACAGTGGCGTAGCTGAGCAAATATTGAAGAGGAAACCAAAGATGATTTTGTGGTCCCTAAATCGATTTACTTGTCCATATCATATTATCATACTTTAATCGAATATTGTGTGGAAAACACTCGAAACTTTACCCCCCTCCATACTCACCGTATGAGTCATGCTGCATGCCACAGCGAGGAACCCCTTGGAAAAAGGGGAGCTACAAATACAGAAATTTGATTGAAATTCTCTTCAGTTTAATTTTGTCACAACATCTGGAGAGATTGTACCCAACACAGATTGGACTACACACACACACACACACACACACACACAACTGGCAGCAGTCTCAGGGCCCCAGTATTACCCTCTCTTCCTACTCTCCCCCCTAACCAAACACACTTAGGCGCAAAGTAGCGGCATTTATGCGTGTATGCGTAGCAGCCCAAGGGCGACTGCAGGAAACGGTCGAATTAACAGCTGGATCAGAAAGAGACACAGAGAGAGAGAGTGAGACGGAGTGAGGTGCTTCGGGATGTGTGCGGTACACGTTGTGGATGAGTGTATCTCGACATCAGTAGCTGCAGCGCCAAATGGACTTTTCACTCGGGTACTTTTCCTAAGTTTTTTTCTACTTTCCTTTTGTCCCCACGGAGTTTGAACTGAGTTTCGTTTAACTTAAAGGTTAAGTTAAAACTGCAAAGAGTATTTCACGCACGTTTCCGTTTAAACTTGTGCTATCGATAGTATCGATGGCTGCCTTAACTATCGTTTGTTTTATTTTATGTTTTTCTCTCCTACCAACTTAACCTCTACGAGCTGATCGATTTTTAGAGCAAGCCACGGGATTAACAGCAACCGCATTTCATTGTTATACCCTGTAAAGACTTTAGTTACGGGTATGATGAAAGAACACCCTGCAGGCATCGAGCTACTAAAGATTTGAAAGCAATTCTTAAGCAATCACTTTGCCAATTTCACAGGGTATTTCGATTTCAAATCGCCCCACCCACAGCACCCTAATTTCTTTTATTTTTTTTTATGATGAAAGCGTCGCTTCGTTTCGCTTATCTATAAATTAGTGCACGGACGACTACAAATCAGCGGCCTCATCATCATCATCTTTATCCACCCGACCCCATCCACATCCTCCTCTCAGCCCAAGCAGCTCCCATCTCTCTCCCTCTCTCTCTCTTCCAAGAGAAACTCCGGCTCGGGCTGCGCAAAATGCAAAATCTATGCCAATTTATGTAAATCAAAGTTTAAATAAATGTGTGAAGGCACCCCCCTCCGTCCTTCCCCTCGCAAAGCCCCAAAACCTAGCGAAGACCACAAGCCAGACTAGACAGGCCCAACTCCCCACCGCCGGCAGCAAAGCTCAAAGACTGAGACCCAACTAGAAACTTATTTGAACAGACGTTGCGGAAATACAGAGTAAAATACTGTGGGGGTAGGCAGTAAAACAGCGGAAGGAAGAGGGCAGCGGGAGGTGCCGGGGACTGAAACTGTTTGCCCAGCGCATAATTCAATTGGCGTCGTCGTCGTCTACCGTCGAGAGAAAAACGAAAAGCGAAAAGAAAGAAATAAGACAGCATAGAAACAAGTAAAGTAAGCTTAAGTTGGAAGTGCTCGATGGAAAGATACCCTTTGTAAGTGCAAAATATGAAGCTAACTCAATGCTAAGTTTGGAGGCTCTAACATTGATTAGTTACTGAGTTTACCTCCTTCAAACAGTCTTTAAATGCTTCTCTTACACAGTCTAGTAGAAAGTAAATATACCCTGTTTGAACACCTTCAATGTTCATAGGGTATAAAAAGAAAAAACCAATGCTGTACCGTCCCAGTACCGTCCAAGGTACCGTGTTTTCTTATGGCCTGTCACCTCTGTCAGCGCCTATCGAATTTCTGCCTTTCGCAGCACACGACGGGAATCACTGCAGCTGAGCAAACGGTGAGCAAACTGTGATGCAACGATGGCGCAGGCCACGCAACTCCTCCAAGGATCCAGTCAGGATCTCATTTCAATGACACCGTCAACGACAACCAAGAAAAGGTAAAGTGCAAAGCAAGAAGAAAAAAAACAACTACAAAGAAGACAACTACGACAACGTGCCGCGTAATATTATTATTTCACGTTATCCGATATTATCGCAATTTTAATTGAGGGTTAACAACTCGATGTGCGTAATAGAAGCGAGTGCATTGACATATCAATAACTGGAAGGGTCCTTGAGGCAGTTGAGAGTTTAGATCTTAAATTTGGTCAATAGAATTCTTCAATTTTCCTGATTGTGTCTGTGAGGGTTACAGGAAAAAGTGTTTCAATTTAGGTGAAACTGAAACAGTATCTGAAGAGTACGTAAGTTATTAAATTGTTTTACAAGATATTTTATATATATTATATGAATGTGTATAAACATTATTATATTGATTTATCTATATTTTTATTATTTTTATATAACTTTTTGTGAATTTATTTTTATAATATCTTTATAGGTTTTCGAGAGAAAGACTATAGAATAGTTTCCTAACACTAATATCATCCATTAGTGCTGTAAAAACATCGATAATTTTTTGCATTGATAATTTCCCGCATTGATAACCATCTGAACCATATTTATCTATATAAAAATTATTAATTATTTTTCTTTTCAGTTTCTTCCGCATTTTAAATCAAAAAAACGCACACATGGTCGCCAGACTGGGCGAAACGGCTAAAAACTCTCTCACAACGCATTCCGCAGCGCCATCTGTCGGCGAAAAGTGCAGTAAAAGCTCTCATCAAGCCAAACATTTTATAGCAGCTTTAAAGCTGCTGTTCGCGTCTCGACTAAAAGCTAAAAACAGTGTCTCAGCTAAGTCTACACTCCACGCACAGAACACGCAAAAGAAAAAAATATTTGTAATTTATTCAGAAATGAATCAACCATTTTTTGTTAAAGAATATTTATAAATAAACTTGAAATTTATTTAAAATAAGCTTAAATCAATTTTTTGCACTGATTAAAGATTTATTGATCTCCTCGACTTGTTTATTATTTTCATAATTTCATTGGCCCCCAATCGGAAGATACAATAAAAAAAAAAACAATTGCAAAACAAATTAAAAACAATTAAGCAAATATTTTGAAATATTTTCAAGTTCATTCGCTTTTGATTGAGGAACAACAGAGTACTATTCGAGAACATTGAACTTCTGTTCCAACTTTTTTAATTTAGTCTCATGTTTCGGAACGGAACTGTACAATAAATCAAAATCCCAAAGCAAAAGCAACTCTGATACGACTTCAATTCATAATAATTTCAACTGAATTTCGGCCAGCTCTTTATCCTTCACATATGTATATAGCAATATGAAGCTTCAGTTCAACGCTGCTTATCCGCGATATCAACACCTTGACTTTACCAAATTGAGTTAACCTATAAAAAAAAACTTTAGGTTCATACACCTCGCCTACGCTCGTAAAAAACGTTGCAGGGCGTCCCATTAATAATATTTGGAACCAATTTTATTTTTTGCCACATTAAAACTACATTTTTTTCTTTATCTTAATATTGTAAGCGACTAAACGGCGTATGCGAAAGCAACAGAAACGGAACACATAAATGAAATGCAAATGAACCTTTTTACATTTAATACGCAAATCGTTTTCTCATTTATGTTAGACGATAAAATGGCAAATAGCATCGTTTGATCATCCATCGAACAAGAAGAACCAGCATACCAGTCTAACAGAAAGGAAGCCGAGAGAAGTGCAAGCACCAACAAAGAGATACCCTGTAATTGTGGTGAAGTTCAAATGTTCATGAAGAAAACCTTTTTTTATGTATAATTTACGTTTTTTTTTACAATATAAAGAACAAATATAAAAACATTTTTTGAAATCTGCATTATTTGCATAAGAAGAAAACAAATTAAATTATTATAAATTATTATAAATTAAATTAAAAAAAAAAATTTTTTTTTTTATTTTTTTCTTTGTCAAAAGCTAAAGTTTATATATAAAAGTAAAAGCAATACTTCTATTGTCGTTTCCTTATATCAAACTTTCTAAAGACTTCTCTTAATTTTCATGCACATTGCCTCAAGATGTTAGTCATACCCCACACTTGTCAATCTACAGGGCATCAGTAACACAAATGTTTTACTTTCCATCATAAAAATGGGAATGGGAGAATCGAACAAAGCGCATATAAAACTGTCATAGGCATTATGATTTAGCTGCGACGCCTCGAAAACCAGACCAAAATTTTGATAGCCCTCGAAACAGTTTTACATTTGAATCATAGCAGGGCAGCGTAGACAAAAGCAAATTAAATCAAAAATTCAGAAATTCTATTGGAAACACGAATACATAATACATACCTAATTACGAGGTGTATCACACAACGAAGCGACAAAATGCCGCTGATTGTTTATTTCAATTTAATATATTTGATTGTGTTTTTCTTCGCTTAATTTGCCAGCTGCCTTTGGAAGCCCTAAACCCATTCCCATTCCCCTTCCCCGTTGCCCTGCAGCAGGTTTCAACCATGTTAACCCTCCTGCGATCACATTTCAATTGCAATAACCCTAGACTGTTGTTTTGGGTCATTCCGCTGCGATAATTGGCCATGTGTCGTATATCAACAAATCGATTAAAGGCTCTTAAATACCCTGTAAATGCCAAGTGGAAGAAAAGGGAAGGTTTATGTGGATTTGGCATTAAAAATTGCAGTAGGGTGTGCACTGATCACCACATTATATTTCTGACAACTAAGAATTTAATTTACAGGGTACCTACTGGTTGAGAAATATCTTCTTTAGCTTGCTCAAGCAATTGCTTATTAAACTCTTTATATCATTTTAAATTAACTTTCTTTTATTTTTATTTTAAAAACAAAAGCTGAATAAATTGCAGTTTGCTTTTACAGAGTATCTAGCTAGTCGTGTTTGTCGTTTTTTAACTTCAACTGTTGTCTCGTGTACCTGGCTACCTGTCTACTCGATACGCCGGGGGCAAATGCGCGTATCATTGTCAGAATTCCGTAAACACATTCCAAGTATTTTTTGTCTTTTCTTACCAACAAAAAATAAAGGCTAAAAAAAAGGCTAACAAATAATCGTTTTGCTTAGCTGCTTTTGTTGTTGTCATTGCTTGTATTGTTTTGATTAGCTGCTGTTTGTGGGGCGCATTCAACTTTCGATTTTGTGTGAATGATGTATGTATAATATTGGGAATATATATATACTATAAACTTATTTATTTATTTATTGAACACCTGTAAAAATGCGACATAGCTTTGTATGCCTGCACATTGCATGTTCTGCTGTCCACTCTGTCCGCATTGTCCGTCTGTCCGTCTGGCTGTCGACTTTCGTCTCTGGACACTTGATTGAGTGGCATATCTCTCATATGGAACAGGATTCAGTTACGAATTGCCAGTCGATTGCTGTCGGATGAGCTAATCAACAGTTCCCCAGGGAAGTGTGACATATGCCGCCTTGCATTTGCCTCGTTTAAAACCAATTAACAATTGTCATTTGATTTTTTTTTTAATTTAAATATTTCGACTGATTGCTTGACAGTGCAGAGGTTACTGACAGTAAATACTTCAAATATGCAAGCCTTTATAGAAAATACTTAAGCTAAAATTCGAATGGTCCAAAAAGGTTGAAAGTTTTATATATTTAGGAGGTCTTTACTCTGGAAGAATCGTGTAGAAGCAAAGATAGAAAATGAGTTCTAGAACTTTAAGCTACTTCGTATAGAACATAAGATACCATATAATATACATATACAATATAACCTTCAACACACTTCTCATAGAGAATGCAAGAAAATAAGATGAAAATCGATAAATGGCAAGCCGTAAATATTCTTTAAGAAGAGTTGACAGCAAGAAGGAAGAGTGAGAGAGAGGGTTGAGTAAAAACTGTGAAACATTTACAACAATTTAAAATGCAATCTTCTTTTTTTTTTTGTTTTTGTTTTCCGCTTTCTTTTGCAGCTGTCTTCTGTCTTGTGCTCCGTCTGTGTTTTCTCTGTGTATTCTGTCACTTCATTTCTTCCCGCTGATGATAATTTTAATAAAAATGTCTTATCGCAGTCATAAATGTCAGCACCCTGCGGGTGTGTGGGTGTATGCATATGGGTCTCTGTCTCACTGTGTGTGTGTGTGTGTCTGTGTGTGTTTGTCCTATTTAAGCAACATTTGCAGAGTGAGAGAGAAGGCAAAAGAGAGCGAAAGAAAGGCAGAGGACATCGTAGACTTTTGCATAACTAAATGCCTTGCAATCTGTATCATCTCCTCTAACAACCGCATGCCCAGCCTCACACACACACACACACAGACAAACAGCTGTCAAGTATGGCCTATGTGTGTGTGTGTGTGTGCTTTTGGCTCTTACGTTTTTTGCCTTATTTTATATGACATTTTTATTTAAGGCAACATTTTTATACTATTTTCTTTGCCATGTTGTTAGTTTGTTGCTTGCCACACACACACACACACACACACACACACACACACACACACAGAGAGAACTGCATCGTGCTGTGCGACAGTTAGAACGAGAGTTATGCATATGTATGCGTATTATTTAGTTGGAGATGCTTTTGCGCTTTTTTGCGGTCGCTTTGCTGTGTTAATGACACTTGCAAAGTCCCCACACCCCCACCCACATCCCTACACACACACACACACACACGCACACCCACTTGTCCACTGGAATTTATAAAACAACGCCCCCCCCCTACCACGCCCACAACTGCCCACTTAGCCAAAGCTCGCGCGACATTTACATTAGACACAGGCGCGACACAAAACTGGTCACGCCCACAAAAAAATGCCCACCTCGTGCGCGTATTTGAAATTAAATTACTCGCAAAAAAAGCGTGTAAATTGCCAGTGAATGCCTCCCTTACCTATCTCACCTGCCCAGTCTACCCCATCCCCCTCTCCCCTCTTCCCTAGCGTCGACCTCGCCCACTTGAAGGCCTATGGCAAACGCCTTTATCTAATACGCAACAACTCAAGTTGTTTCTGTGACAGTTTTATACCCTTGCAGAAGGTATATATACCATGGATCGGGCACAGATTTAGCTTAATATATCTTGAATACTTTTTTTTGAAATTTTAAATACATTGCTAAGTACAAGATAAGATATAGTTGCTTGACAAAGAAGCTGATAAAATTAGGAATTTTAATAAATAAATAAAGACTTCTACAATTTATACTATATAGCATACTATATCATATTTCCATATAAAGTAAACTAATTCCCCTATAAACCAAAAGAGTATAAAACCTTTGAGCTTTTTTTCATTCATGTTTTTTCTTCTTTTTTTTATTGGGCTCTTTTCGAGCCAGCGGGGCGTATGCGTAATGTGCTTGGGGCAAGCTGAAGTACGCCAATGCAGTCGTTTGAGAGTGTTGGTGTGTCTGTGTGTGTGTGTGAGAGTGTCTGTGTGTGAGTGTACGTGTATTGTGTTAAGTCATCTGTCCCATTACTGGCTGCTAATTACGTGTTCAATGCCTTCTCCTACTGTCAATTTTCGCGCACTTCTTTTTTTTCTCCTCCTTCCACCTCGTTCTCAGTCTTTGTTGCTTCTCTACTCCTTTGCTGTTTCTATATTGAGTGCAATCTGAAAAAATGGCAAGGAAATTACATTGACACTGGGAATGCTGCAGTATTTCAATCTTTCTCACGTTTTTTCTCCTTTTTTTTAGTTTTTCTACACTATCTACTAATTAGATTTCTTTTCAACACTACTTCAAGAAAGTTCTTGCACTTCCAAGGTACAAATAATCATTAATAGGTTCTTCTTCCTCCAAATTCCTAAATGTTTACAACTCTTGATATTAATTAGTTTTTTTTATTTATTTATTATTCAATCTTTTCTAAACCTTTAAACTCTTTCTTTTCTTCGATTATGCTTTCAATCGCAGTACGTTTTTAATTGCTTATGTCTGTAACTTATCCTTCTTCATATACTGACTTCTACATTTCATTCTCATACATCCGTCTAACCTTCTACTTGCATGAACTTCCTTTTTACTCGCTACCCTTTCTCACTCTCGCTCTCGTTCGCTTATCTTTTAATTGTTTCTACTAAGTTCTCCCTTCTACTTTGTTTACTCCAAATACTTCCCTCCTTGCCCCCGCTATTTCTACTTATTCTGCTTCTCCCACTTCTCAGTTCCTTCATCTTTTCATCGTTTCTTCTAGGCGCTCTCACAGTGCCTTCTATTCCACACACACGCACACACACATGTGTATAGTACAAACAGCCCCTGCTTGACAGTGTTTCCACGCCACTTTCCCTTTTGCTTTGAACATTTCCCGCATGAATTTCTGGGCAAAAAAGAATTTTTCAAATCGTCTGTCCCAAAAGCCGTCGCCGCGTTTTAGCCAAGTCATGCATATTAGGCAGTTGGACACGCGGAACGCCGTAGCTGGAGCCGAGTCGCGACAAGTCGCAGCAAGTCGCAGCATGTTGCGGCAAGTCGAGGCGAGTCCAGGCGAGTCGAGTCTAGAGCGAACCACGCCGTAGACTGGCGTTAGTCATCGTCATCGCTGTCGACAGCGACGTCGACGTCGACGTCGACGTCGACGTCGACATCCCAAACATGTGAGCATTAATGGAGCCTATGGCGGGGAGGTGGGGTCTTCCCCACGCGCGCTGTTTCTCTCGCACCACCCACTTCTCCCTTCCCCTTTCCAACACTCACTTTCGCTCTCTCTCAAGCTGTTAAGCATGCCATCTCGCTCACTCTCTCATTCATTTGCATGTCCTGCGCAATGCGAGAGAGAGCCACGCACAGCTGTTCGAACAGTGCTGCCCATGCAGCCGGCTTGTATAACAGTTATAACTGTTTTTATAACATTTTCGGGGCGCGACATTCGAATCTCTCTCCTCCGAACGGTTCATTGAACTGAGGCCGCAATTTCTGGTTCTGGTTTCGCCATTTGGTCTCATTTTTTTTTCTTCTTCTGTTCTCTAGTTTCCAGAATTACCTTTGTGCTCTTTACGCACGACGCACGGTGTCGCCGATGTCGTGCCGCCTTATCTATAAAGCTTCAAGTCACGATTTCAATTTGCAAATGACGACAGCCCCCAAAATCGATCTATTGATTTCATATTCAGCACTCCAAGTGGACGACATAAATCAAAATCAACTCGAGCTTAAGAACAAAATTGCGACATAAATAACGCACGCAGGGCAGGGGCGCAGTGAAAGGGTAATAAAAGGGATGGGAGATGGAACACATTGAAAATTAATTTGATTCCAAAACATCTGTTGCAAGTCTTCCATAAATCTCAAGTTTGTTACTTTACTTAGCCTAACCCCCTATGTCGACGCCACTGCGCATTTGCTGACTAACTGTCACCACGCCTCTGCCGGCGGTCCGTGCCGGCTTAGCGGGCGGAAATACTTGGCCAATGCTATCGCAGCCACTGTGTAAGTGGTTGCCCTTTTGGCATGCGTAGCAGGTAAATGTGCGTGTGTGTGAGTGAGGGAGACAGAGACTGTGTGTGTAAGTAGCCTCCACTTGCTGTTGAGATGATTAATCAGTCTACGCCGTCGCCCAATTAGCCGAAACTGACAGATTTAGGCCCAGGCCCCAATTCGCCGCAGCCCAAACAGGGCCAGGCAGCCCACACACACGTACGTGCCGAATGCGCCGCAGGGTTAGCTGACCGACAACAACAACAAATACAAATGTCCCTTGCTTCGGCGCGACTCGTTGCACTTCGGCTCGACTCGCTGCACTTCGGCTCGACTCGGCTCGCTCTCTCTGTGTTTTCTACTTTTCGCCTATGCGTAAAATTCAACGTGAAGTGCAAGTACAAACGTACGTATAGAGAGAGAATAAAAAGAGAGAGCCAAAGAGAGAGCAGAGAAGAGCGCACGTGCAGCGTAGAAAAATCCAACAGCAATGCACAACACAAGATTCCTTCCAGAAATGCGCGTTACTTACTTGTTACTTGCTGCAATCGCAATTTCCTATTTAATTTTCACTTTTCTGTATATTTAACTGCAAAAAATTTAAAAAAAAATGCAAATCACACTTTAAGCCCGTCGTATTGTATAAAGCGCGGCCAACTTAGTGCGTATTGGGAGTTGCCAATTAACAGAAATTATCGCAGACGTATCGATAGTGCCAATTGCATTCTCATGCACTCATGCACTGCCTACGCAAATATCGATAATTGCGCTGAATCTTATCAAATGTAATGAAAATGTTACTCATATGGATATGCTGCATATTCGCTGTAATCATGACATGCACTTTGCATAAGTGAGAGAGAGAGAGAGGGAGAGCACTGATATAACTTTGGTTGTTATTCCTGTAACGTGCAAAAGTCGCAGTCGCAGTCGCAGTTGCGCTCATCTCCGATGCCCAAAAGTGTCGACAGAGAGCGCCGGCAAAAGCCAGCAGCGCAGCTGACAGCGACGCCAACGCTGACGCCGACGCATTGCGCATGCGTAGCATGTGTGTAAGGCAGAACAGCGACAGAGGCCGCGACCGCTGCTGTCACGACAGGGCTGGCGTCGTCGTCGTCGTCGCTTCAGTCGGCGTCGCGCAACGACGACGCATCGTATCGATATTAAAAATAAGACGGGACTCGGAAGCGTATTTACTTTAACAGTTGCTCTTGTTGTTGTTGTTGTTGTTGTTGTTGTTGCTGTTGTTGTCGCCGTTGTTGAAGCTATTGAAATTCGAGCGCAAATCGGCAAACGAACTCAGAACGCTGCGGCTGCGCGAACGCAAAGCACGCGCCACACAACACTATCCAACTCCAGTTCCAGTTCCAATTCCAATTTCCAATACGCGCATTCCAGTCACAGTTCGCCCCTTGCAGAACGTATCCTACTCGTGCCGTGCGTGTCAAATAATTTCGTGTTATTTATTTTCACATTTTTTTTGCTTCAATAATTTTTAAATTTTTTTAACTTATTAAAAAAGTGCATAATAAATCGGAGAGTGCAAAAATCACGAAATCAGCAACAAATTGTTCCTAGAATTCTGGCTGTTCTGAAGGTAATGAAATTTAAAAAATGTGTGAAAAATTAAAAATGGAATTATAGTTATATTTTAAAAAATATTTCAAATAAGTGAAAAATTCAAAAAAGTATGTTAAGTATCAGTTAAAATTAGAAATCAGCTTTAAGATTTACGAAAAGTTTAAAAAGTGTGTTGGAAAACTTTAAAAATAAATTAAAATAATAGTTAAATTAAAAAACATAGAATACCATCAGTAAAAATTTGAAATCAGCCTTAAGATTTACGAAAAGTTTTAAGAAGTGTGTTGTAAAACATTAAAAATAAATTAAAGAAGTCAAAAAAATAGCTAAAATTGATTCCAAAACAATATTTAAAAAAAAAAATTAAAAACAAAGAATATAAAAAACAAAAAACAAAAGTAAAACATAAAATTTGACCCTGAAAAGTTTTTTTTACTCTTCTCAAACCGTTTACAACATTTTTTTATTGGTTTATTGATTATAAAATGGATTTTCTGCTTCAATTTTGACTGACTAACAGCTGTACATGATATAGGCATGTCTCCCTGCACTCTGTTATTCAACTCCAAACAATTCTGGAACTCTGAAAATGCGATTGCCTTTGGCGGACAGCGTTCAAAGTCAACGCATTTTGGGGCCCTACCCGATTGGAATACTAAAGAGTTGCCAGACTGAATGACTGACTCGGTGGGGGTGGGGGGAGTAAGGAGACATACAAATACCGTACATAGTATTGTATTGTGTGCTCGTCATCTGATGTGCAGTAAATAGAATCCGCTACACAAACATTTTTGTACCCAGCACCTGGTTTTGAGAAGGTTAGTGCATATGGTAGGGTCAATAACTAGAAGAAATTCACCAGATCTCGGAGACCTTAGGAGTTACGCCCATCAAATTTGGTAGGAAGTTTCTTCTCTAGTTTACACAGGTATAAATTATTTGATCAATCAAGTATTCCCACTTCCACCTTAGCTATTTATTTTTCTTTAATAGCAAGTCGCATATTTCACTTTTTATAAGAACTAGATCACTCAAAGACGATATAAATCTACCTTAAACCCTCATGTATCATATTTTCAAATTTCAGAAACATACATCTTCTTTTTACTGAGTATATTGCAGTCGAAACTATTGCACCTTCCATGTCCTACCGTTTAGTATTGTCTTCTGCTTCTTCGTTGGGGTTTACGAGCTAACACTGGGGCCGGGCACATTGGGTTTTATGTGCCCCATGCCGCAGTGAGTCGCACACTGCGATTTCTGCATTTCAATGAGCTGATTAATTGTGCACAGCAACAACAACAGCAACAACAATAACAACAAAAGAATTTAATTAAACAGAGCCGAGCTAAGTCAAAGTCTTTAGCCAGAAGCCAAATTGGTAATACGATCGATCGATAATCGCATTACCTAAAAATCAACAAAAATCGCTGACAAAAAAACAACTAATCAATTTATGTACCACACGTCGCGGGATTGTGTGGGAGGGGAGGGGTGCAGGGGACAGGGTACAGTGCACGAATCACTCGTTTTTGGTCTCACATTTTTGGAAAGAAAGCAAAAGTATTTCTTTATTTGTTGGCCTATTCGGGAAATGTTCATGCGACATTGCGCAAGAAAACCTTTTGTCGGTTTTACTTTCTCAGTGCAGTGGAAAATAATGCAATAACTTCTGTCCGAAATCGAAAATCGAAGAAAGTAAATGAAAATGCGGAGAATTCATTTTGAAATCAAAAACAGTAAAACTGACATTTTAAATATTATAAAAATGAGAAAAAGAGGATTTGAATGAATAAAAACACCTTATTCAGCTAATTTAACATGAATATATATGTTGTATAATTTTATAAAGACTCAATAGAGCAATTCCAGCTGATTCAATAAGAACATATACGAAATATAATTTTTATATGTGTCTAAAGACTGAAAAGAAAAATATATATGCATATATATTTCCTATATCTGTTTAAAGATTGAAAAATCATATATCGAACCGATTCAACTAGAATATATATGTATATACATGTTGTATGATTTCATAAAGTCTGAAAAGACCTTATCCAGTCGATTCAATATGAATATATATGTTTCTATATTTTGTGCATCTGTATAAAGACTTTAAAGACCTCTTCTAGCCGATTTTACATAAATATTTATGCATATAAAGTTTTTATATCTGTATAAAGACTTACAAGACCTTATCCAACTGATTCAACAAGAATATATACGCATATATCATGTTTTTCTGTATAGTCACATCAATTCCTTTTCCCATCAGCTGTTTAAGAGACCTCAAGCTGACCCAAGTCAGCCAAGTACTGGATACTCTGCTGTCAAGTGGTACCGCAAGGCCCTCGAAACCGAAACCAATTCGACTTTGACCTTGAATTTGCGCACTTACTCGCACTAAATCTCTCGCGTACGATCTTTAAGCTCCAGCTATCGCGCTGCATCTCATTGCAGTGCCAGCCACATGTTAAATATCAAAAGTGGGAAAGGATGCCAGACCAGAGAAGCCCGTTAAAGCAAGGCTCATCAATTGTGGTCAGCTACACTAACAAAAAATACAGCAAAACAGCAAATGACAACTCATTCAACTGGTTGTGCGATTTGGTCCAGAGTTGCTCCGGGTTTTTTGGCACGCTTGTTCCCACGCCTGTCGAGCACTTTGTCTGATCGCGATTAATTTATTTTATTTATTTTTTGTGGAGTGCTTAAACAAAAGTTAAATGTACGTACTTATGCAAATCAAATGAGAATTATTATGAGTAGAGAAGGTTTAGAATACCCTGTAAGCTGGAGATTGTTAAATCAGAGTTAAACCTTATAAATAAATGAAAAAAATAAAAAAAAAACACTTTCACCTTTGAAACTAATTGAGCTGGAGACCTGAACGGATAAAATTCAGTCTAATCATATTCAACGAGTCTAAAGAGAAGTTCCTATTGCTCAGCAGAGAGAGTATCTGG
This sequence comes from Zaprionus africanus, assembly GCA_018151435.1. Taxonomy (NCBI): domain Eukaryota; kingdom Metazoa; phylum Arthropoda; class Insecta; order Diptera; family Drosophilidae; genus Zaprionus; species Zaprionus africanus. The sequence goes on from JAECXB010000076.1 coordinate 7,267,821, forward strand.
CACTCAATCAACCTTATACTGTATAGCGCTATTTTATTTAAATAAATTAAATTCTATTGCTAAAGCTTTAATTGGCAATTGTTGCACACACTTGAAATTTATTTGCGGTTTTTGGCAAACTAGAAAAACTCAATTGACACATTGACACATTTTCGCCTTGAAATGAGCAACAGTTTTGTGTGGTACCACCACATATAGATGGCTCTTTCAGATCGCCCGATCGATCCGGCGATCCAGCGATCATCGATCGACAATAGACAATCGAAGCGAATTGATTATAAAATTTACGCATGTTTGATGTGTATTCCATTCCATGTATCGTCGTTCTACGTGATCCGCATATAGCTCTATACTCTACTATATATTTATATATATATATATGTGCTTGTATCGGTCAAGTCAATAGCCAGCACAGTTTGGGATTGACAGCTTTATTTGCACGTGTTTAAAATCAATACAAGAAGAAGGGCTTAGAAACTGGGTTGAAATACCAGGCAGAGAAGGTCTTGGAGTGGATTGAATGCATTTAAGATCGATCAGCTGGATTGTATAGGTTATATATGATCGATCAATGAAATGAACAGTTACACTTAAGATAAAGGTGCCTCAAAGTCTAGTCGAATATTTTAAAGAGAAAAAAGAAACAATATGTTAACAATTTCATTGAATCAATTAAGAAGAAGAAAGTCTAAGGAGGACCTTTATGAAAAGAAGTTTATCTACAAATATAATTTACCAGCAGCCTTTAAGTAGGTTCAGCTCGTGGCTCCCTCATAAATTATTACAATACCAACAAATAAAATAGATATAAAATCGAGGCGCCAATAAAAACTGTTTACGAGGTAAGAGGCAGAAGAAACACATGTTCTACGTGTTCAAAACGGGAGAAGAACTCAATCGAATCGAATAAATAATTATAATGTCCACGATACGCATAATAATAATAACGCCTAATAACGTGAGGTGAGCAAGTCACGATTTTTGCTTAGCCGCATGACAAATTGATTTCAATTTTTGGTGAAGACAAACAGTTCTGAAGACTTGCTTCTTATTTAGAGGGTAGAGTAGGGTGTTCATGTTGATTTCGAGGTCGCAAACTGATTTACAAATTGGAGTAGCAATCGGATTTGTTTTGATTCTTTGCCGCGCCGCATTATTCATCAATTTCTTTTCTTTTTTGTTTTGTTTTTCTTTTGGCACGAGCGAATTAATTGTGCGGCCCACTAATTGGGCTCGGTTTCTTGATTCTTCGGGATCGAACAGAGAAAAAGAGAAAGACGCCCGCGCGTCTTCAGTTTGCAGTCCAGAATTGGCACAAATCAACGCGAAGACAGTATAAATAAATAAATGGATAAACAAAATAACAAAATCTTCTTCTTCTTTCTCCAAGTTGTTTTCTTCTTTTCTTCTTCTTCTTCTTCTCGTTCTTCTGCATTTGCATGCCGTGGTATTTTTATTAGAATCGTCAATGAAGCCACTAATGGACCTTATAAACTCATTAATAAAGTCACCATAAATTAAACAATTCGCTGCCATTGTAAGTGTCTATCAAAATAGACAGAAGAATCTGAGCTTGGGGCGAAAGAACTTAGCAAGATCTTTTTTGGGGCTTGATAAGTAGTTAAAATTGAGTTGACAAATCAAACTGCCAAGAATTTGTATCGGTAAACGATTAATGTGCTTTGGATCTATGTATGTATTAATTAAGTTTTAGCTGCTTGGGTCAAATGGAAGCAGAGATCTGATAGATATAGATATAAAGATATATATTTAGATGTATAATTGATTATATTACCAGTTCAAACTCTCAGAAAGTGCAAATTAAAATAAATGTAATACTTCAAGAAGTATATTTTTATTTATTGAATTTAGCCTAATTACACTCAGAAAAAACATCATTATTTCTGATTTATGCAGGTATTATTATACTATATATAAGACTTAATATCAATTCAGCTGCTCCTACAAGTCTCTGCATGCCAGCGAAGGTCCCCGACTGCATTGCGCAAGAGTTGATAACATTTGGGCCAACATGTAAATCGGGACTTGTCAATTGCACAACGAAAAAAAAAAAAAAAAAAAACGCGACAATGCGTGAGGCAATAATAAATTTTTGCGTGTCCAAGAAAACAAAAAAAACCAACAACAACAAGTACAACAACAATTCGTGTAGCTTCTTCAACAATTTACTTAATTTACAACTTAATTTCAGCAATGATTTTCAGCTTCTTTTTGCGCGCGGTATTCAAGCCAAAAAGGCATGAAAATGGCCTGCAAAAATTTCGTGCATTTAAATTTAGCTGTCAATTATGTTAAATGCTGTGACAAGGACCTTGTCAGGCATCACGCGAGGCACAAATACTCTACAAAAATAATTACAATAGTTTTTTTTTTTTTTTTTTTTTTTTTTTTTTAAGAAGTTTTAAGGGGTATCCTGGTAGCCCCTCACTGCACTTGGTGTCTATTAATTAACTCTGGAACCATACAAGGTTCTCTGAGTATAAATAACCTTAGGTTGTTTAAAAAATAAGGTTGCTTAGTTTCAACTGCAGAGTATACTGAGTGCAGCTTGAGCTTAATCATCATTTGCTCTTCATCTTCATCTACATCTTCTTCTTCTTGCATTTTACACTGCTGTACATTTTTGGGGCACTTAATCGGCCACTTGGCTGCGCTTTTGATTCGCCTGGGCACCCGAGTTCGCTTCGCTTTGCTTCGACTTGGCTCTTTGTGTGGTTTTTGCGTAGCATGCAACACGCTCATTTAACACTCACTCACACACACACACACACAAGGGTAGCCTGGCAACTTATTGATTCCCGGCTCGGGCACGCCCCTTTGCCAGCAATTAAAATTCAAGCCGCCATGCCTAATTACAAGCCAAAACTTATTGCAAGCAAACAAACCGCCAACAACAAAAGGGCTGCCAGGGCTGCCAGGTTGCAGGCTCTAATTTGCCTCAGTGAGCGCCTTCGATTGATTTGTTTTTTTTCCTAGCCAGCTGCACCGTAACCACTTCTTGGTGGGGGGCACTTCAAAGGTTGCTCAACCTGTACGCACGGCTCATTACAGCCTGGAGTTTCGTATTCCCCCGAGGTGTGCTAAGTCGCATAAGTCGATTAAAGGCAGCTGCCACAGCAACTTATCAAATTTCAGCAGCAAAACTTAAGTAAATCCTGAAATATTGCTGCCTTTTCATTTCCTTTATGAAGAAGGTGAAGATTGGGAGCAGCTTGAGTTGAATTAAAAGTTAAAAAGTACCTAAAGACGAACTTTCTACAATTATCTAAAGCTAAAATCTAGCTATTTTTTGCACCAACTCAACAATCTTAAACGTTAAGACTTAAGAGCATACATGGACTTACAAATGCAGCTAATATCTGATTGTTTACCAAAGTTCAGCTGTATAGATTATAAAGAGACTAAAATCTGATAAATAAAACAGTTAAAGTTCCCAATTTAGTCTATTTGCCTATTCAAAGTTTTATAAAGCTATTACTAGCTAACATATCTATTAATTCACAAAATTTCAGCTGTATATTTCAAGCCAAGACTGAGATCGAATAGATATATTGTAATATATCAGTTAATGTTCCCAGTTCAGCCTGTCAGCCAAATCAAAAGTTTATAAAACGAATACTAGCTAACAGCTCCGTTAATTTACCCAATTTCAGCTGCATATGCCTCACAAATCCAGAGATCCACAAAGTTTAGCATTTTACATTCCCTAGATAACTCAACTTAATGCCAAGTTATGAACGTATGAGTATTTTCGGAACACCCGCTTATCACTTGGCTGGAGAATTTATGCAAATCAATGCAAACAACAAATGTTTATTTTATTTTTATTTTGTTTTTGGCTAATTATAAAAACATTTACGAGAAGTCAATGCCTCATACGCGCTCTCTCTCTCTTTCTTCCAATCTCTTCCCACTTTTCGATCTGCGGACAATATTTCTCATAGTTTATGTTATAATCCCATCATATCTGATGGTAAAGGGGGGGGCATTGTTAATGGAGTCTAGCACAAAAATCGAGTAAAATTTTGTGCGTATTTTTAGACTCGATCGATTCAATGAGGGGGCCGGACCAGAAGTCGACACGCGGACAACGTGTTGGTGGCCCTTTGGGGAAGTGGAAGTGGAGGAAGATGTGGAAGTAGGGAAGTGGCAGAAACTTGTTTGGCAGCAAGTTGTGCGACTTGAGGTGTGCATGAACTAGATGAGAGCATAAAGAGCGGAAAAAAAAAAAAAAAACGAAAAGCCAACAACAACAACAACGAAAAGTAAAGAAAACAAAATTGAAATTATAATTAAAATATTGTAAGATAAATACAAGTATATAAACTCATTTCGGGCATTGACAGTTTCTGCCCCTTCAGACAGCCGTAAAACAGACAAGCCCTATATAAAAAGCAGATCAGGTGGACGTCCTTGCAAGTTGATATCGGTAGGATTGGCACAGTGGGCGCGAGAGAGGCGTTGAGCGATTAAAAATGAGTGTGGATTTTGGTGAAACTATGAAAGTTAGTGGAAGTTTAATTTGTTTTAAATTATTTATTTAAAGTCGACTAAAGACAGTAGATTAATAAAAATTAAAAACAATTATATTTAATATATTTTTTAAAGTAAATTTTACAGAATTTGAAGCTTAAAAAAATGACAATAAAAAGTACAGTAAAAATTACAATTAACAAATGTTAAAAGCATAAAATTTGCAAATGAAATATGGAAAGAAATTTTTAAGAAGTGTTCTTAGATAGAGAAAAAATGTCAAAGGATCTAGTAGGTAAAAGCAGATAATGAAGAATTATTATTGTAGTTTGCATATTTTAAATCTTTTCTACCCAACCTTAACTAAATATTTTGAGTATATCCATTGTTTTTATAATCAAAATCAGAAACATAAAATATTATTCTTAGTTACGTAAATAATTAAAACGTTTTTTCATATTACTTATTATCATTATGATATTTTAATATTATATTAATATAAAAATAAAATACGAAATATTTATTTAGTTGATTTATTAAGGTATTATATACATTAATTTTGATAAACTTCAAAATTACTCATTAAATAAATAGTAATTAGTTTTTATCTATTTATTTTTTTATTATTATAATTTTAAATGTTTTTAAATCTTTAATGTGCATTAAAGTAGAATATAAATATGTACAGAAATACATATTTATATATATATATTTACTTTTAGTAAATATTTGAACACTTTTCCACTGCAATCTGCCCACTGTGCAAGTGCCGCTTGCGCCGTAACTCGTTTTGACAACAAATGCATTCAAATTTATGTTCCCTTCCAGATGCAACGACCTTTGCCTGTCCACGCCACAATGCACACGATCCTGCTTGGACTGGTGAGTAGCCTCGATCGACAGTAAGAGCAACAACTGCAACTGCAAATAACTGATCTCTTGTGCAGGCAACTTGTCTGTTGCCCACTGTGCTGGGCCATGGCCGCCTGATGGATCCGCCGGCAAGGAATGCCATGTGGCGCTTTGGTTATCCCAATCCGGTCAACTACAATGACAATGAACTCTTCTGCGGCGGCTATGCGGTACAGTGGGAACAGAACAGCGGACGCTGTGGCGTCTGTGGCGATGCGTATCATGTGAAATCACCACGCCCCCATGAGGCTGGCGGGGAATATGCCAAGGGTATTATATCACGTTACTATACAGCCGGACAAGAGATCGAGGTGGAGGTGGAGTTGACAGCCAATCATTATGGACGCTTCGAGATGTTCCTCTGTCCCAACAACAATCCCAGGCAGGAGGCCACACAGGAATGCTTTGATCGTTATCCACTCTTCATTTCGGGCAGTCGGGAGCATCGTTTCTTGATACCTCGCGATACCAAGAAGAAGGATATCTTCCGCTATCGCGTACGACTGCCTCCCTATGTCACGTGCACACAGTGCGTGCTCCAGTGGACCTATTACACCGCCAACATGTGGGGCACCTGCTCCAATGGCACCGAGGCCGTTGGTTGCGGCAAGGCGGGTGAGTGAAGAACGACATTCTACTAATCCCTCCTCGCCTCTACTTCCCCCTGTGACCTGCTGACTTTGCATATCTCGTGCTTGCAGAAACCTTCCGCAACTGTGCGGACATTGCGATCATTTCGAATACGGGAGGCGGCGTTCCGCCCATTTTCATCAACAATCGATCGCCCTATTTGCTTTACTATCGCGATTATCGGGCGCCAGAGGATAACAATGTCTTCCCACTTATTGTGCGGTGAGTGTTTTGACTAACTAGTTAAGCATTCATTATAACCGGTTCATAACCGATCTATAACCGGGTCATAGCCGAGTTGGAATCGATTTATACCCGACACAACTGAAATATAACCCGTTCATAACCGATTCAGAACCGGTTCATAACTGAGTCATAACCGGTTCATAACCGATTCGGAACCAGTTCATAACCGATTCATCATCGGCTCGTAAACCTTTACCAAATACAGTATTTGTACTTGCTGCTTCAATCGTAAGCTTAAAATCGCGTATAACCGGTTCATAACCGTTTTTTTAACTAAAGTACGCCACACATGTAAATTTTTGTATATATTTAAGTTAGTTTTCAAACCAATATGAATCGGTTTGCGTATACCTAAAAACGCTTTAACCGTTTCGAAACCGATTCGTATTCGCAATTCTTGTTTAACTTAATTTATATCTGCTTCAACATACCTTTTTATTTTCTCTGTCTCTCTCTTTCTTTTGCTACCTTCTTCTACACTATAACATTATAACCGTTTCATTACCGTTTCGCTGTTTGCTTTCTGCTCAACTTTTTTTTTCTCTTACTTCTTCGTTTCGCTTCTTCCTACGCTCTTCTTCGTTTCAATCTCAACTCGAAACTGAAATTGAAAAATATTGAAAAGAATTCACACATTTCTAACTTTTGCTTCCCCAATTTAGCAATGCCACGCGGCATGCGCGCAAACGCAAACGTCCAACCGCTTAACCGCTTACCCGCTAAACAAAAAAAAAAAACCGCTTACCCGCCACACAAGTTTCTCTAGCGCACTGCAGAATTACCGCAAACGGGTAAAGGCCAACTGTAAACTATAGTTTTAAGCACTTTCAAGCTAAACGGTTATGGTTACACACACACGCATACATGAATATATATACACACACACACACGCACACACATTTTAGCTGTACATAAAGAGAATTTGCTTCATAAATAAACTTGGAAAAACATCAAAAATATGGTCTATTATTGCGCATAGTCTTTGTACGGTGTGGCACGAAACGGTTAACCGTTTCAAATCAATCATATAATTAGTTTTAATACTGGTACTGGTGATTAGTTATAATACCCCTTGCAAGTAGACGAAACGATACTTCACGCGTGAACAGTAACTGTAACTGTGACTGCGAATGTAACCATTGACAGAACGATAAGTGAAGATAGTCAACAACTTCACTTGTTCGCACTAGTTAAAGTAACAGTCACAGTGAAAGTCACAGTATTGATCACAGTTACAGTGATGACCACAGTAACAGTTACAGTGAAGGTCACAGTAAAAATTACAGCGAAGGTCACAATACAAGTTTGAGTAAAAGTCACAGTAACAGTTACAGTGAAGGTCACTGACAGTAACAGTTACAATGGAAAAAGTAAAAGGTAAAAGTCGCAGTAGCAGTCACAGTGATAGTCACAGTTACAGTAAGTGTGCCAGTTGCAGTCTCAGTAAACGTCACCATGAATAGGTCATACTTACTTACCATTTAGTTGTAATGCCAAATCACTTCACTTCACTTCACTTCACGACAAGTAACGCGTAACAGGTGAGTAAGTAACGCTTCGACCGAACTGGGACTTGTCTTTCACACGTACAATTTTATTAACATTCGCCAGTTGTGAAGTAATACAGACAAGCAAAATGAAATAGCGTATAACGATAAAGGTTCAAGTTGAAAACAGAAAAAAGAAAGACAATAAATTAAATGTGGGCGGGCGTTGCGAGGGACACGCCCCATTTTGGTTTGGTTCGTACAGCTGAAAAGTTCGTGTTAGGTGACGAAAGGGAAGAGAAGAAGGGTTCGTCCTGCTCGACGATATGGCTGTACCTTCTCGAACTGTCCAACCCCTCCTGCTCTACCGATTCCCCTGTGTGCTTCACCCTTTTCTATTTCTTATTCTTCCACCAGCTTCCCTAATTCTAACGTCTCAATTGTTAAAACCCCTGTTGTATTGCCTTCTCCCTCTCTCTCTCTCCCTCTTTCTCTCGGATGTTCTCGTTCAAATCTTCTTTAAATTCACTTCCTTGCTTGCTCCCTCTCATGCTACCTATTTATTTTTCCTCCTTTTGCTTATCGAATTGCTTCACTTCCCATCCCTCCCCCTCCACAACAATTTATCTCTCTTCTAAAATCCCTTCTACTTCTTCCACTTTCTTCAATTGCTAGCTCCTTTTTCAACTTCTTTCCCAACTCTTTCTTTAACTCCTCAATTTCTTCTTCAACTCCGTCCAAACCTTCTAAAATGTATTCTTCAACTCCTTCTTCCAAAGCTTCTTAAATTTCTTCTTGAACTCTCCTTCTTCTACTCCTTCTCCCGCTCTTCCGCTCCATTCCTTCTTCTCCTCCCCCAATTCTTCAGCACCTCCTCGTCCTCCTTCAAGGTCTCGCCGCCTCCTCCTCAACCACCTCCGTCCACACTCACTCTCAGCAACGCACATCCGGGTAGGTGAACGCCATGATGAGCACCAGGAACACAGCTACCTGCACAATCCCCACCAGCACCGTCTTGAGCAACTGCGTCTGTACTTGCGTCTCTATTTCAAGTGGCAAGGGCTTAATCGGTGCCACAGGACGCGTAGTGACCGATGATGAACGCTGTTGACGCAACACTCCCATGCCGGGATTCAGCTTAGGTCGCTTCCAGCGCAACGTTGTCTGGCTGTGCGAGCGCAGGCGCGACTTGCTCGGGCTGCTGGGCAGTTTCTCACGTGGCACCTCTACCGGCAGCTCGCATTGCACTGTGGCATGCACCGTACTGTGCCCCTCGCTCGACAGCGAATCAACAATGACATCCTTGAGACATGGCAAACGTAAAAGAAAGTTACTCACATTCGACTGGCTTGTGTTGGCATTGAGAACATCGCTGGCCGTGGTGAGAGCTCCGCCACCCGACTCCCTGGGCAGCAGCTGCTCCACTCGTGCAGACTCCTCCTCCAGGCGAGGTAGTTGCAGCTCCGTTGAACTCAACATGCTATTGAAGAACATCGCATCCTGTTCGAGCAGATTGAATGGCAACTTGGGGGATAACGGACGCAATTGACGCATCAGCACGCTGGGTGTCTCGCGCAGCTGGCGGAACGAGGTGCGCGCCAGGCCGCCACCTTCGGCCATTGGTAAATAGAAGTACTGCGTCTCATCGCCGGTCTTTAGCTCGGTCAGGGTCTTCGTTTCGATGCGAAACTCTTGCACACAACCGATGCACTGCAGCCGTTGCTTGAGCTGCCCGCGCTGCGAGGCGCAGCAAATATGATTGACCCGTAGCCAGCCGATGTGTACAATGGGTAGCGGCATGTTGATGTAACCCGAGCGGGGTGTATGATAACCCGTACTGGGTTCCGTTGAGCCGCTCGACGAGACGAGATTCGCACGCAGCGTTACCTCCAGTTGCTCTCCGAGCTGCTGCAGCAAACGTATCTCACGCTGCAATGTTGGTATGTTCTGGCAAACGATCTCAACCTCATTGCGATGCAGTGCCAGTGCCTCGTCCTCATCGTCCTCCGGTACGCCACCGCCAACAAGCAATGAACTCAGATCCGGGTAGCCGGGTTGCTGTTCCTGCTGCAGCTCGTCCAGAGGGTTGTCCAGCATGGGTAGATCACTGCGCAGCTTAGTGCGTTGCACTACCTGCGTGGCCAATTGCTGCAACTGCTGCTTCCGTTGACGCACATCCTGCAGACGTAACTCCAACTGGTCCATCGAGATTTCCGGTTGCGATACCACCGCCTTCGCTGGCGACAACGGAGCAGGAGCAACAGCAGCAGCGGGTGTTGGCTCCCTCGGCGACAAGGGCAACGCCAGCGGCAGTATCGGTTCGCACAGATAGATGAAACTGTGATTTCCTTCACGTATGAGTTGCTCGTGGGAACCATCGATGCCTTCGTAGCGGCAGGTTAAGCTGGTGCAGCTGGTGCTGTTGCTGGTGCTGCGCGAGTTCGGATGATGATGATTCTTTGCGTTCAGCAGCAGACGGTGCTGCTCCTGCACCTCCCGAAAGGCGGAGGCACAAGGCTTTGTCGCCATCGGCCGTGGTGATCTCTCCCGCGAGTTACTGTCCACCTTGTTGTTGTAGTTATTGTTATGGTGCAACATGGTCAGGTTGCAGCTGCTGAAGTTCTTGCTCCTCTTGGCACTGTTGATCCTGTTGCTGGTACTCTTGCTGCTGTCCTTAACGCTGCTGTTGTTGCTGACATTCTTGTTGTTGCTGCTGTCCTGCTGCTGCTGTTGCTGTTGCTGCTGCTGCTGTTGCCTGTTGCTCGCCAGCGTCGCTACGCGTGGCAGAAAGGGTGTCTTTGCATTGCCCAAGCGTCGCTGCGTTGTCAAATCAGTTTGTGGCGGCACATAGGTCGGTGTTGCGGCGCGATTATTGCTCAGTGTTGGTAAACGCTTGTTGCGATTCATTGGTGTGGCTGCAACGAGAGACAGAGAGGAGTGTAGCACAAGTTTTTATTGAATATTGTACGCGTTTAACGAAAACGGGGTTCTTAAACCTGCGTACAGTAATAAGACCTGTTGTCTCCAATTTAGGTAGTGCTAGCTCTTTTGGTAGCTGAGATAAAGGTGTTCATTTGGACAGACACGGACTTATTGTGTGCGTACGGTAACGAGATATATTGTTGCTAAATTTGGTAGTGCTAGCTCTCTAAGTAACGCAGATAAAGGTGTTCATACAGACAGACATGTATTGTCTCATTCGTGCCTTGTACAAGATTAGAGGGAGAGTAACCTCTTAAGAACGAAGGGGTAGCAAGGTTCCTCCTCAACCTAACCTGACTTAACCTGACCCTACGCACAGACTTGGATTTATTGTGCGCGTACCATAAGAAGACATATTGTCTCCAAATTTGGTAGTGCTACCTTTTATGGTAGCTGAGATAAAGGTGCTCATACGGACAAAATTGGATTTATTGTGCGCGTACCATAACAAGACATATTGGTAGTGCTAGCTCTTTAAGTAACTCAGATAGAGGTGTTCATACAGCCAGTCATGTATTGTCTCATTCGTGACTTGTTCAAGCTTAGAGAGAGAGTAACCTCTTAAGAACGAAGGGGTAGCAAGGTTCCTCCTTAACCTAAACCAACCTAACCTGACCCTACGCAAAGATTTGGATTTATTGTGCGCGTACCATAAAAAGACATATTGTCGCCAAATTTGGTAGTGCTAGCTCTTATGGTAGCTGAGATAAAGTTGCTCATACGGACATACTTGGATTTATTGTGTGCGTACGGTAACGAGATATATTGTTGCTAAATTTGGTAATGCTAGCTCTTATGGTAGCTGAGATAAAGGTGCTCATACGGACAGACTTGGATTTATTGTGTGCGTACGGTAACGAGACACATTGGTAGTGCTAGCTCTCTAAGTAACTCAGATAAAGGTGTTCATACAGACAGACATGTATTGTCTCATTCGTGACTTGTACATGATTAGAGAGAGAGTAACCTCTTAAGAACGAAGGGGTAGCAATATGTCTTGTTATGGTAGTGCTAGCTTTTATGGTAGCTGAGATAAAGTTGCTCATACGGACAAACTTGGATTTATAACGAGACATATTGCTATTGCTGGCTCTTTAAGTAACTCCGATATAGGTGTTCATACAGACAGACATGTATATATTGTCTCATTAGTGACTTGTTCAAGCTTAGAGAGAGAGTAACCTCTTAAGAACGAAGGGGTAGCAAGGTTCCTCCTTAACCTAACCAAACCTAACCTTACCCTACGCAAAGATTTGGATTTATTATACGCGTATTATAAAAAGAAATATTGTCGCCAAATTTGGTAGTGCTAGCATTTATGGTAGCTGAGATAAAGGTGCTCATACGGACAAACTTGGATTTATAACGAGACATATTGCTATTGCTGGCTCTTTAAGTAACTCAGATAAAGGTCTTCATACAGACAGACATGTATTGTCTCATTCGTGACTTGTACAAGATTAGAGTGAGAGAGAGAGAGTAACCTCTTAAGAACGAAGGGGTAGCAAGGTTCCTCCTTAACCTAACCTAACCTAACCTTACCCTACGCACAGACTTGGATTTATTGTGCACGTACCATAACAGTACATATTGTCGCCAAATTTGGTAGTGCTAGCTCTTATGTTAACTAAGATAAAGGTGTTCATACGGACAAACTTGGATTTATTGTGCGCGTACCATAACAAGACATATTGACTTGCACTCTTAAAGTAACTCAGATAAAGGTGTTCATACAGACAGACATATATTGTCTCATTCGTGAATTGTACAAGATTAGAGAGAGAGAGAGAGTAACCTCTTAAGAACGAAGGGGTAGCAAGGTTCCTCCTTAACCTTACTTAACCTAATCTAACCCTTAATGTATTGCATTATTTGGAAATTGAACTTACTTGGGCCGCGTTGCCCCATCTCCGTACGCGGAAAGGTCGTCTTCGTCACCTGCTGCAGACCTTCGTGCACCCGCTCGTGCCTGTTCGCGCTATATCGCGTGCGATTCATCCTTCTTTTCTTCGATTACCCTGTGAATTCAGCGCGACATAGACGTTCCGTTCCCTCGTTTTAGATAGATCTCTTTGAAATGTGTTACGCGTTGGATAAGTCTGTGTCTAATCGATTGTGTGCGTCGGTATGTGTGTGTGCCGCGTGTATCACTCACACCGTGGGTAAAAATTCGTTGTCTAAAATATAAAAACGTGTGACTTGTTCTAGTAAAAATTAACTGAAACTTCCCGGGGCTCTGATGACAGTAAAAACCTATAAGTAATATAAATTTATTATTATTTTTTTTTTTTATAATCAATCGCAATTCGCATTGATTCTAATCGTCTTACCAATATGGAAGCCAAAGACCAAAATCGTAATGTCCAGCTCGTCAGTTTCGATAGTATTGTAAAAAGATAATAGAACAGCGAATAAAATTAAAACTGGATCCGATTTGATTTTGGAATTAAAATGAGATTAAAATTCAACGTGATTATGTGGTAAAATCAATTTTGATGCTAAAATATACGAATACTATCGATATGCTTAAATCGATAAGCGTTTTAAGACGAACAACTAAGAATAATGAGTTAAAATAAGTGTATAGTTTTGAAACTATATGGGAAAGGCAACAGAAAGGCTTCAAAAGGAAAAGGCAAAGCCGACTATGGGGAAGAATATTCAAACCGTTAAAGCACGATTCCTTGGATACTATCGATACCTTTTAAGGGAACCGTTTAAGCACGATTTCTTAGATACTATCGATACCTTTTTAAGGAGCGAGAGAGAGAGAAAAACAAGCATGATTTTACGATATCATCGATCTGCTATTTACTATATATTGCTCTTGTGATCTTTGAATAAATTATTAACTGTGAATTACTTGATAATTTCGTGATCTGTCGGGAATTGCTGCCACATTTCCGGCCTTGACCCGCATGACGTGCTTAACGAAGGCGGCGCGCAGTCTGGCCTGACGTTGCATGGTAATATATCGCTGTTCTATCACTAACTGCGCCTGAGTCGGTCGATTTCTATCGGCTGACGATGGAAACGGATGATTGAAGCGCTTGCAATTGTCAAAATTTCTATTGGTTGTTGATTGACTGCTGAACGGATCTGGCTGACCTCGCCAATTGGCAGGGGCTGATCTCCAAGGCTGTATTGTCCTGGAGAGATTCGTGTCGGAGAGAGCATTGCCGTAGGTCACACGCAGCTCGGCCAAGTAGCGACGCCTTTCCTCTTCATTTTTAAGTGAATTGACCAATCTTTTCAGCGTCATTCTAGCAACCCTACTCCTTTTTTTAATTCATGTATTTTTTATTTAAACTGTTTAATTATTTGATTCTTGTGGTGCCTGTGGATTTTGATACATATGTGATATGGTCAATAAGTTGAGGTGAAGTTGATTAGCAGGGCACACTGCTTTTTTTTTTTTTATTATTATTCGAAATTAGTTTTAGTTGGAATCTCAAGTTACTACGCAAATCTTCTTTGCTTGAAGGTCAAGGGTGTCAACAAGTTGTTCCCCACACTTGCTTACCTTTAAGTATCACATCTGTTATCCTTTTCTTTCTCACTCTTGCAGCGATCAGAAGTGCATTGGTGCCCCGCCCTTCCGCGCACTGCCCGGCATTGACAACTGGTGTGAGATCAACTGTTTGCGCTATCCCCCCAACTGCCCGGAAACGGCCTGTCATTGTCCGTAAGTATCCAAATAATCATTAAATAATATTTGCAATACAAGTTCACCATGCAAGGTGCAATTGCTGGAGGTGAATAACCGCAAGCTCTCACAAACGCACTCATTTAGGCACTTTCTCGCAAGCCCTCACACGACTTTTTCTTAGGCGCCCTCACACGAGCACCGAGACAGGTGCTCTCTTAAGCGCGCTCTCTCTCGATTGTCACACATGCAGTGCCCGGACACGAGTTCTGTAAAAGAAACTCTCTGTGGCGCCCTCACACGAGTGCAGGAGACACTCTCTCAGAAGCCCTCACACGAGCGCTAAGACAAGCGCTCTTTGATGCGCTCTCACTCAAATGCCCACTCACGAAGTCCTCATAGGCGCCCTCACACGAGTGTTGCAATAGGCATTCTTTTAGGCGCCCTCACACGAGCGCTGAACAGGCGCTCTTTAATGCGCTCTCTCTCAAATGCCCACTCACAAAGTCCTCGCGCTCTCTTAGGCGGCCTTGCACGGCAGGTCTTAAAGACGCCCTCACACGATCGTTCACTTACATCCTCCCACTCACTTTCTTCCTCTTCTTCTCTCCCCCTCTGTATTGCAGTCAGGAGTGCGTTGCAATTGGTGAACTGGAGGGACGCGAAGGAGCCGATACTTACTGCATGGATCAATGCCTCAACTACAAATCGGAGTGTCCGCGCGACAGATGCCGTTGCTACTAGCCGTGCACGAGACAGAGAGAGATAGAGAGAAGAATTACCCAACCCAACAACAAGCTGTGCTGCCCATTGCCAGAAGTAGGAGAAGAAAACAAACGAAAAGAGAGAAAGAGACGACAAGTGAAAATTACATACGTTCTATTCTTTGTGCGAGTGTTTGTAACGAAATATGAAATAAAATGTGAATGTGAATGAAATTTGAAAGAGAAATCCAATTGCATTTGAAAGGTTCAAAACGGTTATTGTTGTTGCTGTTGTTGTTGTCGTTGCCTATTCTGCGCAGCGACGTCGGCATTATTGTTGTTGTTACTTCTGATTTCCAGTTGACGTTGCCGTCACGATGCGACGCTACCGCGGTGTACGTCGTTCTGCCGACGCACCATTCTCGCGTATAAATGGCCGTGTGAACGCGTCGAGCAAATCCTGCTGCTCGCGCAAACGTCGCAGCTCGGTGAGCGGATCAGCCTCACGCTGGCGACGCACACGGAAGAGCGACGATACGGTGCATGCAATTTGGTTCCAACGTTCGATGGCACGCGACCGCGGCGTCATGCCGACGTATTCGTCTGCGCCAGCGTATGCATCTGCGTCGGCGCCGGCATTGGCGCTGTTTTGATTATGATGTTGGTGAAATCTGCGAGAACGCGCTGCGCTGCTACCAGCATTGGAGCGGGCTGCTGCCGCTGGCGTTGCCGCTGCAGCTGTTCCAGACGCTGCCGCCGACGACGCCGCCGCTGCGACGGCTGCCTTGAAGGGTTCACTGCGTATGAGCACCTCCGTCAGCTCCTCACGTGCATCGTCCTCGGAGTCATCGATCGGGAGTGCAGCAGAGGAGCCGCAATTGACATCGCTCACATGGGCAAAACTCGAGGCGATGCGTCGCAGCGCTGCCGTTGGGCCCACCGCATCGCTGCAGAGCGGGGGCAGCGCATGCGATCGACTGCGCAGCCGATTGATGTTCAGCATGGATTGCTTATTGCCATAGCTGGTGCGCAACTCGGCACGCAGACGGCGTGCTGCCTCCTCCCCTGCTGTCGACCCAATTATCATTTTTCTGCTTATGGGCATTGTCCTGCAGCTGCTGTTACTTCTGCTGCTGCTGCTCCGTCTCTGGCTTCAGTCGACGCCGACGCAACACAAAACGACGGAAATATTCGAAATAATCCTTTTCCAAAACACTTTTGTTATGAATTTTGTCGACTAACTGGGCCGGATCCGGGGGAGAATTGACAGGAAACGTAAACCTCAACGCCAGCCTGGATGGAAATTAGACACACAATATCTTATCCATTGGAGATCTTTCTTCATTTCCTTTCCGTTCTCATTCGGTCCATCCAACAGAGCTTAAACGTATATTTGGCAAAATACATTTAAAATACTGAAAAATACTGCTAAAATGCATTTTTTTTTTAGCGCCAATGAATTTATTTGAAATTATCGATATCGATTGCATCACAGCGTTGCCACATTGCTGTGATTATTCTCGCACTCCAGCGCAATTAATTTTGCTTTGTAACAGTGTTACCAGGTCAGCTTTTTTCCCGTCAAATATGGCTTTTTTCGTAGTACATGAATAACCGCAAATATTGCACTATCTAGCTTCTTTTTACGGCAACTCCACAAAATGTAGCCTTTTTTTGTGAAATTTTGGTTTCCTTCGCCCAAAATAGCTGTTTACCCCCTATACAGATAATATTCAATTAAACTTTGGACATGCCACAGATCGACAACTGAATCATTTACGGCATACACCCAGTCTTATTACAGTTACATCATTATTTATATTATTAAACTGGTAACAATAAATTGTAAGTATTATAAACTAGTTAATCCCTGAGCGCGCCTACTTTCCCTTTCCCACTGCCTGCTAGAACATGAGCTTCTTCTTCTGCGGCATGAAATTGCCTCGAACTGTTGTCTCGACAAGCTTCCGTTTGAGCTGAGGCTTATCATCGCCGCCGGCGGCACCGCCAGCATTGGCATTCTCCTTGGCCGCAAGAATAGCCGACGGCATGGGCAATTTGGGTCCAACAGTTGGTGCCGGTTTATTATGGAAATAGGGCATACTGAGTGCTTCACGGCATGAGCAACGCTTGAGGGGATTCATTGCGAAGAGGCGACGCATCAAGGTGATCATATCATTGCCGGCGGCAGTGAAGATGTTCTGCAGCGGCGTCGCAGTGAAATGACGAAACTGTAGATAATCGTGCAGTTTGCCAATGTGAGGCCATTCGTTCTCTGTGGGTGTGCCAAGCACACTGAAGATGCGCGTCAATTGATCCAGATCCGAGTCACCCGGCAGAAAGGGTACACGCAACATAAGCTCGGCCAGAATGCAACCGGCAGCCCACATATCAACTCCGGTGCCATATTGTCGGGCCCCGAAGAGTAGTTCGGGCGAACGATACCAACGGGTCACCACGTGATGTGTGAAGATGCGATTGGGAGAGCCAAAACTTTTGGCCAAACCAAAATCACCGATCTTGAGGAGACCATCGCTATTCACAAGCAAATTGTTGGGTTTCAGATCACGATGCAATATCCAATTAACGTGCAGATATTCCAGGCCGCGCAGTGTCATTATGGCATATGCTTTGATATTTGCCTGTGTCAATATGATCTTGTTGTCCTTGATGATCACCTCCAGATCTGTGTCCATGAAATCGAACACCAGCGACACGTTGGACAATTGCCCAAAGACATCGACCAGCCCGATAATGTTCTCGTGCTGCAGTTCTTGTAGAATTTTAATTTCTCGCAATGCAGTGCGATTGATTCCGTCGCGTGCCTCATCGCGAGATCCCTTCTTGATCTTTTTCACGGCAACAATTTGACTGGTCACAATGTCGCGCGCCTTGTAAACAATGGCAAACTATGGAATGGCAATAAATAGAAGTGTGTGAAAGTCCATTAGATGGGAAATTATAATTGTTACTTACCTGACCTTCGCCAAGAAAAGACAGCTTGGCATAGCGATCTTTTTTGTCATTTCCCAGTGGCAACATCGTAAAGTTCGCATGAAAATCTGTTGCAAATTAAAACAAAACGCAAGGAGGGAATGCGAAAGCAACCGGCATAAACGATAGAAATTGGTGGTGCGCCAAATCAGCGTCGTGATAAATCGCACTGCAAATCACAGCGCAAAACGCACACTTATCGGTACATCGAAAAACCTTAAGCAATGCACGGCCACAAAACGATACATCGAAAAACGTATCGATAGATTGCTGTTATAGTCACGCGATGTCACGATAATTAACCGATATATCGATAGACGCCATGCATCGCAAAACATGGCGACAGTCTGTCAGAAACGTTTGCTTTACACATCCCTAACTCGGCTGCAACCAAAACGAGCATTTTTTTTCTGTCATCAGTTTTCTGCCGCAATTAATTGTCAACAAAAATGGATGTACGTCCAAATCAAACGATTTACATCAATAATCTAAATGAGAAGATCAAAAAGGATGAGCTAAAGAAATCACTGTACGCCATCTTCTCACAATTTGGCCAAATACTGGATATTGTGGCAATGACAACACTGAAAAGGCGCGGACAGGCCTTCGTGATATTCAAGGAAATCGGCAGTGCCTCAAATGCGCTGCGCACCATGCAGGGCTTTCCATTCTATGACAAACCCATGCGCATTGCCTACGCGAAGACCGATTCGGATATTGTGGCCAAACTGAAGGGAACCTACAAGGAGCGCCCCAAGAAGATAAAACCACCAAAGCCAGCACCCGGCGTCGATGAAAAGAAGTATGTAAAGCCAACTTGGCTCGCAATCGTATATAACAAAATTAACTTATCTTTTTATTACTTCTGCCACAGGGACAAGAAGAAGAAGCCAACGAATGCGGAGAATTCGAACACAAATACACAAACCGAGCAGCCGCCTAATCAAATCCTCTTCCTCACCAATCTGCCCGAGGAGACCAATGAGATGATGCTATCGATGCTGTTCAATCAATTCCCTGGTTTCAAGGAGGTGCGTCTGGTGCCTAACCGTCACGATATCGCCTTCGTCGAGTTCACCACCGAACTGCAGAGCAATGCAGCCAAAGAGGCGTTGCAGGGCTTCAAGATAACCCCAACGCATGCTATGAAGATCACGTTTGCCAAGAAGTAGACCAAAGAGAGAGGCGGCCAAGATAATCCTTCCACTCTCTTAGTCTCTCTCTATCTCGGGGGCTTAACAAATTTATATATATATATATAATAATTATATATAGAGTACACGCATCTGTTTGAAGTAGGACACTCGATTGCTGTGCGAAGCATCGACTTTTTTTTAAACAATCCTAATTTAAAGATAATTAGAATAAACAAAACATACACTGAAATTGAAGCAAGTTAAATAATTTTGTGAAGATTGCAAAAGTTGCTCCTTGGACCGTTCCTGATTGCACCTACATATAGTACATGAAACAGTTAGATATCTATGCAGAGGAAGGATTGGAGGTTTTGTGTGGGAAATGTGAGGGAAGTGAGTTCAGAATAGTCTGTGCGTGATGCGTTGACAACGAGTCCCGTTTAATGGTGAATTGACAAAAATTCGGAATCTGAGTTTGTATTTTTAACAAGGTTCGCGCATGCATTAACAGTATTCTTTAAGTGTTTTGTTGTTGTAGATAAATTGGCAAGTGTGTGTGCTTTTTTTTAATGTTTCCTGTTTAGTTCTGTTTCACATTAGTGCTCCATGACGCGCGGAGCCTCCATGACCACTTCCTCGAGTGTCTCGTCAGTTTCATCCTCGAGAGCATTGGTTGGTTTGCTCGATTTCTCCTTTGACTTCTCCTTGTCCTGTGGCGTTTCCTCGTCCGGCTCATCTGCATCGCCCACATACTTCTCAATCGTTTTCACCAGCTTATCCGAGTTGCCGCCCACAAAAACCTCCACTACTTCACCGTTCTTGATGAACACAAAGGTCGGCATGCTGGTGATGTTATACTCGCCAGTGATTTCCTCATTGTCATCGACATTCACCTTCAGCACGACTGCACGTTCAGCATACTGTATGGCTAACTCCTCCAGTTTGGGGGCGATGATCTTGCATGGGCCACACCAGTTGGCGCAGAAGTCGATGACGATAAGCTTATCGCCGGCATTGGACAATTGCAGCTCAAAGTCATCCTTGTTTTCCACCACATGAGCCATGACTATCGGAATGCGTTATAATTTTCCGGAGAAACTGCTCGAACTGGATTCTCAGGTAGTTAAGCTGAGAATGGATTTATTGAAAAGTGTATTTTACTATTGTGACGTTTGATTCAAGTGAATCTGTTTTTGGTCGTTAGTGTTACTCAGTTCAAATTCGTTGCCGTTTTGAGATGTGTGCCAAGGACTCAACTGTAACTATCGAAGCTCGATATTAAAAAATGCTATCGATTTTAAAATAAAGCTAAAATCACAGACAATTGAATCGGAATTGAGCGAAATATGTAAAATTTCATTTTAATTTCTAATTAAACATAACTATCATAATATTTTTTAAACTGTTTTATCGTGATTTAGCTAAACCCAGCAACACTAACAGCAACAGAGTGGCAACACCGGGCAGCGCACGCGATATTTACCGTTTGAAACTCATACACTTGTGTTGCTATGATCCGACATTTCGTGGTGAAATACAAATTCACCGCGCAAGTTGAAGCTTTTCAATCGTCGTGCAAAGTTATTTTTGTAAAAGTAATAATAAAGTAAAATAAAAATGGTCGACATTAAAAGTAAAGCAGATTTCTATAAACAACTGAAGGTTGCCGACGACAAAGTAATTATGCTGGAGTTTTACACCAGCTGGTGCAGTCTCTGTGAGGACATAAACAAGACGGTCAATTTGCTGTCCCGTAAATATAGGAACCTCATAGTACTGAAGATCGATTTGGACAAATTCGAATACATTGCCGAAAGATATAAGGTTGAGTCCATGCCCGATTTTGTGTTTATTCAGAATTATAGAAAGCTGGCCCACATACCTTGCCCGGACGAGGAAACACTGGCAACAATGATGAGCATCTTTGGCAAATAGAATGCATGAGGGCGACGCTGGGCGTTGCTGTTTAATTTTAATATAATTTGAACTACATAAATAATTTTAACCTTACGTGCCTGAATGTTTTGTGTAACTGATTAATCTGTATGCATATGTTATGTTTAATGTTTAAGCCAAAGATGAATTAAAAAAGATCCTTGATTTCGATTTATTTATTTCAAATAATTTCATTTATTACTATACTTAATTTATGTATTGAAATTTCTGCTTGAAATTATCAAAATTCGTTCCCCTTCTGTCTATCTCCGGGGCGCAGCAGGCCTCGCCTTGCCAGTTATAAAAATTTCAATTACAATTGCAGTTTTCCCATCAATCTAAATAAAAATCATTTTCGTTCCAGTAACATTTGAAGAAACAATTTTTTTTTTTACTTTTAGGAAGTGTACAAAATTTTTCTAGTGCAAAATAGCGTTCAAAAACCACAAAAAAATCAAATAACCACATTTAGTACACATTGCATGACCAGCAACAACAACAACAACAAGATATATTAAAGGTAGTAAACAGAACAAGAGGAACAGCAGTAGTAAGAGACGAGAGAGCGAGGGACAACTTGGGGTTTAACTTTTCCTTACTTTTTCTTTCCGTCCAGCAGGTTCTCCTCACCCCCTCACCCCTCCCCGCAACAGCTGTAGCCCCAGGATGTCGTATCAAATCAAGAGAACACCTTATTATCGTCGTATATTCAACAACAGCCGCCGGAATGGTCAGCTGCAGCGGCTGCGCGAGGAATATGAACGTATACAGGAGTTCAATGATCGCACCATCGAGCTAAAGATGCGTCAGGTGCGTTTGAAGCGTCTGTTTCGTGAAATCGATGACATCAATGAGGCACCCAGTCCTGGGCATGGGGGACGACGTATGCATCCGTCATCACCGCCGCCGCCAGTGCTGCCGCCCACACCGGAAGCAATGCAGGCACAAGCGCGTCGCCTTCGATTGGAATCACTGGAACGGGCACGAGAATTGGGTCAGGAGATATCGCGACGAAATGCGGAAATGGCCGATGCTGGCACAGGATACTATTTGCGCAGTGAGCTAAGGAATACAATGAAAATGCGTGCGGCGGATGAGGCACGGCGCGAGGCGCAGGAGCGACGTCAACGTGCCGCACGACGCATTAGCTATGGCAATGCGCAATCACGTTCGAATGTCGAGCGCATCTTGCAGCGTCGTCAGCGTCAGGAAGTCGCCGAGGCGGTGCTCTATCGCAGTCACAGCTATGCGGCGCAACTAATACCCACGACCATGGACACGTCGGTAAGCCAGAGTCCAGAGATTGTGAAGCGTTCGATGTTGCAACAGCGTTTGCAGTATGGCAACTCACGTTCCAGCAAGAACATGATGCGTAGTCAGCTGCTGGCTGCGCAGCGTGTGATGAACTGCATCAGCATATCGGATGTGGTGACTGCCAAGGAGATGCACAGGTTGAAGCACAGGCAAAATGATAATGACTTGACCGAGGATAATGATAGCAACAGGCACCGTTCGGCCAACAACAAGCATCACCACCGGGATCGCATAGAGCGCAGCCATCATAGCCATCGGCATCACAGACACCATCGACACCATCACCACAACGATAGCCGGGAGCCAGTGGAGGTGGAGCAACCGGTGCAGCAGCAGGACGGGAACGAGAGCAAGCAGCTGCAGCGTGTAGAAGCAGGCGAAGCTCTGCTGGTACTAAATTCCATATCATTCATTGATGCCAATGAGGATTCGAATGTGACAATAACGATGCGATTGAACCAACTGGATACTGAGACTGACAACAGCAAAGACTGCATTGGCGATCGCCATGATAGGTGTAACGATAAACTGGCAGTCATGGCTGGTGATGTTGAGGACAATGATGATGACGAGCAGCCCACCACCAGCCAGCGTGCCTTGCAGCTGTGTGAACAGCCGACGACAGTCCAAGCACGCGATCCCTGGCATCGCATCTCGCATTTGCCTCTGCCGTGGCTCAGTGTAACGCACGAGTATTCCACATCGGGTACTATAATGCAGACGAATCCCAATTCTCCAAATGTGGCCAAGGAAACTAACACCGGTGGGGATGAGCCAGGAACGGATCATTATCATAGCATTGAGAGCGGAGAATCTCTGATACAGGAGGATACGCTGGACATAATGGAGCTCGATGGTGATGATGATAATGCTGCTGGTGGCGGTGCTGCAAGCATTCAGTAATTCAATCAACGTTTCCCAATCGATTACCACCACCTCCACAACGAAATCCGAAATCGAAACCGAATCCGAGACAGACTCCATTTTTGATATATTTTCTAGCCCATCCTGTATCCGTTAAATCCTTTTCCTTCCAATCCTTTGGGAAACCTGCAAGCAACTCGAGGCCACGTAGTGAGAGATGATGCGCAGTAAGTAAGCACCGACACACAGATACCCTAAGAACATTAAAAGTTTTTCCACTGTCTGAAAGATTTAAATCTGTAACTAGAAGATTTACTGATGGATTAATGAGTTAACTCATCATTCGAAAGACCTATCGGTCCATGGAACGATTCTTAAGGGGCTTCTATCTCTAATCTCATATATCTCTTATCTCATATGACTTCATATATCTCTAATCTCATATAATTTCTATCAACTCGTTTCTTAAACTTTATTAGCGACAAATTCCGCTTATAACTGATATTCTTATCCAAGAAACGATCTATTTATTTCAGTTTTATAACTGATATTTAAATCTCTCTTTAATTCTGATGTTTCCTTCCTAAGAAACAATCAAGTAAAGTCTCTTTAAAACTGGCATTATTGTCTTAAAAACAATCTGAGGGTGTTTCTATCTCTAATCTCATATAATTTCTATCGATATCAACTCGTTTCTGAAACTTTCTTAGCGACAAATTCCCCTTATAACTGATATTCTTATTCAAGAAACGATCTATTTATTTCAGTTTTATAACTGACATTATATTATATAGTAATTCCTCTTTAGATCTGATGTTTCCTTTCTAAGAAACAATCTAGTAATTCCTCTTTATAACTGCCTTAGGAACAATATTATAATACCCTCTTTATAGCTGATGTTTCTGGTCCAAGAAACACTACAGTAGATGCCCCTTAACAACTAATATTCAATGCTTAAGAACAAATCTTTCAGATCAGATATCACAAGAATATTTTCATATTATATGTGTACTCATAAATATTCATACGTGACTCTCCCTCAGCATGTGAACACAGTCAAATTCAGATGCATTTATTTACTATAGTAACTATATCTCTGGCAATTGATACAATTGGACGATTAGAACGTATCTTTGGCTGAATATATATATAGTTGGATCATAAATTAGGAAATTAATGATGTGTCTCAAAGGCAAATGCCCTAAAAATTGAATCAAACATTAGGAATACTCGGTTCAAAAAACACAAAAAAAATTAGAATATAACAAAAATTTATGTATATATTATATATTGTATATATTATGTATGCTGGCATACATAAGTATCGATATATACATATATACGTGTGTTTTTTATATACTTGTATATATGCAATTCAAGAAAGAAGAAAGAACCGAGCTTGCGGAACCATCCAATTGCATTCAATTGTATTAGTTATGGCTACGAACAACAAGAAGAATAAAAATTCATTGTCCAATAAAGTGAAAGTCAAAGGAACCTACATGCACACATCATATGCATTCCGTATACATATACATATTTATACTATAGTATATATATCTATAAGGTCAAGTTTTGTAGATATCGCTCGACGCGCTCATCCTGCTGCCTTGCCAGGTGGGCACGTCGCTGCTCAATGAGTTGCCGCCATTCGAGTTCGATGGGCTTGAAGCGATGTAGCCAAGCGATGAGTGCCTCACGTAAGCCATTCTGGAAGGGATTCGATAGTTTGGGTGGCTGAAAGTTCTGAAAGAAGTCGGGCATGTAAACGATGTCATCGAATTTCTTCTCAAATTCGGGCGCAGGGTGGGGAAATACGTTCGTCTCCAGCATGTCGAAGCTAGAAAGTTGAGAGTATTATACGATAGTTAAGGATAAGTATTATACGATAGTACAGCCGATAGTTATTGCACTTACGTGGGTAGCTGCTCTCGCACATATCGCAAGCGTCGTCCACAGTGTATATCCCGCACCTGCTCACTGTAATTGTGACTTAGACCCGCCAAGTCGGCATCCACCAGTATGGTGCTAATGCTCTTGCTGAAGTCCTGGCTATGGCTGAGGCTCACAAAGTACGTACGCTCCAGCACATCGATTTCCTTGATCAGAGCGTGCAGTTCATACGTGTCCACCAGACGTTTGAATCCCGCCGTCGCATCTGGTGGCCAGTGCAAGTCAAGCGGATAAACATCCGTCAATGTGCCCCGTTGCACCAGCGCCGGTTGTTCAATAAAGAGTTTATGCAGGAAATACAATTGATCACGCGGAACATACACACAGGAGCCATAGTCCAAGAGGTAGACAGACACCAGTTGTTCCTCTGTTGCCTTTGTTGGTTCATCCAGAATGCGACCACGTCGCCAGACAGGTTCATAATAGACGGCACACAGATAGTTCATCTTCTGAAGAAATCCAGGCAATTGCCATCTTGCAGCTTCTATTGAAGAGTAGAATTTGCTGTAAATGGATCAAGTGCAGCATGGATAAGGATGGAAACAGACCCAAATGAGAATCTGATACCTACGATAACTGTTGGCAAAGATTTTCCAGCACATTGGAATCGTCGCAGATGTGAAACCAGAACTGAAACGGGCTGTAAATCTGTTTCGATAGAAGAACAGCATCAGAAGCAGTTTGAGAGGGTGGGGGGTGGGGGTGTTACTTACCTCAGTGACTACTATCTTGTAGATACCATCGACTTTATAGTCCTCCGGCATCGGCTTCACAGGCAACTTATCATGCAGCGAGACGGCATCCTTAGGTTTATCTAGCCAGAATATTGAATCGGACTGAGAAGAGTATGATAATACAATAAATGGGAACAAGGGGGGATCTCTTGTGCTTACCAGTGCATAGTGTGGCACAGCTGCACGACACTGAATGCGTTGTATAAAGTTTTCCATTTGCCACTCGGCACTGCAACCCGCGCCGTCGTAGTCACCACTGTTCGCCACTTCTTCCACTGGCTCTTCATCAAGCGAGGCACTGCGAAAAGGATTTGTGCCGCCTGCCAAGTGTTGTGTAGTCTCTTCCTCGTCGCCGCTATCGTTGTCCCAAATTGTGTTGATTGTTGTGGTGGCAGGTGGCAGCGACTCCTCCTTGGAGGCGGGGTAGCTTTTTGAAAGCGCAGTTAGCCACGCCTCAATGCGTTCGTCGTCCCTTACAAGGTTGGCGGATTCCTTGCATGAATTGTCTAGCTCCGTAGGGGCATGAATATCAGCTGACGGAGTCTTCTCCGTCTCCTCATTTACCCCTTCCTCGTGCACCTCCTCATTCAGCACTTCCTCCTTTTCTATGCATACTTTTTCCGTTTCATCAACATTTAGTTCTTTTCTTGTCACACGTTCGATTGAATTATGCAAAGCTTGGTAAAATTGTAGCTTGGCAACGTTTCTGTCATCGAAAATATCCATAATCCATCAAATTGTTGCAAATTTTTGTTTTACACATGCAAACTTTAAATTGCCAAAAAGATGAAAAGTAACTGTAAAATTTGTATTTAGCGTTGCCAGATGACTACAGTGGCTGTTAGTTTGTATATCGATATAAGAAACCTTACCCTTTGGCTCTTTTCACGCTACAAATTTAGCAATGAACTTTTATACTTTATCTATTTAGGAATATAATTAATTTTTTCATTAGTTTTAAGATTCATATTTCAAATTAATTTTTAAAGTCACGTTGCTTTACAAACCTGCAAAAAATGAAACCCATTTATCGAATGCATGTCTATCGATATAATTGATCATTACCGAGTACGTTTTGTTTACTACAGCACGTGTTGAGTTTCGGCATAGACCGAAAAGAATTATTAAATTTTAATAGATAAATTATACACACACAAGCATGGACAGCGAAGTAGATGATTACGAGCCCACCGACTCCGAACAGGAGTTGGATGATGAGGAGCGCGAATTATTAGACGATCTTCGAAAACAGCGCAAGAAAAAGGCGGAAAAACTGAACCAGAAGCAGGAGATTTTGGCGTTCAGCGAAAGCGACGATGATGATGAGGATGACGACGTGGGTGAACTGATGCGCGACTCGGACATCGAGGGAGCCGAAGATGAGCGGGACCTGCCCGATACCATGGACTGGGGCACGAACAAGAAAACATACTACAACACAGATTTCGTGGATCCCGATTACGATAGTTACAATGCGCAGGAGGAGGACCTGGCCAAGGCCGAAGAGGAGGAGGCAAAGAAGATACAACTACGTCTGGCAAAGCAGTTAAACGAAGCTGATTTCGAACTAGACACATTCGATCAACTCGATGAACCAAGCAGTGACAAGAAGAAGAAGAAAGAGAAGAAACAGGCAAAAGACACAGCTAAGGAAGCCATCAAGGTGTCCACCGATCTGTCTGGTCTGACACAACGCGAGCGTCTACAATTGCTGCAAAAGGAATCGCCAGAATTTATGGGCTTGACCCATGACTTTCAACGTCATCTGCAGGATGTGCAGCAACTGACGGCGCCAGTGCTCAACTATGTGCGGAATCATGGTGTGCCCATGGTGCCTGCACTGCAGCTGGCCAGCCTATACCAGAATGTGCTGCTCACCTATTGCTCCAACGTGTCGTTCTATCTGCTGCTCAAGGCCAGACGGAGTAGCGTCAAATTCCATCCGGTAATCAAACGTCTGGTGCAGCTCAAGCAATTGCGGGATGAGCTGAAGCCACGCTACGAGGAGTACATTCGGCCACAGTTGGAGGCGCTGCTCGAGCGCATACAGGATGGTGATGCATTCACAGTGCTAGATGTGGCACAGCGCAAGGCCAAGCTGCAGATACTCAACCAATACGACGAACCTATCAAGCAGAAGAAGGCACAGAATGGCCATGCCCACGCGGGCGAAACCGATGACGACGACGACGATGATGACGATGACAATGAGGCTGCACTGCAACTGCAGGAAGATGCAGAGGACGGCGAGGAACAGAAGGAAGACCTAGATGAGGATGAAGAGGACGCTCGTCGCGGCATCACACGTCAAATCGCCAAGAACAAGGGTCTGACGCCGCATCGCAAGAAGGAGGTGCGCAATCCGCGTGTCAAGCATCGCAGCAAGTTCCGCAAGGCACTGATCCGTCGCAAAGGTGCCGTGCGCACAGTGCGCAAAGAGGTTCAGCGCTATGGTGGCGAAATCTCTGGCATCAAGTCCACCGTTACCAAGAGTGTCAAGTTCAAAGTGTAGTAATGTAAAGACCAATTGTTTACAATTACATTTATGTATATATATATTATATATCCATGCTTTATTCAATCGATTTTACAATCTACTATACCGCGTGGGGGTTAAGCTCGTGTGTGGGCGGTTGGGCGCTTGGTCGGTCTTCTGTGAGCCCCTCTCAACATCTTGTTCGATTTACTGGGTAAATTGACACTGTCTTCCTCATCTTCTTCTTCTGTTCGGTGTAAGGTTAAAATCTTTATTCAACTAGGTCACACGGTACTCGCTCTCTCTCTCTCTCTCTGTCAATCTCGGTGCATTCGATAGTATATGTTCCTTATGTGTATAGTGTATCATATTTTATACTTATATACATGCATGCATAGACATTCAATAGGGGGCAAGGGGTATCTGGGGTGGGGCTATGTATGTTCTTGGCCAGCTTAAGTTAATCTAACTTAGGAATAGGTTGAGTTTAAGTAGCATCATACTCTGCCGCATTTCAATTCTTACTTATCAAAGAGTTTACGAAAATCATCGTTGGTTTTGGGTGCTGCTGCTGCTGCTGCCGGCGCAGCCTCCTCCTTGACTGCAGCTGCAGCTCCATTTGCTGCATTGCTGCAACTGCCATTGGCATCCTGCTGTTGTTGTTGTTGTTGCTGTTGCTCTGCACTTGTGCTCGTTGTCGCGCCGTCCGCCCCGGCATCTTCCTCATTCAGCTCGAGCTTCTTGCGTCGCTTTGTGTCCATCATCAGTAGCCTGGTGGGTATCAGCGATGTGAGGAAGCTGCGTTTTTCACCTGCTCGCGGTCCAGTTGCTGCTGCTCCACTGCTGCCGGCAGCGGTGGTGCCGGCGCTGCTGCTTGTGCCTGGCACTAACTTGGGCGGTGGATTCGAAATGGCAACCCTAATCTTGAAACGCAAATGAAAGAGAAATCAATAAACGCAAGAGTAAATCGTTTAGGATTAGTGCTCACCTTCTGTCCACCAATTTCGAGATTGTTGCCACCGGCAACGGCGCGGTTAGCCTCCTCAGGCAGTTCATACTCAATAAAAGCGATGCCCTTGAAACGATTATTGCTGTGGGAGGATTGGCATTTTATATATGGACTCTTATACTCATATAACGATTCCCACTTACAGCTTGAAGACCAGGCGTATGTCTTTGATGTTGCCAAATTCTCGGAATACGTTGTGCAGCTCGTGCTTTTGGCAATGCTGATACAAGTTGTTGATGAAGATCTTGTTTTCCTCCAAGTTGGCTGTGCAAGCAAAGATGTGGACAGAATGAATAGAGAACAGAGAGAAAGGGAGCAGAGAACTCACTTGAATACTTAAAATTCGACGGTTTAGTGTCCCCAGACTTTTGTGCATCCGTTTTGGCAGTAGACACTGTCGCTGTTGCTGATGCTGGTGACTTTGGTTTCGGTGCCAGCGTTGGTAGCTGCGTCAATTGTTTTTTATTTTTAGACGGTTGTCTTCTACCAGACTGCTGCTGCTGTCCTTGGCGCTGTCCACGCTGCCAGTTGGATGGAGGTTCAAGATGATTATAGTCCGGCTCATCGTATTCCCTATAATATGTGTCACAGTGCGCCTGGCACTCGGCAATGCTGAAGTAGTCGCCAAAGCAACGTTCATAACGTCGATAGAGTTCGGTCAACTGATTTGCTGCCGCTTGACGTGTCATTAGCGCCTCCTTGAGCACAGAGTGCATCTTACGGCCCTCATTGTATTGATATTCCATTTGGGCATATGCCATCCATAGATGAGTCTTGGCGCTATTCCCAGCATAGCCTGAAAGTGAAGAACAAAAACAAAGTTCAAGTTCAAATTCAACAAAAGTCTCTGGATTTGGTGAACCCACTTAGTATTTCGCCCCAAATGGCTGCACCGTTGATGGGGCTGTTCAGTTGCGAGTACTCAACAAGTGCCCAAAGCTGCAGCACCTCGTAGTTTGTGTCGGCAAGTTCGCCGTACTGCTCCGATAAACGATCCCAGGTGCGACGGAATGCGGCACGCAAATCCGCAACCTGTGAAAGAAACAAGAAGAGACAAAGATTACGCACTGCAGCAAGTGGAAGTGGCATCATTACCAACTAACCTGATCATCGCAGGTCACGTCGGCGTTGCGTATGCGATAAGCTAAATAGTCCAAATGCAGCTCGACACTCATTTCAATATTCTTCTCGATCCGCGCAAAGACTCGACTCAGCTGTGTGTCAATGGAGTCCAGACTATGATCATAATGCTCCAGCAGCTGCAGAAACTTGTGATTGAGCCGTGCACTTGGTTTGGCTTGCAAAGCACGTTCAATCAGCTCCAATGGCTTGCTCCGCAAATAGCCATCATGCAGTAGCGTGTGATAGGGCTCCTCTAAGTCCCCATCCTTGTTTATAGTCTGCATGTAGGCTATATAATCCATCCAGACGCTGTCATCTGTCGGAAACTTGGCCAGGCAACCCTCGAAAACAAGTTTACCCAGCGTACACTTGACATTCTGGCTCAAGGGCAAAGCGTCTGCCTTGGCTATGAAGTTCTCCTGCAGCCACGACGTGTACTGCGAGCTGTTCTTTAGTTTCTGCTTAAACTCCTCAATGAGTTGTTCGATATCCTCCAGCTCGGTCTCATTGCAATTCCATGTCACACACTGTGCACTAATTGTTCGCTCCAACTGTTGCACTTGTTGCGTGTCCTCCGCGTTGGCGCCGAGTAACTCACGCAATTTCTTTATGAAATCCAAACGATCCACTCCATAATCGGCAAGTAGTTTAACCCAAATTTGCTGCTTGTCTGCCAGTGGATGCTCCAGCAGACTCTTGAACACAAACTCAGCTAGTTGTTCATCTGTTTGGAGTGGAAACAAAATCGGTTTTTTATGCATTTCTGCCCATATTTATTTTCATCTGATCTTAAACTCACCGTAGTAGCTGCCCAGTGCTAGGGCGCACTTGCGATCGAAGGTATCACGCTCCGCAGGCGTTTGGGTAACCGCCTTTAGAGTCTTTAGATATCTTAGCCAGATATGGGGCGGAATGGTTGCATTACTCTCAAACTCAGTTATAGCCAATTGGATCTTCTCGAACACGTTCAATTTGCTGCAAGTAGAAAGAGAAGATATTAGAGAATGATCACTGGGTGGCATTTTGATGTGCTGAGCACTTACAATGCTGTGTGACACAGGGCCATATACTGTTTGTACTCCTTGTTCGGCTTGGCCAGTATAGCCTCGAACTCATCCTCCAATTTGTGCTCCTCGTGCGCGTCGCTGCTGTCACTTAACGATGTAGCCACACTAACTGCATCTTCCGACTCCTCGTCGGTGCCATAGACGTCGTCATCGCCTTCAGCTACACCATCGTTGCTGGATTCCGAGCTGATTTCAATTGGTTGCTCGTTCACAATGTTGTCCTCTTGACCGCCAACACCTGGAGCTTTTTGCTATGTGCGAATAAGTGAATTAAATATTATATTGACGTCGTCATATTGTTGTGGCACTTACATCTGCTCCACCGGGCATGTTGAATTTTTCAATTTTTCACTTGAAATATACGATATGCGTTCAGAAATCTAACGAATTGTAATTTTATTTGCCTTTTGACAGAAAAATAAGCGCAAATGTCAACTAAGGATGAACAATTTCTGTAAGTATTCTTTATCGACTATCGATGACAGCAATATTTAGAGAACGATTGTTTTAGCGATAGTTGAATGTTTGCCGGCAAAATATCGCGCACATTAATATCAATTACGTTCGATTCCCAGTATATTCGATAATTCAAATTAAATTTCGCAATTGGCGAATGCAGCCCTGTGTTTGCGTCTGTGATTCCCGCCAAAACTAGATTCGCATTCGGCGTGCGAGCTCTTCTTGTTGTTCATTGTTAATTTGTTGTTTGAAAATGGCACACGACGCGGAGCAGTACATAAAAGATATACAGCGGGAATATGTGGATTTTCTGGACGACGAAGAGGACCAGGGAATCTATGCCGGCCACGTAAAGGACATGATTGTGGAGAAGAGCAAGCGTCTGGTTGTCAATATCAACGATCTGAAGCGTAAGAATCAGCAGCGCGCTCTTGGTCTGCTGAGTAACGCTTCGGATGAGCAGCTGGCATTTGGGCGGGCACTCAAGGAATATGTGTCGACCGTTGATCCCAGCTATGCCAAACAGCATGAGGATTTCTTTGTCGGTTTCGAGGGATGCTTTGGCAATCGTCATGTGACGCCGCGTTCCCTCACCTCCGTCTATCTGGGCAATCTGGTGTGTGTGGAGGGCATTGTAACTAAAGTATCGCTCATCCATCCGAAAGTCGTGCGCAGTGTCCATTATTGCCCAGCGACACGCAAAGTGCTGGAACGTAAGTACACAGATCTTACCTCATTTGAGGCGGTGCCCTCGAGCGCTGTGTACCCTACCAAGGACGACGATGGCAATCTGCTGGAAACAGAATTCGGTCTGTCGGTGTACAAGGATCATCAGCGGCTGACCATACAGGAGATGCCCGAGAAGGCACCCGCCGGTCAATTGCCACGCTCTGTGGACATTGTCTGTGACGATGATCTTGTCGATCGCTGCAAGCCTGGCGATCGTGTACAGATTGTGGGCAACTATCGCTGCCTGCCCGGCAAACATGGTGGCTACACCTCCGGCACCTTCCGCACCGTGCTGCTAGCCAATAACATTTCGTTGCTCAGCAAGGAGAGCAATCTGGACATCTCGCGCGAGGATATTATGCTCTGCAAGAAGCTGGCCAGGAACAATGATATTTTCGAGCTGCTCAGCAAGAGTCTGGCGCCGTCCATACACGGTCATACGTATGTCAAGCAGGCCATACTCTGCCTGCTGCTCGGAGGCGTGGAGAAGCTGCTTCCCAACGGCACGCGTCTGCGTGGCGACATCAATGTGCTGCTCATCGGTGATCCCTCGGTGGCAAAGTCACAGCTGCTGCGCTATGTTCTGAATACGGCACCGCGTGCCATACCCACAACAGGTCGTGGCTCCAGCGGTGTCGGTCTAACAGCTGCCGTCACCACGGATCAGGATACGGGAGAGCGACGTCTGGAGGCGGGCGCCATGGTGTTGGCCGATCGTGGCGTTGTTTGCATCGATGAGTTCGACAAGATGAGCGACATTGACCGCACAGCCATACACGAAGTGATGGAACAGGGTCGCGTTACCATATCCAAGGCAGGCATTCATGCCTCCCTCAATGCACGTTGCTCGGTGCTGGCAGCCGCCAATCCTGTCTACGGCCGTGTAAGTAGAGACTGCTCCTTAACATGCTTTCGAATACATGATCCTAATCTCTGTTCTCTGCTTGTGTAGTATGATCAGTACAAGACACCCATGGAGAACATTGGCTTGCAGGATTCGCTGCTGTCACGTTTCGATTTACTATTCGTCATGCTGGACGTCATCGACAGCGATGTGGATCAAATGATATCGGATCATGTGGTGCGCATGCATCGCTATCGCAATCCCAAGGAGGCTGACGGCGAACCGCTTACCATGGGCAGCTCCTATGCCGATTCCTTGGCGTTTGTCTCCAATACTGATCAGGTACGTAGCGCACATGAATTGACATCGATCTGTTTTTTCATCTCATTGTTGCTTCTTCCTTTTTGCAGAAGAAGGACACGGAGGTGTATGAGAAATACGATGCGCTGCTGCATGGAAAGTCTCGCAAGCGTCACGAGAAGATTCTCTCGGTGGAGTTTATGCGCAAATACATTCACATTGCCAAGTGCATGAAGCCCAAGCTGACGGAGCAGGCATGCGAGGCCATTTCCAATGAGTATTCACGCTTGCGCTCCCAGGAGGCACTCGAATCGGATGTGGCACGCACCCAACCGATCACAGCGCGTACGCTGGAGACACTGATCCGTTTGTCGACTGCCCATGCACGTGCTCGCATGTCCAAGACGGTTACCATCGATGATGCTCATGCTGCCATCGAGCTGGTGCAGTTTGCCTACTTCAAGAAGGTCTTGGAGAAGGAACGCGGCAATAAGCGACGTCGCAACGGTGCCGGCTCTGGCTCCGACGAGGATGAAGAGAATGCCAACGCCGAAACTGCAACTCGATCGCCATCGCGTCGCACCAAGCGCACACGCATCGAACAGGACGCTGCATATGATAGCGACGAAGATGTTGAGACACCGCAACCGGATGCAGGCGATTTGACGCGACGCGAAACCCGACGTTCGTTGCCAGCACAAAAGCACAGCGAGGCGACCAGCAGCAGCATCACATCGCAGAGCCAGACAGGCTCATCGGAGGCACAGACCGAAGCAACTGCTGCTGCCACGCCTGCCAGCATTACTGATGCACGTCTGGGCATCTTCAAGAACGGTCTACAGCGTCTGTTCCGCGAGGCACGCGAGCAAAGCCTCTCGCTCTCGCGCATTACCGCATCCATTAACGAGAACAATCCGGAGCCATTCACTGGCGGCGAAATCGATGCCGCCATGCATCGCATGACCGAGGACAATCAGATAATGGTCGCCGATGACATTGTCTTTCTTATCTAATCTCCCCCCCCCCACTCTCAATCTTCATTATCATTGCGCCATTCAGTACAGAACATTTCCACAGCACATTGGCCAACTGCTGCTCATTCACATATTATACTATATATCATGATTTGTATTGGAACTGCATCAAGTCCAAAATATGCTACATTTTTTGTTTATTTTTTGTATAATTTATAATAAAAGAAAATAATAATGCTAACTTCATTTGAATGTGCTATTTCGGAACATAGAATAAGATAAGATTGTATAGAGTAGCATATGGAATGATATATCAGAAAGATAGGCTAGATTCGGCAGGTCGAAGGTGCTATACCCTTGCAGGTGCCAATCTCCTCCGATTGTGCCTATAATGGGGATATATACTGCAACAGACATGGCCAGATCGATTTGGTAATGGTAATGCTGATTAAGAATTTATATACTTTATAAATATTTTCAAAAGTTCGTTGCAATATCCTGGCCAAAATTAATAGACCCTCTGGAAGGGTATTTAAATAAGCAAAGCTGCAAATCACATTTGTCTATAACAGATTGGAATATTCCATTGAGATTTTACTTATTCCAAAATTATATGAAATGCTTCCCATTTAACCTGAATTGAAAAACCCTTTTGTTATCAACTTAAATTCAGTTTATCGACTTAACACACAAAAACATCGCAGTACTAATATCATGTTTATTTTACAATCATACTATATATAGGAATAGTCGATTCATACTGAACATACATCAACATATATCCGGCAAAGTGACTCAAATTGTTTTCGTCTCCTTTTTTATGTACAACTCTCTTGTTATTGTTAATTTAGTGGGTGGAAAACATGATGGAAAACATTTTGGATATGGTTCTTGTTTTTGTTGTTTTGTACACAAATCGGTCAACTTACTAACTAAGTATGTTATATATAGTATATATGGGGGGAAAAACAAACAGTTAACTACTACAACATAAACGTATCTAGAGCCTTGACTGCAACTGGGCAAGGGGCTGGTTATGCCCAGTTAAGACTTTCAACGGGCGCGCTTGGCTGGAGAGGGATGGAGAGTGAATGGTGTAAGGGGGAGGGAAAAGTTGCTAAATATTTAACTAATTGGGACTACTAGGAGGAGATGAGGCCACAAACGATCAAAGGTTCACAACATTCTTCAGATCCGGCGGCAGCAAACCCTTCATGCACTCGATCTGCGCACGAATCTGACGCTGTGTGCTGCTGCTGCTGCTATTGATGCCCTCCAGTTGCGTCTTATCACTGTAGAGATTCAGTTTTTGCTTTAACTTGAGTATCATATCAATTATTTCCACCTCCTGCTTGTCGTGCGCCCAATGCTCCAGATTCGCCTCGGACAGTGCTTGCAGCTGCAGATCCTGCAGTGTCAGCTGCAGCTCACGATGACGCGACTCGTACCAGCCACGGAAATTGGGCGAACGAAAGAAGCGTCGATAGAGACCCTTCCAGTCGCCCTTTAGCGGTGATGTCAACTGCGGTCCCACTGCCTCGAGGGTATCGAGAAAGTCCTCCAACTTGAACGAATTGGCATTGGGCGCCGACTTGAAGGGACTTATGTCCTTTTGCAATGGCATCAGCGAGGCCATATAACGTTCCAATGGTATCATGAAGCTCTGCGTCAACTCGAGCAGATGACGACGGATTAGCGCCGTCTGCACGTGCTCTGGTCGTTTGGTCTTCATGCCCAGCAACACCTTCTTGATCAGCGCCTTGTCCTTCTTTAGGTATGGCTTGTATTTGCTGTGCAGGCCGGCGGCAGAGGAGCTGTCGCCTATGGCCGAGGAGAGGCCACCGTTGAGGATATTGTGGTTCTGCTGCAATTTGCTTGACTGGTTCCGAGCATTCTTATGCAGCTGCAGCAGCTCCTGTTGCTGTTGTTGCATGTTCTTCTGCGTAATCGTGAGAAAGAAGCATGAGTTGGCATCCCAGTGGATAAGTTGCTTTGTGCCTTACCTGATTATCCACCAGTCGCAGCATATGCGGCCAGTCCTTGAGCAGCTTCACAAAGAACGGATTCGTGACGCCGAGAATGCAGGAGGGAACTGGTCGATTTGTGGCCTCCTGTGTGAACTCCTTGAACTCGCTGTCGTGTATGGTGAAGTAGGGACGCGCCTCGGCGCAGTACTCCAGTGGAGCAATGACCGCGACCAGTGCCTGCACCATGTGCGAGCAATCGGCTGGGGATGTGCCCACCACAACAATCGGTTCGGCGGTGATCACCAGCTCCCACAGCGTGTACAAATGCTCCATGACAAAGCCAAGACTGTGAAAGAGCTCCAGCTCATTGACCGATGGCAGCACCTTGATTGACTTGGGCGCCTCCAGTTTCAGCTGCTCGCTGCACTGCTGCAGGCTGTTGGCCGGGGAGTGCACCTTGCGCGTGCTGCTGCTCGCCTTCGGTATACAGATCTGATAGTTGCAGTCCAGCAGAGGCAAACGCAGTGTCTGAGCAACCATTAGTGTGGGCCACTGTGTGTTGATTTGCTCGCAGGCGCGACGCAGCAGCTCATTGCCCTCATCAAAGTACTTGGGTGCCAGCTGGGCGAGCACATCGTAGTAGAGATTAAAGAACGGCAGACGTGTGATTATGATCAGACTCTTTTGGAAGTAGCCGCGCGGCAGATTGGGATCCCGTTTTTGGCGAAAGTAAACGAATCCCCAATAGTGACTGTTGTCGTAGCGCATGGCGGGCGCGCACTCGACGTTGTAGCTGGAAGAATACCATGAGGGCGGACCCACCTTTTGTCTGTGGCCATTGGCAGGACCATTGCCGATTGCACGTAGCCGCATATGGAATTTTGTGTCGCCCATGCAGCCAGAGTTGGAGTCCGGGAAGGCCATGTAACAGATGTTGCTCACCTCCTGTTCGCTGGGCATAAATTCGGGCGGGTAGACGTATTCGAGAGCTTGGCCCAGATTCAGATCGAACGTAACGACACATAGACAGTGCAGCCATTGCGAGAAGCGTATCCAATCGTCTGCGTCTGTATCTGATAATTCATTCGTTTTGTTTGTTTTCGTTGTTGTTGTTGTTGTTATTGGTGGTGCAGTATTCGCATCCGCGTTTGCATCCGCATCCGCATTAGCATTCGCATTTGTAAAACTTTTAGTCAGCAGCAGCAGTTCCTTGTTGCGTCCATCTCTTGATGGTTGTTGGCGCGAATTGTCGTCTATGTTCATGGCTCATAAATCTGCACAAATCGTTATTGTTTTTTAACGCTGCATGGAAACTGCTTATATCTACTTTCACTCCAAATGCTAATATTATTTATTTGTGCTTGGCTCACGAGCGTTGCCAGCTTGTCGCAATTACCCATAACTAAAGCAGACACAACGTTCCGGCAACGCCCTGTGTCCGAAACGATACTCGACAGCTATCGATACTTTCTGGCAACGCCATATCAAAAATATCGATTCTTCGCAATTCAAACAGCAAAATCATTTCGATTCGATAAATATTTATTATGCGTATATAAAAATAACAAGTTAATGTGATGTGATTGTTGCTCCATATCACAGATAGGGATCCCAGCCAGGATACAGCATAGCTAAGTTGCCTGGCAACGTTGCCTCGTTGATCAAACGCTGTACCTGAGCCTCCACACTGGACACGTCCAGCAAACCGGGCTCCCTACCTTCCAATTTGTACTGTACCAGCAGAAGTGCTCGTTGTGCCAGGAGGTTTTTCGATTCCTCATCTGCGAAAAGTGTAACAAATTAATTTAAAATTATAAATGACTTATAAATGTTTTTCTTTAGCTTACTGGATGACTCCTTGGAGAGCACTCCCCATATGAAAAGTGGATCGTAGAGCAGCACCTCTAATATGGTGGTGAGCACGGACCTGTAGCGTCTCAAGATATGCATTATAGCCTCACAGGACTTGGTGAACACGCCATTTGTGCCACACACACCCATTGGCGCAACAAAATCGCGCGTCAAGCGAAAAGGCACCGTCTCCGGCGTCGTCTGAATCTTGCCCTGCTCGAAGGCAATGCCTGCACAAAAATAAAGACAGATTTTGTAAGTCTGTTTCACTCATTGCTCTCTCTCTCTCTCTCACCAAAGTCAATGTGCACCACTTCTGCCGTCTGCTCATCGATTAGAATATTCTGCGTGTGCCGATCGCCCAGGCCCAAGACATAGCCCACCATAGATGTGGTGGCCACACTGTTGACATAGGCCAAACGCCGTTCAAACCATACGCCCGGTATGGGAAACTTTTCCAGCAGGAAATAATGAAACACAGGTTTCACATGCTCACAGATTTCCGCATAAATTTTCTTGCGCACCGACGCGGCCTTGCGCAGAGCAGCCTGAAAATTGCAAACATGAAAAAATTCGAATTTTCCGCTCATTTAAGGTGTCTTCACTTTGTACCCACATTGGACATTTCACGGCACTTCTTGTTGTTCCAGTCGTTGGGGCGATACTTCATGTGTGCACCTTGTGTGCCATTGCCCACCAGGTAGACGCCAACGGGTATGGTATTGTTGCACCACTCCAGAATGCCGCTACGCATGGAGAGCGGTGTTACCTTATAGGTACGCAGCTGGAGGCGGCGTTCAATGAACTCTGCGTCGCTG
This sequence comes from Zaprionus africanus, assembly GCA_018151435.1. Classification (NCBI taxonomy): domain Eukaryota; kingdom Metazoa; phylum Arthropoda; class Insecta; order Diptera; family Drosophilidae; genus Zaprionus; species Zaprionus africanus. The sequence goes on from JAECXB010000076.1 coordinate 7,307,468, forward strand.
TTGAGCAACTCATTGACAATGCCAAAGACCTGCTGCATAACGGCATCCTGTCGCAGATCATCTTTACCCTTAATCAGCTGGGCGCGTTTCACGCCATCCGAGCAGAGACACAAAACCTTAACCGGAGCATTTAAACCGGAACACAAGAAGATGCCCTCCGGCAGCCATTTCTCTATGCCTGTAAGAATAAAGATGAGGGAAACATTTAATTCTAATTTGTTAATATCTTTAAAAACTCGCGACTCACTGATTAGGTTGTACTCCTTATTGGGCTGCACAGCCAGCTCCAAGGTAGGACAATGTACGTAGTTCATTTTCAGAGCGTTCAGTTTCCTTAGCTTTTCCGGAATACCTTTGCTCGAGGGTCTGCCATTGGGATCAACGACTAGATATGTGTTGGCAAAGTTGATAAGAGCTGAGGGAGAAGAAGAATTTTATTAATGAAAACAAACTGTTGATCCGTTCCACACACTGACTGACCTGGAAACATGGCTTCGAATTGTTTGCTGCAATTTCGAACTGAGGCATTTGCCTCGCAAATTTGCGCGATTATCTTCTTAGTAATGTCAGCACGTTGTGTGTTGCTATTGTTGCCATCCATGTGGGCGTACACAAGCGGATAGAGCTTATAGAATGTTTGCTGTGGATGATCCTGACCGCAACGCACCAGTAAATCCACCAGCACCTTATGAAACTCAGCATTTTTCGAGTTGAGACGTCCCGCAAGCTGATTGACGGCACAAATAAACTTGTAGCTGGGCACATTCATGATGCCCTCCTTGATCTGCTCGAGCATTTGAGCATTCTGTGCATTGGTGAACCACAGCGCAATGATGCGATAGATCGCTGCACTCGAGAAACCACTGTCCAGCTGGCAATAGGCAATGTGATGCTTGATCGCTGTACACAAATACTCTGTGAGATTATCCTCGATGCGCTGCAACTGATTCTCATCGAGCTGAGCGAAACGATTCAAATTGATGACGCCGACACGCACATCACGATCCGATCGCTGCTTGTCAACCGTATTGGCCAGACGACGATTCTGCTGTATAATGTCGGCAATCATGTTATATTCCTGCGAATTGCGATAGTCATGCAGCTGCTGATATTCCCGATCCGCAAACTTGGCTATTGCCGCATGGGCCGCCTTGCGATTTTCATTCTCAAATGTGTCGAATGTACTCCAAGTGAATATATCTGGAAAGCTTTTCTTCAGCTGCGCCTGTCGCGACTTGAAATTGTCGAGCAGTGTGAGGGATCCCTGGAAATTGTGCTCCAGCACATGCGAGAAACTTTGCGCATTGCAATTAAGCAGAAATTCTCCCTGCATGCGCATCGCTGGCACACGTTGTAGACAGAACTGAAACTCCGGATTGGTGACGACATGCTGCAATATGGCCTTGGCTATCTGTAAGTTGCCTGTCTTCACATTCACATCTGCATCCTCCAGCAGCACCGAAATCTGCAAAAAGTTTTCATACTTATGATTAGATATTCTTATTCTTCTTCTGGGTGGACCTACCTTCGTGGGCTCCTTTATATTGGTCTGACCACGCAGCGCAGCAATGTATTTGGTGGCCAAATTCAGTTTGCCTGCATCCTTGCATTCGCCAATGCACTTCAGCAGATACGTGTCCACTGGACTCTGCTTATAATACTGCTGTATTCGTCGATCTGCCCGTGTGCCGGCCATCTGGAAGAGCACTATCTGATGCGTTAGTATGTGCTCCTTGCAGTTGAAGTGCCCGTAACTGAGATCCAATTCCGTCTGCCACTTGTCAAACGTTTCATTGATCTGCGTGGCCGACAACTGTTGGCTGAACTGAATCTGTAAGAAGGAATAGAAAGAATTAGAGTTCTTGACGCTCTCTCTCTCTCTCTTTTACCTGACAAAAGTCCTCGACCTGCTGGAGTGTGCCTAGCCAGGTCATATATTTGTATACAGACTGCAGACACTCGACACTGATGTCGCGCAGTATGTCCAGCACGCAATGATAGGCATTATTCATGGCGGAAAACGTGTTCTCCTCCTCGCGATTGCAAATGCTCTTGAGTGCCAAATAGTGATGCTTCTGAAACTCCAACTCCATGTTGCCTGAGTAGTTTATCTTCTGGAACACATCGACTGGCTCATCCCATTGACTAAGGCGCCAGAGTATCTCATAGTCGACCTCTTTGTTATCGTCGAGTATCTTCTGTTGACGCTGATGCAGTGCAGCAAACGATAGCATGCCATTGCTCTTCATAATGTCCACACACAACTGCCCATTGGCCATGTCAAGGCTATCGGATTCAAGCAGTATGCCAGATAGATTATTTTCCAAGCTAAGATAAGTAACACGAGAGCGCAGCGGATTCAGAAATCCGGGTATGGCATCTAGACAGCCAATGGACTCGTAGGCCTGCAAGGAAGAGAAGGATGAATGGAACTCTTGAGTGCTGCATCAGTGCATTTACCTTCTTAGCGGATACTTGGAAACAGTCGTCCTGCAGTACGCTGCTAGTGGGCACTCCACTGGTGGAGCATGCCCACAATTCCAGATACATAATGCTAAGGAAATAGGCCTGACAATGATTGCTGGCCATGATAACATTGCTCAGCTTGAGTGGAATTCTCCTGCGGAAACAAACGCATCAATTAGAAAGGGACAGCTAGCGACGTCTCCTCTCTCTCTATCTCGCTTTCTCACCAATTGTTGACGACGCGTATGCATTCGCACATGTGCAGCATTCGCTTGATAGCGCGCTTCTCCTGGTAGATGCATTTCTCCACACTCGGCGTGTTGCTGCAGCAGAGCTCAAAGAAGTGATTCAGCATGGCGCACAGGCTGTCCAAGTGGTCGTCCTTGTTGGCCAGCAGCAGCTTGATAAACGGTTGCATCGACACTTTGGCAAAGTTCAGTGACTTGAGAGCTAATGCATCGAATCCTGGCCAACCGCAGGCTTTGTATACACGGCTCATAAAAGCGCACAGCCAAGGCTCATACTCCAGGCGCTCACAGGACTGGAGTATGCCCAGCCAATCGATGTCTGGAATGCTGCCGCAAGAGTTCAGAAAATTTGACTTTTTCTGTTTGCGACAGAATATTCTCAAATTGGTGAACTTATCTGGAAAGACAATATAGATGAGCAAACTGCAGGAGAAGGAGTAGAAGATACGCACCACTCAATTTAATGCCCGCTTTGCTGTTCATTACATGGCCAGCGACTTGAACGAGCGCATCCTGTGTGCTGGTATTGAAATCAAACCAGTTCTTCTCCAGCGACTCCATGACAATACTCAGAAACTGTTCCATAGGCTCCGCCGCACTCTGCAAGAAGTAACGCTCATAATTAGCATATACTTTGGAGCGACTAAGTTGCCATCCAAACCTGTTCAAAGGCATCGAAATCAGTTTGAAAATAATACGATATATGCTGCATCTTCAATGGTCCAATCTGTGCTAGACATTTGAGCGCATCCAGACTGCCTTCTTGTTTGGGTGACTCGCGCACAATGCGTATGAGGCGACTGATCAGCTCGAACAGCAGCTGCTCGTGTGACTGCAGCACATTCTTATGCTCGGCGAGCTGCGCAAAGAAGAGTTTTGGATTATAAAACGGTTGGAAAGATTTGTCTGTCGCCATTACTCACGTATTCACGCAGTCCATGCAGGCGCTCCAGTCGATTGGGCTTAAGGAAGGCGCGTATATAATCGACAGGGCCAAGTTCCCCAGCCTTGGGCAGCTTGGGATCATTGATAAGCTCTTGTCGCAATGGACGCAGATGCTCGCATTCGCCGGCCTCCTCGAGCAGCGTTTCCATATTCAGTTGCTTATTGTGCACATCGATGAACTGTTTCAGCAATTCCGCTGCCGTTTCCTTAAGCTCGCGTGTCTTCATATGCCGCACGGCGGCAACAAACAGTTTTGCCAACTCATCTGTGTGCACAGTGCTGAAGCAGTGCGCCTGAGTGCTCCGCTTGCCCAGCATCGTGTTAAGGAACTCTAGCACAGCGCGGTGTAGGAAAGTGCAGTTATCTAAAACGAGATTAGCATGAGAAAGGTAGCATAGGAGTCTGTAGAAGATTGTACGTACTGTGCAGGAGCAGGCGACAGACAAAGAACCAAATGTCGCGCACAAAATAAACGCAATTAATCTCCAAGAGTTGATCGTTGACCAGCGACGATTCATCCTCCAGCAGCCTCACTGCATCGAGTATGGCATCTGCAATGCTTGCATAGAGAAAGAAACAGCGCAACATTTGACTGGACAGCAGTGCCAAATGGCAGTCGCTTTTCAATTTGTCGAGCAACTCAATCAATATCAACGGTTGCTCCAGTATCAACACGGACATGCTCTGCAGGCGCTTCTCCTCTGACCAAGTGCGATCGCCGCTCTGTAAGAGAAATCAATTTAAAGCGAAAAGTGAGACAAGAATTTCAATGTATTTACCACAAGTTGGTAGAGGGATTTGTAGAGCGCATCGGAACTGAGATTATACCAGGCTGGGCTGCTATTGCAGCAGACAGTTGAGCCAAAAAGACGAGACAATTCGCTTCTGTCGAGCAGCAAACCAATGGTCACATAAAGTGTTATGCCATTAAGTGGAACAGTTGCCGGATCCAATTGAAATTTCTGCAGATTCCTTTGCAGATTACCATAATGATGGCAAAAATCTGCAGAGCAAGATTCATTGCAATCGCTGCTGGCCACGGCTTGATATGCCCTGAGTATGACAAGAGACTCCTAAGAGAGAGAGGGAGAGATTGATTGGGACATGATTTAGCACATAGTTAACTTTGAGCGTGGCTGCTACTCTACTTCAATGTCAATATGTTTCTTATAGCGTTCCACATGCTCGGGCTGGCCATACAGAAGGGTATAGGCTATGATGCTCCTGCCAGTTGCCCGTAGGAACTCTTCCTTCGAGTTGAAGCACAGAAAATAGGGAAATCTAAGAGGCATCAATGAATACGAATTCATAAATCAATTTGTACCACTCACTTGGAGATGGAATGACGCTGTGCGGTCCACTGATGTAGCAGAGCATCTGCATAGGGCAGCAAAAGCTGGCGCATGGTCACCTGCTGTTGCTGGCCAGGCATAACCGGACAAGTCAAGGCACAGAAATCAGCTGCAAGTGCAAATGCATTTTCAGTACAAATTTAAATTTATTCACTTTACTCTTACTCACTTTCTTTGAGATGCTCCTTGGCATAGTAGTTCAAGAGCTGCCGCAACACAATCTCTTGCTGAAATGTGCTGAAGGCGAACAGTGCCAGCAGTGTCTGTATGGTCACTGCATGACTATTCTGTATTAAATCCTGCCCAGCAGTTGTAAACTTATCCCAATCGATGCACTCGTAGAGCTGCTCACAAAATTCCATATGTCTATCGTAACGAGCCACTGCATCCTTATCACAATCCGTAACACAGAAATCTGTATTGAAGAACAGTGTGAGCGTAGTTAGCGCTGCAAAGCGCACCTCAAGCGTTGGCATTGTCAGGAACTTTGCCACCGACATGCAGATAACAGTGAAATTCTCTAATTCAAAAATGTTGCTACAATGTCGTGCCACATGGCCCACACACTGCACTATTTGTACCGCAAGCTGGGTGGGATAAGACTTCTTCAATGTGATCTTTAACAGCGAGTGCAATACAATCATCATGTCATCCAAGTGCTCGTATTCATAGACAAACTTGAAAATAACTGTGGGGAAATTGTATTCGAAATTAGTTAAGTTCGTAGAGAGCCAGTTCCTTTTGCTTACTCGGCAAATGCTCCACAATTTGCGAAACAATGAGCACATCCAGGAAATTTTGCTGAATAATGTCCTTCAGCTTGTCCACCAGCCAGCCAATGCACTCCTTTGACAGACTCTTGCAGCGGCAAAGCAACTAAACAAGAGAAACAAGAGATGAGTTCAAATGAGATCAGTTTGAGTTGTGTTAAGTTTACCTTGGTGACCAGCAGCACATCATCGGCACGAGTGTCGCGCTTCACATGCTTGGATATGTGTCGAAAAGCCTCGCTGCTATAGGAACTATTGGCACAAAGGCAGCCAAGTATGTGAAAACATTGTGTGGTTAGCGCGGCGCGTTCTGCACCCTCTACAGCAGCGGCATCCTTCATGAGAGTGTCTGAAAACATTATTAAAAACATTAGCTGTTATTGTACTTAAAAGATTAACTGTATATTACAATTGTGCTTGAGCAGTGCGCCTATAAACTCAATGAGCATCTCGATCGGTTGCCTTTCCATATACTGCAGCAGGATCTCATGCGAATTGAATACTTCCAGTACATCAATCTGTTGCTGCAGTATATCACGCAGATCGCTGTCGTCCAGTTGCCCTGCCGGATTGGCCTTGTAATGGAACTGTCAAGAGAAATATAAAATTAATAATAATATGTGTATAATACATATATGTTAATAAAATCCCCACCTCGATATGACTGAGGAAGAGCCCAATGCGCTTAATAAGTGGGCACTGCAGCAGACTGTCCGCATCAAAGACTTTATAGTGCAGCAGTCGCTCCATAGTGCAGACCAGCTTGTGCAGACTCCTTAGATCCTTGAGTATAGTGCCTGCCGTGTGCTCATTGCTCGTGGACGGATTAAGCATGCGCATTAGTAGCTCATAGTTGTTCTGAAACAGACAATTTTTGGTACTCGACTGTGCCGTCGCCCCTTCACCATATCCACGATCTGTGCGCATTTTCAGTTGTGCTTGGAACTCAGGTGCCAGGCAAACCAACTGCTTGTTGTACTTGTATTCGAGTAATTGCAGGTTCTCTTCAGACATGCTGGCGATCTTACTCTGTAGGTGCTGCTGCTGCTGCTGAAACTCCTGACGCTCGTCCAGGAAATTAATGATGCCAATACTGAAAGTATCTGCCAGTAATTTGGGATCAATCGCTGCTATATTGTGTATCATTTGCGTGGCATTGATTTTCTCGCTGCCATAGGCCCAGTTTATAATCGGCTCCAGCTCCGATGAAGCCTTATTCAGTCCACAGTGCTGGGCGTGGATGAATATCTCTCGTATAGTCGTTATGCACTCATTGCGCCGCAACAGCTCGTTGGTTGTGATGTTATTGATGAGTGTGGCACATAGCGATGGTTTCAACTTCTTGTGCCTGATCAGGGATTGTAATATGATTTGTTTCTCAGCAATAATATCGGCAGTGGAACGCGTCTCGGATATCAGATGCAAGGCAATCTGATGCCAGAGGCCTTGAAGATACTCATCGGGGATGGATTGTGACTGGTGGAGTTGCTGCTCCTTGGCCAGCAAACTGGTCAAACAGAGTCGTACATTGTGTAGATTTCTGCCATTGTCATAGATCAGCAGCACGTCCAGTGTGAGCTGCAGGGCTTGCCGATAATTAGCAACGTCGATGATCGCATCACTCAGCTGTAGCAACTCCGCGAATATGGCAAACCTGGCATGATAATTGAAGATTGTTAGGGAATAATAGGGAATCCTTTGCAGCTGCTATTCACCAAACATCATTGAAACTTGTTTCCTGCTTTTCGATGAGCTCGATTATGCACTCCAATTTGTCGACCCGCGCACGTTTGCTGGGTGTCTCCTCGGAGTTGGGTTTTTGCGGTTCCAAATGCCACAACACCTGCAAGGAGTGGAAGCTTGAATTGTACATATGTGGCAGGGTCTACTCTATATTTTGATCTTACAATGTACCAGATGAGAGCAGTCATCTTAATGAAGTTATGCGAGAATTTATCGCTGCTTAATTGCGCGACCTTGTTACGTCCGGTGGAGTTTTTCCGTATCTCCATTTGGGTGACTGTGCGCAGTTTCTGCATGGTCTTTGGCCAACTCTCGTGTATGGGCACTTGAAAGCAAGTGAAATCGTTGCTATACAATTTCGGATAAAGTGTGTGGAGCGAGAGTAGAATCGATTCAAACAATACATTCTTCGTATCGTCACGGAATGTGTCGTCGTTGTGGAACTCGCACAGATTGGGCAAAATCTCCTGCATGTGTATGCACAACTCATGATGATAGTTTACAGATAGCTATAGCATTAATATATAGAAATTCTCATTCATATCTTTATATATATTCTATAATATGCTTGCACTTGCCTCGCCTACGAATATGTGATACAATCGTACAATTTCCGCCTTTCTTTCCGCATTATTTGCCTCCTGTGCGTAGCTGCTGAGCGTTGGCAGATAATCCACTAGATCGGCATGCAGCTGCACTCGCTGCTGGGCCAGTTGCACGGTTTTCGTGATGCATTTCAAGATCTTGGTGCGCAGAAACTCATCATTATCGATGTTAAGCTCAAACAGATATGACAGAATGCCTGGCGGTGAATATAAAAATGAAATCGATTGAAGATATATATATTTTTTTTGAAAACTTACGGCTATATTCGCTGACTTTTAGTTCATAGACGTAGCGGGGCGATAGGTAGATGCCCCTGTCCAGCATGTTGAGGAAGTTGTCTCCAAAGTGCCGCACGACATGGCTCTGTTTGATGCCTTCTTCGAAGGCATTGAATATGCTAATCTTGTCCAGAAATTCACCACTTCTGCCTCTGCCCACTGCCAAGAAAGAGTGAAACTTGTTGAGTGTGTTCGGATTAAAAGAGAATGTGTCGCACTCTCGAAATTAAAGTCGATGATTTTGTCCATAACATTTCCATATAAGTAACATTTATTTGCCAATGTTTTGTGGGTTTTCTCGCGCGATGCCTGCAGATCCTCCGCGTGCTGTCGAAATACATTAAATCATTAATACACATTTCTTTTATATGCGATTCAATAGACAAACCCTAAAAATTGCGTCTTTAGAAGCCTTGAAGACATCTTGCCAGGATATTTCTTGTTTTCTGTTTAGAATCGCATTTAATGCATCTTTTGCACTGTTCAGCTTCTGATCTAACTGCTCAATTGCCTTATTGCGTGCAGGTGCTTTTCCTGAACTTAATTCACTGATAATTCGCTGCACTTCATTCAAAAGGCCGCTCATTTTGCCCTTTTAAACGAAAACTTCCAAGTCCAAGAAGTTTTCATGCGCAAATAACAGCGGGCAATGCGTAACAGTGTGACCGCAGTTGGAAACATAAATTATGCCGACAAAAAAACAAAAATCAAAGTTGCCTATGAAAACAATGTTGCCACTTTGCTGGAGCAAAAACGTAGTTTATTTTATTCTCATTGATCGTGTTGAGCTCTAAGTATCAACATTTTTTTTTTTTAAAACGTGTGTAATAAGCTTTACAATATTTTTTTAAACGTATATAACCACACGCGATTAGACATTTAGCTGCGTAATATTCGTATTAAACTAAGCTACATTAAGAATATTATCGTTATCGATTGTTCGCGAAAGTCCGCCACAAATAACAAGCTTGTAAACAAATATTGCGAAATGCCGGTCGGAGTTTTTAAATCTGTTCGCGAAGTGTCCAGCGAGGATCCAGTAAGTGTACCGACATAGCAAAGGATGTAAATAGTTATTAAATTATTCATATTGTAGGTCCATGTAGCTGCCAATCTGTTGAAGGAGAATGTCGGCATGAAATGGAAGACCGAATCGGTTGGCGAAAAGAAGGCGCATGTTGTATTGGAATTCGAGCAGCCGCAGCAGATCGTTGGAATTGACATTGGCAATGAACATGCGGCATTTATTGAAGTGCTGGTCAGTAAATCTAGCTGTCAGCTAGATGACTTCAAGGAATTTTTGCTATCAAGCTCGTTTATGACGCCGGTTGAGAGCAAAAGTTCCCAGAATGTGAACCGTGTGCGTTGCTTCAATGGCGAAACATTAAACATTACCTTGATGAAGGACAAGTGGAAGCTGGTAAAGATCGTGTGCACACAACCGTTCAACAAACATGTCCAGTACGGGTTGTCCTTCATTAAAGCACATGTGAGCGCACTAGCCGTATTGAAGCCGTTGAAGTCCGATACTAAGTTGACTCAAATGGTAAAACCGCTGTTTCCAATGAGGTTTCGCGAAGACTCGCCGGATTCGGAGGCCGATGGCAATGGCGCCTCAAGGCTCTTTCAACGTTGGAGACAAAATCGCAGTGAAGCCGGTATGGAGCAAGCCAGCACAGCAGCTGCCATCCGAGATGCCGCCTTGCCAGTCATGAATGACCGACCAAATGAAACCAGACCAGTGGCGACACTAGTTCCTACCAAAAAGGAATCCACCGACTCTTGCTACCCAGCTACAACATCAGAGTCATCAATAGCAACTACGTCAATGTCATCATCTAGTGAGACAACACAGATCTTGGATCGTAATCGTAGTGAACTTGTCTTTGGTGACGATAACCCGGAAAATGATGCATCCGATGCAGATTCAGATGCCAAAAAGGAGCGTCTAAAGATGCGCCTTGCAGCCGACCAACAGAGACGAAGCAGGGAACTAGAGATGCGCCATAAGGAGCTGGAGTCAAAGAAGAATCTCAAAGCCAAACGTTCATCCTCACTCCAAAATAAAAACAGAGAGAGCCAGAAAGGGAGTACGTCAGAGGTTGAGCAAGAGATTCCTACACAAAGACTGGCCGGGCAGAAACGTAGGTCCAATAGTGCGAGTAAAGCGGAATCGACTCCCAAAAAGCCCAGGCCAGAAGCCCAGGTCAAGCCGTCTCCTCAGAAAGAGGTTAGATATGCGCCTGTTGATCAACTACTCAAGGGTGTTGTCCTGGTCATAAGCGGCATTCAGGTACGGCGACAGCAGATAAAGATAGAAGGGTTTTTATATATATATATATCAATATATAATATATATTCCACTTAGAATCCTAAACGTGCGGAGCTGCGTACCAAGGCCATAGAGCTGGGCGCTCAGTACAGCCCAAACTGGACTGCTGAGTGCACACATCTCATGTAAACCTTATTTCATGTTTACTCATTTCCACTGTGAATAACTTGAGCTCGTTCTTTCTAGTTGCGCCATCCGGAATACGCCTAAGTACAAGGAGGTTAAGGCCACGGGAAAAGGCAAGGTTGTGTCGCGCCACTGGCTGGAGAAGTGTTATGCTCAAAAAAGTATCTACCTTGGCGTCGTTTTGCCCTGGACCCACTGGATCAACAGTGTCCCGAAAGTGATCAAGAAATTATGGAAGATAGTCGTGCGCCCAATCCGAATGACGATATACCTTCGTGTTCAAGAAATGTACTAGAAAGATCCGCATCGACTTCTATGGACACAGGACCGCAGCAACTGGTGGTCGATGATTCATCGGATTTTGATACAGAGGACGAACTGGAGCGCGTCGCTCAAAGTAATGTAGAACATAATTTATATTTACAAAAGTATTAATATGCATTTCTATTAGCAGTGAATCAACCTGTGGATAGACCTACAAGTGCCGTCAGTATTTGCAATGACGAGAATAATGCAAACAATTCGAACAGAAATGAGACATCCAATGGTGCTTCGAATGATATTTACGAAGTGGACACCGAAGAAGAAGATTATTTGCCAAAAATTAAGAAAGAATAATTAGTTTTGTATATTTATATTAGTTGTAGTGTAGTGAAGTTAAATTTTATGTGTTATATACTGTTATATTGGATAATGTCATTAAGGACAAGTAAATTATGAATTCCATTTTAATAAATTTGTACATGGGCGCCCAATCGAATTTTTTGCACTGTTAACGCGCTGGTCACCCTAAACAGCCAATGTTAATGTTACGTGAAGAGTCGCACAAAAATCCCATCTGAGAATGTATTTAGATTTTGATACAAAAATAATTGGATTGATAAAATAAAATTTTAGTTTAGTATAAATTAAATTCTGCATTTTGCAAATTAGCGCTGTAGCGAGCAACATATTTAAAATTACGTATTCATCTGTTCGTTGCAAGCAGTATCAGCTGTGCACAGGAAATGTACTAAAAATGACCAAAAACGATTAATTCTAATTTTCGATACGCAACGCGCGTACGCTATACGGTCTGTTCCGGGTGCAATCAACGGTCTTCCTGCCAAGCGAATTATGCTACCAATAAAATAACATAAAGGACGTATGTACAAGTACACATATGCACACACACACATACGCAGCAAAAGAGGAGGCTTATATGCAGGCAAATAATAGGGTGGCTGCTCAAAATCAGACTGTAAAGCGTATACACTGGATTTGGTTGAGCCAGAGAGCGCATTAAAATCACACGACGTATACGTATTATTTAGTTTGTTTACGGTGCGATTAAAATTTATAAAACACACTCACACACACACGCATGCAGTTACAATAAGCATTAAGATAAACAGCAACTGATTGCAATGCTCAAAGGAAATCGTTTGCCTGTGTGTGTGTGCACCTGTATGCGTGCGCGCCTGTGTGGAAGCATTGAAAAATCGATGGGACACATAAAAATAAAGTGTTGATTGTTGCTGTTGTTGTTGTTGTTTTTCTTTTGCAGAATGTGCGCCTAAGGACACCAAGCTTAACAAGTGAACCACGCAAGTTCAACGTAAAGTGAGTACAAATTGACGGTTTCAATTTTAAATTCTAATTAAATCTGATACAGCTTTCCTTGCAGTTCCGACAGCCATTTTGAATTGAGTTTACAAAGAGAGAAAGGGAAGCAAGAACAACAACACAGCCGCCACAATGGGAAATGAGACTTCGCTGCCCATGGACATGTGCTCCAATTTCGATGCGGACGAGATACGCCGTCTGGGCAAACGGTTCCGCAAACTCGATCTGGACAATTCCGGAGCACTGAGCATAGATGAGTTCATGTCGCTGCCGGAATTGCAGCAGAATCCGTTGGTGCAGCGTGTTATCGATATATTCGATGCTGATGGCAATGGCGAGGTGGACTTCAAGGAGTTCATACAGGGTGTCTCTCAGTTCAGTGTCCGAGGCGACAAATTGTCCAAGCTACGCTTCGCCTTCCGCATCTATGACATGGACAACGATGGTTACATCTCGAATGGGGAACTCTTTCAGGTGCTCAAAATGATGGTCGGCAACAATCTGAAGGACACGCAGCTGCAACAGATTGTCGATAAGACCATCTGCTTTGCGGATAAGGATGAGGATGGCAAAATCTCTTTTGATGAGTTCTGCTCAGTTGTTGGTAATACGGATATTCATAAGAAAATGGTTGTTGATGTTTAAGCGACATGCATACACTCGCGCGCACACATACACACACACACACAGAGAGACACACACATACAAACAATGTACAAGAAGACACCTAGTCTTGTGTCGCGAAGCGTATTTAAACTTTGGTTTGGCATTAAAAATTGATGAACCCAGAACATTAACGGGAATACATGTGAGGATGTATGTATGTATGTACCAAATGCATGTAATTACTCAAGTGCGTGCTAGGCGCCACAACAACAGCTACAACAACAACAACAACTACAACAATTAAAAGAATTAACCAAACCGTTGGGACTTTCGAATTTTGTAGCGTGTGAAAGAAACATGCGGAAATTGAATTAGTTTTGGTTCCGATTGGACACACACAACTTCAGTATCTCCTCTCTCTCTCACTCCCACACACAGTATTGGCCTAGCAATTAAACCCATTTGCTATGCCACATTTTAAGACTCGACCAGTTTATTCCTCTATCCCGTTACGACCTGTCTATAATGTCTTTGTTAAATGTTTCAAGACACAACTCGAACTATTCCCACCTCTTCCCACTTCCCTTTACTGTGTGTGTCTATATCGGCCAGCCCATAACTAGTTAAAAATATTATGTGTATGTATGTATATCGACTATAAGAAAACACAACGCGACTATCTGTCAGTCTCTCCCCCCATTCAACTTCAGACCTATAAAGACTATATCAAACTATGATTTGTGCCTAAGGTTCTGCCTTATGTTAGCATTTATTAAATCATCCTCTACCCAGTCAGAAACCTTAATTTCATTTAAGTTTCAATATTCTTTTTTTCCCCCATCAAACATAGCGAATTTTTAAACTAATTAAATTAAATGTTGTGTATTAAGTATGAATGTACAAAAAAAACTAAAAAAAAAACAATTCTTGAATATTGTTTAATAAAAATCTCTAAATGTAAAACAAGAAACAAAAAAAATCAATCACATTCAATTTGTTTGCGTTCTGCGTCTAATTTTCTAGTTTGTTGTCTGCTTGTGGTTGGGGCCCAATTATGGCTGAAGTAAGACCCTTTTCAGAGCCTCCCACTGTCAATGCACGGAAAGGGGGTATTGCGAGCTATATACAGACATAATTACGTTACTATATAAGCCATGCAAAGTGTCTCCGAACATGATTTCAATTCCGATTCCCACGCCGAACCCAATTTCCATTCCGAATCCGAAACCAAATACGAGTTCCAACCTGAAACTTTTTTCGTTTGTTCGTTTGTCACCCCCTTCGGGCAACGATTAACCGACTTTGTAGGTCACCGATTTTTTCCCTCCCCTACTTGACGTGTGGCGCTGTGTGTGTGTGTGTGACCGGGTGTTAGGGATGGTCACATAAACGAGATTTGGGCACAGACACACGGGGAAAATTTCATTTTAGGCATGGAAAGTTGGTAAAATTAAATTAATTTTTCCTATAATCGGTTTGGAAACACTTTTATCTTTACCATCAATTTAGTATAGCATACTTTTTAAGGCAGATTTGAGCTGGATCTTATGGCCAAGTAACGAGAGTGGAGCAGATCATTTAAAACATCTTATAGCGTAGTTTCTGCATTAGGTAGGGGCTTGCTATGGTAATATATAAATAATATAAATATATATATTCTTGTTCGGCAACATAATCAATTACTTATCAAAGGTCATTTGCAACGTGATTTGGGCGTGATTTAGTGTCAGGGTCACGAGTTGAGTTGCTCACATCTCTTAGAAAGTCACAGACGTATGTACGTGTTGGTGTGCCGGTGTGTGAGTGTGTGTGTGTGTGCTGAAGGAATGCAGTCAGCTAACGAACTAACTGTTTAAGTCGGTTCTAGCCCTGACAACACCCACAATATGGAATGTTAGCTATCAATAAATTATTATCTGTCGTCTGTCTCCCTTCCTCTCTCTCTCTCTGTTACTCTCTCTGTCGCTGTCGCTGAAGTCGAATCGTAAATCATATGGGAGAGCAGGCTCCTTTTTCCAGGGTCTTTCCACAAATTATATAGTCCACGGCCGGGAGGGTCGCGTCCTTTCGCGACGCGAAGCTGACCTTTTGCCTGGTATTAATTGGATTGATTAATGTGCTCCAATTTCGGAGTGTACGTAACCCGGTACGGCCCCCCTCGGTTGTACCGACCGAGTGAGCGAACGAGTGAGCTCCTCTTTTCGACTTTTCCCTATCTGTCTGGTCATTAATCCTGTGTCCCGCTGACTGCTGTCTGCTTCTAGGCTGCTTAACTATTTATACGCCCCTCGCAACCATCCCCAATGCTCCTCCTCCTCCTCTTCCTCCTTCTCCTCGTTCATTCCGCCCACTCTAAATACATCCATTTGGGGCTGTTTAGCTAATCAGCTAACCACTCCGATAGTGTTGTCTATATGCTGTGCCATGTCCATGTTCCTCTAATGCCCCCGAACAACCATTGATTGGTTGCTTCTCTAATTCCTTCGCCTTATCGCGACCTCTTTATCAGCTCACGTTACGTTGTGATACGATGCGATGCGATTCGCGTTGCTTTCGCGATGTTTCCACGTGTTTTGCTTAATTAGCGAATGAGTTGGGGAAGGGAGCAATATGGGAGAAAGGCGAAAGGGGATAGGGGATTGGGTGGAGCGGAGAATGGAAAAGAAAATAGCTAGGTTGAGCGTTGAGTTGGAGTACCTAGCTTGGCAAAGGGAACTTGCTTCCCAACAATATTCAAATCGATTTTACAAAAGTCAAGGATTCGTGTTTCAAAGGTATCTATTGTGTATCTACGGAAAGTGTTTACCTTCCTGACTGTAATTGTTATTTACGACTATAGTATAGTCGGATATTGTATAGTATAGCATGTTCAAGAAAACTTGTCACATGCGCAAATACTGAATACATTTGAATCGACTACACTTTTCTGTATTTTCAGCGATTTGAGGGCTTTCATAGTTTAGAACGTATAAGCATGTATGGAAGTCTTATACATATACAATATTGTGGGTTCAAGTTGTTCAATGCCTGAAGTAAAAAAAAAAATACTTACGTTGGGTTATCTATTCTACAATAAGTATACACTATATTGCCTACTCTTTCTACGCTTCTACTGTTAGTGGGTAGTAGTAGTGTAGATACTACTGCACCAACTTTAATACTACTACTTCTATTTTTACTGCTACTATGCCAACTCTAATAGTATTACTATTACTACCACTCCTTCTACTGCTTCTCAACCTTTACGACTACAACTAATTCTGCTACTACTACTTCTACTACTACTCCTAATACTACTACTATTACTTCTACTACTACTACTTCACTTCTACTACTACTCCTAATACTACTACTACTACTACTACTATTACTGCTACTACTACTACAATTTCTTCTACTACTACTACAATGACTTCTACTACTACTACTACTACTACTATTACTGCTACTACTACTACAATTTCTGCTACTACTACTACAATGACTACTACTACTACGACCACTACTACTACTACTTGCTACTTTTGCTACTTATACTTCTTTTACTACTACTTGTTACTTTTACTACTTATACTTCTACTACCACTACTTTACTACTACTACTACTACTACTACTTTTACTCTTCTACTTCCACTACTTCACTACTTCCACTACTATTACTACTATTACTTTTCTTCTACTACTACTACTACTACAATTTCTCTTTTACTACTATTACTTTACTACTACTACTACTACAATTTCTACTTTTATTTCTACTATTACCACTCTACTACTACTACTGCTACTACTACTACTTGCTACTGCTACTACTACTACTTAAACTACTACTGCTACTTCTTATATTACTACTACTTCTTATACTACTACAAATTCTCTATACTACTTCTACTTCTTATACTACTACTACTTCTTATACTACTACTACTACTTCTTACACTACTACTACTTCTATTACTACTACTACTACTTCTATTACTACTACTACTACTACTACTACTTCTTATACTACTACGACTATTACTACTACTACTGCTAATACTACTAGTACTACTGCTGCTACTACTACAACTAATACTACTACGACTACTACTACAACTAATAATACTACTACTACTACTACTACTACTACTACTACTACTACTACTATTATTACTACTACTACGACTACTACTACAACTTCTACTACGACGACTACTACTACTACTACTTCAACTACTACTACTACTATCACTAGAACAACTACTACTGCTACTACTACTACTACTACTACTACTACTACTACTACTACTACTACTACTACTACTACTACTACTACTTCTACTTCTACTTCTACTACTACTTCTACTACTACTACTACTACTACTACTACTACTATTACTACTACTATTTCTGTTACTATTTCTTCTTTTTAAATACTAATACTACAACTACTACTACTAATGCTACTGCTACTGCTAGTTCTACTACTATTACTATTTCTACTGCTTTTACTTTGAACTACTACTTCTACTATTTCACAATAGCTTTACTTCAATTAGCTTTATTTCTTCTTTTATTAGTACAACTACTCTAATTTCTTCTGCTACTACTTATCCTACTCAGTTTACTACTACTACCCCTTTACTACTTTTAGTACTACTTCTACCACTTCTTTTAGCAATGCTATTGTACTACTTACATTACTCTAACACATCAATTACTGCAAGTAAATTCGCTACGTTATCTTAAACTAATCGACTACTACAACTACTATGCTAATCTATTAATCTGCCAATTCCACTACTACTACTAACAATGCCACTACTACTATGACTACTCTTACGACTTATTCGATAACTTCCGTTGCTATATCAGCTACTAGTAGACTAGAAATAGTTTCTTATACAGATACTGATTTCTGTCTTACACATTCCTACCCAACTAGAGCTACTTATACTTGACATACAGTACCTGCTCTGCACTGCGATCTTTCACAATATAATCTTGTGGCCATTCATTCACTGCCCTCATGGGACTCACTCCTCATGTTATTCCTGCACAAACATTTCATATTTGCACTATATATACAATTATATATCTTCTCTCATTCTGCCAACTGCGACTCTCCTACTACCTTGTTGCCACTTGCCATTACTAAAGCACCTTGCAATATTCCACCTTTCCCCGCCCAGGCTCCACCTGGAAGTACCTGCCAGCTTAGCTACTAAATATTAATACTATGTTATTACTTAGCTAATCAATATGGCGCAAGGAACTTGAGGAACGCTCTGAAAACTCTTCAGACGTGTGTGTGTGTGTGTGTGTGTGTGTGCTGCTTGGGGCTAAGCTCGAGGCAGAGCCTGAACTTAGGTTTCATAAATAAAGCGAAATGAAATGAAAGTTATTTTACTTTCCTTTCCCTCGCATAATGCTGTTTTCGTTTGCTGTTGCTGTAATCATCATTGTCCTGTAATGCCAGAGCAGACAGTGCCACAGCGAAATCAATGTGTTGTTGTTGCTGTTGTTGTTGTTGTGCGATAAAAGTTGACTCGTGCCAGTTTGGAGCTGTAACCAAAAAAACGCATACAAAACATTTGTGAATGCGTGTGTGCGAGTGTGAGTGTGTCAGTGAGTGTTTGTGTGAGTGTGTGATTGTGAATGTGAAATGCGAAATTCCAAAAACAACAATCAACAATCAACAACCAACGCCGTTAGCGCCAGGAGCGCACTGCCCTCCTTCCCCCCCTTCTCCCCACATACCCTTGTGCCTCTCTCTCTCTCCCTGTCTTGCTCACTCCCGTTCCTCTCGTTCCCGAGTTGTCCCTACCAAAAAAATAAAGAGCGAAAAAAAAAATAGAGCCATAAATTTATCATTACATACCAACAGCAGTAGCAGTAGCAGCAGCTACCTCAACACTGCAGCCCTACGTCCCTGTCTGCTGAAGTCTTAGTCGGCACAGTGGGATGGACTGCTCAACATTCTGAAAACTTTTAAGAAACTTATCATAGATATTTGAAGTGTTTCAATTGTAGGAGCAACATGTGAAAGACAACTGTTAAAGTCTTTTTATTTATTTTATTATTTAGTTATTTATGTGTAATAATAATATATTAATGAACTTATTTTTATTGATTGTTTTAATAAATATATTTTCAAATGATGAGTATCATTAAGTAGTGAAAACACTCCTTTAACGGGCATCTGTTCAAGCGAAAATCATTATGGCATCCTTTTTGCAACTGAAAGGGTTTTGATTTTATTGGCAACATTTTATTAATAATTCTTATCAACAAAATAGATGAAGATATATTTTCTTGTTCCGACACATAATCAACTACTAATTGAAAAGAGTTTAAAACGTGATTTGGTCGTGACACGAGTTGAGTTGCTTACATTTCTAATTAAGTCACGTACGTACGTTAAACTGGTGTGAGGCAAATTTTAGAAAATCCACATAGATCTCTGGAATGTTAATGCTCCGTATAGTATAGGTGGTCTTTCTTTGTAAAATAAAATAGATATTGTTATATTGTTTTATCTGAAAAATTTATTATTTTTTGGTTAGTTTTTCGAGTGCGTTTCTTAAGTGAATACAAATTAAAATATCAATAGAAAAAAAACAAAATCTTTTGAGTTTTTGTAA
Organism: Zaprionus africanus; assembly: GCA_018151435.1. Classification (NCBI taxonomy): domain Eukaryota; kingdom Metazoa; phylum Arthropoda; class Insecta; order Diptera; family Drosophilidae; genus Zaprionus; species Zaprionus africanus. The sequence goes on from JAECXB010000076.1 coordinate 7,327,172, forward strand.
TTTCAAGCATTAATTAGCATATAATAATTTTTTTTGAATTCATATGTGTTTTTCAAGTTTAAAAAATAATATTCAATATTCATTATCTATTTATTATAGTTATATACAATATCATATTTGTATAATTATTATATTATTTATTATCATAATTTATAATAATTTCTATATTTAGTGTCATTTTTTATGCAAAGTTTTCTTGAAGAAAATTCTTTTTTTAGTATTTGCTTAAGCAAAAAAAATCCCAAACATAATTTTCATAATAAATTTTTGAATGCAGCCCACTGTGCAGCGGCGGGCAGCGGTAGAGGGCAACAAGAAAGTCGGTGACGCAACGGAACTGCGGGAACCATGCATGTGCTGAAGCATGCAGGGCGCAAGTGGGCGGGGCGGGCACAATGGGGATGACGAAAGGGCAGGGGGACAAGGTGAGTGTGTGCGTGTGTGTGCGCGTTGTGGGGCAACACGGGCAACGACAAGCGACGACGCGTCGTTTTGACTGACAGCACGGGAGACTCCGCACGCTGCTGTCGCTGTCGCTGCTGGCAGCAGTAGCAGAGGCTGAGGCAGAGGCAGAGGTGTAGCGGCAGCAGTTGCTGCTGTTGCTGCTGCTGTTGCTGGTGTTGTTGTTGTCGTTGTCGCATGCACTCGGCTTCGTGTGTGTGCGTTGGCTTACAAGTGAAAATTGGGCATGGCAAATGGAGCCCGATCCGGACCCGGACCCGGACGACACGGGCAATACGGGCAACGTACCCGGACCCGGACCCGAGCCCGAACCGAAACGAAACCCGAAAAAGGCCGAAGTGAAAGTCGCAACCGGCGACGAATGCGCGCGCTGCCCCAGCAGCGACGGTGACTGCGACGCAAAGCGATGGCAACCAACGATGCCAGCGAGGCGTCGCTGCTGCTGCTGCTGCCATTGCTGCTGCTGGCCGTGTGTATAGACGGCGTGCCGAGCAACAAATTGAGTCAGTATCGCACAAACAACACCAACGGAAACATCACAACGTGCAAAGCAGGACGGACGGACGGACGTGTCTGCTGTGTCTGTGTCTGTGTCAGCGTCAGTGTGTGTGCGTTACTGCGACTGCGACTGCGACTGCGTTTGTTTGTCTGCGTCTCTGTCCGTGTCTGTGCGCTGCGAGACTGTGTGTGTGTCGTGCGTGAGTCGTGCGTGACACGTGCAACGCAAGAACGTGCAAGCAAAACTAAAACAGAGAACAAAACTCGAAGAGGAAGTGAAAGTGCAACTGGCCAAGCGAGAAGAAGGAGGCAGAGGCGGCAAAGAAGCGCTAGAAGAAGAGCAAGAAGAAGAGCTGAAGAACTGCAACAATACACACACACACACCAACACACACACATACGTGATGACAACACACACACACACACCGTAAAAATAGACAAAAACAAATAAAAGAGAAGCAAATCAAATCCAAAATAATCAAACGTCGCTGCCGCCGCCGCCGCCATCGCCGAGCCGCCGCGCGTCGCGTTGCAATCCGATCTAACCGATATACATATATGGTATACGGTATAGGGTATATATATAGCATATATATCACACTGATTTTTTTTCTTGTTGTCAATCATAAGTGCAAAGCGTTTCAGCCCAAATGCGGCCCAAGCAAGTGTGCAAACAGCAGCGGCAGCAACAGCAGCAGCAGCAGCAGCAACAGCAGCAGCAACAACAACAGGAGCAGCAGCAACATCCAACACGGCAGCAATATTTGCCACGGCAGCAGCAACGCTAGCAATATTATCTCAAATATATGTTCAACATTTGCATATCTGCTTACACATGCTCATGCTTCAATGGCGATATGTACGAGCAGCAGCAGCTACAGCAGCAACAGCAACAGCAACAACAGCAGCAACAGCAACAACAACAGCAACAGCAGCAGCAACATTTGTGACACCCGCGTGCCAAGTATTGCCGATTTTAACTGAAGCGCGCCCACGCCAAAGTGACACAGCAGCAGCAACATCAACAGCAGCAGCAGCAGCAGCACCAACAACGACAGCAGCAACAACAACGAATATTGCAACAAGGCGCCGCAAACTATCAAAGTGGGTACCACCAACAGCCATAAGAAGTACTTACACACACCCACGCACACCCTCGCACACACTCACAGCCTCGCACACACACACAGTCCGCGCACACACACGCACAACAAACAAAAACTAAAGCACAAAGTGGTTACTTCTCGCAGCGCGTTTTCTAAATGAGTTATGTACTCATGAGTGTACTCATGCACTCATGGCAAGCTTATGCATGCACACACACACCCACACACACACACAGACACACACAGCTGCGCAGAGCCTTTGTGTGTGCGTGCATTGGGGCATTGGCATTTCTCGACACTATGCAAAGAGAGATTGCCGCATGCAACGCTTTAACCGCAAGCCACAAAGAACAACAACAACAACAGCAACAACAACCACAACACTCGTTGTCGACCCCCGTTGTACCCCGTTGTGCCCCCCTTTCACCCACACCCCTCGGGCTTCTTTGTCCCCCCGCCCACTGAAACATTGGCTGAAGTGCCTGGGCCAATCTGGACAAAAAGCTTTTCGTGTCAGCCGCAGATCCTGGCTCTGTGTGGCTGGGCTGGCTTAAGCGAGCTTATTACCAAAGCGATAACACACGAACAACAGCCAACACCCTCACACACACACACACACCAAGAGAGACACCCACACACACACACAAAATGACACACAGCGACACAATCAAAGTGAGATTATATAGCGAGTACAATTGTGGCATTGTATTTGGGAAAGAGGGGAAGAAAAGGGAGAAGATGAGCAGAAGAAAGGAAAAAATAAGGAAGAGGGAAGGCGGGAGAAGAAACTGGGTAGATAATGGCAAAAGAAAAGGGCAAAGGTGGGCAGATGGACAGAAGACACAGCAAGGGGGAGCAGCAAAGTTGTTGCGACTTAGAAATTTATATTTTTGAACTTAATTCAGTTAACAACTCTTAAGATCTTAAGATCTTCCCATTGAGCTGCTGTAGATCTCTCTTTGCACTCCTCAAGTTAATTTGTTATTTATTATAATGCACTTTGTGACTTTTTCTCTAACTAAAAAACTTCTTCTAAGCATGAAACCTATGCTGAAAATATTTAATCAACAATTATCAACTGAAAGTTATACTAGAAATTTTCTATGAATCCATTCATCCATCAAATTCTCTCTTTTTCTTCTCAAAGTTGCTCTTCTCGTTTTGTACTTGAATAAGGGAGACTTAAGGGGCCCTTCCATAGTTCTTAGCTCTAGAAACAAACTAAATAAAATTCTCCCAGCATTCTCAGTCTCTATTCCATCACAATTTCAGTCAAAAACCTTTGCACTTCTCGTCTTTACTTTGATAAATGAACTAAGGAGGCTTTAACAGAGTTCTTAACTTTAGAAACAAACTAAATCCAATTCTCCCAGCATTTTCAGTCTCTTTTCCACCTCAATCTCATTCTTCTACAGTCAAAAACCTTTGCAGCTTTCTCAGTCTCTTTTCCAACTTAAACTCAGTCAAAAACCTTTGCTTTTCTCTTAATATACTCCCAAATATACAATATTGTTTTCGCATTTATTGAAAGAAAATACATTATGAAAGATCTTAAAAGTGAATTCAATTGATCGGTTTATTTAGCACATGTTCAAGTAGAAAATTGAAATGGGGGATCGTAAATAAATAAGATATGTAAATATTTCAATTCATACATCAAAACAACATTTCAATTGCTTCGTATTCTTCTTATTTTTTATTATTGTTTTTCTTTGTCGAGTTCATTTCCATCAATTTTGGGCGTAAACAAAATCTTGTACTGTTCGTAATCATTGCCCGAATTTCTTTATCGTTTCTCTTGCTTTTTTTTTCTTTAAGAATACCTTGTGGTTTTGGTTTTAATTTGAATTTTGTTGAGTAACTCTTTGTTTATAATATCATCTATCAAAAGTTGTATTTGAAAAGTGCTTAACTTGTCGGCGATAATGCGATAATTATTTTGAAATATCGTGGGAAATACTTGCGAGAAAGGGCAGCAGAGTTTGGGTATTTTCTCTGACTGCATTTTCTTTACAATTTCGCGAAAATATTTCGACTCGTGCGTTTCGGTCATTCGCTTTCGTTTTTGATTCGAACACACGTTCAATCTCACGACCGATCTGAGCGATCTGCCCGTTCGTCGGCCTCGGCCTCTGCCCCCAGTTGGAGTGCCACATTTCCCAGTCCCCAGTCCCGATTCCCCATAGTATATTTATGTGTACTTATGAGATGCAAGAGAGATACTATAGAGTGAGCTATATAGTATATATATAGATACTATCACAATGCACTTGTATGCGCGAGTTGTAGCTGAAATTTGTCTGCGGTTCAGGAATTTGCCATAAATAGCACCCGGCGAGCTGTTTTTTACCCGGTGCCGATGCACTCTCTCCCATTCTCCCAGTGATCTCTCTTCTCCTGCCTTCCTCTCGTCTATGTAGAATTTTGAAATGTGTTTGGCGTTTTGGGAAAATGTCTTTGGGCACCTCTCCTACGCACGGCACAAAAACAGACAAAAATTTCTTAATTAACTGCGACTCCAAAGTTTTATTATATTTTGGTATGTGTCTACCGAATATCTTAATGGGTTAGAGGGTATAACAAAGTGTCAGATCTTGGAAACTATAAAAACTAGTATCATGAAACTATGAAATGTATTTAAAAATAGTTCAAGTTACAAGCATAAAACGTAAAATCTGTAAAGAATGTATCTCAGTTATTAAATAAGTGCAGCTGAAAATAAATTAAAAATTGCTTAAAAAACCTTTTTCAGTTTTATTTTACTTTTTCCTGGATATGCAATGGTCGGATATTATAAATTATAATAATGTATTTGGGGGTGTTATATTTTTGGAATATTCAGTGATGATTTCGGCTTCAATTTCCATTTTTCTCTGTTTACTTTGCGCGATGCAAATTAAGTTATATTTCTCGCTCCTCTCTCTCTCCCTCGTTGAAGTCATCTCTGATTTTTTAATGGATTTCGCCTGCCTAATGACCAGAAAGGCGCAATTAATGCTAACTGTAATCGTAATCAATCATTCGCTCCAATTAACCCAAACATCTTGTCTCGCTTTCTGTCTGTCTGTCTGTCTCCTTCTCATTCGTCCGTCTGTTAATGTGATTCACCATATGCCAATCCTCGCATCCGACTCGAAAAGCTTTCAATAGTCTTAGTATGGATTTCAAAACTCATTACGAAGACTGGGGGGGATATCGACGCCCTCGGGCTAAGTAAAGATGGATTAAGTTCAATGAGACATTGTCGTTGCCGTTGTCCCGCTCTCAGTCTGCAGACAGAAGTCTCGCAGCACTCGCGCGAGTGCAAAGTTCATAATCCTGTGTACGCGAAATTAATTAAAAGAAAACAGAAAACAAAAAAAGAAGCAACAAAAAGATACTACAACGGAAAACTTAGTCCCAAGTTGGCGATTCAAATACAGGATAAAAGATTTAACAAAAGCAAGTAAACTTTCCATGGCAGCTATACCAACATACTTACGCTATATAGTATATGCTTGCTTATTGTAACTCTAGGGGCAACATTGTCTGAGAATATGGAAGGTTTTGTTAGTTGCAAACTTGAGACTCAAGTGATGCTTGCTGTAGATTGCCATAAGTTGGATAAGATGGGATGTGTAAGAGATATGGGCATAAGTTTAATTCTCTCTAGAGAAATTGAAAATGGAAGTTTGTAAAGACCTAAAGATTGGGGATATTTGTAGATTGAGGAAAGATAAAGTAGGTTTATGATATATACAATATATAAATCTTAACAGAAACTTAAGGAAGATTTAAAAACCCCAACAAGAAAAGCTACCTTCTGCATAAGGAAAGTTTTATAAACAGGTTCAGGTGCAGGTTCTTATTTCCTCCGTTTGTTCCTTTACCAATTGTATATAATCTTTATTTGGTACTGATAAATGAAGTTATATTCGAAAATCAAGCCTGGTCTTCGCCCAAAAACACACTATTTCGAGCGATTGTTCCTATGACAGCTATATGTTATAGTTGTCTCGATTTTTCTGAAATTTTATAAGCATAAATTATGTATAAAAAAAGTCAGACATAGTCAATTTCACTGTCATATCTTGACAAATGACAAAATTGGGCCGATAGTTTGTATGGCACCTAACCGATATATAGGTCCTATCGGGCTCTTTTTGACTAATTTACTTTGTGCAGCAATAAAAAGCATTTGTGCTAAGTTTTACCAAGCTAGAAATAACTGATTGGACTTTTCTGTTGATGCTGATTAAAAATGTATATACAATATTTTATAGGGTTGGAAGGAAGGGTATTAAAGTGACATATATGACATATAGGTTTTAAAAAAAAATACAATGACCTGATACTTGTCATGCACATATTAATAACCCATCAAAAACAATCAAAAGTTTTCCCATCGCAATGTCAACTGAAAGTTGACCAAACAAAGTTGTATCAGAGTAATATAGAAAGATATATATAAATATAAAGCTATTACCACAGCCATTAGTAGCTGCCAGTCATTTCAATTATGAGAAACTAACTATAGAAAGCAATATAAAGCGATGCCAAATCTAAAACCAGCTGTCAAAATATATTCACGCGACAAATTTGTGAAATTCTAAAACGCAAATAAATCACGAAAAGCAAATCAAGCCAGAAATCTGTCTATATAAACTCTGTACACGTGTTTTATATCTATAATATATCAGAGTCGTGTTATCGCTAATGTAACTGCTAATGCTGATGTCTCGACATTAGTGTGTTAATGCGATTAGGGGAACATTTACTTATAAATAATGTTAACGTTACGAATTACGCGAGTTTTATGCGAGGCGTTAATTGATTTACCCAATTTGATTGCATGCGAATGAATGCGAAGAATGCCAGAAAGGAACTAAACAAGTTTCCTGCTAACTTTTCCCCAAGGCGCCGCTTTGCCCAACTTTCGCTCACGCACACCCAAGTGTGCACACACACACAAACACACACACATATACACTAAAGTGTATACTATATAGGTTGGCACTATGTGTGACTGTTATAGAGACAGGTTGGCAACATCTGCTGCTGATTTTTGGCGCTTTCATTGATTGATTTTCCGTGTGGTTGCATCTACTTAAAAATATTTGCCAACACACACACACATACGTTCATATATCATTATATTTATATGGCCAAATGGGGGGCTGGGGGGAAACATAAAATATTTATACAGTTCGTGTAGTCAATTTACATCCAAGTCCATCAGCTCTTGTCTCGTCAATGTCAAGCCAATGAACCCAAATCTTTATTGCCAGCAACAGAATTTATTCAATTTATGCAAACGACGACACGCCCCCAACAGATGTGCAAGTGTGTGTGACAGTCACTCTGTGAGTGTGTGTGTGGAAGTGTGTCTGCTACCCTTTGCAAACTTTGTGCGACTTAGGTAAGTGTAGTACGAGTATGATGGGTTCATGTCATTGTTGGCGCAATATTGTCCATAAGAATTGAATAAAAGCATAAAGAGCTGCTTAAGGCGGCGTGAGTGTGTGCGTAGAGCATGCTCGACTGGCAAATACCCTGTGAAAAGGGTGGCAACTTGCAACTAGAATGTAAAAGTATTTTATTTTAGGTTTAATAAACTTTGCACGTTGTAAATCAGTTGGAAAGAGGCGAAAAGGAGCAACATATCGTTTAGTTGCCATAGAAACTATCGGCCAGAACTTTGTTATTTATTAGGATATTGCAATGAAATTTACCATAACGAATTTTTAATATGTATATAATATGCATATAAAATTTAATCAAAATCGGACCACTATAACATATAGTTGACATAGAAAAAATCTGTCATAATAAATGTTTTTGTATGCAGACCAGTTTTGACTTTAGAAATAATTTATCAGTGTACGAATCAAAAGGAGAGTTGTACAACCTAATATTATATACACACATAACTATTCAAATCTGCATCATTATATTGGTTGTCCATATTTTACTTATGATATGTAATATCATTTACTATGATATACTTTATGCATTATCTAAGAGTTTCATAGCTCTAGTTTACTTACTTACTCCAGGAATCCTTTTCCAATTATTTCCAACCCTCGTCATACCTTTTGTAAACTTTCCACAGGGTATAAATTAATGTAGATATATTTCTATAGCATATTATAAGTATATACTTATTCAATTAGAGAGAGGGGAAAATGGGAAAATCATTTATGACTCAGTGCAGACAATCTGCTCGCACTACGTGCCCACTTACCCATCTCGTGCCCATTCTTCGCCAGTGCTTTCCCCGTCCCCGCCCCTCCACTGCTTCCTTTTGCCATTTGCCCCAGCGAAATAATGTTCATTGTGCATGTGTAATTGTTTTCGAGATTCTATTCTTTATATTTCGTATCGTATCGTACTTATGCCCTGTCCTGCCCCGTCCTGCCCTGCCCTCCTTCACCTCTTCACAGTCACGGGTCTATAGAAAACCGGACGATGTTGGAATGGGAGGCATCTTTTGCCAGTTCAGTTCAGTTTGTGTCAGCTACAATATTATATGGCATAGGTAAATATGTTTCTATATAGATGGTTATAGATCTCTCGTTTGCCAGCAGAGAGAGGGGAGGGGAGTGGGGGAGACTAGGGCTGCGTCACGTCAATGTCTGTCTAAATATTTTTCGTATGTCATTTCAATTTCTGTTTTGGTTTTGGTTTCGGTTTTGTGCCAATGGGGACAAGTAAATTTCTTTGGCACAACCTTTTGTGTGTTTCCACTCGCTGTGTGTGTGTGTGAAAGTATTATATGTATGTAGATGAATGCACAGCTCGCTTTTGGACGTGGGACAATTCTAAGTAGCTTTCATTAAGTTGCCATCAATTGTCCCCTTGTCTGTGCCCCTGTCCCTCTGTCTGCTCCACTCTCTTCTTGTCGGTCTCTCAGTCTATCCAAATGTCTGTCCCTCCCTCTCTGTCTGTCACACTGTCTGTTCCTCTGTCTGTCCCTCTGTCTGTCCCTCTGTCTATCCCTCTGTCTGTCGCACTGTCTTCTTGTCTGTCCCTCGTCTGTCGCACTGTCTCTTCTTCTGCCTGTCTACCACTGTACCCACCTCTCTCTCTCTACCCCATCTCTCTCACTCTTACTTTCTCTATTGTCCTTCTGTCTGCTCCTTTGCCTGCTGCTCTGTCCGTCTCTTCTCCACGCTGGCATCCTTTGTAGCTGGAGCACGCGCCTAACCCACATCCAAAAAATGTCAGTGTTGGCAGACTGTCAGTGTGTGTTTGTGTGTGTGTGTGTGCATACAATGACAGGCACTGTAGGAGGATAGCCACGTCTTGAGTAGCTCAAGTAGAGAGAAAAAGGTCAATCGAATGTTGCAAAGAGTACCATGTACCGTTATCATCTCATTGACTTCTTCTTTTTTTGCCCGTTGACAAGTTGACAAAAAAGGTAGGCGACACAAGAGTGGCTAGCGGGGGTGAGGGAGTAGAGGCCAGCGAGCAAGTGTAGCCGAAACACAAACAGAGAGAGTTGATTTGTCGATTGGTTCCACCCCCCACACTCCCTCCCCTGTAAGGGGGGGATTAACACCAGCAGGCTGAAATATCAAAGATTAAGATATCGTTGTTGTTTGCATTTGCGATGATGTTGCGGACACCGAGATCCCAAATCTGAGTGGAATTAAATCACAAGAAGGTTGACAAGGTTGGCTGAATTGGCGGGGAGCACTAGGAGTGGAGAGGGGGGGATGTTGAATCCTACAAATTGTAGATAGATACACAACATACATAGATGATATTTGTTCATTGTCTGAATTTGCATTGGCTTAGGGACTTGGCTAATTTTTTAAGTTTATCTATTTCCCTTTCTTTTTTTAAATTTATCTATTTCCCTTTCTCTATTGGTTTCTTGGTGTTTTCATTTTTTTTTCTTCTTTTTTATGCTTTCATTTCGCTTTGTCTTTTTTTTTCTTTTCGCTGTGTCTTCATTTCTCAGCTTCTGCTTCTTTATTTATTACTCTTTCTTTCTCTTTCTCTCTTGCTTTTTTCCTCTTTGCATTAAATATTATATTACCATCTATCTATACTTCAGTCCATCTTCTATCTTGCTCAGTCAATTTTAAGTCCATAGCCCTCTTCCTTCTTCTCTTTTTCTCTATCTCTTTATTTCTTTCTCTTTTAAGTCTTTTTGCTCGCGTTCTCCTTGTTTCTCCCAATCTTTTAGCTTCTCAACCCCGTGTTACTTCTTCAACCTCTATTAGATTCTCTCTTCCAATGTTACCTCTTGTGTTTACTTATTTTTTCTCTCTTTTTTCTATCTCTCCATTTACCTCTGCTCTTATCTTTGTTTATCTTTTCATCATTCTGTCTTTCTTCTTACTTTCTTCCTCATCTTTTCTGTGTATTTCTTGCATCTTCTTTGTCTCGCTTTTGCACCTTTTATGTACCTCTTTTCTTTCTTAAACTTCAACCTTGTTCCTCTGTCAGTCTCTTTCTCTATTTTTCTCCCTTCCCCTTTTCCTGCTTTGCTGTCACTCAACTCTTTCCGCTCGTCATTCGCTCTGAGATTTGGTCATATAGTACCTTCAATCTTTATCGCCGTCCTTTCGAATTGCTGTGCTAACAGATCCTTGACGAATGCAACGAGGCCGCCTGCCTCCTCTTCAAAAAAAAAAAAAAAAACAGGAAGAGCCACAAGGGTAGGGGACGGAAGCAGGGGAAGCATAAAACTGCGGCTGGTTTTAGCCAAGTTAACGATTTTCTTGTTGTGCCCTGCTACCATAATGAATTTATATAGGGGTCAGGCAGTCAGGCACAGTCGGACAGTGGGACGGACAGTCGGAGAGTCGGACAGTCACTTGGACAGTACTTCAGGCCAGTGCTTGGGGCCTGAGGCCCGGCACTGCGGACCTGGCCCAGGACGTTGTAGCTGCGGCCTCTGATTTTGAGTTGTGCAATAAATTTTTATCTCTACATGCGAACGACGGATTGCAGGCGAAGCAAAGCAGGGATGTAGGTAGTGAGGGAGGCCTGAGGAGGTGCCAAGGGGTGGAGGGTAGCCCCAACCAGGCGTTGTCCGGAATTGTGGCCAGGCCATTAAACAGTGCTGTCAGGTTTGAATGGGCAAACTTGAAGCGGCCATTACACAATAGAATTTCCCTTCCCTTTTCCTCCTCTTGCTTTCTCTCTTAGGCTCTCTCACTGTATCTCCCTCTCTCTCCGTCTCTCTTCCTCGTCTTTTCTCTCTGTCGCTCTTTTTTTTAGGTTTTTTTTTTGTGTTTTTTCCTGCTTTGTACAGTGCCGGTCGCAGTGTTTCGGACACGACTTTGTTGTCGACTTTGTTTTATTGTTATTGGCCCCTGCCCGCCACGTGGGCCACGTTTCAACGCCGACAACGCCTGCTGAATGACATCTGGGTCACCTGCTCAACTGGGCAGCAGAGCTGGAACGGCACAAGCGGGACAGGCGCTCACATAACTCTTATGCCAATCCCCTCAATCCCATCCTCTGCCTCTGCTTCTGCCTCCGCAACCGCAGCGAGTGCAACATCTTTCCGTGTCGCAGGACATTCACTTTGCCACCAGGTCAACCAGTCAGGCAGTCAACTCAGTTCATCCTTCAACCTAGCCAACCCTTCATCGTCCATTTTCCGTTCGGCATTGTTCGAATTTGTCCTGCCATGAGATCACCAGGAGTGCTGGCAGTGCTTTGATTTCGTCCCCAAGCATAAATCAAGTTCTCGTACCTAGGTAGAGCCAACTCGGGTTGGGCCTGAATGCAGAATTAATTAGTGCGCCTAATGAAAACTGAGCTGCATATGGAGCTGGAGCCGGAGCTGGTCGGAAGCGATTGCGTTGATTCCCAAATTGGTTTTTGATTGATTCTCTTTCAATTTGGGAAACTCAGCACTTCCGACTTTTGGGAAGCATAAAGTAGGAGGGTAAAGAGTTAGTTAAGTAGATTTGGTGCAGATGAAGGAGTTAGCTCAAGAGGAACTTTTGTATGAAATCTGATAGAAAGGCCACTTATGGCATGCCGAAAGTTTTATACCTTTGCCTCCTCGTTTCTATACTTCCAAGTTAATGCTGATTAAGAATATATATACAAACGGACAGACTGACGGACATATAGACGGGCAGATAGACAGATAGACGGACAGATAGACGGACAGATAGACGGACAGATAGACGGACAGATAGACGGACAGATAGACGGACAGATAGACGGACAAATATACGGACAGGCTGACGGACAGATAGGCGGACTGGCTGACGGACAAATAGACGGACAGACAGACGGACAGATAGACGGACAGATAGACGGACAGATAGACGGACAGACAGACGGACAGATAGATGGACAGATAGACGGACAGATACCCGGACAGATAGACGGACAGATAGATGGAGAGATAGACGGACAGACGAACGGACAGCGCTAATTTGACTTCCCTGACTTCCCAAAGTCGTGACTAAAATGAATATACTCTCTATAAGGGTATAAATACGAGGGTCGTTTGATAAGTCCGTGACTTTTTGTATTTGCCCCGCACCTGCTCTAAATACAACACTGCTCCTGTCAGCAGTTATCGATTAACAGCTGACTGTAAAATTTTGAGAAAGCTGCGTTTTTGGTTTGCGTTTTATAGGCATTGAAAGCAGACGATCTCAAGGCCCTCAAAATACGAGGGTCGTTTGATAAGTCCGTGACTTTTTGTATTTGCCGCGCACCTGCTCTAAATACAACACTGCTCCTGTCAGCAGTTATCGATTAACAGCTGACTGTAAAATTTTGAAAGCTGCGTTTTTGGTTTGCGTTTTATAGGCATTGAAAGCAGACGATCTCGTGAATTTTAACGAAAATGGAGATCGAGATCGTCTGCTTTCAATGCCTATAAAACGCAAACCAAAAAACGCAGCTTTCTCAAAATTTTACAGTCAGCTGTTAATCGATAACTGCTGACAGGAGCAGTGTTGTATTTAGAGCAGGTGCGCGGCAAATACAAAAAGTCACGGACTTATCAAACGACCCTCGTATAATAAACAGCTTTCCATCAAAGTTCCATTGAATCTCTTAAAGTAAAGACAAAATTGCCTGTGGCTAGGAATGGAATAAATTGCCTAACCATCTGATCCCCTTTCAGTCTATATAAAGTTGAAAAAGCCAGTATCTATCAAGAAGTTTGCACTCTGTCGAACTATTTTAAAATTCGCTGTCGCCGAACACTTTTAAAGTCTATTTTGAAAACAACGGAAAACATTGTCCTAGAAACAATCGCGCGAGCGAGTGAGAATAATGTTGAAATTATGTGGGCAAAATAAATTGCGAAATTGGCCAACTTTGTTGGCTCGTTGGCGATGGCATGTAAATTTTGTTGCCACATAGTTTGCCTGCCTGCGGGCCGGGTAAAGTTCCTGCCACGAGGCATGCCTGCTCCCCCTTTCCCGCATCCCTTGCACTGCAGGCTATTGTCAAGTTGACAATCCAATCAATACAACAGGAGCCCCATCAGCGGCTGCTTTTAATGGCTCTTTTTAAATTGGGCATGGAAATTGAATTCGTGCATGGGGCCAGCTGGCAAGTCGAGGCTTGGCTACCTGCCCTCTTCCTCTCTCTCTCTCTCTCTTTTTGGCCGTACAGCCGCGGTCCTGGTACTGCTAGAGTGCCTCAAAATGAGTTTGCACATTGTACAAAAATTTTTAACCCAATTTTGTTGCCGCAATTGTCTGGCTGGTTGGCGCGAGGGGGGCGTGCCATGCGGGCATGCGGGTACTGTCACTGGGTACTGGGTACAGCTTACTTACTTATAGGGTACCACACTACTTTGTACTGGATACTGGGTACTGCCTTCTACCGACTATTATTAGCGACACGCTCGACATGCCAACGCCTGCTGCGATGGTGAGTGTGAGCAGGGGGTAGAGGGGGGAGGGAGAGAGAGAGAGAGAGAGAGTATCACCAGTAGGGTGTCCAAGGCAGGTGTTCGACTTTTCACATTTCGTGTGCGCGCCTGCCTGTCCCAGGACCCGTGTCCGGTGTGTGTCAGTGTTGCTGTCGCTGTAACGCCAACTGTAACGCCAACGGCAATGGCAAATGTAACGGTAAAGCAGCTATATAGGAGCTACAGCTACAGCTACAGCTACAGCTGTGCCAGCTGCTGTTCCTGCACTGCGATAAAAATTGATGAAGCATAAACCATATCAAAGTAGCATATAAACTTTATGCGATACTTTCAACGATAGTTTAAGTGAAAGCTTTATTTTATGGCTATCTGATGGCTCAGTGGTACCGTGTGTGTCCTCATCATTTTGAGATAAATTCTATAAACTGAAAAATCATTCAAAACTTTAAAGATCGTACATTTTGTTTATTTTTTTTAAGTTCTAAGCTATAAGAGTTGTTCCAAGCGTAAACAATATGGAACACGGCTAAACAGCTAATGAAATATAGAGTTCGCTAAAGAGTAAAGTAAAGACATTGAAATTCCAAGCTTAATACAAAAACAGAAAAAAAAAATTTTTTTTTTCTGTTCTAACCTACAAGAGTTCTTCCACGATCACACAATATGGTACTATATAATGAAATATAGAGTTCGCTAAAGAGCTCTAGTAGAGGCAAAAAATTTTCAAGCTTAATACAAAAAAAAAAAAAAAATTTTTTTTAAGTTTAAACCTATAAGAACAGTTCCAAGCGCACACAACATGGTATACGGCTAAACAGTCAATGAGTTTTGATAGAAGGCTCTAGTGGCGCTGAGCTCTCCAGCATAGAATAGAAAAAATAAGATTTTTTTTTTTTTTTTTTTACAAATAGTCAATTTGCCAACCTCATGCCAGAAACGAACTGAAGCTCCGTAGTTGGTGCTTTCGTGAACAATTATTTCAGTAAAGTTTTAGGTCGATAGTTGCTAAAACTGAACAAAACTGAACGACTAATTGGCTTTGAAGGCAACCAAAAAGTTAAAAATAAGTTGGGTCTTTGCAAAGTTGGGTCTCGGCTTAAAGTTGAGTTGTTGTTGTTGCTGCCGTCTGGTCCTTTGATGATGAATACTGTATAGATAGTTGGCATGGTCTACTACAGCTTCGCTCAAGCGTTACCTTACTTCACGCTCCAGTTTTCTCACAGTGTATATACAATTGCACAGCAATAAAAGCAGACAAAGAGAAAAGAAAAAGCAGCAGAAGGAGCAGGAGTAGCAATAATGGGATAGCAGGGCAGCAGCAGAGCAGGGAACAGTACGCAGGGAGTTGTCATGGGGTAAAAGGGAGTGGAGCGGGGTGGGGGAAGGGGAGCAGTTTAAAAACCTCGCTTCGCTGGTGCGAGAAAGTTGCCTGCATAATTCAGAATGCTCGTTTTGTATTTATAGCTGAATTATTGATTTTCATTGTTAGATTTGAAAGTTGTTTTCAAATTAGTTTTTCGGGCTCTGGTCCCGGGCACGGCTTGGCCATCCACCTGTGCCACGGCACCCTAGACCAAACAGACGACCGCCCAACCATACGCCCACTGACCCCCTGCTCGTGCCCTGTCCTGGGCTGTCCCTGGCCGCGTGCCGAGGTTCTGCCCCTGTCCAACTGTCAATCGAGCTACGAAAAACTTTGGGCATACGCAACACCCAATCTGAGGCGTGCATGTCAAATATAGCCATAGAGCCTTATGGAGCCATATATGCTTGTTTACCATACACACACATCAGCGCGCACACACAGGCACACCCGCATAAGCACACACAAACATTCTGGCACACACACACACACTTAAGTTCATATGCGTGAGTTCATGTTTGCATTTCCATGTTTTCCATCGTCGTCGTTGTCCCGCAAGGTGTGCGGTCATCAGGACTTCCAGCTCGCCGGGCTTAGCATTACACAGGAACACACACACACACACACATACTCTATCGCACACACTCTGACGCACACTCTGTCACACACACACACTCCTCACGCATACCTCACCTCGCATCAGGCATAGTTTTGTTCTATCAACTTTTCCATCGTTATCTTTTTTGCTGAACGCTCTCTCTCTGCTTCTTTCTTCCGCTTCTGTCTTCTGCTCCACGTGTTTGTAGTTTTTCATTTCAAAAAAAAAAAAAGAAAAGCTTTCCGTCCATACAAAGCTTTTACTACCTGCTCAGACAGCTAAAGTGGGAAAGGAAGGACCTTCCCTGTTTCAATTTCGAATCAATTAAACGTGCTCGCTTTCTCTGTAGCATATCTTGCGGCGTCCGGCATAACAGTTGAGCTACTTTGTGACTTGTTTTGTTTTCAGAAAACTTATGCAGCTTAGTTTGACGCTGGCTTTTGATTTTCTTGTTAGACATGTCGACGGAAGTTGTGGGAAACTCTGTCTTCGGAAAGTTCTCTAACAGTTTGAGAAGTTTAAAGGAACAAGTTGTAAGATATGGTAACGAACTGAAGGGTAATAGATGATAAAGTTATAGATAGAGTTGCAGTCATTTTCAGAGGTTATATTTAATTTTGATTTCTTATAACTGACTGTTCCTAGATATTAAGGTATTAGATTCTTTATAAGACAACAGTCTGAGGAGTAATAATTATTTACATGGATATATACTATATATGTTCATGTTCAATGCAATAAAGGAAACCGATTAGGACCTCTGCTCTTAGGCAGTGAGTTTTCTTCAACTAATTTGAGTGCTTTTTTAGCATATATTATATATATAACATAATGCTTCTTGTATAGTAGGTTAAAATCAAATGATTTTGAATTAGTTGCGCTTCTTATGAGTTGAATAAAAGTTGATAGTGATCTATTAGTAGCGATCAAGGTGACAAAGGGGTTCTCAGCTACCCCGTATGTCTTAATAAAGTTAAAAAAAGAGAAGAAAAAAGAAAAAAAAAAAAAAACTGATCTATTAGTCTGTATGGATGGTTTCAAAAAGCTTTATATGCATTTATCTATCATCATAAATAACAATTAGTTTCATTAAGGATCTAATAGTCTGTATGCAGTTTTATAAGGCTTTAGGCTTTAGTTTCAAAAGTCTTTAGCTTCATTAATCTGTAATAAGTTATTACAATAAGTCTAACCTGCCTCTCCTTCTCTCGCCTCTCCCTTTCACTTTTTTTTTCTGCTCGCCCCACTAATCTTCGCTTTACTCTCCCCTTGCAGATGTCAATTCAAAAGCTAAACGATAACGCCAACTCGGGCTATGTGAGCTCCGAGGAGACAGACTCCCTGCTCGTCTCGAGCCAAGCCAAGGGCAGCGGTGGCGGTCGCAGCGCCCTGCTGCGTCAGGTGAAGAACAGCTCGACAAACGGACCAACAACGAACCAAATGGCTTCCACATCGGGCGGCAAACCGACGCTGATGCGCCAGGATCGCACTTCCACATATCTGACCAGTCCGCAGCAGTCGCAGCAACAGCAGCATCCATCACATCATCATGTCCGCATGGGCTCCTCGGAGGAGCGTATGGGACACGATGAGGATGTCGAGCAGGGACTGCGCTCTGCGACACAATCCATTGTGCCTGACATTGAAGTACACGAAGAGGACCAAGAACTAACACAGAACACATCAACGACCACAACAATATCCGCCTCGGCATCGGCTTCGGCATCGGCATCCGCCTCGGCCTCCGCATCGGCAACCGCATCCGGGTCCGGCAGAGATGGCGGTGCCTCGTCGTCGTCGGCATCGAAGCAACCGACCATATCAATTATGAATTTAAGCACTGGAACCGGCACCACCAGCACTGCAAGTGGCGGTGGCGGTGGCGTTAGCACCGTTACCGGTTCCAGTCATCCCAATTTGGGCACATCGTCATATCAGAATCTCTCGTCGAGCATACCGCCCAGTGCGCCGAGTCGTTGTCGAGCATGCCGCAACTGCAGTCGTCGCGCTTCCACGACGCCCATCTCGACGGGGGGTGGACAGATCGATAGATCTGCCTCGCGGGACAGCGTTAAAAGTGCCTTCCAACCGGGTAACCTGACCAGCTCGATGGCCATTTGCATATCAAATTCCACGCTGCAGCAACAGCAGCAGCATCAATTGCAACTGCAGCTGCATCAGCACCAGCAACAGTTGCAGCTGCACCATCAACAGCAGCACCAGCAACACCATCAGCAGCAGCAGCAGGTGCCACCAGTGCTGATTACGTCATCGCCCACAAATGGCTCGCGGATAATACGACAGAGCTCGCAGCCGGAGTCGAGTACCACGGCCATCTGCTGCGGCTCGCACAGCTCCTGCGGCCACTCCCACACGGTGCCGAATGTCTCGCTGAAGCAGCTGCGCGAAAGCACCACGGACGGCATTGCGGGCATTGCTGCCGATTCCCTTCGGATCAACGGCGGCATGCGACCGTTTAAGCAGGTAAGAGCGCTACAATCAACACACCCCACCACACCACCCTCTCTGTGTTTAGAGTCTCAACCCCCTGAACCGTAATCCTTGGACCCCGCCTGGCCACGTGCCACCGGGCTCAGCGGGAAGCGAGCTGACCCCAGCGTAGCTGAGCTGTCTCCCATTGCACACATACGACTATTTATGTGTGTGTACACACATTATGTTTGTTCACGTGTGTACTTAGTCTCAACTCCGATCCGACCTGAACTGAATGCTTCCCCGAAGCCAGCGCACTCCTCAGTAAAACCTGGGAATGCAAGTTTTGTGCGCCAGAGTTGTCGCTTGTATATTGAAACAAAATAATGATTACCCATTTATACCAGCTTAGACCATTTTATACCATTTTATACCAGTTTAGACCAGTTTAGACCAGTTTATACCAATTTAGACCCATGTAGACCAGTTTATACAGTTTTAGACCAGTTTATACCAGTATAGACCAGTTTAGACCACTTTATACCTAACCCATTATAAGTCTTAACCAATGTCAACTGAACCTTTAACAACCATTTACAACAAGAGCTACACTCAGTTGGAACAATTTATGCTAAAAACAGCATCGAATTATGCCAAAACTAAATTATTTTTGACCAAACTTTACTTACTTATACCAAACTATATACCACTACAAATCAAACTTCATTGAGTTTAACCAAACTATTTAACACGTTATACCAAACAATCTTCAAAAGTTATACCAAACTAATTACGAAGTTATACCAAATCATGTAACGTTATACAACTTTATGCCCCTTTTTTTTTAGGTGTTCCATTTTGCCTAAGTCTACTAAATGTTTATAAGTGAAAAACAAGTTATATCAGTTTATACCTAATCAATTCAAAAACTGAAAAAATCATTACACATGACTGAATTTTTTAAATTGATATCTTAACCAAATTAAGCTATTTCCAAACGTAATTCCAAAGTTATACCAAACTATTTATACCAACTTATGCCAAACTTATACCAAACTCTATTACGTTATACTACTTGTACCATACTGTTTATTGGTGTTCATCAACACTTTAATGATTTTAAATAATAAATTATACCAATTTATACCTAAATATTTCTTGATCTAAAAAGATCATTTCTTCTGTTCTCCCTCCATATCGATCTTTTTCCGTTTCTAAATACAGCGACAACTCTTGCACTAACCGATAGTTGTTGTTCCGTGTAGCTTAACCTCCCAACGTGCGTAGAGCTTAACCTAGAAATACCTATTGTGAAATTACTATCGATGTATCGATATGGTCACGAGTGTCGCAAACGTGTAGCATCACCTCAGTCCCCTGTCTGTCAATTGCGGCGCGAAGTGATGCCTCTGCCGGCTCGCTGGATGCACTCCATGTTTAGTGTTGAATAATACCCGAAAAGTGTGTTTACTTAGATGCGCTGTGTTATCGATAGTGTTCACTGGCAACACTCACTTTGTAATTACATTGCGAAAGAGGCAGCATTATAGAGATGGCACAACTATCGATAAACGAAGTAGGTTACTTGCGAATGCTTTGTATTCCTCATCTCAAGCTGCGCAGCTTTGCGCGAGTTAGTTATCGCACCCGCTCCCCACTGTAATCGATAGTTATGTCACCTCTGCCAACATGTACAGTAAATCGATGTTTCGATAAGCACAAATCGCGAACGACATCAAAATCGAACTGCAAACATGCTGCACCAGGTTTAAGTAATTAAATTTTAGATTCAAGTGTCCCTTTTCCCCCCATGATTATTTGCATAGGCCTAAGTATGTTTTACCTTTCATCCCGCTCTAAGTATACCCTGCCTCCCTCCCCTGCCCTGTGCGCTCAGCCAGTGAAGCGACTAAGCTGGTCGTGCTTGAGTTGCCTTGCCTTAGCTTGTAGGCAATTGAGTTTTCCACAGTGAGAGATTTCTACATTGAGTTTTCCAAGAGAGTTTTTCACACTGAGTTTTCCTACCCCCACGCCAAAGTACTTTGGGCTTTTAATGGCCATTCAAGCGTATCAGGCAGCGTTTTGCTCGAATTTCTTTTCGTTTTGCTTTATTTTTTTGTGTTGTTCGTTTTTGTTGTGTTTTATGCGTTTTCTGTTATTTTTTTTTCTTCTCTCATTTTTCACATTTTCATGCGCTCAAATCCAATTAGCGAAAATCAATATTGCGCATACGCCGCGTTGCCTCAATAATATTAATTATTAGATACCTGCCATGTGTATATTTCCTTCAATCATAATTAAAATTTTGTTTGCACCACGGGAGGGGCGAATGAAAGCAAAGAGGAAGAAGGAGAAGCAAAAGAAGAAGGAGGAGAGTGAAGAGAATTGGAAATCAACGAAAAATTGAATACGAAATTCCGCATTGATTATTCACTATGTAAATTCCCTCAACTTGTCAATATTCATCATATTTCCCCTCAGATAGTAGGGTGACGGCAATCAGTCGTCCAAATTTAGAATTATAATTAGAATTGTAATTAATATCAATAAATTCGACAATGTCCCGAACTTTCTTCACGCCGCCATGCCGCGTTGTGACCTTAACATGATTGATGAATGTTTTCACTCTTTGACATTTTGTGTGCTCGCATTTTCGCCCCCTCACACAGCTAGTTACTTTCTCTCTCTCTCCCTCTCCTTCACTTCTGTTGCTATCTTCTTTCGCCCGTTTTTTTCCCGATAATTGACACTTTCTTTCCTTTTTTTTTGGGTGGGTTATAGCCTCGGGAACGACCAATAAACGAGCTGCCCTTGTGGCTCCCATGCCCATCCGTTCCTTCTGTCCATCTCTCCCTTTGTCTGTCCGCTTCCCTTTCTGTCCACGAAAGCTTCGTGCCATTCAAGAACTGAGCGAGTAACTAGCTCGCTAGCTAGCCAAAGCTAATGGGCCCAAGATGATAATGATAGCCCTTAGGCTATGAAATTCGACCTAACCCAGTCCCAGTTGAAAGTTTTTCATTGCATACTTTTAGCTTAAGAGCTTTAAAAGCTCGACGCGCGGCTCCTTCTGCCCCAAGGGGTTCCCTCCCTGACTAACACGCTCGCTTGCTCATCAATTTTGTATGCAATTTAAAGTACTGGCAAACCATAAATAAATACTTTGCCAGCATACTTGCCTATGCATGCCAAAGCTCTGGGGCAAACAGAAACAGAAAGAGAGAGAAAGTAAGAAAGGGAGTGAGAGAGAGGGGGATAGGGGGCAAGCGAGAGCTTTCGTTTGGCGCCAAAGCTCGCCTGTCGATTTCAAGTTTTGTCCGCGTTGTCCACGATAGTTTTCGAGAGCTTTTCACTTAATTATGCAACATACTTTGAACTTTTCATTCATTGTGCATTGTTTTTGTTTGTGTGGTGTGTGTGGGAATGCCTGTTTAGAAGTGTGTGTGTGTGTACGTGTGTGGTCATGTGGTTAGTTGTGTGTGTTCGCAGTTGACCAAAAGTTCAAAATGCCGAGTGGATTTTGGAAAAGCTGAGGGAGTCGGTGAAGTGTAAACACACACACACTCACACACACTCACCACACCCACCCACCTGGCAGCCCCCTCGATAATGACATATTCCAACCCGGTTCCCGTGCATCACATGAATGTTATTATAATTTATAATTTGGAATTACCATAACAAACAAATTGCCGCAAATTGGATTTAATTTATGGCTTTCCCATTTTCGATTCGTTTCGTTTTGCTTTTTGGTTTTGGTTTTTGCTTTTGTAGGAGGATAAGGCGAGCAAAGCCATTGAAATATCCTGTACTCCATACTCAATCTCTCTCTCTCTCTCTCTTTCATTTTCCCAATCCCCCGGCTTAACCACATGAGAGAAATCAGGTTAATTTTCTCCTTCTTTGCATATTTCAAGGCGAAACGGGAAGGTGGCAGAGATGGCTATGAAAAGAAACTGAGATTGGGAGCAGGCGTGTGGGGAAACTCTTGACATTATGAAGAACGACTTGGCTGCTTATTATTTATTTGTTGAAAAGAAAATTATAATCTTAAAACATTTTCGCATATCAAGCAAAAACGGAAAAGAAATTCTACGAAATTGCCATTGTGAGACTGACACGAGTCCACGGATGCTTCTTCTCGAATTTACCATTTTTTAAAAGAGAAAAATAATTTCTTTAGAAATTTTCTTCTTCTGTACTGAATGCAATAAAGCCTATCGGAATTTCTCAGAAATGTTTTTATTATGAATACGGAAAAGGCAAGGTCAATTTGAGCAGAAGAAAACGCCAAAGAAAAACTTTCGCGGAATCGAGAAAAGCCCAATGCAGAACATAGCATACTCTTAGGCTGTATAGAAAAAGGGTTCCCATGGGGAAGGGGGAGGGTCAGTGAATGACTAGAAAATGTTTGAGGAATATTTAATGAATGGCGCACAGGGCTGCACATCTCCCGAGGGGGGTGGGGTCGGGCAGGGCACACCATCCCTTTGGTCATTCGTAGATAATTACCGTATCGATTATTAAATATATATTAATTATCACATAACTCTATAATTATTCCTTGCTGTTACTCGTTAAATATCCTAGTAAATATATACAACCAACTATATACGCTTATAACCTATTTATATCTATATTGTCTAACCTATATTTATATATCCTATGTATTATACTATATGTATGAGTATTGCCTAACCTCATATAGCATACTAAGTCTTAACTATATATTATGTATACTCTTCTCGGTACTGTCCAATTCGTTTATCGTTAACCAGTTACTCTCTAGCTAGCCTTATGTATTACTAGTACTATCCTCTTAAACTGTATCCTTGTTAATTGTAACCGTAACTGTAACTAACTAATCGATTAACTTGTCTAATTAACTGTACTAATCACAAATTCGCATCGACAATTCTCCTCAGGGCGTTCTTCTAATGCCTCGCACATTGTCCGAAAGCCGAAAATTGCGACTTAGAAGGGCCTTCACAGAGGCTACTAACGAAACGCTACAATGCTCCAAAATGGTATTTAAAAACAAACACATTCTTACAATTAAAAAAAAACAAAATCAAAACAAAAACCAAAAACGCAACAATCAAAATTTTAAATGGCAAAAATTAATCCCCTTCGATCCGTACACAATGATTCGATTAGCATTTTGTGCATAAAACGTTTTGAACCTTAGCCTTGTCTTGTGTACTATGCATAAACTAAATACATACCAAATAAAATCGAATACATTCATGAATAATGATTGAAAAATAATACTCAAAATTTAAGTAGTTGAAGTTTTGGCACCGTTTTTTAAACCTTTCGCCCCCCAACCCTACAATGCGATACGTTTGATCTGCCCGAATGCCAACAAAGTGTTAAACGTAATTGAGCTAAGCCACTCGCATTTGCATTCACATTCACACACGTATTCGTATTCGCATTCGTATTCGTATTCGTTCACAACGCCAATCAGCGTTTAGTTCATTGAATTTTATTTTTGGGACAGCCTGCCAAAAAGTACTTCAAAAGCATCTTCCACATCGAATGTCGCTTGTAGTGGCCTGATTACCCATTCACCCAACCAACCGACAGACAAAAAACACTCAAATACTCAAACACTCACCCAAAGAACACTCGCATCGCATTCACATTCACAGTCGAGATACGTATTGGCTCGTTAAATCGTTCTCGTTCTCGTTCTTGTTGTTGTTGCTTTTTGTAGTTTGATAGTAGTTAAATAGCCCGATATACTTATTATATAGCCCATATATAGTTAAATAGAGTAGTGCCTTACCAATGTAAGTGTGTTTGAGTGTATGTGTGTGTGTGTGCAATCGATCTAATCGATCCGAAAGGTAAGCGTAGCGTTACAATTACATCCTACAATGCCTGCCTAGTTTGCCTATTATGACTCAAGCGCACTCGTTTTGCTAATGAATCAAACCAGTTAACATGCACCGTAGCGAACTGAACCATAACCAATTTATTTAAGCTCTATTACCTGATATATGGCATATGTATTTCTGCAATTCATTGATTATTTTCCAAGGAACTAACTTGGTGAATATGTGTTTGGGGCTGAACAATGTGATAAATGCAAGTTTTAATGAAGAAATAATTTGGGAAGTAATGAATAAACTAAAGTAAATTTAAATGAAAAAAATATGGTGGGAAAAGGAGTAGGAAATAAATCAAAAGAAATAATGTAGGGAGTAATGAAAAAACCAATGCAAATTATAAGTATAATGAAATTACTCATAAGAATATGAGTAATTATATTTTATTAAACAATATGATAAATGCAAATTTAATAAAGAAATAATGTGGGAAGTAATGAAAAGAACAATGCAAATTATAATGAAAGTTTTAATAAAATAACTCATGCGAAAAAACGTAAAAACATAAATAATAAAAAAAATGTGGGAATTAATGTTTTCACAAATGAAAATTTTAATGAAAAGTATACTGTCAAATCAATGCTGGAAGTAATGCAATTACTAATGAAAAGCTTAATTCTAATAATCCGATTTGACTAACTCTATTCTTGCGAAGAATTGAAGTACTAAGCACATTTCTTTCCCTGCCACGTGAGACTCTTATGTGTATTTCTCCTTCTACCCATCGTATGTACCATATGTAAAATGTTGGCATAACCTTGTCTAGGTTAACCTTCACATACATAATCATTGTGGATACATGGTATCCTGACAATCGCCCTACCTTCTGCCGCAGACAGTGACTTCTCTCCATCATGTAACGAACTTGAGTTGTATAAACAATTTGTGTGTGGATGTTCTATTTGTTTGGGAGGGTAAACAGCTTTTAGGCAAATCTACACTCGAGAAATATATTATAAATTTCATTTAGGGAAATTTATTGCGACGCTTTCGTATGAGCCCAAACCGAATCCGAAACCACAAAAAAAAAAAAAAAAAAAAAAAATCAAGTAAATTATCGTTCAAAGAGATTTATGGTTACATTAATTATTTTCCCCGACTTCTTTGCTCTGCTCTCCTTCGTCGCCTGGGGGGACAAATTGAGTTATGTTTTCCTAATATACTTAATTTTCTGGAATATAAAAACCCTCGAATTCGTTGTAAATGAAATGAAAATTTGGCCTGGGGCCAATAATTGTTGAAAAATAATAAAAACAAAACAGAAGCACAACCAGAAGCAGAAGAAGCAGCAGCAGCAGTACCAGAAACAACAACAACAACAACAAGAAAATTGTCGGGCGAGTCAGTCGAGTCGGTACTCAAAATTTAATTGGGAATAATGCCATCTGGGACAAGGCTCTTGGCTTTATGTCGCATTTTTCTGAGGTGAACGCTTGCTTGCTGCTTGCCTGCTTTGAGGGCGCTTGCCGTGAGTCATGCGGCAATTGGGCACAGGGCATCTTCCTCGGGCACATTACATTGCGACAAAAAAAAAAAAAAAAAAAAAAACAGACTGAATATGAATATTAAACAGATAATTGCATAAATAGCCGGAAGCTACATGACCTTATATGGTTTTAGAAATTAGTTTGTGCTTCGTTAGAAAATTCATGAGTTCTGCTGCATAGACTGTGCATTAAAATGATAAGAACATATTGATGAAGGAGCTCAAATTGAATTAATTAATATATACATATAAAGTATTTATTTTATTGGAAAAACAATGTGTGTGACTTTATCAAATTTTGATGGGTTTGTTTCTTTTATTTTATAGAAACGGATTTCGATGGTTGGGCATTAAATTTTTGGTAAAGTTTAATTTTAAATGAAGAAACTTAACTTAATTTATACACTAAAAATAAATTTCAGTAATCATTTTTAAACCTATTTATTTACTTTATATACAATACCTATAAAGATTTAGATAATTTTTTACAGTAAAATATTTGAGGACATTTCTTGCGCCAAAAATATGACGGGATAATGATAGTATTTTAGGAAAAAGTCTGTTTAAATTATGAAAATATAATTTATTGCCATATATAAAATTGAATTTTATTTATTTGAAACATACTCGTACATTCAGAAGATTAAAAGGTTAAAGGTTCAAAGGTTCTAAAAGCAAAGAAAACCTGCCACATCTAAAAAGAGGTTAATCAATGACAGCAGAAACTTCACTGTGTGTGCTTGTTAAAGTTTTCTCTACAGTTTTGCAGAGCAACTAATTAATTGAGGCATCATTCTTAATCTTTCACAATTAAATCTAATAGCTGGCAACGTTTTATTTTTCTCACAGTGTAGCTGCCTGTCAGCCGACAAATGCCCATTAAGTTTTGGCTCGTTTCTTCTGGGCGCGAGTGCGAGTGCGAGTGCAATAAAGCGGGCGGCTGAGCAGGTGAGCTGGGGGCACAACAGAAGAGAGCCTGATGAAGAGCGATAGAAAAGAAACAGAGAGAGAGAGAGAGTGAAAGGGGGAGAGGGAGGGTGCTGGCTAGGGGGCACTTTTGTGCGAGGGAGCAGGAAGCGTTTTTGGAGCGCACTAGCGAGCAGCGGCGGCGGTGTTGCCATCGCGTTTCCATGACGTAGGCAAACAATTGCGCGTTTATATGCGCGTGTGTGTGTGCATGTGTGTGTGCGTGTGTGTGTGTGCGTGTGTGTTTGCGTAAAAAACGCTTGTGCGGACGGACATCTCTCTCAGCGCCAGCTGCCGCTTTCCATTCACATCTCACATTTGGGGGGGGCATCTCTGGCAAACGGGCAAATCGGGCGAAACGGGGCAAATCGGGGCAAATCGGGCAATCGAGCAATCGTTAATCGGCAATGGGCAATCACGATCTTTGCGACGCGTGCTTTTCGCTGCCTCGCGACGCTGCCAGCGCTGCTCCTCTTCTGCTTCTTCTTCTTCTTGCTGTTGTTGTTGTTGCTGTTCTTCAACAGCAAAGCTGATGTTGCTGCTGCTCCCTGTGGAAAAATTGAAATTCTGCAGCTGAGCAGCAGAAAAAAAAGGGAAGAAAAGCGACGCGACTCGACTCGACGCGTAAAGCGAAAGCAGCGCAGCGCAGCGCAGCCGAACTGAACGGAGGCAGCGCAGCCTTCGTCGCAGCAGCCACAGCTGAGCGCAGAAAGTTTTACACACAGCAAATCAGACACAGTTTTCCACAGTCGGTTTTCCCTCGTCGTCGTACTGTTACTCGCTTGTTTCGCTTTTCATCTTCTTTTACTTTTTTCCCTGAGTTGTTGTTGTTGTTGCCGTGTTGTTGTTGCTGTTGTGCTGTGCTGTGTGTGGAAAACTCAACTGCGCCCGCTTTGCTTTGAGTTCTGGTCCGGCAATGAAACTGGCCGCATCGTCGTCGTCGCGTCGCTCTGGTGTTTACAGAATCCGCGCGCGTATTACGCAGTCCGGCAAAGTCGGAAAATTCGGTGAAAACCTGTGGAAAACAGGGCCCGCACAGACACACATTCGTCGACATTCATTCGGGCAAATGAATGCAGTGAAAAATGTTTAGCGGACACACAAATTCAAATTCGAATTCATTGTGAATCGAATATAATGCAAATTTTGCGCAAAATCGAATAACAATTGCAAATTGCTAAGAAAATAAACAAACAAGCGGGAAAATCCAGTGGGGAAAAATAGCGAGAAATAACAACAACAACAGCAACGATAACCGCGAAAAAACAAGCGAAAAAAAACAACAACTTCTATTTGTTTTACATATTTTTTGCCAGTGTGCGGGTGTGTGTGTGTAGAGGCCTGTGTGTGTGTTGTTGCTGTGGCATGTCGCCTGCCTTCTACCAGGCAATAACTCTGCCTGGAACCGCTGCCGGAACTGGAACTGGAACGGGAACGGGAACGGGTACTGCAACTGGAGCTGCAACTGCAACTGGCCTGGGAACGGCTACGGAATTGGGCATAGTCCAGGGCAGGACAGCTAACAGTGACCAGTCCACAGGCACAGTCACGGGTTTGGGCACGGACACAGCATTGGCAGCTAGACTGGAAGCTGGACGAGGCACGGAGACGGGCACTGGAACTGCACTGATTACGTTAACAGATCCAGAAACAGCACACGGAGGAGGAGGGCAATTGACTGGCACTGGACTGGGCACGGGCACCTTCAAGGGATTGGGTAGCACTGCTTGCACTGGCACTGCTGCTGGCAGTACCGCCTGCCCCTCGGTGAACATTGCGATGCCAACGTCATCTTCGCATCTGCCGCCTGGAATGACGCGTCATGGCAGCTTTGGTGGTGGCGGTGGCGGCAGTGGTGGCGGTGGAGGATTGAGCGTCGGTGGACTCGGCGCCGCAAATGCGTCACGACGTACTTCACTTTGGCTGGAGACGCTGCGTCAGACGCGCAAGTTATCCATGGCCACAGAGCGTCCCATTCTGGTAAGTTAGAAGAAGAAAAAACAAAAGTATCTACCTTGCCTCGTGCCACAGAGTCACAGTTACTCTGACGTACAAGCTGAGTACGGCTGTGGGTCTGGGTTCATCTGCGGATCCGGGCTTCAGCTGAGGAAGAGAGTGAGTCTCTTCCAAAGGGAAGCTGCTCATCGAGTCAACTATAAAAATAAACAAAACGGGGGCTATTCCAAGCTATTTTCATCCAAAAGTATCTGCAGAAAACAGCAACAGAAAAAAAGAAAAAAGAAGAACAATAACAGACATACACACACTCACACACATACACACACACACACGCATAAATAGCTGGGAGGGAAAGCAATAATGAAGCGACCTCTGCCACCCAGTGGGGAGACTATTGTATGCCCTTTTATGAATGCAAATATTGATGGCTTAAGTTGGGATGCTTTGATATGAACATAGCGATGACATGCCAACTAGAGCTGGAGCAACATCGATGATACAGCGATAAATATCGATGAGTCATATAAAATACCTCAGCAAATATAAAAGGCACTCCAGGTCGATAGTTATAATATCGAAAAAGATAGTGCATTTGAAAAACCAAGGAAACTTTCGTAACTAAGCGATAGTCGATAGTAGTTTCTATTGAAACTATCGTATTTTAGTATTAAAATGACCAAAAATAAACTTTATATGGAATCAACTTTGTTGTATCAATTTATGCCCAATACTAATGCGATAGTTTCCTTTGCATTACTATCGTATGAAAATTTCGAGTCAAAACCAAAGTTCTCGATAGTTTGCAAGTTACTAACCAAAGTATCGCAACGTATATCGCCGGTAGATATAGACAAGATTGATTTTTGCCAATTTCCAGCGAAAGATACAAAATAGCAGGCAAATATAATAAGTAATTGCTTACTATAAAAGTTGCTATAAATATAGATTGTCAATGTCATTCGTCAAAGACTTTTCAAAACACTTTTCCCACGGGCAATTGCAATATTCCAAAAGCAATTTGTGGTTAAATATACATACAATGATTGCTATAAAATGTCCTATAAAGTGAGAGGTAAATTTGACAAAAATTATGGCAAACTTTGCCTTGAACTTTTAGGAATTTTCCAGTGAAACATTTGCGAAGCTTTCCAGTTTCCGGAATATGCAAAATTTCCAAGTAGTTTCCGACTATACAACGATGCCTTAGTTGTTCTTAGGGTATGGCACATTAGCTGGGAAATATACAAATACATAGAGAGAGAGAGAGAGAGTGACAGAACGAGATAGGGAAATCAGAAAAACGGGGCCCGTTCGAACTGGCGCGATTATTGTATCTGTTGTGTCTGTGTTGTATTTGTATCTGAATCAGAATCGAAAACAAATGCCCATAAATACTCGATTTGCTTATAATATACGAAACGTATAAACGCATCTAGACACTATACATAGGTCTGTCCTCGTCCCCCCTCCACCCCCGCTCCCTCGCTGGCTGCCCTGCTTTGTCTTTGATATATTGTTTAGAGTGCTGCGCCGCTGGCATATGACCTAATCGATTTGCCGCGAAGTCATCTCTATTAGCCCGGATCCGGACCGGGGCCGGACCGGGCCGCACTCGATTCTCATTAAATGCGATAAAAAACAACAAGAAGGAAATGGTCGAAATAGAAAATAGAAAAATACATACATAAATACTCGTATATAGCTGAGGGTGCTGGGGTGCTGGGGTGGGTGCCTGTTTAAGTACCTCGTTTCTTGGTGCTTGGTAAATTACTTCGAGCACCTGCGGCCCCCGACTATAAACCTGACAAATCCCTCAGTACAATTCGGCCACGTCTAATGAAATCCCTTTCTTTCTCTTGCTTATTCCTTTTGAGGTCAGGGTCAGCTTGGCATTGTGCTAGGGTAGTGCCGGACCTAGGAGAGAGAGAAGGAGTGAGAGAGAGGGGGAGGGGGGTTGGTGTGGAGCTACACCTGGTACAATTTCTCGTCTAGAACTCGTCAATTACTTCGAACATTTCCTCGAGGCGCGGGCAAAGTAAACAAGCTCCTCGTCACCTTTTTTTTTTTTTTTTGAAAATCGATTCGAACAAAAAAAAAAAAAAAAAGAAAAAACGCAAGCAACCGAAATAAACGAAACAAAAAATATAAGAAACGAAAAAAGAGAACTCCGAAATTGTGTGTTAAACGGAGCACAAATTCCCCTGGCGTTTTGTATTGTTGTTATAATAAATTGCATTACGCTTCGGCATTCTTTCGCGTCTCCTCCAGGCACCTCAGTTGCGCCACGCCGTCATCTTCTTGTTCTTCTTCTGTTACGGCAGGCCTCCTTCCATGGCACACACACGCCCTCACCAGCCACCAACGGGCTGACAGGGCACCTCGACTCACCTCGCAATTCATTTTCTACTTCTTCGGTTTGGTAACACATTAATAAAATGTTGTTGACATGTTATAAACTAAACAGACATTCAAAAATGTTAGGTAAGATGCGTTATGTGAGAGAGTTCCAGAAGATTCGGCGAGAAAAACTGCATGTAAGGAAAAATAATCGTTGCACAATTTATTGCGAGTGGAACTTAAATTATTCTTTGGTTATGTGAAAAAGTATCAGCACGGATATACTGAAAGTTAGTTGTTGCTATATTCAAAAACTATCTTTCTATAGAAAGAGACAGTTATCTGAACTATTATTTATATCGCTTTCAATCTTCAATGCTTCAATTCCCTCGCCTACTTATCGTACTTTTGACCTATAGAACTGCATAAAAAGAAAAACAATTATTTCTCAATTAATCGCAACTACAACTTAAATCATTCTTTGATTATGGGAAAAACTATCAGCCTAGAGATATTGAAAGTTATCGATAATTTTGATTGATCAACTTCTTTGTTTGAGACAAAGATATGATTAGGATAGTTATAAGAACTATTATTTATAAAACTTTTCAATCTTCAATGCCTCCTTTAAATTCCAACGCCTGCTTATTGTACTTTCGACTTATCTAAGAAAAGAATTATTTTACAATTGATTCCAACTGCAACTGAAATCATTCTTTGATTATGTGAAAAACCATCAGCAGGGATATATTGTAAGTTATCGATAGTTTTAATTGATCAACTTCTTTGTTTGAGATATAGATGTGATAGAGACATTTATATGAACTATTGCTTCTATAGCTCTTCAATCTTCAACGCCTCCTTTAAATTCCCACACCTACTTATCGCACCATCGACCTATCGATAGTGTCGAATCAATGTCCCAACTGCAAAGTTCAAACATGCATCACAGTAATTATCTTGCTGCCTTTTGACAAGTCATAAATCTTAGGTTGTATATGGTGCACTTCCCCAGCGATATAAAGGTTATATACTATATACATACATCCACTTATATCTGTGCAGTCTAGAGACCACTCGATGGCATAATACGAGTATATGGCGCACTATAGCCTCTCAGATTGTCCAGCGATTCGGGCAACTTTAATTAATGGCTCAATCGTGAGTTACCCCAAGGAACAGTTGCTTCTTCTCGTTCTGTTCTGCTCTGTTCTGTCTGGAGGCCCCTAGCGGGCCGCTCACATTGTTTGCCCCGTTTGCTCGCTCTGTTTATCTTCTTGTTTTGTATACCCTGTGACAACACGACCGAAATAAACCGAGAGGGTTTACTAAGCGTGTCTGCGCGTGCTAATGAAAAATTGATGCAGCCAGAGGCGGTTGCGGGCTGATGTTGATCGAAAGTTTACAAAAAAAAAAAAAAAAACAGCTCATATATAGTTTAAGCTCTTTTCGATACTTTGATGGAATTTTTGCATTTTCAATTGTTAGACAAAAGTTGCATGGCACTAACGTCTGGACTTTTGGATCTAGTAAAGGGGGTGGTACAAGCTAAGGGTATTATTGGGAATATTGTAACTTATTAAATTGTTGCTGAAGATTTTTTAATATGTTAAATAATAAATATTAGTTTTTTGATATTTTTAATAATAGCTATTTAAAAATCTCCACTCTATTCAATTCTTTTTTTAAATATTTTAGTGCATTATTGAACCTCAAACTTTTTTTAATAAACTCTACCTAATTTTGAAATGTTAAGAATTTAATTATTATATTTTTTGGGTAGATTCCTGAACCCAAATAAGCAAAAATCAAAGTTTAAAAGTTTCGTATTTAATTAAACTATTTTCATAATCTATCAACAGTTTTTTTAATTCATTAAATAGCTTTAGAAATATATATCGAATCTCTTCTTATGTTTTATTTCCTTGGAATAACGTACTTCTACATAGGCTTCCTTAAAGTAAAGTTCATTAACATCATGAACATGAAAGATAATCTTCTTATCTTCTTCCGTATGATCTTTGAACAATATTAAAGAGTATCTCCAAGGCGTTCACTTGCCAGGCGTAGAAAACTCTATTAAACTGCAGTTTTGAGGCCATGGATAAGTTCGCATTGGTTACGTTCTCTGCTTCCCCTGCTACGCCTCTCCATTGTTGTACTTTCGATTCTTTCAACGGTTTACTCTTTTGTTTACGCCCTGCGCGCTGCGGCATGAATTATCGATGCAAGTAAATGTGCGCGACATGTGTGCGTTATAAGCAAACACCTAACGGTACAACAAACCGCATGTCCAGCCCGCCAGCCGTCCGTCTATCTCCGTCTCTGTCTCTGTCTGTGTATCTGCTTGTGCATGCCATATTTAGCCGATGATAAATTTTATATGCGCCTGCGGTGGCGACAAGCGGTCACCAGAGAGTGGGGATTCACACACACGCACAGGCACACACTGGGGCACACACTCAGGCACACACACATGCACCCACACACACATTCGCCGGCAGCAATCCCTGGCTGAGCGTCAGCTCTTTGGCCCTTTGGCTTGCTGAAATATTTAAGGCGTTTGCGTTAACGCGACGCCCGTCCAATTGCAGTCACAATACAAAATGGCCAATGGCCAATGGCCAGTGTTGCCACCCGTCTCCGCTGCGTATGCAGAACAATGGCCAACAAGTTACTCGCAAAGTACCTCGGGGCAGGATTATTTGCAAGAGTTTTCCATTTTTGCCGAATTTAGTTCGAACTCTCGCACAATTGAAGTGTGAAAGTGTTTTTGAAGTTGCCGCAGGGTTGCCTTCAGGGTTTGCCTTCACTCGACAGCTTCTGCATTTAATTGTTTTTGTCGCTTTTAATTTGTTTTTGTGAGTTAACTATTTAGTTTATAAATTAGAAAAAAGAATTTCGTTGTTTCCTAAATTCTGACTTGACTTCATCCATTTCTTGGAGAACTTTTCAACACTGACAGCTTTTTAAAGAATATCATTAGGCATCAGTATAGGAACAAACTGCAGAAATATATCAATTCAATTATAGTAGGGCTTTGATGCTTTCTTTATTTGCTAATTGCATTTTACAACACTATAAATACACTATTGGAACCATATAAATTGTGAGATTCACATATATTTTTATAAATCATATCTGGGATAGATCTTAAACACTCTCTGGTTGAAATGATTGGCATATGTTTTAACCTCATTAACTTCTTAAAGAACTTTTCAACACTGACAGTTTTTTAAAGAATATCATTGGACAGTATGGAAACAAGCTGAAGGAATATATGCATTAATATACAGTAAGGCTTCGGTGCCTTCTCTGTTTGCTAATTGAATTTTACAACACTATAAATACACTGTTAGAAACCATACAAATTGTGAGATTCCCATATAATTTTATATATCATATCTGGGATTAATCTTAAACATTCTCTTGCTGAAATGATTGGCATATTTTCTATCCATGAATTTAAGCAAATTATTTTTTGTCATTTATGATACATTAAAGAACTTTTCAACACTATCAAAACAAAGAAAATGATTTGAAATGCATAGTGCCATTTTATCAATCTAAGCAGTTTTACTGCTCCGACGCTCGTAACTGTAACTAAATGACGTCCACATGTTAGCTAGAAAAAGGCTAACTGCGTAGCACCATTCTCAGCGCTGTGCTGCCCATTATCCGTATATGCCCGTAAGCCCAGATGTCCGCATGCCTTTAGCTCAGTCTGTCCATCCGTCCGTCCGTCTGTCCGTCCGTCGGTCCAATCTGTCGCTCCGTCTGGCCGTCCGTCTGGCCATGCATATTGAAGTCAGGCACTCGCAGTACGCCACTGACCCTGACTGGGTTATTTAAGTGGGCAACTGAGACGGCCCTGCCTGGTGTCGACTGTCTGCGGCAGGTGGCCTCAATGGCCAATAAGTTATCGGAAGTTCCTGCCCGACACGCTCCGGTTTCGGGTATTATGCGCTGCAAAAATAGTCGAAAGAAAGAACTATTGAAATTTTAATGATAATAGCCGAAGGAGCGCGGCTCTTTAGGCACGATTCCTCAGCCATCTACAATACAATTTTATTTATATTTATATATATACATATATATACATATATATATATACATTTAATGTCCATTTCTAAATACAATTGTACGTCTGTTTATATGGCAACTCGCATCGTAGCTAAGGCCCGCCAGTTGCCATTACGTCTGTGGCCATTGTCCATTATCCATGTCCGTCAATAAGTTATGAGCGGTACATTTAAATTATTCGTAATTGGCAAAACCCTTCACGCTTCACTCGCACGTGGAACCGGATTCCGACAACTAGCCAGGTGGAAGC
Source organism: Zaprionus africanus (assembly GCA_018151435.1). Lineage (NCBI taxonomy): Eukaryota > Metazoa > Arthropoda > Insecta > Diptera > Drosophilidae > Zaprionus > Zaprionus africanus. The sequence continues at coordinate 7,362,455 of JAECXB010000076.1, forward strand.
TAGACTAGATTAGCAATTGGAAATAAATGAACTGCAAGAGAAACAAAGAAACGAATTAAAGACTGTATAGTTTAAAAGCTTTAACTGGTTCTAATAGTTTTTACTTAAAAGAAGAGGAACTTAGTATCTTCAGTACCTGCGAAACTAACTAGCATGTGAACTGGTACCAGATCTAATATTTTTCTAAATGCGAGTAAAATTAAGTATCTTCGGTACCTACAAACTAACTAGTTCCAATAGTTTTCACTTTAAAGAAGGCAAATTAAGTATCTTTAGAACCTACGAAGCTAACTAGTTTGTGTACTGGAACTAGTTCCAATAGTTTACACTTAAAACAAGCGGAACTCAGTATGTTCACTACCTACAAAACCAACTAACTGGAACTTGTTCCAAAAGAATTTACTTTATACAATCAAAATAAAGTATTTTTAGAACTTAAGAAACTAACTAGCTTGTGAACTGGGACTAGTTCCAATAGTTTTTAAGTGAAACAAGCGAATTTAAGTATCTTCAGTACCTGAACTAGAACTAGTTCCAAAAGATTTTACTTGTTACAAGCGAACCTTAGTAGTTTCAAAGCTTGAAAAACTAAATAGCTTGTGAACTGGAACTAGTTCAAATACTTTTTACTTGATACAAAGCGAAACTTAGTGGCTTAAGCCCTAACAAAGCTTCTTAGCTTTAAAACTTGAACTAGTTCTGATAGTTTTCACTCGCCACAAATAAAACTTAGAATTATATATTGAAAAAAAAAAAAACTTACGAAACTTATTAGCTTGTGAACTGGAACTGGCTCAAATAGTTGTCGTTTGAGCTAAGTATTCTAAGTGTCATCAGACTTGTTAGCTTGTGAACTGGAACTGATTCAAATAGTTGCCGTGTGAGCTAGGTATACTAAGTATCTTCAGAACCTACAAAATGAACTAGCTAACTGGAACTAGTGTCTGAAAGCAGGTTCAGCTTTATTAGCTGTAAAAATTACATGCACAGTTAATCTTCTCTGAACTAGTTTCAAATCGTTTATTGGTTAATATAAAATTGTATCTTATCCTATCACTAGTACAGTGGTTCCCTTTAAATTGAACTTATTTGCGCAGAATCGTTACTGATTCTATAAATTTGAATGGTTTGCTTTTATTTTGTAAGTAAAACTGTTTCAAACTTACTCGGTTCATTTGAACTGAGTGTTCTAAAATAGATTTTCTTTAAAAACTATTCTTTGGTACACTTGAAAATGAAAGTATAGTTCTTTGGAACCTGCAGTTCATCAGCCGCTCAATGCTCAACTTTTTGGCAAACAACAGAATGTTGCAAGTCACTGCAAGTAGCGACAGGTCGCTGGGAACGACTGCAAGTTGCGGCAAGTCGCTGCAAGTCACTAAAAATAACTACAAGTCCATTTACGCTAATTGCCTTTTAAAGACTGCAACTTAAATTAACTGGAACTAGCAGTTCAACAGCTCTTGCTATACATAAAATATTCGAAGTGAAGGCGATTCACAGTCACAGTCCCCATCGGGTTTCCAAACTTGTCACCGATAATCCCCTCAATAAAACTTATTGCAAACTCAATAATCGTTTCGAAATTGAATGGATTAAAGATGATGTCCCTCTGTGTGTCTGCTTCTCTTCTCCTCCTCTCTCCCTCTCTCTCGCAGGCTACGCTTCATTTGAACCGATTCGTTCACTTTCCATTTACCCAACGATTTAGAACCGATTTGGGCTGCCAAGACGCTCCCAACTCAAAAAGTCCTAATCCCTTCTGCACATAGACACCCACACAAACAAAATATCCAAGCTAGGCGGCGCAGTCTGAAGTCTGAAGTGGGCGGCTACTGGAGGGTGGGCGTGGTTACAAAATGGCTGACAAATGCATCAAGTTTTCATGTCGATGATTTATTCAAAAATCAGACATGACAACATTATGACTATCTGTCCGTCCGGCTGTCCCTACCATGATTTCCTGCCTCCCTCTCTCTCTCTCTAGCTCGCTCTTCATTTCTCTCTCCTTCTCTTCCCGTGTCCGGCCTCTTCTCTGTGCCTTCTTCAAGCTGTTCGTCGGCTGTAGTCTGCGTTGACATTTCCATTTTATATTTTTGGGTCGCAGGCAAATGCAGGCAAATCTTTTGTGTGTGTGAGATGAGTGTGTGTCTGTCTATGTGTGTGTGAGTGTCTGTGTGTTGCACAATTGAATGCTCTGCAGTTTGGGCTTAATGATAGGCAGCAAATTACAGGCTAGTGCAAGCCGTGACAAGTCACTGCAAGTCCTGACTGGGTACTGCGAGACCCCAATAAGCCATGGCAAGTCACTGCAAGCTCGTTTAAGTGACTGTGACTCGTTGTTTTTTCATGTAGATCGTGAAAAATCTATAAGTAACTTGGCAAACCGTTACCAGTTCAGTCCAAGTCACTGCTAGTCGTGACTGTCTCTCATAGAAAGTCACTGCAAGGCACTGGAGATCGAGAGATGTGGGTATAAGCCTAGGCAATCAGTGACAAGTAGCTGCAAGTCTTACCAAGTAACTGCAAGTCGTGAAACGCATCTGCAAGTTGTGACAAGTAACTTCAAGCCGTGACTTATCGATATATACCTTGAGAAGTCTTGACAGGGAAATTCAAGACACTGTCAGCCGTGACTGTACTCATAGAAAGTCACTACAAGTCTCTGCAGGTCGCCACAAGTTGTTACCAGTCGCTGCTTGTCTTGTAGGGTCACATATAGTCACTGTATTTTGACAAGTTACTTGATGTCGTGACATGCCAGTTCCAAGGCATAGGGAAGTCGTGACAATTAACTGAAAGTCGTGAAGCGTCGTTAGTCACTGCAAAAGTCTCAAGAAGTCTTTGCATATTTTGACAAATCATCGCAAGCCGTGACTTGTTCTTGTATGCCTTGGTAAGTCGTGACAAGTAACTCAAAGTCATGAGTAACTAAGAGTCTCGGAAAATCATGATTGAAGCTCATAGTAAATCAATGGACGTCGACAAGTGTTTATCAATCCTGAAGAGTCACAAGAAGTTGCTGCAAGTCGTGACTTGTTGGTATAAGGCTTAAGAAGTCGTGACTTAGAGTCTCGGAAAGTCATGACTGTAGCTCGTATTCAATCCCTGGAGGTCGTAACAAGTTGCTATCACTCGCTGCTTCTCCTGAAGACTCACTAGAATTCGTTGCAAGTCGTGACTTGTTAGTATATGACTTTAAAAGTAGTGGCAAGTAACTGCAAGTCGTGAATTTTCACAATCGTAACTACAAACTTCTTGTTAAGTCGTGACTTGTTGGTTTATGTATTGATAAGTCGTGACAAGTAACTAAGATTCACTGCAAATCATGCGTGAAACTCATAGTAAGTCAGTCGGAAGTTGTGGCAAGTGCTTACCAATCGCTGCTTCTTCTGGGGAGTCACAAGAAGTTACTGCAAGTCGTGACTTATTGGTACATGAAACGTGACAATTGTGACTACAAATCACTAGACGTTGCATGTAATGATGAAGACTTCAAACAAGTCACTTCTAGTTACTTCAAGTCGTAAAAAGTGACTGCAAAAGTCTGAAGAAGTCGCTCCAAATCCTTTATCAGTCGCTGCAAGCCGTGACTTGTTGGTATATGGCTTGTAAAGTAGTGACAAGTAACTAAAAGTTACTGCAAATCATGACTGAAACTCAAAGTAAGTCACTGCAAGGCGTGACTTGTTGGTACATGACTTTAGAAGTCGTGACAAGCAACTGCTAGTCGTGAGACGTGACAATCGTGACTACAAATCACTAGACGTTGCGATTGAGACTTCAAACAAGTCGCAGCCAGTCACTGCCAGTTACTGCAAGTCGAGGCAAGTCGTGGCAAGTCGTCGTTAAATTGCATGCAAGACGTTGCATGCCACGTCAAGTCACTGTAAGTCGCTGCATGCGCTGCCAAGTCGTGACAAGTCGCTGTGCAAGTCGTGCGAGTCGTGCCAGCAAGTGCTAGCAAGTCGTTGCATGTCCCGGCAAGTTCCAACAAGTCGGGATAACTGAAATCTATGGCGTGTCCTTGCGCAGCATTCGCATCCATCAGGCAGCCATTGCTGTTGTTGTTGTTGTTGTTGTTGTTGTTGCTGCTGCTGCTCTTTTTGCTGCTGTCGCCAGGCAACGAAATCCATTTGCAAGTTCATCAACAGCGCCAAGGATGCATTCCCAACGAGCTGCACACGCACGCACACAAACACACGAACGTATGGAAGGTACACACACGTGCCACACACAGACACACGCACAGCCGCCCGCACAGACAGACGAGAAATATTGCTGAACAACGTGACTAGGACAACGACAATTGCCGATGACAAAGCAACGCAGCAGCAGCGGCAGCCTCAGCAGCAGCAGAGGCAGCGGGCAGCGCAGCAGCGTCAGCTAAACTTCTGGGATTGAGAATCAGTGTGAAGGTGGCAAGTCGTGGCGTGGGCGCCACGTACTGGCAGCCAGCAAGGAGCCACAGTGCGCTGCGCTGCTGGAGAGCAGACGGAGCCGCAGCTGGAGCCGCAGTAGCAGCCGGAGACGGAGACGGAGCCGGAGCCGGAGCCTGGCACCTTACGCAAATCGGCGCTCGCGCCACGCCAATGCGCAGGACCAACCGAAGCAGAGACAGTGTGTGCGGGAGGGGGCGGGGCAGGTTCGGAATGCAAAAGAGCTAAGCGTACAAGCCGGCTAACGCTGCTGCTGCCCTACCCCGCCCCGCTTCCCTTGCCCTTCACTCTCTTTGTTTTTTATTTATTTGTTGTTGTCGTTTTTTGATTTGATTTTGCGATGAGACAGCGGCAAAGCGTCAAAGAAGCAGCAGCACAAGAACAGAGAGGAAGCAAGAGGAGAGAGGGGAGAGGAGAGTGAAGAGAGAAGAGAGAAAAGAGGGGTAGGGTAGAGCTAGAGGGGAGGCGTGAAAGGATTAACTTGTAAAGTTCAATTTTGATTTTCGTATCGCGTGCCAGGCGCGAATTATGTTTAGATCAGGCTCAAAAGCTCAAAGTTCACTCAGCAGACAGTCGACAGCAGCAGCAGCAGCAACAACAACAACAACAACAACAGCAGCGATAAAAAACAGCGGCAGCAGCAAGAGCAGCAGCGGCAGCAGCACGCCAAACTGCCATCAAAGGCGGCATTCTGGCTGCGCTCTTGTTGTGGTTTTGTGCTTCATTGTTGTTGTTGCTGCTGCTGCTGCTCTTCTTGCGCCTCTGCTTGCTCCCCTTCTTGCTCCCCTTCTTGCTCTTCTGCCATTGTTGTGCTTCCTCAGCTGTTCTTGTGCTTGTTGTTGTGCACAAAAACAAAAACATTAAACCAGCAGCAGCAGCAGCAGCAGTTTGGAGACCATGAAGGCGACAAAAGAAAAAAAGGCACAAAGCTGCTCCTCACTTCCCCCCCTGCTTCCCCCTTCGCTGCCCAGCAGCACAACAGAGATGGCAACAGCCAATGGTGGCCAGTGCGAGCGAGAGGGCGCGCCAATGAACGCACGCGAGAGACACACGCGCATTTCAGAGAGAGCCGTCGAAAGAGAGAGCGAGCAAGAGAGTGCGAGTGCCAGAGAGTGAGCGGGAGTGCCAGAGAGCAGACACAGGCACGCACACCCGCACCTACACACACGCACACGCATGCAGATGAGACAATGCCAATTCATAAATGTCCAAAAAGGGCAAAAAAAATGCCAAAAAAAAAGCCAAAAAAAAGAAGAAAAGAGCGAAATGAATTTTGCAGGCGGCAGCAAGAGATCAGCGAACGCGGCGCCACAAATCAACTGGAAAAAGGCGACGTGCAGCAGCAGCAGCAGCAGCTGATGTTGTTGTTGTTGTAGCTGTTGTTGTTGAGGTTCTTTATGTTGTTGTTGTGCTTCTTTATGTTGTTGTTGAGGTTCTTTTTGTTGTTGGCGCAGCGAAAAGGAACCTCGCCTCTTTTGGCGTGAAAACAAAGTGTGCTGGCAAAATAAAAGGAGCAGCGGAGGAAGAACAGCAGTAACAACAAGAAGAACAACAATAACAGCAACAAGAGCAACAACAACAACAAGAAGAGCAGCAGCAGCAGCAACGACAACAACAACAACAACTAGGGAAGCGGCAGCAGCAGCACGCGTTCACTTTCATTTAAACAGGACGTTCGTCAGGCGGCCAACGCAATGAATGCTTGTCCGTCTGTCCGCATGTCTGCCTGTCCGCTCGTCTCCCTGTCCGTCTGTCCGTTCGTCTGCCTGCCTGTGCGTGCGACGGTCAAATATTTCGGTCATACTGTCTGTCGTACCTACGGTCGTGTGTTCGCTTTCGTCTGTCGCTCGTTTCGCATGCCTCGTATTGTGGTCGAGTTAATTCGAACTTGCTCGTCATCATCGTCGTCGGCATCGTCGTCGTCGTCGTCGTCGTCTTCGTCGAAGTCCTCTTCGCGTCGCCGTTTTCGTCGCTGCCGACGTCGCTGTCGCTGCCGCTGCTGCCGATGCCGATGCCGATGCCGCCGTCGTCGTCGTGTTCTCGCTGGGCGTCCTCCAGTTGCCAGTTGCCAGTTAAGATTCAGTCTGTATTGTGTTTACACCCATGGCTGACGTCGCAAGCGCAGAGCTCCATTAAAACAAAAAAAAAAAAAACACTCACTTCAACTCTCAAAATGTACTTAACAGTAACAGTAAAACAATAAAATAAAAACCAACAACAACAACAATGGCAGTAAAACAATTACAAGCCGAAAAACTCTAGAAAACAAATGCCATCAAATTATTTCATTGAGCTGCGAAAATTGATAAAAGAAAATAGAAATCGAAAATTAAATTAGCAGAAATTATTAAAAAAATAATTTTTATTAAAAGCATAAAATATAATTTACAAATTTATTAAATTAAAAAAAAAAATAACTAAACAAAACGTAAAGCCGGAAAAAGCCAAAACTGACTTTCAGCTGTTTTTCTTTGCAATTTTTTTCAAGTGCGCGTGTGTTTGTGTCTCTGTGAGTGTGTGTGTGTGCCGCCGTGCTGTGTGTGCGTACGTGTGTGTGTGTGAGAGTGCATGCGTGTGTGTGTGTGCGAGTGTTTGAATGAGTTTGAGCAGCAACAACAATAACAATTTCGATTCGTAATTCGTTTTCAATTCAAGCAGCCCCAAAAAAAAAGAATAACAAAAACAACACAGAAGTAAAGAAGATAAGCAAAGCGTGAGCAGAACAATTAAAAATACAAATAAAACAGAAACAGCAACAACAACAGTGAGAACAACAACAACAACAGAAGGAAGAACACACACAGGCAACACTATGAAAGGCGAAACGATACGACGGATGTTCCTCAGCGCCAACGCTGCCGCTTCGATGTCGTAAACAAGAGGAGGGACCAGTGGAACCAGGAGGCGAACCAGGAGAGGAGCCCCCCGCGCACGCACACACATCCCCCCAACAGTGAGGCATACAGAAAAAAGTACGCAAAAGGGGAGCGGGAGAGGGGGGACTGTAAATTATGTGGCGCTTTTTATTTATTGCAATTATTTAAACTATGCTGGCGAAAACACTTGCGAGACAGACGCAACGCAGGCAGGCAAACAAAACAAGCCGCAGAACGAGAAAAAAGAAGAGCACAGGGGGAGGGAAGGGAGAGGGGCTGAACAAACGAAACAAAAGTGAAGGCGGGCCTGGCAAAATCGCTTCATCAAGCCGGTTTCGCTGGCAGTTGCCCGTTTCCGGCTTGTTGATTGACATTTCCGGGGGAGTTGGGCAGACGGGACGAGGCGATGAAGAAAGTCGAAACAGTGGGAAGGGGGAGCGGACACACTTGTCACATGTTTTCTCTGTTTCTGTTTGCCGGCTGCATGCAGCATCTCGCAGCAGCAGCAACGGCAGCAGCAGCTTATGCAATTCGCTCCCTAGCGCTGATAGCGCAGTGTGTGTCCTGCTGTGTGTGTGTGCCGTTATGTCCGTTATGTAAGGCTTATGTGTAACAGCAGCAGCAGCAGCAACGACGCACGCATGATAGATAACAACAGCAGAAGCAGCAACAACAACATTTGCCCGCTTGGCCAGCGAAACGTGAAAAACTTCAACAACAGCAGCAGCAGCAGCAACAACAACAACAGCAATATGAGCAAACAAACAGAAACAACACATAACAACGACGACGACGCGGACGACCTGAGGGAGCGAGCGTTCAACGTGAACGTAGCTTAGGGCCAACGTTGCGTATGCGTAACGTACGCATACTTCTCATATGCCACATTGCGTATACGTCACATAGGCACATGCCGTGCATAATCATAATCAGTATTTGTTTGAAAATGTGTAAATAGAAGGAAGAGAGCGAAGCAGGTGAAGAAGCAAAGCAGTAGGAGCGGGAGTAACTGAAAAGTGCTGCCTACTTATGGGGGTCAGCAGGCGGCGGCGAAAGAGTTACTGCCAAGTGCTGCCTACTTTTCAGCGCAGTTGATGTTCAATGGCCGTGCGGATTTGTGAGAAAGGTTTGCCAGCAAGGATTGAAATTGGGCAGATAGTAAAGGCATATGAGTATAGCATTTTGTGCTTTGAGTTTTGTAAACATTTGCAGGTTAAAGAATGCTGCATACTTTGGAGCGCAAGTGAGCCCAATTGAAGTGAAAAAGACTGTTGGCAAATAATTGCAAAAATATATAAATAGAATATATCAATTTCTAGTTTATTTTATAACTTGTTTCGCTACTGTTGATGTCTACTATGCAGTTGAATATTCTAGCTGATTTTCGCCTTATTCCTTTAGCTATTTTCTACTTTATTTCTTATCTATTCATGCTTTACTTGATACATATTTTTGTTGGCAGAAAGAGCCTTCTTATACAAGAGTTTGCAACATTTTAATCTTCTTAAAACATTCAGTAGTTTGGTCCTTTCATTTTATTATATTCTTCTTATTGAATTTATTAAGCAACTGATAATATTCTCCACTTGTTTTCCCTTCAAATAAAATCCCAATTAGGGGCACATCCCTTCCGATTTCATGCAACCCAAGTAAGCATCGCATCATCAACAGTTTATGCTGTAAGCAGAACAACAAAATGTTGCTGCTGCTTATTAAAAATAGAAAAGACTCTGTTTTAATCCCCCACTTGAATTAACTTTCCTGCAATATCGATAAACAAATCTGTTCGAAACCCAATTAAAATAAAATTCCATAGAAAGTAATGCTCAGGTACGCGTGTTTTTCTATCTTCGGTGTAAGCGCTTTATAATTAGAACTGAACTTTTGTGGCCACCGCCGAGCGCAGAGCTTAGTTACTTTGCCCCTCCCTTGCCCCCCTTGATCAGAAATAGCTAGGGCACCTCTCAGGCTGGCGCTGACGCTCATTAAAGATGACATTTTAATAGAAAGTCTGATGGGAAAAAGTGCGCAACGTTTGCGTAAAATATTTCAGCTTCAGTTATGAAAAAATGTTATGAAAAATGTTCTTGATAAATTCAGCGCGCAACGCATAACTAGATTAACCGTTATATCACAACATGGAGGGGGAGGAGAAAGAGGGGGGCTTTCTGAAGGTCTGCACCATCGATTTCCCGCAGCTTGTTGAATATTTAAACAAAATAATTTTCTTTATTAAGATAAATTGTTTTTGCCCTTCCATTAAATACTGAATAAAGAAAATCTGAAGAGAACCAGCTGCAAAGGGGCCAGAATGGGGGAGAGGGGGGAGGGGAGGAAAGTGCGTGCGAAAGCACAATACGGTGTACAGTGAGTAATTATAATGATATTGTATAATTGTTTGCTATACGATTGCCTTTGGCTATTGGTAATCAATCATATTCTTAGCCCCCTTTCCACAACGCTCGACTGACTTTTTCTCTTTGCATTTGTGTCTGCTTTGCCGTCTTGCTCGTTCTACTCAACCTCGCTTTCTCTCCCTCTGTCTCTGTCTCTCTGTGTGCCCTTTCTGCTGTCACATGTCACCTGCAATTGCAGTTGAATTGGCCGAAAAACCACAGGGTCAGCAGCAGCAGCTCCAGGTCGGTTTTGGCAACGCTTTGTCGCTGCCGTTGGCAGCCCTCACAAAGTTATTGGCTCAAACTCTCGGGTTCGTTTCGGTTACGTTTCGTTTTAGGTTTCATATATCCCCCCAGAGTTCTTTTTGCACCAACTGTGTTCGCCTGAATCGAGAACAATTACCTCAAGTTTTATTTTTCCTTTTCTTTTTTTGCATATCATTCTAGAAATTCCCTCGAACTAGTTTTTGTTCGCTTGGCAAGTTGACGCCGTCGCCGCCATTTAGAATGCTTCTTTTTATTTTGTCTGACATTTCTTTTTGGTCGCTTCTTCTTCTGCTTTCACGGCTGCAATTTCTCCCAAAGGTTATTTGGGGGAAGGTAGTGGGTAGTGTGGGTACATCGTGTGATTTCTCTATTCTTCTCTGCATTCCTTTGCACTTCAAACTGCACTCGGTGCGTTGCGTCCTGTCAATCAGTCGCTCCCTTTGTGCTTGCCTTCTCCTTCTCTTTATGAATTTGGAGAACTTTCAAGCAGTCCATTTGTTTTCTTATTTAGCTTGTCACTCTTGCTTTCTCTCACATTGCATTATTTGTGCAAATCATCTTTCCTTTCTTTCGTAAACGTTTTACTGGCTGCTTTTTTTATGTTGACGAAAGTATTCAACATGTTTTACGCAACATAAAACTTTCAACTGAACTTAAACTATTTACTTTATATATTTGAAATTATGTAGCATATAAAAATTGAAGTACATATTGTTTTATATCTAATATTATTAGCTTTATTATGCACTTACTTAAACGTTTAACAGTCTGCGCAATTTACAAAAAAATTTGCTGAATAAACAAAGCTAATAAACTAAATGAATCATTCATTTTTAACAGCCACAATTTTAAAGTTTTTACAATTTGCTAAACGTTTTACTGGCCCTTGCATTGTTGAGCTTTCTTCAATGGAAAGAAATGCATATGAGAGAATCGCATTCAAAGGCAACTTTCTGCCTAAGTCAAACCAATTACTGTCTGCATTGAACACTTTCCTTTGAAGGAAAGTTTGCTTGGCACACCGTAACTTTCCTATGCGTAACTCTGCTTCGAAAGTATTTTCCTGTATATGTTTTCTTCAATATAATTTGTTCTTTAGACTAACTAGTTAAAAGTTCAGTTCAATTGGAAAACCACAATCCAGTTCCACGAACTGTCACATAACTTCTAACCCTAAGAAACTAGGGGAACATTTTCAATTTGTAATTGCTCAAAAAGTTTTCGCTCTGTTCAGAACAGAACTTTACAATGCTAGAGAAAGAGTCGGCAAAGGTTTCTCGAATCAATGTGGCAAGTTTGTAAAGCTTTTGAGTGAAGCTCTTCCAGAACGGGCCAGAGGGCAGCTAATGTCCTTGCGTAGGTCCCCAAGTCACATTCCTGAGCTCGGCAAAGGGGACCCACTGGCTGACTAATCTGCATACGTTACGTTTCGCAGCCGCGTGGCAAACCATTGAGCACGTGCCCGGCCACAAACACACACACACTAGCACACCCCCTCTCAATTTGTATGCCCGCCCACTTACCCTTTGAAAGCGCCTTTTATGGCGCTCATTGGCTGCGTCAAGTCACGAGCCTTCTAAACGGTTTTTGATATTCTTGCCCCCCTTCCCCCTTTTTCGATACTTTGTTGCTGTGAATTTTATGTAAATAGAGAGAGAAAATTCCCCAAAGTTTGTGCTGTGCTTGTTGTGTACACCCCTTGGGAGGGAGCCAGTCTCCCCATGCACGTGTCCCTGACCGCATGTTCAATTGCAGCCAAAAAAATAAAACTGTTTCTGGCTGCGTCGATCGAATCGTTTCAGTTCCGTAATTGTAATTGAAACGAAATTGGCCACGGCACACTTGAAAATTGACAAACTCACGTCGCTCCTTCCCCCCTTTCCTGTTCCCTTTTCATTGCCGGCCCTAACTAACCTTTTCCACTTCAACTTTGCTGCTGCCTTCACTCTACCAGAGACAGACATTCGTTCGTATGTTGTCTATTCCTTTGCGTATAATTGGGCCTGCACCTGCAGCAGGTGAACGCCTCGGCAATTACCGGCACAACGAATCTGGGGGCGTGGCAAACAGAAAAAAAGACACACATCTTGTGCTGAAATAAAAACCGTGAATGGGAAACTCAAGTGGGAAAGCAGCGTGTGTGGGGCAGGTAATAGATGAGGGGAACAGGTTAAGGAATCATAGAAAAAGAAAAGGTTGTAATAGAGGAGGGGGGAGAGGGGTTTACTACACAGGAAGCGTAGTAAAGAGAGAGAGAGAGAGGGAGTGCGGAAGAAGCGAACAAATATTACGTTGCGATTCAAGGCCAATTTGCGCTGTTGTCTCTGTCTTTACGCTATTGTTTATTAACTATTTGCTTACGCTTGACCTATGCATAGTGAGAGCACACACACATACATGTATACATACACAGGCACACACGCCTCAACACAACACAATGAAGCAGGCAGGTAGAGTGAAGCATTCAAATTTGTTTGCCCACTGTGTGCCTGTGCTTGTTGTGCCTCTGCCTGTGTGTGTGCCTGTGTGTGTTTGTACCTGCATGTGTGTGCGTATGTGTACTCACAAATATTTGAGTTGGCCATGGAAATTACAACAAGTTGCATAAAGCAAAGGGAAACAAAAGTTTTCCAACTTGAGTTGCAACTCGAGCGCAAAACTTGATACGCAAATCGTCATTATTATTGAGGGCGGCCAGCCACACCCCCTGGCGCTCTATGGGTGGCGAATGTGCATACGTCAAAATATCAACGTCAACGCCTCTTATATATGGACACCCTCTCCCCCCCCCCACACCCCTTTGTAGTATATACATATTTTATTTACTCGAAATCGAAAAGCCAACAATGCATTCAATTGAAAAGTGGAATTGAAAAGTGGCTCACTGGCTCACTGCATGTCTTGCCAGGAGGGGGCAGTTGGGGTGCAGAAGGGGTAGCGGGGGCAGTGACTGTGGCAGCCCGAACAATGGGGTTAGGTTATATATTGATTTTCGATCATAACAACCTGCTTAGTCGACCCACTGACGACCACGACGACGACGGCGGCGACAATGACAAAGTCTCGACCATTTGACTTATGTGTGGCTTGCATTAGCCCATATACAGCGTGCCACAGTGGGCGTAACGAGTAACGGGCTTGGAGAAAGAGAGAGGTGGGGATGGGGGCGTTACGACAAGCAGGTTGTCTTGGGTCTTGGAAAATGTCTTGTCATTGTCATGTTATCATTATTTATGCGCTTTGGCACGCTGCCAGGCTGCCAGGCCGCTAACCGCAGACCGCAGACCACAAATGGTTGTGCATTGCAGCGCAGCGATAATCATCATAATATTGATGATAATAATAATAAGAATAATAGAAATAATAACAATGCTAATGATAATCGCAAGCAGGCAGGCGCAGTCAATGTGGTTGCGGCAATAAAGGTGATCAATTTTGTCACGCAAGCGGCAATTTTGGCTTGGGAAGGCCTCGAGATCCTCTTCAGATAGACACACAAATTGGCAGGCTGACCTTGTAAAGAGAAGACTCGACGTTTGCTGAAGCCAAAGAGAAGGCATAGCAGCCATCAAATCTTCTCTGATAGTGCAAAGTAACAAAAACTATAGCATACTTTTTGGGGCAATTAGGCCAGAGCTTTGCTAAAGCAATTATGTTTTACTTCCCTGTCTGGCCAGTAATCAACCCCACTGTGCAACAGTGTGTGTGTGCGAGAAGTTAATGAATCCAAGACTGATTTCGACAATCTCAGCCACGCCCCCGCCCCCACCTCACACTCAACTGCCCTTAGCCGCCCTTTGACTGAGCTGTGTGCACTCGAGTTGAACTAATTCAATAATTCAAAGTTTTTAACAAGCCCCTCCCAAAAAAAACAGAAACACACACACAGAGTACATAATACACCAAACACAGGAACTCACTCACCCACACATACACAGTCACTCACACACGTAGTCGATACATTGGTGTAGAGGCCTTTGGCAAACTGAAAATATTACTTATACGCCTAATTAAGCCCCAACAAAGCGAACACTTCATTATGAATTTCCTGCACTCGAGACCAAAATAAAAACCAGGAAACCAATGTGGGGAAGTGTGTGCTGAGTAGAGGGATACGATGGATGGATACCCTGTAAGCTGAGGGAATAAAAATAAGGCATTGGATGAGTTTGTTAGATGCAGGAATAGTTGCAGATTTGGAAGCAGTTAGAAGAAGTAAATAGACAGATAAAGAGAAAGTTAAATAGATATAGAGGCAGATATATATATAGTAAGATATATTGAAAGGCAGATTAGATAGATTAACAGATAAAGAAAATTAAAATAGAAGTAAATGGATAGCTGAAGTCTTGGCTAAATAGTAAGGTAGATAGAAAGGAAGACAAATGTTATCAAAGTTTGATATTTAGATAGAGTAGATAGAATAGAAAGAACTACAAGATGAAGGCAAAAGAATATGAATAGAAGTACTTTGATTGTTAGGTAAATATATATAGAAATATATTCACAATCTCATAGTAAAATTTATGGATAGTAAAATACTTAATTGCCTCTGCATCTTTTAGATAGTATAACTTGATTCATAGTTATGAAATAGAACTTCTCAACAAGTTTCATCTACTTAATATTCCTCAATATTCTCAATATTGTCAGCATGCATCAGTCTTACTACAAACTTTCTTAGCAACCTTGGTACCCAATTTCACAACTCCAACCCAACTCAACTATGAGTATCTCTAGTACACAATCTCCCCTTGCCCCACATCACGTGCAGGGTAACTAAAGCGAGAGCGTTAAAAGCTATTACAGCCCGACTATTCTAAACCGTCAACGTAAACCTCAACTAAACGTAAATTACGCTAAATTTATTAAGCAAGAGAAACAAAAACGAAAAAGAAACAAGCCAAAGGGAAGCGAGAAAAGGGGAAAAGCGAAAGGCGAAAAGAGAAAAGCAAAGGCAAAGGCAAAGGCAACGAAATGCTGCGTCGCCCGCACCCAAATCTAATCGCAGTCGTTAAAGCAATAGGCGGCAACGTACACAGACCCCTCAGACCCCGAGCCAAAGCCAGAGTCAACTTCAGCGACAGACGACAGACGACAGAGGCAGACCTAACCTCAACTCCGGCTCCAACTTTCACAACGAGAACAGAAACAACAACAACAAGAGCTGTTCGAGTTGGCGCTGCGTGTCAGACGCGTTTTGTATAGGAAACTCGATAATTTCCACCAATTTCCTTCGAGTACGTGCAAGGGTGTGTGAGTGTGAGTGTCAGTGTGTGTACATGTGTGTGCGTACATGTGTGTGTGCGTTGGGGTTTCTAATGTGCTCTATGCGTGTCGGTGCGAGCACGCTGGCTCGTAAAAGGGCTCACAAACACACACTAAGTAAACGATATGTTAATATGCTGGAAAGGGGGCGCAGGTGAGAAAACAGAGAGCCCAAAAAAGGGGCGTGGCAGCTGGTCATAAGGCAAATGAGCAACGCAAACACAGAGAGAGAGAAACTGAAACCTCTGAATAATTCTCATGGCACTTTCAACTTGACTTTACTATGTTCAAACTATTCTCTAAACTTTCATTCAGCCTTCCATTTATTCTTCCATTCATTCTACCATTCATTCTTCCATTTATTCATCTATCCATGGGTCCATCTATCAATCCGTCTAACTGTCAATCTCTGCCCCTGTTCATCCTGTCATGTCTGCCTGTCCATCGTTCCCACTCAATTGCAGTTTGAATTCACGTTCAAAGTGGCCTATGACAATGACTTTGACATTTGTCCCCATTGATTGCACTCACCGTGACCCTTAACTAGTTAAACCACTTAAGTAAACCCCCAGGGTGCAAGGGGGTGGATGATCTAAAAATACCTTATAACTTTCGCATTCGCATTGGCCATCGTCGAGCCGTGTGTGTGTGCCTATCCAAAAGTTTTGACCAAGTTAATTTCTTAACTTACTGCAAAATTGAGCAGGGATAATCGTCTTCAGTGTGTTCCCCGGGCCTGCGGGGGGCTCCAAGGGGTTCCAAAGGGTGCCATAATTGCTGCAATTTAGCGCAATTTGGCTACAATCCGCAATGCATTAAGTGGGTAATTGAAGGGACAAAGGGGCGCAGAAAGAGTTATTTACATACAATATTGTGGCAAAAGTTTATAATGTCACACACTAATTCAAGGAACTTTCAAAGAATATTTATACCTTTGGTGTTTTAAACTACTTATAAACTTGGCACGGCAATTTACATGTCTTATCAAGTGGGCGTCGTCGGCAAAGTTTTGCACAATTTGTTGTTGTATTAGGTGGGCACAATTATGCATAGGCCTGGGAATATTCGTAATCTTTTTCTTAATAGATTTTTAAAGACTTTGAATGGAAATTTTGCTGCTTTTTTCTTTAATTGCATGATTTTTATGCTCTTGCAGAGAGAGTATTTATTTTTTGATTTAGAGAAGTTTGCAATTTATCTTAAGGAGATATTTATAATGCCATAAAGGTATATATTCTGATTCAGCTAGATCTAGTCATATCTGCGGTTTTCTTTTGTTTGTTCATTCCTCAGTTTTGTATCTACATTGATGATATTTGGCACACCTACTTTTTATTGCTGCACGCTGTATATAAGTCAGAGTGAGCCAGATCGCAGCAATATATCGCATAGCTGCCATACAAACTATCGGCCTATTTTTGTTATTTGTGAAGATATGGCAATCGAATTTAAAACATACAATTTTTTCTATATCAATACTATGCTCATAAAATTTCATCAAAATCGAACCAGTATAATATATGGCTGTCATAAGAACAATCGACTGATATGCAGGTTTTTGTATGAAGACCAGTTTTAATTTTATAAATGAGACATAATATTGAATACATAAAATACTATTTATTACTACACTAGTATATAGTACTAATATAGAAACGGTTGGAGTAGATAAGAGCCTGCAAGAGTTTGGAGCCTTTGGCATTTCGAAGGCAGCCTTTCTTCCCCATTTGTTACTTCATTTGATTATTCTAATTCATATTCAGCTTGTTCAATAAATCGCATTTTATACATTTATTCTACAAATAATACCAAAAATGTATATATGTCATATCTGCTACATTTTAATCCCTCAAAATATTTCGTATTAATACAAAAAATTAGCATATTTCGAGCTAACTCAACCGAGCCCCAAATAGTATGCTACAATTTTGTAGAGCCACCATGCGAATGGGAAATTGCCACGACGGAAATGTCGCTCAACTGTTGAGTTGATTGCATTTAGCTACTTTTCAATCAAAATAGCTAAATAGCCATTTTCTATGCGCGTTATACTGCCTGTCAGTGCAGTGCAAACAGTTTGTCAAACTTTCGCTTAACAACAACAAAAACAACAAGAACAACAGCAGGCTGACTAGATTTTCTATATCAGAAATCCCATGCTCGGATGCCTGTCACATTGTGCCGCAGTGGGCAAGAGGGAGAGAGAGAGGCAGGGAGAGAAAGAGAGGGGGAGAGAGAGAGAGAGGGAGGGAGAGAGAGGGAGAGGGAGGGGGAGGGGGGGGAGGAACGATATGCCAATAAGTCACAATATGATGGCAAATGCTGCGACTAAAGTGAAAATACTTGTATGACAGACACATAGAGAGAGAGAGAGAGAGCAAGAGAAGGAGAGAGACAGACAGCCGTATAGACAGAGCAATATGGAATATGACAGCATGACAGTCCCGTCCAGCATAAGCTATGCGTAATCGGGAAATGGGGAAACACTTTGCATTGCGGCGCTCATAATTTTTGTGACTTGTTTTTCTGTCACTGTTCCTCTCTCTTTCACTCTGCCTTTCTCTCTCTGTTTCGCTACTATTTTTCGTTGTTTCGTTTTGCTTTTCAACTTAATTAAGAAATCCAATTAACATCATTGGCATTAGATGTTCCAGAATATGCGCAATTTGTTTTGTTTTATGTTGGCCACGCACACACAGAGACACTCAACTGTCTCCCTCCCACACCCACACGCACACGCATGTCTGTGCTTCCCTGTGTCTGTGTGTGTGTGTAGCAGGATCTGTGTCGCCTTTGAGTTCGCGCTGGAGTTGTGTAGTTGTTGCGTGTGCCAGCTATGCGTGAGTTCCCCTCCCCCTCTCTCTCTTTCTCTCTTCCACTCTCTCTCTCGCGCTCTGTATGACACGCAAGGTTCAAAACAATAACAACAATGACAAACAACTCAGCAGCAACAGCAACAGCAGCTGATTTTGTTGTTTTCGCCAATCAATTTCTATGCTCCTGTGGGCGTGGCACCCACACACACACATAAACACCTGATCAATGACAGCAGCTACACATACGCAGCAGCAGCAGCAACTGAAGCGTAAGCAGCGCCTGCGACGCCAACGCTGACGCCGACAGCGACTGCGACTGCGGCAGCAACAGCGACTGAGCAGAGTTAAGCCTGTCATAGCATTGAGCTGCAAGCTTTACTCTTCCATTTGAACTCAACTCAGCCGAGCTTAACTCATCGCCTCATAGCCAAAGTCAAAGTCAAAGTTTGCTTTGCTCCGGCTTTGTTTGCAGCATCCATCTCTCTCCATCTCCCTCTCTCTCTCTCTCTCTGTCTCTGCTTCGCATAAACAGCAGCAGAGACTGAGGCAGCACATTAAAGCAAATCTACTTAGCATTAAACCAATTCTACTTACCCGAACGAGTCGGCTTTGTGAGCATTTTCATTAGGGGGCGCACAAAATGCGAAAGCCAAACTGATTAGGGCCGCAATTGAAAGGCGACAGCAGCAGCAGCAGCATTTGTCACTCATATGCAGAGAACATGAGCATAAGTACACACACACACACACACACACACATACGAACGTAGCTCACCTCGCTGTACAGTGAGACAGTAACTAAGAAGTAGTTGGCAACAACAGCAAACAGGCTCAGCGCCTGCGAGTGGCAGAGCAGAGTCAGAGGCAGTGTGGTAGGCAAGAGCAAAGCTCAAGCATCAACACACAGGCACGTACGGCCTGAAAGGCAGCAGGGGAGGGGGGTTAGCAAAGGGAGAGGGGGATTTTATAAACAAATATTTGGATTTAACGGCAATGAGTGGTGCCTCTATTTCGCTCTTAGTGCGCCTCCGTCTGTCTGCCTATTCGTTTGTCTGTCTGTCTGCCTGCCTGTTTATCTCTCTGTCTCTCTGTATTTCTGTGCCTCTATCTGTCTGTTTCTCTGTCTGTCTTTCTGCCAAAGCGTGTGTTCGCGTGTATCTTACAGTTAGTCAGCGCGCATTATGTTTAATTTTAAGAAAATTTGTTGTGTGCGTAAGTCCCAGGCATCGTTAGGCCAGTCTACGAGTGTGTCTGCGTCTGTGTGTGTGTGTGTGTGTGTTTGTGCGTAGTTTAGAGCTCACTTAGTTAAGCAAGACGCAGTTCGTGCAAGTACACCGAAATAAAACTATGAGTCGACTAGCAGCTACCCTGTTATAAGTGTTTAAAATTACAGCTCAGCTTTCTACAGTTAGTGCGTCTATAAGGACTAAATTAATAGACAGCAACTTCACAAAGGAGTACCTAATGTAATCCGTATGCCTCAAAAAAAAAAAAAAAAAAAAAAATATTTCATTGGCTATAACTAAGCTGTTTCTAATGCAACTCTGATGAAATTGCACGAGCAGTTAACTGAAAGTCTCAGTCACTTATGAATTTCAATTCAAATTATATAAAATTATATCTATTTATTATTTTATTTATTGAACACATTTAAACATTTGAAATCAAATCCATTAAACACATATATTCTTTGTATTACTTGTGGGACTCCCTTAAAATTGTAGAAACAATTAGCTACATTTCTTACCTCCTTGAAAATGCTCCTTAAAATCAATCAAAGTTAATTTCAAATTCCTACACTAAAATGCAAATATCTCGAGTTCTCCTTGTGGAATTGCCATGAAGTTGGGCATGAAGTAAGCTAACATACTTGGCCGCATGTAACTCCACTTTCAGCACTCCTTTTAAAGTGCAAAATATTTATAGCCCCGTACTCCAAATAATGTCACAGCAATGCGCAACTCACGTCAGGCTAATCAGACAGGCATATAAAGAGTTTAACAGCGCGTTACTAAAGTGCACAGCATGACACCCTTGCCGCACATTTTATGGGCTACAGGGTATGCGAAAAAGAAAGACAGAGTGAGAGAGGGAGTGGGGGAGAGAGGGGGAGAGTGGGAGCGAAAACCGCACCCAAGTTGAGATTACTTATCTTTAGTTTTCATTTAAATATGAAGAGCGAAGTGCTGTTTCTCCGTGTGTGCGTACGTACTTTCATTTAGTTTCTTGCTTTTGGTTTTCCTTCTACTTTTATTATCCCCTCCCAACCTCTCTCTCTTCCCTCTTTTTTTTAGTGTTTTAGCGTTTTTTCGCCTCCTACTCCTTCACACAAAAAATTCTTTACATACTTAGTTCGTCGTATTTTATCCCCCTCCCCCTCCCAGCATGCCTCATGGCATACCACGTAGCGCCCCACGCTGTGCTGTACTTGCGCCTTCGCCTTTTATGTGCAACTCAGTATTTTAGTATTTTCTGATTCACAAAAAGGACAAGAACAACTTTCCACCACACATAAATACACACACACACACACACACACACACTCGGAGAAATTTTTGTGTAGTATTTGCGCTTTCAATTCCGGTTTCATTTCTGAGTGAAAGTTACTCGGACAGGCCCCAAATAATTGGATTTAGAGGAAGGCCAAGCAGGAGACGAGCGAGAGATGACAAGAAAACCAGATGACTTGATGCGATATGTAATGTCTCCTGTCACTGACGTCATTCTCCTTTAGCCGGCATGGGCGTGGCAAGTTATGTGTGTGTGGTCTGGCCAAAGGATTAGGTAAGGGTTTGCCTCTGGCTCAGACTTCAATTGGGCCAATTATGATGACTATGGATAGAGAGGTGTATGCTGTGTGTGTGTGCACGATTGTGTGTGTGTGTGTGTGGATGTTAGGGATGTTGTAAGGGGTTTCCTTTGCCAGAGCCAGAATCTATCAATATTCCAAATCATCAAAGCAAGCGGAAATAGGGTTGCCAGGGCAAAGGCAGAAGTGGAGGCAGAGTCAGAGTTTTCCGCTCTTCTTCATTCCTTTTTAATAAAATTTATGTATTATGCTAAATAGTTAGAAATGCTTGAAAAGGGATATGCCCAGCAAAGTATGCTACAACTTTTGTGCCTGTCTCTTGCTGTGCGTGCTTGTGTGCGTGTGTATAGAAATTTATTAAGTTTTGCAACTAAAGAGAGTGTTTTTTTCGCATAAATACCAAAAGAGGCATAAAGAAGCAGCACACACAGAGAAAGAAGAGCTCAACTTGAAAAGAGTTGAGAGCAGAGAGGGAAAAACTTGACTGGGCGAATGAAAACAAATTCGCTATGGCACTGTTGTGTGTTGTAGGCCATATAAAGCGAGTATAGAATGTTGAAAGTTGTACAAAGTGCGGGAAAAATCATTGAAAGAAATAAATTATTCAATGGAATTTAGGTGGGAGAGATCTACACAATGTTGGCAGCGGACTTTAGTTGATAAAATACGCTTTACTGCGTATTCGCTTGAAGAAAGTCTCACTTACGAATTTATATAAAGAACAGTTCTTTGAAGTATTGTGCACATACTTTTAAGCCAGAGTTGTGTCATTGTATATCATATTATCTTAATATACTCATCAATTATGTGCTCTATAATGCTTATAATGCAGCATAAATCCACATAAATGTTGCTAAAAGCAGATACTCAAAATATAAACATACGTACCAAACATGGGTACCAAGTATAGGTGCCTTAATATAATATATGATAACATATTACTTTAGTAAAACAAGCAGAAAATATAAAATATTCTTGCTCTATAAATAGCCTCTTTAAATCTGACGCTTGACAAACCTGTAAACATAGTCTTCGATTTCCTAAAAAAAAAAAAAAAACAAAAAATCCTAGTCTAGTTCTAAGCACAACCCAACGCTATTGCACACCCTGTAACTGCATGTGCAACGCATCCCAAAGAGTTTTCTATAGACTCGTATAGAATGAACACTTATGTTACTAGAAACTGCACTCGATGTAACGAAGTACACGCACTGTTCGTTGCCTGCTTCTGCCAAAAGAAAGCAGGCTAAACGTATATAGAGAATATATTACACAATATACCCTATGCAGGTACCTATATATAAAAAATCTACCTCGTCTTGTGGGTAAAGTATGTTAACTGATAATTTCACTCGAGTTTTGGACGTAGCACAAACCCAAACAAATAAAAAAACAAAAACAAAGACAAACTCTTGTTCACTTTTACACACACCTGCACGGGGCATTATAATAAGTTAATTCTCATACTAATTTGTATACGATCTCTGCCTGTTTTAGCTCCGCAAGCCAGCGTCGACACTCTCAATTCCTGGCTCGATGAAAACACCTTCCATTGCGAACCGGGAACAGATCTCATCTGGATGCAACGAAGAAGCGGCCGAGGCACTTGTGGGTATCCACTCAGACTACCCTAGGTATGAAATGTATGTATACCAATCGCCAATCCGTCATTTCCCGCACTTCACTGTATGTAATCAATAATCAAAAAAAAAAAAAAAAAAACCAAAAAAAAAACCCAAAAAACAAAATGTATTATATAGCCTCCATATAAGCCACATTCATTACCAATTCATGTGCCCAAGCAGAACGAAACTAGTTAGAGTGTTTGCTCCTTCGAATCCCGTAGCTAGACTGCAGCGATACCCTGTAAAGTAGTTGAAGAAGAAACAACCTTATAAAGATAACTCCACACTTAGTTTCCTTATTAGCTTCCTTTCCTTTAATCCGCTTATCAGCAAACTTCTAGTTTAGCAAGCTCATGTATTGAGTTATGAGTGCAGAGTGCCCTTCTTGCCGCTTTACTGCTTAGAGGGTATGGCAAGGCAACCAACCAGAACAGACACAAACATAGCCACAGCACACACAATTTAGATAATGCCTTAGAACAGGCAACTAACTAGGCCTACGCCCCTTCTTCTTCGACCCCCTTTCTGGTGTCCTCCCAAAAAAGGGCGAACGAAAAAATTTGACTAATTGCCCAGGGCCATAATTAGCTGTCAGCGCCAGAAGGGCAGATTATAAATGTCATTACATAAGAGTATAAACCAGGCTAAGCAGCCCCAAAAGCGAACAAATCTCAAAGTTAATGTACATCACAAGGGGGCGCACCAGATGTGGTCGGAGGCTGGCTCGATTTGCTTTTTTGATGACCATTCAATTTGCTAGCTACAAAGCACTTTGCAGTTCCTGCCCTAAGGCATTTCTGTTGTGTGTGTGTGTGTTCTTATATATTTATTATGGTCAAATGAGATTAGATGAAGAGAGAGAATGATTTTGATTTCTATGCAGAATTTTAAGGGCTGCATAACCTTTTCTGGTAAACTTATTTCGATAAGCTTCAGCAGAGTTTTTCTATTTTTCCACTAAAAAAGAGAAATATTTTCCAGCATAACAATCCGTTTCCATTTCGATGCAATTGATTCACTTGACTTTTCGCAATCAACTTGAGTACTTGCCCGGGTAGAAAGGCAAACATCTAACAATGCACATATGGCACTCTTCTTTCAGTCCCCCCTTCCGATATATATCTGCGCATGAACACGCCATATATCCTACGATATCGCGTCGGCATTGTATCCAGTGTACAATGCATAAATAAATCTATTTAAGTGCCTCAAAGTGCAAAATGTTCTCGCAATAACGTCCAATTTGGCACAGTTCAGCGCTTTATAGAGGCCTCGCCCTCCCTCCTCACCCAGACTCAGAGACGCAGAGGGCGTCAAAGTGTTCTGTTTTATGTTTTCGATACTCAGCAAAATGCTTGAGTTTTTCTATCTGACGGATACAAACTATTGATGTCACACAGGCAGCAAAAAGGAAAAGCAAAGAAAAGCAGAAAAACAGAAAATATAAGAAAAGTCAGAGCCAAAGAGAGAGAAATGAGTGTCGTCGCCGTGTTGTCGCTGTCTTGAATTAGTTTAAGAAGATTTATGATTGAAGAAGAATCTGTCATATGTATTGCTAAAGATAAAACAAATTACGTAATATTTCTGTGAAGTTTTGAAGTTGAGGCCCAGCCAAATGAGTGTTGAGTGAGTGTGGCATATGTGTAATTTGTGCAATGCGACAGGCAGCCTGGTCTATATATAACATTGATCACAAAACACATTTGTTTTTCCCTTGTCTTAGGTATATGGAAGAACGTGCGCTTACTGGCGGCAATACGTCCAGAAAGCCATCGACCAACTCGGCCAAACATAAACCCAATGTGGGCTATCGCCTGGGCAAGAGAAAAGCTTTATTCGAGAAGCGCAAGAGGATCAGCGACTACGCCCTTGTCATGGGCATGTTCGGCATCATCGTGATGGTCATTGAAAACGAACTGAGCAGTGCCGGCGTCTACACAAAGGTGAGTTGGTAATCAGTGGATAATGGAAAAGATATCACTATCAGGGATCCATCGAGGGGATTGAAATAGTATACTTTATATTTGTTAAATCTTTACTGCGAAAATTTAATTCGTTTAATACATTCGACTATTGAGATGCAGAGCTAATGCAGTAGTTAATATTATTATTTATATTATATATTATTATTATATTAATTTATTAGGGAGCATTAATCTTAATGTTCAATCGACCTTTAAGGGAATTGATAGTATATTGAGTTCTTTATATTTGTTCAATTTTAAATATAAAAATTAAACATTTTTTATACATTCGACTCTTGAGAAGTAAAGCAAATGAAGAAAATTATATTATTGCATTTTTGTTTCATTATATTGGAGTACACTTATGTCAACGATCAATCGACCTTTAAGGGGATTTATAGTATATGAAGTTCTTTAAACTTGTTTTATCTTTTACTAACAAATTTAAAATGTGTTATACATTTGACTCTACAGAAAGAGATTATAATCTAAGGGTATTGATACGAGTAGTATATTACTTCTTCTTTAAATTTATATTGTAAAATCTTAAGTTCCAAAATTAAACATGTTTTATACATTTGACTCTACAAAAGGGAAATAATCTAAAGGGATTGATAGTAAATTGACATTTTTATAGTTATTAAATCTTGAATTTGAAAATTAAACCTTTTTTATCCATTTGACTCTTCAGAAAGGAAAATTATCCAATGCAGTAACAATTGTTAATCATCTTTCTCATGCTTTCGTTTCTCCCTATCTTTCTCTCTTTTCTCTGATCTCTTTACAGGCATCGTTTTACTCGACAGCGTTAAAAACCTTAATATCTGTTTCGACTGTGATTCTTTTAGGACTTATAGTAGCTTACCATGCTTTGGAAGTGCAGGTGAGAGTGAGTGCAAATTGTATCTTTCTCTTGCAGATGTTATTGATGGTCGTCATCCGTTATTGTTTTAACGTTGCCATCGTACGCCCTCCAGTCTCCTGCCTTTCCACGCCTGCTCACTGTTGCCTGACCCCTTGACCCTAGTATCGTATACATTCCTCAATCCACAATCTCCCGTTTCCCCGTTTCCCAATTCTCTCCTGCTCGTACCTTAACAAATGCATTTATCGTATAACATCCAAATTAACCTGCCCCCTTCCCCCCGCCACCCGTTACTTCCCGCCAACAACTCATTGCAGCTCGTTTTTGTTGTAATCTTTGTGTGTTCTTTGTCTGTTCTTCTTCTTAAGCCACAAATTATTTGTAGCCCGTAAAGCAGTTTGAGAAAGAGAAGAGAGTCTTGCGCGCCGCTCTCGCTGTGCCCGGTGAAGTTGTGCAGTTCATGCGCATCCCTAATGCTGGCATTATCGTTATCGTTATTATTGTTGTTGGCCTGCATGCAGCTAGCAGCCAAGCAAAAGTGAGCGCAACTGTACACACACATACTCACACACACTCTCACACACAGGCGAAGACGCGCAAGACTCGATTCCATTTTTCAACTGCGTGAAATTAGCGATACATACATATATCGATTGTCATTCCGTTTATCCGTTGGTCCGCTTATCGATTGCATGACTCAAGCTCTAGACAATGCGACAACAAGACTGTGAAGAGATAAATCTCCCACCCCCAACGATCCTACAGTTTGCAATCAGCCTTGTTCTCAGTTCGAAGCGATGTAAGAGTTGTAGTCGAAAATCATAAATATCGATGCATCGATATACCATTATCGACAATGTTAAATGCAAGAAAATTAAGTTGATTAGGTGTTTCATTGCCTGCGAGAACAGGGTTGCATTTCTAGCCTCTCTTGTGCTCATTCCAAACCAAAATCATGCTCACTCCAATGTCGAACATTGTAAATACATGCATATGACCCACCATATAACCAGCTCATCACTTACAATAACCGATGATATGAAACACCACAATGAAACCCAGTGAATCAGTCAGTTAGTCAGTCAGTCAGTCAGTTGATTAGTCAATCGGTCAGTCGATCGCTCTCGATTGGGGTTCGCATTCAGACAATCGCTTTAAGTACTCTCAACAGTTGCATGTACAGCACAATGGTTTATTTGGTTAACCTTCCCACAGACCCCTCTCCCTGCCCCATCCCCATCCTATTCCTCTCCATTGATCTACAAATCTTCCCTTCTCCTTTCCCCATTATCTCTTCAGTTCTTTGTGTTACATAACTAGCAAACGAAACAACCTGTTCACATGTATTAAAATTGTTTGCATGAGTAATGATAATATTATATAAAGTATAAGTAAAGTATAATCCAAAACCAAAAAAAAAAAAAAAAAAAAAGAAAACCCAACAGAAAATGGATAAAGATTATCTATATAGAGCATGAGAGAATTGATTTGTGTTTTCTTTATATTATATTGCTGTTTCTAAATGCATTTGATTTGAATATGATACAACAACATACATATATACTTTATAACATAATGACAAATTCACCAGACATCACGGTACATTGCACACAATAAACAACCCCAAAACTTTCCCCCAAAAACTAAATTTTTAATTGCAATAACAATACTATATAAAATTAAACAAAACAACCACAAGTTCTTGAATCAATTTAAGGAACAACAATAAAAAAAAACAAAATAAGAATTGTATTTGAAATACTCTGCAAAATGCGTCTCTCTCTCTCCCAAAAGTTACTTATACTAAACTGAGGAATTACAATGAAAGAAAGTCCTGTGAGTCCAGTGTGTTCACTGTGAATTGTAATCGAAATCAATCTATATACTTACCTCAATCTATGTATGTATATATTTATCGAATTCAATAGCAGAATCACCGCTCAGAATCGAAATCGAAACTCAAACTCGAAACTTACCACTTGCCATACCAAACCATTTTTCGTTCATGATTCAGATTCAGAATATATATGCATCGCAATGCGTGTCAATCAATCAGTCAATCAGCCAATCACTAAACCAAACAATCAATCAAACTCAGTCAGCCAAAAGTCAGTCAAATCAGTCAGCTTTATATATATATATATCAATATCAATATCAGTATCAATATCAATCAATCAATCAGCTCAGTACATATCGCCGTTTACCTCATTTTCTCGTCGTATTCTCGTCGTATTCTTCATACTCTCGTTTTCTCTCTCGATATATACAATATAATTATATAAAAATCCGATTAAGTGTTTAATCTCTACCCCCACCCCACCTATTTTCTTTAAATGTTGATTGTTCAAGTAAAATTTTAATCTGTAATTACCTTCCAATTATGCTTTGCAGAATTCAGTAAGTAATACTTATATAATAATATACATCATGAATATTTGTGAGTAATTCCTACATGCATAGTCTTATGTACTCCATATACATACTATATATGGTTAACTACAACAACAACAAGTACAACTACAACTACAACAACAAATAACAACAACAACTGCTACAACTACAACATACCAACATATACGAACAACATTCAACATAGCGTAGCTTGAACAACAACAACAGCAACAACTATAACAACAACAATCGATACATCGATAGCAACATGAATACATGCAAGACATATGCAAAAACATATAGTACATATGTATGTATGTACATTGCCAGATTGACCAACTGCAAACGCAGCAGTCGAACCGAACTGAATTACCAGCAACAAAACGAAACCAAAACTATTGAAAAGTCGCCAATGTAAACATAACCAACAAATTGCAATGTTTCCATTTGATGTTTAGTTCAAAAACGCGCGTCTTTTTTATCGTACAATACTACTACATCATGTTCTATGTATGTATGTATATGTGTGTATGTATCTATGTATGTAAATAGTTATAGAGCAAATGAAACAACACAAAGCTGTCTCAATTTCGTACTTTTTTTTTGTTAGAACTACAACAACACTTCGCTAATTAGCTAACTAACGCATAGGCGTGCGTTTGTGTGTGTGCGTATGTATTATGTGCATACAAGAGAAACTGTGAGAGCAACAAAACAGCAATTATGAATTTATCGATAATTAACAAGTATTTCGATTGCAAAAATACTAAGCATTGATGCTTAGTGGAAAACATTTAAATTAATTATTAAAAAAAGCTCATTGCTACAAGTCGCAGATTCAAATTCAAAGAATCTTATTAATTCTAAGCTGAATGCTGCAAAACAGATGCAGAAGTGAATGAAAGAGAAACAATCAGCTTTTATTGCTGCAAAACTCACGGACACTTGCCAAAATAACAATCGACACGCAAGCAAAAGCTCATTGCTACAGCGTCACAAGATCCTTGGCTTTTTAACAACTCCAGCTACTCTGCCTATAGTACATACAAACACACACACAAATGGTACAAATACAGTAAATGTGCTCGTAGCAATTAGCTTCTGGCCGCCTGTGCTACGCTAATCAACTGGATCGAACACAAACAATCGAAAATGTGGCTTAGTTTGCACCGATTCACCAGATGTAATTTATTTTGACCCCCTCCCCCGCGCCCAGTTGTGTAGTACTATCCAGTTTGACCAGACATGCATACCTCACACACATACACACAGAGACCGACATATGAGCATGTTGTAATGATATAAAGTGAGTTAACATGATTGCAGAGCAAAGATTCGATATGATATGATACTCGCTCCTTTTATTACAGCATGCACACACACAAACACACACATACGCGCATACATGTACACACATATGAGCATTCTCATTGATAAGTCGATTCGGTACAAGCATCTCCCCAATTCATATTCAATAACAATCTCGCCAAAAATTTAATTCGAACGGTGCACTCAACGATTCACAGGACTTGATTATCGAAAATTCCATAGAGTTACTCAGCTATCGATATTTGATTTTTCGATTAATCGGCTTAACTTGCGAATGACTCATATGCTAAATGAAAATGTTAAACTAACAAAATGTATACTAAACTCAGCTATCGTAACTATCTTATCCAAATTTATGCCCGTCCCACTGTCCCCCCTCCCTGCCACATAGCAACCATACACGGCTATCGATACCCTGTACTCGCAACAATCGTTTGCCCAATCGCACCATTCACAAACTTGACTCGTACGCTGTGTGGATGTAGTGTAGTGTAGTGTGAATATTCGATATTATACGTATTTTAGATACTACGTACTACATGTGCTTTTTCTAGTGTTCGTGTCTTGTATCGTTCAATTCAGTTCAAATGGATTGTCTAACTATATGATATATGCCTTAATCTCTATTTGAAAATATTCTAAAACATTTGTGGAATATCAATCGAACTAAGACAAAAGATAATCCCATTGTTCGATATCGATATTGTACGGTGGGAATTAATACAATTTCTCGCAGCTACCAAAAGATCGATAACCAATCGTTTGTTGGATGTGATTATGAGCTACAACGGTAAACGAAGTATCATTGAAGGTCAAAAACTGAGTTGTTATCGATTATTAAAATATATTAAAAATTATTCAATGAAAGATATTCAAAGCATAGAAGTAATCAACCTATTCGATAGCTCAATGGGCTATCAAAACGTTCCAGAGATAAATTCGAGTTTGCTTTCGATAGTTACACGATAGTTCAATTTAATAAAGCAACAAAAGTTGTTACCCCCCTGAGTCTGAATACACTGCCCCACAAAAGCTAATTTGACTTAGCTGAGCGCAAAGCAAAACCCAAAAAAACGTGATTCCATAATTGATTTGAGCCAATTTCCAAAAGAGGTAAAAAAAAAAAAAAAAAAAAAAACAACAAATGTGAAAAAAATTATGAAAAAAAACCCATATGAGAAAATGTGTGCTAACAACACAAGAACACGCACGCCGCCTACCTAACCAGTAAGTACTTAGCGCACACACCTACGCAGACACGCAGACACACATACATACACACACACATATATACACAGATAATTCCACGCACACATTAAGACACGTGCACACGCACATACGCATTCATACAGCGTCATATAGTGTGCCTGATGTTAGCTTATCACAAGTAGCCAAATCATGCATCACAAGACAGCCTTAAGATCGATAGAACGATAGCCGATAAGCGATGACCAGTCGGTGCAGTCAACGACGAGTTGCACCAAACGAAGTCGCAGCGCAGCGGGAGAGAGGATAAGCAGCAGCAGCAGCAGCAGCAGCAGCAGCGGCAGCAACCGCAGAGCAGCAGAACAGCAGCAGAGCAAGCAGCAGGTCACGCAATCGCAAACGTTATCGTTATCGATAACCAAGTTAGACAGGTTCCGCTTTCATCGTCTCCCATCGCTAAGCGCTTTCACACACACTCACACACACAAACAGCACATGAAGAAACGCACACAAAGATACGAAGAAAGACACACACAGAGAAAGACCAATTGCACACACATTTACACTCCCACACACACACACACATCTAGAGAAACGTATATGTATACACCTCATTGACGTTGTATTTGTCGAATATTTCATGCTCGTATTTGGGTGTATTTTCATTTTGTTTAGTCGCAAATACCAAATCGATAAAATTTCAATTACATTTAATAATTAATTTCGTTTTCTCTCTCTCTTTCTTTTCCCCTCTCTCTTTCTCTCTCTCTCTTTGTCTGTCTTTCTCTTTCTCTGTAACTCTTGCCCTGCTTCTCTCTCATCGTCATGGCAAACAACGCAAAACCAAAATGAATAAACGCAACAAACCACAAAAATCAACTCAAAATTCCAACGACCACAAAAATGTGTCGTGCATCAAAATACAAAATACAACAAAACAAAAAAAAAATAAAAATAACCACAACAACAACAACGCCTGCAGCTATTCATGATAGATAACTGCGCCGACGATTGGAGGATCGCAATGACATGGCAACGAATTAGTCAAATAGGGTTAGAACTTTTTATATGCGCTATACATCCAATTCCCGGCGAATACTATTTCCAGTGGACGACGAAATTGGCCAATAAGAACAAAACAATTGGCACCGAAATGGTGCCATATGACGTAGCTTTATCACTACCTATGTTCCTTCGATTATATTTAATCTGCCGTGTTATGCTGCTTCATTCAAAGCTATTCACAGACGCATCATCACGGAGCATCGGCGCTCTCAATAGGATTAATTTTAACACAAGGTAAGCACACGCAGCTACACACACACACACTCAGCAATAAGTCTGAATACCTTATCAATCTATTTTCGAATTTAATTAATCGTTTTTTTCGAGCTTTCAATGGATCATTTATCAAACTTGTAATCACTTGATTCCTTAATCAGTCAACTGTGCTATGCATTTTTCTCAATCTTTTATTCTTCCAATCAAGCTATCAATCAATTAGCAATCAATCTTACTGTTTGCCAACCAATATTTATTTCAAAATATCAGTTCGAAGCCTTTAATAAATCCTCTACTCAATCAATCTATAGCCGCATTAAAGAATCAATACCAAATTTTTAATTTTAATTTTCAAACTGTCTTCATCTACTATCAGTTTTCTTATTCTCAATCTTTAACAACTGCCAATCAACTAGGAAGCAGTTTTAAGAGTTTACAATTAATCATATTATTGAGGCAAGATAAAAAGAGACCAAGGCTCTTACAAAATCGATCTATCTATCTATCAATCCCTCTCGATAATTCTTTCAATCTTTATCTAAATCAAATCTGAAACAGAAACTTAATCTATTGAAGCTAATCAGAAGCAAAACAAGCAAAGCAAATATCGATAACAATGCAAGAAACAGTATAGAAAGCAGAGAAACCCAAACAGCGCATGCTTTTCTAGAAATTAATTGAACGCAAGGCAAAGCTAAAGCTCGAAACAAAAGCCACAGGCGAAGAAAGAAGCAAAGCAAAGCAGTAAGCCAGGCCAAGTCAGGCCGAT
Source organism: Zaprionus africanus (assembly GCA_018151435.1). NCBI lineage: Eukaryota > Metazoa > Arthropoda > Insecta > Diptera > Drosophilidae > Zaprionus > Zaprionus africanus. The sequence goes on from JAECXB010000076.1 coordinate 7,394,756, forward strand.
AATCGACCAAGCAAAAAGAATAGCAAGAAAGGAAGAAAATTCTGAAAAGAAAGAAATGTTATAAGAGATAAACGTCAGACAAAACAATACAGAAAAAAAAACACAGCTTTGAAACGAAATAGAAATAAAAAAAAAAAAAAACATATATAAAAAAAATTAAGTATACGTAGAATTTAAAATTGAAGATATTATGAAAAAGATAAATGCAACTGAAAAATATAGCAAAGCGTAGAATACATTTAGAAATCAAATACATATAGAAGATTATGAGACTATAATGCTATGAAAAAGATGAACGTAACTAAAAAACATAGCAACAATTAAAAGAAAATAGGAATGAAATTTTGTAGAAATAAAAGATTATAAAACTACGCAAATTTAGTATTCGTTACATATATTGTTAAAGATCTTACTGCATTTTCTGATAACTAATCATCTCTCAAAATTCTCTCCTCCGCTCCGCAGATTTGTTTTAAAAACACTAATGACAATATGCCCGGGAACGGTTCTATTGGTCTTTATGGTCTCGCTGTGGATAATCGCATCGTGGACCCTGCGACAGTGCGAAAGGTAATGCAATTATTATATATATAAATACTAGAAAAAAAAAGAAAAGAAAACTAAACGAAGAAAAAAAGAAAAGAAAAACGAAAAGAAACTTGATACTTATGATATGATATATAGTATATTTATGTAGTCTTTACTTATATATATCTTGTTATATCGTTATGTTGTTCGAACTTCAGTTCAGTTATATTTGGATTACTCCACTCGTTTCTCTCTCTCTCTGCGTTCTCTCTCTGTCTCTCTCTCTCTCTCTCTGAATTGTTCTATCTCTATATCTTACTCTGCGTTCTCTATATTTATGAACTTCTCTTTGAGGATTCTTTTTTTTTTTTGTTTTGATTTATTTATGTTCTTATTCTCGTATCTCAATCGTTTGTTTCCTTTATTTATTATGTTCTTGTTTTGATGTTTTGCTTTTGCTTTCGTTCTCGTGTTTGTTTTGATTCTGATTCTGATTCTGATTTGGAAATCCGATTGAATGTATGCCACAACTACTTTGACAACTACAACTACTACTCGTATTTATGCCTACTTGTTAATACATGTCTATGTACATATGTCTGTAAGTGTATGTGCTACCCCCCTCCCTCCCCAGCATTACGTAACCAAGTCTTCAAGTGTACGCTCAACCACACACACACAGGCACACACAAACGCACACACACAGGCACTGACATGGGCACACACACAGGGAAAAGGAAAACAAGTTGAACAAGCATCGCGCTGAATGGAAACTTATCCAGACGAGAGTTACAAGATACAAGATACAAATGTATCTGCAGCCAGGCAAATGAGTTTCGATAAGTTTTTTCTTAGCCTGCATTGAGAGGGGTTTAAGCACAGCTTGCAACACGCACACACACACTCACACACACACACATGCAGGCACTCGCACAAACATCTGCTTGCATTGTGTTCTCATGGATTCCTTTTTGAGTGCCGGTGCCTGAGTGTGCGACAACAAATGAATGCACTTCACCAAGCACACACACACACACTGACACACAAACTTGTACACCCACCCACCCCACACTCGCACACGTATGTACATCGAGCGCAGTTGTAATTCCATTTGAGTGTCACGTCCCGTGTTCGACGTATAATTCCTGCATGCGTTCCAAAAATTTTTGTTTACATCTCACACGATTACGACAATTCGTTCTCTGCTCTGTTCGATATCTCCCTGTGCACATACGTATGCATATGTATATACCCGTATATACATATGTACATGTTTTTGCGCAGATTGCTGGATAAGGTCAGGTGCAAATCGCATATGGTACCAGCTGCTGTTAAGAGTCCTTACTGTGCGCCCGAGCAGAAAGCAAAGCCAAACCGAACATGAGTTTGAACATGATTATGTAGTGCCTTGATAATCTTGTTACGATTTTTTGTTTTTTTTTTATTTTTGGGTTACCCTTTTTTTCTATGGTTTTAACAAAATCTCTAGTGTTATTGCCTGCGAAAGTTTTGAGCTCGTAACGTTTCGTATGCTTAGCTTTACGTACTTTCATAATACTCATAGCTCTCGTTCGCGCTCTCTGTCTCTCTGTATCTACCTCTCTCTCTGTCTCTCACTTACTCACTCTGTCTCTCTCTCTGAAATTTAAACTCTGAGAATCTCTGCCCCACTTCTTTATCACTCTCTCTGTCTGTCAGTTATCGATTATCGAACTTAAGCCCATTTCGATATCGTACTTCTGTGCACTCTCCTCTCTAGCGGAAGAAAGTTCTGCCGTTTTGTACTCGTCTTGCTTGTTTTGCTAATCTCTTTTAATCGAATTGCTCTCCTATATTTTCTTTCCCTTTCCCTCTCTCTCCCAAAGCCCCTTCCCTTTGCCCGACTCCTACTTTATTTTCATTTCTAATTTTCTTTCTTCAACTTTCTGATTCTTTTAGTTAACTTCTTTGTGTGTTGGTAATTGTGCTGTGTGTGTATGCGAATGTGTGTGAGTGTGTGTGAATGTAGTGTGTGTAATCTTTTGAATTTTGAGCAAATGTATCGTACTAGAATAAGTCGCAGCCCTGCATAACATACATCGAACCAAAAGCTAATCGTATGCGCAATAAGTCTCTAATGCATTATAAAAACTTAATCAAAACTTAAATTACAACTGGAACACACAAGCGAAAAGAAGAAGAGAGCCAAAAAACAATGCCAAATATGCAAAAAAAAATAAAAGAAAAAAACCAATAACAGAAACAACAGAAAACCAGAAAAGCGAAAATATTTTTTCAATGAGTTTCACATTCGCGATTTCGCGTATTGTCAAAACACGTGCTCGGCCTTATTGTTGTTGTTGATGTTGCCATACCGTGCTACTGTTATTGTTGTCGTTGTTGTTGTTGTAGTCTCATCGGGGATGACAACGCGGGTCGTAATATGTGCATAAATATCGTATCATTCATGAATAAGCTACGGCCACAGCATCGGGAATCGTTGACAGATAAATTTTTGCTGCGTGGGTTTTTCTTTCATGCCTTTTTCTAATTCATTTTTTTGTTTTTGTTTTTCCATACATATTTATTTATCTTCCTCCCGACTGCTCCCCCTTGATTTCCACAAATTTTTTGTTTATCTGTTTTAGATGCCTTTTATTTTTTTTTGACTGTCGACTGTTTTTTGGCCTACGACCTTTGGCTAAGCCCCCATGACGCGGCAAATGCTACTCGTGTCAGTTCTCCCCCGCCCCCCACGCATACTCAGCCGCCTCCTCGTGCCTCTTTGTGGGCTTTATAATGAAATACCATCGCTAATGCGTGTCCTTCTGTGACGTCCTTTCAATACTTTCACACAGTTTGTGTATCGTTTACAGTCTTTGCCTCCTTTCCCCCACCTCGCATTCTCCCTGTCACTTTTCCTTTTTCTGTTTCTGTTTTCGTTTTCATTTCTGCTTTTTATACATTTTATTGTGTAGTTTTTTATTTTTTGTAACGCGTAAGCGGTGATTATCATCATCTTGCCTCGACATGTGCGAAACGACCATATAAGGCGAAAGCCAAAAATCAAAAGAGAAACAACAGCGACAACAACATGCGAATATATATTAAACAGAGGAAGAACACAAAACCAACCACAATCATTTCGTTGCTAGATAATATAAGATTTATAAGATCACTTCTCAATCCAACCTAACCTCAAAAAAGAGCAACAACAACACAAACTGTAGGTTTGCATTATCCCACTCCTATCTCTTTCCTCTTTCTCTCTCCTTCCTCCATTCACTTTATCCATTCCATTCCGATTTACCTTTAGCTTTACAGATTGACCATTTCCTTTATTCGTTCTAAATGTTATTTCGATTATCGATTTTTTGGTTATCGATTAAACTACATACATTTTTGTTTACTTTGTCGTAGAAAGTGTTTTTTCTCGTAATTCGAAAAGTCGATATGAACATTTTTTAAACTCTATCAATGCGTATGCCTGCGAGTCTCTAATGTATTCCGTTTTTGCATTCGTCTATATATTTTGATATGTAATGTAAACTGTGTGAAGGAAAGATACAGTTATAAAAATAAGACATTTTTTGTTTTTTGATTTTTAATCCTTTTTACATCGATGTTAAATCGATAAAACTCGTTGTTTCGTAAAAGAAACCTCAACAAACTTCAAAGTTTCACCAGCTCTAGCTAAAAGTTTCGATAGTTAAAGAAATCTAGATCAGTAATTCGTATCTTCGTAGCATATATATTCAATAACTATCAAAACCTAGCTGTACCGAGTTCCACAAACCTTAACTTACTGAGAGCTGAGTTACCGTAGACAGAAAGATGAAGAATAGGTAATGAAATAAAGGTTAAAACCGATAATACTTTATCATTCAAAATATATTTGATATTTCTATTTCATTTTAAAGCCTAGATAGGATCATTTAAATAGACTTTCCATTCTTATTTCTTTCTGAAATTAAACCTCATTATTTTTTTGGTTGGTATTTTTTGAGTACTCCAAAAGAAACTTGAAGAAATTCCAAATATTTGCGATTATGTGTACGTGTAAGTGTGTATGAAAGTATGTGTTGCCATTGTCGATTAATCGAAACTCCAAGTAATCGTTAACTTTTATCTTTGTCTGTATGTGTCTGTATATGTAAATGTTTATGTGTATTTTTCTCGATAACTGAACAAAATCGTAATTCGTAAAAGTTTCTCTATTAAAAATTTGTATTTGAAATTTAAAAATAAAAATATATTTGATGCGTAGCTTTTGCTCGGGGAACTGAAACCGAACCGCATGCACTCTTTGTTACGATAACGATAACGATACCAATTAAACACACACAACTAGCAACAATACACGTACATAACCTCAAAGTACGACTAACTGCAGTGAAATGAGGGGGAAAGTGGGAGCAGAGATAGGGTAGCGGAAGGCGGGAGGGGGGACGGGGGGTAAGGACGAGCTAAATGAACAACAGCTTGAGGCGAAGTGGCGCTCGGTTTCTTTTCCTTTGTTTGTTGAGGGCCATCAAAAGAGACATTTTCTCAGAAATGTATTATAGTGTGTGTGTGTGTTCCGTTTATGTTGCTGTCTTGCGTTAACCAACACTGCACACAAACATGCATACACACGTACGTACTACTTGCTAGAGAGAGTTACATGCAGCATAGTTAGTTATCATTTTATTTGCTCATCAGCTTCAGCTTCGCACAAACACCCACAAACACACACACGCATACACGCACACACACAATTAGAGGCACATACATGTATGCATGCATGGGAGGAGCGCCCCTTAGTTAAGTGCGGCGTACTCATCAGGGCCGCCACTCAAGCGTCGCTTGAGGTGCAGGACGCCATTTTGTTAAGGCTTTTAGTGTAGTCTCTGGTGCTCAGATAGGTGTGTGTGCGTGTGTGTGTGCGTGTCTAACGGGTCATCCTTTAGCAGCTAATTGCAGTCAGTGCCGTAAGTGAGGCTAAGCAGCAGCAGCAGCAGCAGCAGGAGGAGCATCTAATGCAAGGGCACCTTAATTCAGAGTGAACGTACACAGTCGCCCCTCCACCCCCCACCGTTCCCCTCGTCAGAGCCCTTCCCCACCACATACATAATATGCATCCATTGTCGGCTTGTGCAGAGCTTAAACTACCTTTATATAAACCCTACAAACTATACCTAAGTTATGTACTTACTACTATATCGTACTATAAAGCGTGTCATTGTATATTTCTATATATATTATTATATATATACGTACATATATATTCGTACCCGGTTATCCTCTATTCTATTCAGAACTTGGTTCGTTTCTATCTTATCTCTGTATTCTACATATGTATATGTGTGTTCTCTTTTCTTACTTTCTTTCGTTCTTTCCATTTGAGCTTTTGATTTACTCTTCTGTTTTCTTCTTCTTCTTCATTCGTAATTTAATTTGATTATGTAAAATATATATTATATATATACACATATATATATATATATACATATATATGTTTGATTTTGATTCTTGTGTAACTATTTACTTGCCTATTGAGAAAAGATTACCAATATTTGAAAAGTTATCGAACGATATAAGTTCTCGATGAGACAAACTAAAGCAAAGCGATTGTACTATTTGTTATTTGTTTTTTTCCTTTCGAAAAATGACAACAACAAAAAATGTTCACATAATTTCACATCTGTTTATTTGTTTACTCCACTTCTCACCCTACTTCTGTATCCACCAATTGCAAAAATGATATCTGAATCTGAAACCAAAAAAAAACAAACTAAAATATACCAAATAAAATACGCATACGCATCCGAATACTGAATATACCGATACCGATAAAAACCGATATATATGTATATGATATACTCGCAATGCCAAACCAAAAAAAAAAAAACAAATACTGCCTAACCATATAAAATACCAATACCATCAACAACAACAACAAACCTAAAAAATATATATGCATACATATATAAATGTGTATATTTATAACCGATACCGATACCGATATGCATGAATGTGTGTGAACTACCAACTGAACTGCACTCTCTGAAACCGATAAACGATAAATCGAAACGAACACGATATCGATTGTTGACATGAAATTTGAATACTGCAAAATACATATTGAAAATATTTCGAAAACATTGATTACTATTTGAAAAAAAAAAACCGATTGATTGAAACGAAGGTTCCACGATGAGGAGCACGCGAATTTGCTAAACACCATGTGGCTAACGGCAATCACATTTCTGTGTGTCGGTTACGGCGACATTGTCCCGAACACATACTGTGGACGCGGTATAACGCTCACCTGTGGCATGGTGGTAAGTATTCAACTAGAAAAATAAAAAAAAACCAAAAAAAAAACAAAAAACCAAATAAAAGTAATAAACCATTAAAATATAGAAAAAAAAAACAATTTCCTAATTTAAAAAAAAAATGATCAAAATGAAAACCAGAACCAACAGTAAACAGAACAGTTACAGCAGCAACAGCAACAACAACAACAGTAGCTGAACAGACGAATGTGTGTTCAAACATAACCTCAAACATGTTTGCCTACCAACAACCAACAACAACTACAACAACAACATCAACTTCAAGAACAACGTTACGTACACATGCATACAAATAAAAACTAGAAAAAGAAAACAGCAAAAAATTAAATCGCAAAAAAAATACCAAGCAAAAAATTTGAAGAGATTGCAAAGCTCGTTAGAGAGAAATTCCGTAGCCGATTAGCTTACTGCAGGGCATTGCGCGCGTTTAGTTCATTCCATATATATCTATATATACGTATATATATGATACACACACACACACACACACACATACACGATACTCTTCTGTATATCATCACATCTCTAAGCTCAGGGAAAACCGCAAAACTCCACCAACAACGGCAACTCATGCATAAATCGTATTTGGTGTGTCGCTGTGTTTCACACACACACACTCACACCCACACACACACACCATTCGCACACACTGCCACCTTACAACATTCATACATAAGGTCTCTATATATCGTACAGCACACTCCCACACACACACACTCACTCACTCTCACACAGACCTACACTTTGATACGCATAAGCATTCCATATTGTATATATGTATTTATCACTATTTGGTTATAGCTATATCTGTGTGTGTGCGTGTGCCTGTGTGTTCGTATAAGAATGCGTGCGTGTGTGCGTGTGAGCCAGACTTTTGTTTTGTGACAATTGTGAGTTTCCGTTGCCACAACAGGCTACAAATCCTCGTTGACAGCTCATTTATATGTATATATCCCTCTCTGTATGTGTGACTGTGTATGTGTGTGTGTGTGTGTGTGTACGTGCGTGCGCGTGTGTGCGTATGCGCTTGTCTGTGTATGTGCGTGGGCAATACAATGTCCAATTTAAATATGTCACCTTCAAAATTGTTGTGCACCCGTTTGAAATTTTAACTTTGAAAAAAAAACCAACAAAAATATAAATACCAGAAAATACCAACTAAAGCAACAAATTCTCACCCGACGCTCACGTCGCTGTCCTTATATTCTGTATACATATGTATGTATTTCCACTGTATGTGTGTCCTCACGGCTCTCCCCCCCCAGCATAACGTATACTTTTCCAATTCTAACTTTAACTTTAACTTTAACCTTAACTTTACCTTTAACTTTGACTTAAACCTTTGCCTTAACCTTAACTTATCGAATTGCATTTTCTAACATTTAATGCCCGCCATCATAAGTTCAACTTAACCAAACTCTCTCAGTTGCCACAATACATCTTCTATATCATTTAGCTCTCTCGCTTTCTCTCTGTATCTCTCTCTCTCTCTTTGGTTCATTCCATTTCGTTTCGTTTCATTCTCTTCTACTTCGTTCTTATAGAAAAATTCTTTTTTATCTTCTTGAGTCGAATCTTTGTAATATTATTGTTTTCAGTTGACTCGTTTTTGATTTATATTTCGATCGAATATATATATATAGTATATATACATATATAAGTATATGCAGTATTTTTTGTGTTTTGTTTCTCGTTTCGTTTCTTCTCTCGTTTATGACATGTATTCTTACCATTATATGTTCGTTTTTGTGTATATTAAGCCAAAACAATACGATATTTTTCTCTATCTCTCTTTCCCTTTCATTTAAAAAAAAAAATACTGAATACGCTCTGCGTGCGTTTTACTCGTATCCGAAAAAACGTGTGTTATTTGCCCCTGATCAAAATGCGTGATATATGCGAAATGCCACACAACAAATAAAAATATATCTATATAAACCGAAAATATACCAAACAAAATACCAACAAAAAATACCAACAAAATATATAAAATTTATATATTTAAAATATATATACATATATGTCTTGCGAACTGCCCACAATATGGAATCGACATATATATGACACCAATATATATCCTCTATATATATATATATACCTGTATACATATACCCATGTATATGTGCGTAATGCTACAGATTTCATGATGAAGAGCATGCGAATCTTTTAAATGCAATGTGGCTGATAGCGATAACATTTTTGAGTGTTGGTTTCGGTGATATTGTTCCGAATACGTACTGTGGACGTGGTATCGCTGTCAGTACAGGAATAATGGTGAGTTTTTAACAACAACAAACAAAAAATACAACAACAAAAAAATCCCAAAAAATACCACAACAAAAACAACAATTTGTCCAACTGCACACACATCAAACTCAAAAAAAAACAAATTATATATTATATATAAAAAGATAACAAACAAAATCCAAGAAAAACCAATTCCAAATTCGAACATATCCCAAACTCATTTCCGAACCGAATCGGGCCTTTCAAAAAATTCACATGTATATAATTACATTACCCGCATAGTACCCCCCGCCAAACCCTCAAAAATTATTTATATACCTATATATATACAAACTATATGCTAAACTCACTAAAAAGCAATGCGTAACCCTAGTTGTTTACCCAAATAACGTAGTACCTAAGTACTTACTTTGTCATGTACTAAGTCATATATAGTCGTACATACTAAAAAAATACATACAGACACACATTGTGCATCATTGTCGTACTGCGATAGAGCTAACCGGCCATCCAACTTCCAGTGCCAGCTACATTTCCGGTTCCGGTTTCATTTGTGAACTGCTTCTACAGCGATTGTTGGACAATTATCGATAACAGGACTTTTAACACCAACACCAACATAAACACTCACATATTCTCCACGCACACACACCTACACTCAGCAGTACTTAGCTCAGCCGCAACATTTCAGTTTCTCACTCCCGCTCTCTAACTATTTCTATTTCTCTCTTTGATTTTATCTATGCGCTTCTCTAACTATATAATCTTTATTTCTCTAAGTCTGATTCTTGCGTGTCTTCGACTACCTTTTTACATGCATATTGATCATGTCGTAGTCCTAAATTGAAATTGTCATACAAAAACAATAAGCTAACCTAATCCTTACCTAATCCAACCTCAACTAACTCTGTCACTCTCTACTGCCTAAGAACTAAACTCTCTATCTCTCTCTGTCTCTCTCAATTTCTCTCTCTGAATTGCGCTTATCATTTTCAACTTTGTTCCTAGCTAATCGTTACGTATGTGTGTATAACTCCCGCTCTAACTGTTGTAATACATAGACAAGTACAACTTGAGATCGTATTCTGATATTCTGATTCTGATATTCTCATTCTTGATCTGATTTCTAATCTAATAATCGTAATCGTAATACTACCAAATACAACTAAAAAACCCAAAACAGTTCGCTAAGTAAAAAATAAAAACTCTTTAAATAAAAACTATCCAGCTAACGTGCGACATTCATTGACATTTTGCACTCAATCGCTCAGTCAACTACTCATCACTCAATCATTCAAGCATCCATTCATTCAGTCAGTCAATCAGTCATTCAATCATTTAGTCGTTTCTTCACTCATCTTGTGTAATAAGAGAACGATCAAATTGTAGGCGAGGCAACAAAAAAAAAAAAAAAACCATAACCTAAAAAAACACATCTATAAAAAAGAAGAATATGAATTCATAACCTTAAATCGAAATCAATAAAGTTCTGGACTCTTAACTGTCATTTTGAATGTATAATCCAACAACACAATTAACAAACCCAAAAAAAAAAAACAACAAAATAAAACATGAAAAGTTGACTGTGAAAACTTGTTCCGGATTTTGATTCCTCTCGCATTTCCCAGCAAATATCATAGCAAAGTGTTTTGTTTACCATCATTTCTCTTTTTGCCTGACTAATTTATTGCTGCACAGGTTATGCTGGGAAATGGAGACGAACAACGAAATTCCCCAGAAGAAGTGCAGTCAAAATTAAAATTCGCAAAATCAATTTCGATACATTTATCGCATCCGCTAATGTCGTATTTTGTTATCGTTTACAGGGTGCTGGCTGCACGGCGCTACTCGTGGCTGTGGTATCTCGCAAGCTGGAGCTGACTCGTGCCGAGAAGCATGTGCACAACTTCATGATGGACACGCAGTTAACAAAAAGGGTATAGATCGTCTCCGAACTGTCAAACTAAAAAAAAAACAAAATAACTCTGATAACAAAAGGAAATGAAAACGAGCTTATTTTTTAGTACACTACAAACATCAAAATACACACACAAAGTTTCTCTTTCTCTCTGTCCCGCTCTTGCTATCTCTGTTTCGATATATCTGTCACAGAGCATATAAAACACCTACATATATTCTTTATAAGTGCCGCCCTCCAGGCATTAAGATTGATAGGATGATCATTATTTTATTTCTTTATTTTTCTTACTCATATGTTACAGTTTGGTGCTCGTATAATAGATCTGTAAGACTTTACAGTAACCGTAAAAGTATCGTTATCGTTTAGCGTAGATAAACACACCGATTAACAGCGATGGACACACTCTAAAACTCTAATAACTTTGTATTCATTTCTTCTCACACAACAAATTTAGCTGAAAAATGCTGCGGCGAATGTTCTTCGTGAAACTTGGCTCATTTACAAACATACAAGACTAGTAAAACGGGTTAATCCCGGCCGTGTAAGAACCCACCAAAGAAAGTTCCTTCTAGCTATATATGCGTGAGTATTTTTAGAGATCTTACAACAACAACAACAATAATAAACAACAACAATAACATCAACTAACTGTCAGAACCACCAAACCAAGCAACCAACTAAATAACCAACCAACCGAAAATCCTCAACAACAATATAATCAAGAAAGATAAACTAAATAAAGAATTAATCCGAAATGGAATCTCAGCTTATTATCGATATAGTTCCTGCATAGTTGTGATCATATAGCCTGAAAAATATTCATCGAATTTCGATGACGATCGCGATTTGCAAAAACATTCATGAAAAATCACATTCAAAATTGTTCTTGTCTTTGTTCCGTCCTTAAAAACTTATGTATATAAAAAATATAATATGTATGTAAATTATACATATTGAAATATTTGTGTGTGTGTGTTTAGCACACTTTGTCGGCCTTAAACGAAGGCCCGCAAAGTCATGCAAAATCATCAGCAAAACATATTCTATAGCATACTTCTGGGCAGAGGCGTGATTCGATATTCATTAATGTTTCTTAATAAATAATACTGGAATTAACTATAAAGGTTTAAGCAATTTAACTTATTTTCTTCTGGCAATATAAGCCAGCCAGAAAACAACTATTCCTCTTTACTCTCTCAACCTTAATTAACAAATATATATCTTTTGTATATATATATATTCCTGTCTTTGCCCAAAAGTATACTATATCATTGAACCTGTCTGAATACCGTCCACCTATTAAGATAACCTTCAGTTCGAACCAAAGCTTTAATAGTTCCAGTTTACTAAACAAATCGATAGGGTTTTGCTACGATAAATCTGCCTTGAGAATGTAGCTAATGTATATAGAATTAACAACCGAACAAACTAATAAAATACAATAATACAAATACTAAAACTACTAATCGCAATAAAAAAAAAATGTGTGAATAATAATGAACTGAAATCAATATACATATCTACTATATCTATATATGATTAACTGATTGAACTCGTTTTACTAGCCTGTAAATAGGTTGTAAAGCCCTGTTTTTACGTTATGATAATACCGTAAACTAGCCAACTTACCTAGCATGCAAGCGTTAACCTTCCAGAATTTCATATCCGAAAATATCATCAACATATCGCATATCGATAACTCTACATCTATGCATCCTGCAATGTGTGTAGCTCTTCATGCGCATCATATCGATAACATTCCTCATCGCTTTGAATGCTTCGCATACTACAAACGACACGAGCTTTCTGTAAGTTCTTCTTGTAGAACATTTGTACGTATCTGTAGTAGTTGCAAGTATCTGTCGACATCTATCTGTCTCTTTCCCATGTCAAATATCATTCCATCAAAGCGATATAAATTTCCCTGAGGATATTTAACGATATGATTTTCTGCAATCTTAACGCTAAGCCATATGAAAATCAACTGAATGAAAAAGAAAATGAAAAACCAAAAAAAAAGTATATAAATATATGTTATCGATAACACAATTTATCTGGCACAGACAAAAAATTATAAACACACATTCAAATGATTTAAGGAACACAAATTTTCTTATGTTTTTCCTATCGGCTCAAAATCAAATTACATTCAGTTGTGGTCCGACTGCATTTTATCAATATCTTGTACAAATCTTGATTCCATTTGCTGCTGAGAATTATATTTACTTCGACCTGGTCTGATCGGGTTGCCTTAAATGTTTTTCTCGTGAATTTTAATGGATTTTGTTTCCGATTTCTGTCTAAATTAACTATGTGTTTTCGATCTACAACATACATCCACATATATTTTAATCTTGCCGATTCTTCCCCACTGCCGACTTTAGGTTGCGAAAAGTTAAAATGGATCAACGCAAACTAATGGATAATGCCAACACAATAACCGATATGGCCAAGGTAGCTAGCAATAGATAGTAGCTAACTAAACTCAATGAACACCTCACTTTTCGTATCTAACCTCAAATTATGTGCTTTTCGGCAGACACAAAATACGGTCTATGAAATAATATCGGACATGTCAAGTCGCCAGGATGCCATCGAGGAGCGCCTTACGAATCTAGAGGACAAAATGCAGAGTCTACAGGTAAGGAAGTTGCCCTGTTAGGGAAAAAGATAACTATCGATAGTACTATCGTTATGGGTTGCAAGAAAAGAAGCTACAATATCGATAGTTTCGATTCCATTACAATAAAACTCGAACGATAGTATTATCTAAAGGAAAAATGTGATCGAAACATTATCTAACTAAAAATAATCGCAACAGGAGCACATGGAGAGCCTTCCAGATTTATTATCGCGTTGCCTGACGCAGCACCAGGAGCGCATCGAGCAACGACGCAACTTTTTGCATCCCGATACCGCCGCTGCTGCAATTCAACCCATACAAACGCCGACACCACAATCCATGTTCAACACGGCACCCATGCTATTCCCCCATTCTAGGTGAGTGAAGAAGCAGATGCGGCAATGCAGCGCAGCTTTCAAACAATATGCAATTTGCAACACTGCAAACTATCGCCAGCATATCAGTCACACTTTCTCACCTATCACCTTTCGATTATCGCCTAACACAATTCACAAAGCGTCACTGAAAGCTCTGCAAGTTGAACTACATGGGCTAGAGGACTAAAGTACTATCGATATATAAGGTATTCATCGATTAGTCGACCAATCTATCGATAGTAAATAAGTAAGAATTCTATTTATCGATTTCATTGCAATAATAACTGCTTGCCGATAGTAATTGAGTAAGCAATCAACTGTATATCGATAGTACTTACCGATAGCCCATGCAGCTAAGCTATCAATTCATTTGTGTGTATGCGTGAGCCATTGTAGTACCCACACGATAGTAGTCCAAGATACCCGACACCAAAATTGAGTAAACCCGTTATTTGTGGCATCTTCTTCTATGCAAGATTCACGTGATGTGATTACCGAACCGAAAATACATAAGTGTGTGTGGATGTGAGTGCAATCAATTTGCATTTAGTGCGAGCAAAAGAAAACCAAAAAAACCAAATTCGAAATAGATAATGGAAATGAATATGAAAATGACAATGAAAATGAAAATGCATCCATGGCTTTTTATCATAAACAAATTCATGACTTTTATTGCCATATTGATCGAGCTCACACACATCCATAACAATAAGCTATATATTAATATAAACAATATGACATACGTATGCAGAGCAAGGCTGCAAACGCATCGATTCGGCTGCAGGTCGGGCCAAGCGACAATAAACATAAATAACAATAAAGTTTTCTTTTTTTCTTATTTTTTTTTTTTCTTTTTGTTTAACATTATGATTTTTGGAAAATTCCAATTTAATTTCGGGTTCGAGCTGCTGCCGAATTGTGCGTGTAAACTGCAGCCTTGTGAATGCGATTGAGATGAAATTTTTATAAATTTTGCAATTTTAAATTTTAAATCGAAAACGTTGACGTGGTATTTCAATTGAGAATTAACATACTGCTTTTTGCATAGAAGTGTACCCTCATCCAATAACGCCGCTGCTACTTACCATTGGCCAACAAGCCCTATTTTGCCACCTATATCTAGTAGAACACCACATTTAGTGCCTGATACTCACATGCCATCAAATGGATCTGCAGTTAATAGCTACGCATCTTCCAACAAATACGGCAGCTGAATATCAGAAAGAGAGCGCTCCAACTCCGTGATTAACATCGAGATGCCATCTCTAAGGCCCCCATCTGCCTCGGCATCGGCATCGGCATCAGCATCGGCATCAGCAACGGCATCGGCATCCACATCAGCATTCGCATCAGCATTGGCATCTGCATCGAGATCAACATTTACGTCAATACCAATACCCGCGTCCAAGTCCATGTCGCCCACTCTGATCGAGACGGCACTGAGGCAACGTCAGGCCACGTCGCCGGAGCCCGTAGAGCTTGTGCCCCTCAGCCAGTATACGCTGAGCACTCAATCGAATCCGTATTCGTATTCGTATTCGCAATCACATCCGCATCGAATCGTTGAGAGTATGATTAGCATTGCGGCCATACCGGAGGATATTGAGTCTGATTTGGCGTCTGGCTACTGCTCAAGCAAACGGTTATCGATTGGCAAATCGATATCGATACCGTTAACAATATCAAGCGGTGAAACACCGACGACGACGGCGACGACAACGACGACGACGAAGATCACTGAGAATAAGTTTACTAGGAAAAGAGAACGTGTATGCAATAATAGTAGTAATAGTAATACTAATAATAGTAATAGCGCTAGTAATAGTAATAATACGACTACGAGTACTACGAGTAATAGTAATATTAATAATTCTACAAGTCGAATTTCGAAATCGGCCTTTTGTAAATAAGCCTCTTTTCGAAATCGAAAACAAAAGTCAAACGTTAGCATACAAAACACAAACACACATGAGTGTGCCCCGATATCCATATACACCTCACATATATATCTATATATATGCGTGTGTATTTGGATATGGGGGCACAACGATCTATATACAAACCAAAAAAGGTGTATTTTTTTCTAAGCCTAGGATATTATTGATAATTTTAAAGTGCATACTAAGTAAATAAATCTACTATCTAGTAATTGAATTGAATAACATGGCGAGAGATAACCTGAAAGTTCGACGTGCAACCACAGGAATGATTGAATGACTCCATCAATAGATCCCTCCCTCCACTCATCCCGCAGCCAGTACAGTGCGCTCAAAGTGCATGAGTTCAAACAAGTTACTTAAAAGGTTACTTAGGTTAAAACAACCTAAGTCTTATCTACACTCTGCTACAAAGATTTATTTTCCATTTCCGTTCGCACACACATCTCTGTCCGTCTGTAAGTCTATCAAAATCTGCAATAAATTAAACTTTTATCATCAACTGTCGTTCCAAGCCTAGATTTGTTTGCAACTATTTGACAGAAATTTTCAAATAATTAATAAAGTATTTTTCAAAAAAATACCATAGAGTATGCTATATTTTGAACTGTTAAATCGTTGCAAATTTAAGGAAGAAAGACTTTCCATGAACTCCCCATCAAAATGTAGAGCATGAAAGGTGTCTGTGTGTGTGTAAAAATCTATATGTCTCTATGTATGTGTGAGTGTGTGTACTTGGTTGCATGCTGGAAGGGTATAAAGAAAAAGAAAAGTCGACGAAGCAAAAACAGAAAAAACCAAATAAGTTATAGTAAAAAGTATTCTAATTGTTGTGTGTATTGCGCTCTAAACTAACTCAACGAAACTGTTGTTGTTTATGGAAACTGTATACATACATACTAAATACTAGCCCTGGCTTTAACAAAAATGACAATTTTACAATGAATAAAAATAAAAACCCTAAGAAAGAGCAAAATAAAAACCAAAATAAAATAACAAAAAAATTATGAAAAAAATCAATTAAGAACCTGACTAGCTTTTCATAGAGAGAGAGGTAAACGAGATAAACAAGATCTAACAAGTCGAAACAGAACAATTTTAATTGAATTTTGTAAAATATATATATATATATTTAAATACCATGAAAAAAAAAACCAATTCAATTTAATGTACTAAATAAATTAGCTATAAAGACGAAAGGCGAGAAGAAGCAAACACGAAAATAGCGAGATTTAACGAGAATTAAACCTAGACGTATGGTAGTTATAGCAGAGTGGCCGAGCTACGTAAGTTTTCTAAAGATTCTAAAAGGAAAAGCATAGACATACTATATAGAAAGTATTAACTGAGAGCATCGAAGTTAATTGTTTTTTTTTTGGAATAGGTAATCAAAGTAAGAAGTCGAAGTAAGGAGGATAAAGGTAAAATAGAATGCATAAATTAAAAAAAAAATAAAATGCTTTTAGGCGAAAACAAAGAAATAAGTTCAACAACTCATCAAACATCGCAAAAAAATAAAACAACCCCAAGATCTGAATTCCCCAATTGAACATGCCAAGTTGCCACAGAGAGAGGATCGCAAAAAACTAAGGCAAGCCAGAATATAGCACAACTACTCTGAGAAAGTAGACAGTTTCCCCCGAACTCATCTTGCACAGTGTGTACATTCCACAGTCCCGTTAGACGCCTTATCCATTCACAAATATAGATGAAATAGTTAATGTTCTGTTCTTACTTTCATTTTCCTGAAGCTGGTAAACGATTCGAAGAATCTGCCACGCCCCCTTATGCACTTCCTCTCACCTACGCTTCAAATCCCAAATAAACCAAATTATGTCAGTAGATTAATTAGCTGTCATCAAATAATAGAGAAAAAATACGAGCAATTACCTTAAACCAAAAATACCAACAAAATGAAAAAAAATACGAAAGTAAAGAACAAAATTAAACCCTTAAAAATGTATACCTATTTATAATATTGAATATTAAAATTGAAATGAACGTTCAAGACTGCTGTCAAAATAGCTTTATCACAATGAACACACACACACACAAACAGACACACCCACACTGTGAACACTGTGAACAAAGGGAAGAAGAGACGACACACCTGACATACGAAATACCAGCCCAGCTTTAATATTATGTACTATAATGCATATTTGGGTTTCAACACTCCATCTAAACTTCAACAACAACAACAACAAGAAAAACTACAACAACAACAGACAAAACTTATACGTGAAAAAATACCAAGTGAAAAATTCCGTTTGAACTGGTTTCCTAACACAATACCTTGATATAAAGAAACAAAACCAAAAAAAAAAAAACAAAAATTCAAAAAAAAAACTAAACCAAAACTTAAAAGAAACAATGAAAACTTTAAACCAAAAAAAACTTTGATATGAGGGACCGAAATTTCAAGACAGGTCTTTATTATACACAGAAAAAAAAAGAAACGAAATACGAAACCCTCCCTTAACCCTTTAACTTAACCTTACAATATTTACAGGCATGCCGAAAAGTATGAAACAAACTAAAGAGTAATATTAAACCTCCAACGAATTGCACATTGTGTACGGCACAGTGGGTCGAGAAGGAAAAGAAAACGAAAATAATGTCAAAGTCAAAATCAAATGCTAACGAAACATATATTCAAAATCTTCTACTAGAGATACATAGATGAATAGTGCATATATAGTAAATACTATTAAACATCACTTTAGCAGAACGTAGAGCTGAAAAAACTATATACATACCTAAATACCTACGTGATGCGCATCTCATCACTTTCTCTCTGTCTCTCTCTCTCTCTCTCTCTCTTTCTCTTTTGCGCACTTGCGACCCACTGTGCACAGTAGTTTCCAACTTCGCGTTGTTGTGGTGTGTGTGTTCCCGTTATTTGTATTCTATTGTATTGCATGTGAGTACGTGTGTGTGTGTGTAGGTGTGTAAGTGTATTTCTTAACAAATTCCAGTTCCAGTTCTGGTTCCGAGTGGAGTTCACTCTCTCTCTCTCTCTCAGTCTCTAACTGTTTCGATCGAACTTCGGTACATTTACACAGCGAAACACTGAAAAGACGATAGGTACTACGTATATAACCTCAAGCCCAAATAGATGTCCAGATAGCATAGCGAAAGCGTCAAGAACAGCATAAGAAAATCGGTTATATCTACTTATACCATATATACTATCTATATATATATACAATATACAGGCGGTCAGAAAACAACAACAACAACAAGATGAACAACCACAAGAAAACATACTATATACCATATACTCTATATACCATAAATATATATATATATATACATATATATATATGTGCATAAGGAAGATCATATTTGACTTTACATGTATTATATTACTATAACGTATTCAGAGTAGTTGAACGAAAGCCGAAGCAAAGACCAATTTATTAAGCATAAACAATTATGTTAAACTAAACAATAAAAGAACATTGACGAAAAAAATTCTAAAAAAATACCAAAAAAAACATTATAAAAACCAAATGCGAAACAATTTTTTATTAAAAATGAGAATGGAAGCTAAAAACAAAGAACTCCTAACTAATTCAAAAACTTAAACAAGAACAAAGCGTTAAAAAAAAGAAAACCCCTAACTAAGTCGAGCAAACTTAAACTAATCTAACCTAAAAATAATGAAAATAAAACTGCATGAGAAAACCAAAAAAGATACTAAAAATTCAAGTTTCTAAAAGAAATGCTAAACGTACGAGTAATAACGACAAGAACAACAACAAGAACAGCAACAAGTATATACATATATACACAGACATATATATACTATATGTAATTTACATAGTTTATTTTGAATTAACGGTATTGTATATTTAAATCAATATATTGTTATCTTATCGAGGAACCGTGTTTTGCAAAAGCTTTAATATTTAGGGTGCCTACATTTGCTAAATTAGTATTTTACGATTTAACGAAAACGATATAACACACACCCACACACACACACATACTGACAGACACATAGAACACTCTCTCACATAGAACAACTAACACACACACTTTCACAAACAAAGAAATAGTTGAGAACGTAGTCCTTAAACGCAAAACAAAGGATCCAAGCAAATCCATTCGCAAAAACACACACACACACACACCAAGAACAAATACCTACAAACAAAATACCCTCAAAATACTAAAAGATTTCCCCCTGAAATTAAAAGATGAACATGAAAACTAAACAAATATATAGATATACATATAAATGTATTTGGGATATGAATTTTAAGAATGTTTACTAGATTTACGATTTGTTATTTTGTATACATATGTATGTATTGTAGCATAAACTGATCTGATTTTTTTTTTTGCTCATTAAGCATTTACCTCGTAAGGATTCCCCCACTATTTATAGCAAATTTACCATTACATAAATCAATTGATGTACTGTTATAATGTACACCCAAAAAAAAACACATACTACAAAATCCCCTGCAAACAAACCTTACAACAACTCAAAATAAACCAACAAAAAAACCAAAAAAAAAAAATCAAAACACATAAAAAACCACACAAATTGCAAAACCAAAATAAACGTGAACCAGAAAAACAGTTATCCACAAAAAATACCAAAAAAAAAAAAACAAAATATACCGTCAACCAAGCGGTAAAAACAAATTAAGTAAAATTGTAAATTATTAATTAACGAGAAAAATTGAAAAATTTTAACATAATAAAGGGCTTTGTATAAAAAAATACTTGCAACGTATTGTTATTGCTTTTGGGATGCAAAGTTACAAATTTTTGTGAAATTTCCAAAATATTTTTAACGTTTTCCAAAGGGTAGAAGGGGATCATAACTTTAAACCTAAAAAGCATGCCCCACAAACTATATATATTCTGATTCAGCATCAATAGTAGCGTCCTCAGACATTTTCATCTGTCCGTCTGTCTGTCCGTACGTCCGTATGAAAACCTGAATCTCAGAGACTGTAAGACCAAAGGCTGCCTAATTATGAATTAATAAGGTTTATTATTGCAGGCAGATGAACTGTTTTTAAGAGTTTTGCCACGCCCTCTTAAATTGTAATTTAAATGCAGGTAATTTAATTTTTGGAAAATACAATAACAGCTTAATGAGTTCGTAACATTTGGTAGCGTTTGGATAATAAAGAAAAAAGTTATTAAAGAAATTTTATGTATGAAACGGTTTCAAAGCTCTCCTTGTAAGTATGCTATCTTTTGTGTAGTAGGTATATCACAGTTAAGCTTAGTCGACTGTAACATTCGTGCTTGTTTAGGATACAAATGTTACTACACATTCTGCAATAAATATTAAACAGGCATTAGCATTTCTAAATTACATTTATTTTAATAATGTGCAAAATGTACAAGGAAATGTTAGTACTACGATATCTATAGTATGTACAGAAATTAAAAATATTATTAAGATTTCAAAGATTAAATAGGTTCTCCACTGGAACACTTCGGGACTTGAATAAGGCTTTGCTCTTCGGCTTCATAGAGGCTGAAGAGACTTTATAAATACAACTAGGCATAAAATACACAAATATGTACATAATAAAATAGGATTAATCTCGTAAGGATCGACTAGTAGCTGTTGCCACATAGATTATACAACTTTTGGCGGAAGAAGCCAAACTTGTTTGAACTCGCAGCCGCGGCACGTTTCGCGGCCAAATCGCTCTTGAAGATAATCCAATCTCGTCGGATCTTTGGATTTGCTGGGCCCCATTTATCGCTAGGCCTGAGTGAGGCCATGAAAGTCTGTAAAAGGAAGCGAGACATGAATATCGTAGACCTATTAAGGACAGTTCTATTTCTTCTTACCTTCGAGAAGCTGCCCTGATCATTTTTATGCATATACCACCAACCCCAGAGAAGGAACTGAGCTGAACCAAAGGCGAAGATAATCCAACCGGCAACTGAAAGGAGAAAAAATATATGAATACTTTATGAACATTCTTTGAAGTAACTAAATAACTTACCATCTCCTGCCAGCGGGAAGTAGAGATCACTGTACTTGATTGGCTGTATCGTGATCATGGAATAGATGAAGATCACAATCATCATAACTGGCGTGAAGAAGTACCAGCAGAGACGCCAATATAGGGATACCTTCTTGTTGCACATGAACTCGATGTCATCGCAGAGGTTTTGCAGGCCTATAAAATGAGAATTTTAAATAAAATCTCAGCAAATTTGATTACAGATTAACCTTACACTAAAAAATTCTAAATAATTCTTACCGTATATCCACACAATGCCCACCAGCTCGAAAATGGCCAAAAGAAAGACCACATAGGTGCCGCCATAGAAATCGACTAACGTCAGAATCCATTGACCTCCCTAAGTGGAATATTATAGAAAAATAAATACTTACTCTTTGTAAACCCGTTTGATCGACTTACCGGCGTTACATAGACCAGACCCATGAGGAACCCGCAAATGGACGTCGCCAGCGCAACCTTCCAATATTTCCACGACTTGAACTGATCACAGATAATGGTCACAATGGTACTCTGCAGTGCCACAATCGAACCGATGCCCAGCACGAACAGCATGAAAAAGAAGAGCACCGAGAAGAGCTGAGGTACAGCCTGAAACTTCGATATGGCATCCGGATAAGAGATGAAGGCCAATCCAGTTCCACTGCGAACCACATCCCGTATGTTTTCGATTTGCAGATTGTGTGCCAGATTACCCAATATGGCAAAGATGGTAACGCCGCCCAGCAGACTCGTGAGGGTGTCCAAGGTGGTGACAATCATTGCATCTCTGTAGAAGATAATTCAAATCAACTGATTGTAAAACTATTCATCTATTAGACTCACCTGTATATGCCATGATCGAAGCGATTGTAGGAGGCAAACATAATGATCGGTCCAATGCCGACGGCCAGGGAGAAGAAACACTGGACAACTGCCTCCTTCCAGACAGTGGGATTAAGCAGTTCTCCCCACTGGGGCTGCAGGAAGAAGATGATGCCATCGACAGCACCATCCAGAGTGACAGCCTTGCCGAGCAATGCAAAGAGCACGACATACGGGAAGAGGGCAAGGAAATAGGCTGCCTTGCCAGAGCTCTTCACTCCCCGCATGATGACAAGGAAGATGACAAGCCACGAGGCAAACAGGGCGATGGTGAGCTTCCAATCGGGTAGCCCAATACCCTCCGATATGTCCAGCGTCTCCTTGATGACATTGTTGCTATAAATATACAAGATACTTATAGTAAATTCCAGGGTATTCTTCAATCTATACTCACAGAAAATAAAGCTCTGAACTGCTCTGCAGCTTCGTCGTATTCGTGGTCGTTTCGTTGACGACAGCCAACGCGGCTGAGCTGACATTGCTCAGGAGCGTATCGTTGGATCGCGACGGACTCGAGTCAACGCAATTGAGCCACTCGTCACGGCAATAGGACCAGGGCAATTCGGATTGGAAGGATACGAAGAGATAGTAAAGTGTGAGGGCCAACAGGGAGGAGTAATATGTGATAATGCAGATGGTTGCAAAGGCCTGTCCATAGCCGACACCCAGAAACGAGGGGCATATCGACCAGATCTTCACGGTGCCCTGACTCGTAAACTGTCCGATAACCATTTCCAGGTAATACATGGGCTTGCCTGCAAAACAATTCTAACTTATCTAGCTACACTGCTCAACATGAACTTAGTACTTACCAATCAGAAAGAGCACTATAATGTAGGGTATCAGAAAGGCACCACCGCCATTCTCGAAGGCGGTGAACGGGAATCTCCACACATTGCCCAGTCCCACGGATACGGATATGCAGGACATGAGAAACTCCAGACCATTGGACCAATTGGTACGTGAGCTTTCCTGTGCCTCCTTCTCATGGTGCTGCAATGTTCAGAATGATGCAAACGAGATGATGAGATCATATCAGTTTAATCTCATTTTTTACAGATTTGTCGCATTCGCAAGCTGCTGATGATGCTTGCTTTGTTTGCACATAATTTCCCCAGACTCCAGAGTAAATATTTAAATATTTAATAACCCAGCTAAGTAAACTCTGGTCGCATACCAGTGTGGGTTCTCAGAATCTCAAGATAAACCATTGATATGGTATGTCAGGAATGCGCCCATGTGTGGGTAATCCCACTCAGCAAGTCGTCAAAGACAACTTTAGTAAGTAATTTATGGCAAGTAGTAGAATTAATTAAAGTAAATAAAAATGAAGAGTTATTCTAAAAAGTTTAAACAATTATTCTTTTTTATAATGCAATGTTGATCACTTGAGTGACTGTAGTGAGCTTTCTTCTGAAAAAATCATTCCCGACACTCAATAGATTTCAATAAACTATCCAATATATCAGTCTGAACTTGTCTACTTAACAAATTGAGATTTTTACGGCCTTTGCAATGGAACTTTGCTCCCCATAAACAAGATGCAATGATCGATTTACGACTTAAGTAGTACCGAAATTATTATTGCTTAATTGGAGCTTTGACCGCGGGTTGTAAAAAAATCGCAATTAAGTTAATTGCCAAATGTGATTTATGAACTGTGATAAGATTAAGAAAGTCGCCAATGCGTACGATAAGCGCAACAAAAGCAATGGCTGAGTTCCGGGGAATGTCGCAATGACTTCAGAGAGGGAAATCATTAGCTACATACCCGATAGTTGCATCCCAAGTCGCACAAGGTAATTACCCATGAGTCTAATTTGAATAATGCACTCGCTGTTCATATTCGTAGTGTATCCAATCGACCGCACATCGTTTGAAGAGTGAGGGAAAGAAACAAAGCTTTACATACTATAAGAAAAAAAAAACCCCACGAGACACTTACAATATTCCCAGCGGGATTACAAAAAACCTGTTGATGAATCAAATGCCAAATCAGACCTTAAGAACTCAAACGATCGAGAGAGATCTGAGGTTGCTATACATATAAAAGATCTGCAATTGTCTCTTTTGTTCTTTATATATTTACATTGCGTGTTCTGCCACTCCCTCAAAATAACTTAATGAAATCTAATTGTTCCCACATCATACTAAGCTGTTAATTATCAAGCTAGATGCATGATATTGTAATATTTGATGGGAGATTACTGTTTAAACAGCTTTCCCACTCAGCCCGCCCATAAATTCAAGTATTTTCCAGAAAGTCTGTTCAAATATCACTATAACGTGTGTAAATATTGTGTAAAAAAAAGAGAGAGAGAGGGAGTTAA
Source organism: Zaprionus africanus (assembly GCA_018151435.1). Lineage (NCBI taxonomy): Eukaryota > Metazoa > Arthropoda > Insecta > Diptera > Drosophilidae > Zaprionus > Zaprionus africanus. Next base: position 7,419,911 of record JAECXB010000076.1, read on the forward strand.
AAATGAATTTAAAAATATCTTTGCATTCGTTCCACATTTCTGCGCAGCAAGTTGAAAGGCCTCTCCAGACCAGTTTGCTTGATCCCTTACGATATTTGGCATATATAAATATATATATACATTCTGAAATTATATTGTACGAGATCTATATCAACTGCATCGCAGACGACAACAAGATTCGGGAGAGAAATTATTACAACCGGAATTTCAATTGTTGTGTGCCCAACAAACACTTGAATGTCTATATAATATATATACACATAATGATCCCTGACTGATCTGCGCAGATAACGAGTTGTGTCGAAGCCAGACAGTTAATTACAACCGGATCAAATACGATCTGTGTATATGTATATTGTAACATTCAAGTATAAATACAAACGGGATTTTGTTTATACTGCGCCTACAAACATGTACATTAAGAACCGTTTTGAAATTACTTAACGATCGAGAAGATCATCTGTCTGGGCAATTGCAATTATAGGTAGATACAATCGGAATTTACTGCCGTGTCAAGTCGGAATAAGTTAACGATCGTCATAACTCATTAAGAGCTTCGCACCTAGCAAGATCGACTAATAAGTTAAATGCATTTTAGATAAGAGACAAAACAAAAGGAAAGATCAATAGGGTTGAAAGAGAAGTTTGTGAATATATAATTTATTCGATATTTATTCGATTTGTTGACTAACTGGGAAACCCCGAGCAGTGCGTTATGGAGTATATAGATGATTTCAGAACAACATGTAGTAACTTAAGCTTATCCATATAAGGAGACACAGAAGATCTTGATATCTAACTTATTTTTAACATATAAGAAGAAACAATTGATCTCTTCATTGAAAGATCAGTTTGACAGACTTAATTATCTAATAAACTTATCTATGTTATATCAACTACAGTGATCTCCACTGATAACTTGATACCACAAGATCATAATGATATGTCGAAAAATTCTCATGCCCTTAATTAGGACCCTCAACTAGGTTAGCCTGGCAATGTATTTATAATTCTGGGAAATACTTGTGTGCATTGTAAGTTAAAGTAATAATACAATAAAAAAATCTATTGCTATTGACATGAACCACCCACCCGCTCTAGTCCCTGCCCGCCTCATCCAAGGTGTTTTGTTTAAACACTTAGCACATGGGGCTGTCTAATTACCTCGTGCCGGGAGAGATCTGATACTGTAAACTAAACACTTGATACTTGAATCAGTTTATTTTCACTATTTCGTTCTTTTTTTTCGAATTCCGTATAGCTATTTTTGGATTGCAGGTAGATAAGTTACCTTAGGCAGAGAAGACATGGACGCTTTATGGACTTGTGTGTCGGTCGCTTGTTTAGTGCAATTAAACTAGCTCGTGGCATCATAACAACGGGGCAAATGATCATCAAATGATGCCAAATAAAACCATAAACAACTCTTTAGTATTGTTTTTCCACTTTTTTTCTGTTTTTTTTTTTTTTTTTTTTTGTTTCTGCCACGTCAGAGCCTTAGGTTTATAGAGTATTACGAATGGAATTTTGACAGAAAGTAAGGAAAGAATGTCGGATTAATGGAAGTATATGAGATTTTCATTTGAAGAATCGGATTTTTATAGAAATGTGAATCGAAAGTTTGTAAAAACTGAAAGAAATTAAACATTTATGAAGTATAAAAGAATAGCGAAATTTTTTTAAAAACCTTTCAATTCTGCATAGGAAAAATCTTCAATCTTTGTCTTACGAATTATGATTCACACATATTATCTTTATATTCCTACATACTATATGTCAAATATGCCATAATATTCCCCACCTTTGCCATTCAATTTTGTTTGCCATATTTCGAAAAGTATCAACAAACTAATAATATTTGAAATTCATATGTATATAGTATATAGCAATTAAATTTGGAATTCATTAAAGTTATTTTCCCACTGTAAAATCGCAGCTGTTAACAAATTACAAAACAGCAACGATGCGTATACGTAATGTGACATGTGAAAGCGTCGAGATCTAAACCTGAATCAGAGCTCAGCGAGAACTGTGCACCATATACATATATGCATGTATATATATGTCTGTACATAATGATACACATACTTAGTATATAGCACGACTCTCGATCTGAAGTCGCAAAATTTGCAATCACTTATGCAGTTAAGAGGCGAACCACTTGGCCCACTGAGATACGAGCTAATTGACAAGTGGAGGGCATGTGGAGAGCGTGGGGGCGTGGCAAAATACGGAAATATAACTTACGTCTGTTTTGCCATTGTTGTTGCTGGGGTTGCTGTTGTTGTTGTTGGGGTTACTGCTGTGGGCGATGCCATTGGCCGGGGGCATTGTCTTCAGTTCCATGTTGCAATTTAATCAGGCTTTAATTGATTTGTTATTGTTGTTGTTTTGATTTGATTGTTTTTTTTTTCTTTTAATAATTTCTCATGCACCGTTGCACAGCGAACAAAACAAAAATTAAAAATTAATAACAATTTGCAGGCAGCAATTGGCCAGCAATGAATCCGCCGTGAATGAAGTTTGCCAGGTCGGGCCGAGTTGAGGCCAAGTCGCGGCGTTCAAGGCGAAAGCGAGTGTAAGAGCGAGAGGGCAGTCGCCTGCCAGAGCAAGAGGGAGAGCTGTGCTGCCGTTAATGCCACGGCTAGAACTGACGCGCTGCGACGAGCTTGGCGCGCTTTAAGAACCAACAGCAACAGGTGCGCGACAGGTACAAGCACAGGCACTAATCGAAGGTAAAGCGAAGTATATGAGATGCAAGAGACAGATAGAGAAAGAGAGAAAGAGAGAGGAAGATATGGTAAGAGAGTAGACAGAGTGCACGGGAAGAGCCCAAGCTTGATGAGTTGCTTTAGGGTAAAGAGAATCTTGTTTCGGTATTCAGGGAAAATCCGGCTTTATCATAGCTGCTCAGCGTGATTGGGTATGGGTTGGAAGAACAGAGAAAGAAGAAACAGATAGAAAGAGAGGGAACTAGCCAAGGGTAGAAAGATGGAGAAAAAAAGGGACTTGTAGAGAGAAAGAGCAGAGAATTAAAGAAATCGAGGCATAAAAGAAAGAAGAGAAATATGAAGACACCCAAAAAAAGAGAAATGAGAAATGAGAAACAGTGAGTAAGAAGGAATTGTAAGCAAGTTGATGGGCAGAGATATAAAGGGAGAAACGTCCGATTAGGCTCACAAACCCAACGCAGTTATCTGTCCCCAAAACACTTATATCTTCTGCAATGAAACTAACCGACTATAACGAGTATTTTTATCAATCTGTGTGGGATAAACAACTAAATCAAGTCAATTAATTCTCAATTGCTTACCTTATGATGCACATAAAACCGAAAATGAGAGTCTATTATCATGTTCAACTGGCATATCAGCTCATAGTGTATGCGTACTATCGTAATGATCGGTATTTAGGGCTAGTAGAGGCAATGGCTTAGGTAAATAAATACGTATAAAGTGAAATACAAATTTAAAAAATTCGCAGTGTTGTTAAAGTATCGGAGTGCTTAAAGTATAAGAACTACTAAAAGTTTAAGAGCAATTTCATGTCTTCACATAAGTCATGGTTAAGAGCAACGTAAAAAAAGTAAATTATATTATATAATTTATTTAATAATTTAAAAGAAAAAAATAGAAAGAATAAGTAGAATATATAATTTTACAAGGAAATGCGAACTAGATACTGCCAAGTTTTCGAAGCGCATAAGGGTTAATGAGCCACCTTTTTGTTCGAATCCAATTGATCGTTTACTTGTTCTAAAGAACAACACTGTGTCACCAGTTCGATACCTTCGCAGTTTATCGAACTTGCTCATAAGTGCTAATGAGCCACCTTTTTTCGAATCAAATTGATCGTTTTCTAGTTCTAATGAACAACACTTATCGCCAGTTCGATACCATCGCTGTTTATCGAACTTGCGCGCTTCAAATGAAAAGTAACTGTAAACACATTTGCATGTTTAGTTCTATAAGATATTTGCCATGAATTTAGGCGATGCAACACTCAAACCATTACGCGTACTTGGCGCTGGCTCCTTTGGACGCATCTTCTTGTGCCTCCAAACTGTGGGGCGTCAACAACACAAGGTGTGTGTGAAGCGCATCATCCTGAAGAACACCAAGAATGATCTGGCTCTAATCAAGGAGGAGGTACGCCGCCAACGTAACCCTCAATATTATGGAATACCCACTAACTTGGCTTGCAATAGATCTACATTCTTTCACAGCTAAAGCATCCGAATATCGTGCAGTTCATACGCTACTTCATCCACTCGGGCACAGTGAACATTGTGATGGAATATGCCGCCAATGGCACCATGCGAAATGTGATCCAACAGTTCAAGTCAACCGGTGGCCTGGATAAGACGCGTCTGCTGCGCTACTTTGGCGACATGATAATGGGTCTGGAATATCTGCACATACGTCATGTGATACATCGCGACATCAAGCCAGAGAACATGCTGCTGGACGGGCATGATCGCGTCAAGTTCGCCGACTTTGGCATATCCAATGTGTACGCACCCGGCAAGCAGATGGCCTGGCATGCTCTGGGCACACCACTCTACATGGCGCCCGAGGTGATGCGTGGCAGTAAATGTTGTTTTAAATCAGATATCTGGTCACTGGGCCTGGTGCTCTTCGAGCTGTGCGTGGGCCGCAATCCCTTCATGTCTGTGCTCGATGCGAACGCCCATTATGAGCAGAAGCATGTGCACAGTGTGATCAAGTCAATGACCCAACCCAGGCTGGACTGTCAGCTGATGCGGCATCGCTACGAACCCATCTGGACGCGCATCTGTGAATCGATGGTCGTCTACGATCGCGAAAAGCGCATCTGCCTGCCGGATCTGTTCTGCCTGGATCCCCATATAACTCTGCACCTCTATAAGCAATACTTTGACTACAAATACTAAATGACATCTTAAATGTTATCCTTGTCCATGTCCCCCGTTCTTTGTGCCACTGCAAGATTCGACTGATATAACAACTCTCGCTTTATTCTTAGACATAAGTATCTATTTTACATGCTAGAAGCAATAAATCTTAAGAATGCTCCAACTACGTCTTGCGCTGTTGTATTTTGCGCTTCAGACTCTTGACCAGGGCATTCTGTTCAAGCTGCTGCTTAGAGCGTTTCTGGGCTGGCTCGGACGCCTCCTCCTGCTGCTGCTCCGACTGTAGCTGCTCGCGACGCTTGAGTTTCTCGCCTATCAACTGTTGCATGCCCTTGGTGGCCTTGTAATTGGAGTGCGTCGGATCGATGTTGTACTCGTGCGACTTGTAAACGGCCTTGAATCTCGTATCATCCAGATTCACCTGGAAGTCATCATCCTCGTGTGGTTTCGTTTCGACTGTCTTCGACTTCTTCAGCTGCTTGCGGCGCTTACGTTTACTGCTGCTGTTCTCCTGCTCATCCTTGAGGATTTTGGTCAAACTGAAGTGTTGCTTTGGCTTGCCCGCCACCTGCTCATCATCATCGTCCAGCAACAGCTCTAGCTGTGCCTCTGCTTCCGCTTCGGCTTCGTCTGGTTCTGCCTTCTTTTGTTTTGACTTCTTCGAATTGGTCTTTTTACTTTGCTTCGGCGGCTCGTAATCTCCTGTTGCGAACTCCTCAGCAAAGTAGGCATCGTTCATATCGATTCCATCAGGTATGGAGTCATCATCGCTGTGCCCATTCTGTGCATCAGGATCGATACCTTTGAGCTCTAGTTGCTTACGGCGACGCTGCTCCTTGCGTTGCTTGTTCTTCTCGCTGCGCTTCTGCAACACTTTCTCAATGGGCGTCAGTGCGGATTTGTCGACGGTGGACGACTCCGCCGGCTTGCTCGATTCTTCACCGGCATCATTAATATTCCATGACATTTCCATTTCGTAGTTCTTCTCCTTTGCTTGCTTCTCCTGGGCATTAATCTCAGCCAGCAGATTCTTGTACTTTTCAATACGTTCCTTTTGCTTAAGACGCTTCGTCGGCTGCGACTTTACTTTGCTGTCCGCCTTTTCTTCATGAGTCTCCGGCTCATCCTCTTCGTCTTCATCGTCATCTTCTTCGGCACTGCTGTATGCAACAATCTGGCGAAGCTCTTTATCATTTAGCTGATCCACCTTGCCGCTAGATAACTTATCACCCAGTTCGCGTCTTTCCAGCGCCGTTTCATCCCAAGTCAGATCCACCTTGGCCTGCTGCAGCGCCGTTGTCGTAAACTGACGTGGCTTGTAGTTGTTCGCATCGGGCAGCTCGTAACACTCGTCTGTGGGCATGTCCTCGTCGAAACTGGTGTCATCTGGTATGAAACGCAGATCCACACGCGTCGCCGAACTCTCATACTCAATGCCATCGCACTCCTTGTACACCTTGTCGGCCGTGGAGACGCTGTCGCACTCGACAACGGCGTAGTAGTAGCGCAATCGATTCAGCTGGTACTGGCGCAGCTTCTCCATGTGGTAGTCGTCACCCTCATCGGCATCACTGTCCTGTTCCCGCACCAACTCCTCATCGGAATCCAAATCAGAGTCCTCTTCGGGCTTGTTTTGACCCACCAATTCGGTTGGACCGTGCACGTCTTCCTCGGCCATGCGCTCCTTGCCAAACTCAGAGGGATAGATCTTGACGCTAAGCACACTGCCACCGGGTGGCAAAAACGAACTTAGCAGCACCATTAGGTCCTGAGCGCGTATGCGGTCCCAGTCCATGTTGCACACGGCCAATCGACGTGTTGACTCTTCCGTGGTTTCGGCATCAATATCCAATTCACCCCACACATGATCGATCTGCAGTTCAGGTCCGTCGCCGTCTTCGTCACTGCTCTCCTCATCCGACGAGGAGTCAGTCATAAGGCGGCCCTCGCCACGAGCATAATCAATATTTGGATTCGTTAGCCGCTCGCGAAGGCTCTCGGGCACTTCGGCATCATCGTCGCTGTCTAGCTGGAGAGCACTGTTCGCCTGATCGTCACGAGAGATGGCAATCTCTTCGGCACGACGTTCTTCATCTTCGCTGGTTTCTTTCGCCTTCGCAGCCTGTTCCTCTTCGTCGTCGGAGCTCTCGTTCTCATCGAGTTCGTAGTATTTACGCAAGTCTTCGGCATTTGATTTGTTCACAGGCCGACCATACTTGTCCACAGTATACTTCACCTTGAACTTGTCATCGGTGAACATGCCCTCGAACCGCTTGTCGATCTTCACCTTACGATGCACCTTCGGGACGCCGCGAAAACGCGGATCCGCAAGCAAGTGCTGAAAGCGAGCATCCTTCCAAATGCCGTTTTGTTCCGCATTGCCCGATTGATTTTGTGCTGACGTAGTTGGCTTTTCCTGCTCTTCTGGATTTGTTTTCGTTTTAACTGATTTCTTTTTTGCCATTTTATTCAATTGAAATTTAAACAAACCAACATATCAACACGTGCATATGGATGTAAGAAGCGTACCGATATACGATTACGAGTGCGCTATCGATGTTAGCGGGATTCAGTGTATGGCATCATAATTTTCGAAATAGCGATATCGATAAAATACACAGCGTTGCCACTTATGATTTACTTAAGAATTTCTGCTTTAGTAAATCTAACACAATTAAGAATTCAAATCATATATATTTAAACTTTACATTATGAGAACATTACATTTTTTTTATTATTTTGAAATATCATAGTTCACGCAAAATTTAAATTATTGCGCTACTCAGGTCAGGCAGCGCCATTCGTTATCGTAAACAGAGCAACAACAATTGCAACAGAGTATTATCGATGACGAGCTGCGCGAGTTTTATATAGATGTGTGTATATGTATGAGAAGTGTTTTTATTTAACTTTTTTACGCATTTAAAAGGTGCCGTTGCATTGTTTGTTGGCAGTGCAAGCCAAAACTAACATATGCCGTTGCACACATGTGCTGCAACTGAGCCAAAAGGCGCTAAACACCCAAATATAATTCATTCTGCCTGCGTGGATACGTTTTGGATACCATAAACAGAAACAAAAACAGCAACAGCAACAAACATTACAACCAATTGGATAACAAAATCAGTTTGTAGCTTCGTTTGGGCTAGAACAGTTAACAATCAATTCGGTTTGCGCACAACAATCAATAAGTATAAATAAAAATCCCCAGCAACAACAAGAAGTACACGCCGAATTTTTTGTTGAAAGCTGTTGGCGCGGGAAGGCGGACGGAAAGACCGACTACGAATACAATAAAAAAGTATGAGTAATAACGTGGAAAGTAACGGCAATAGACGCACCGTTGATTGGCAGCGTTTCGGTCTTGGCGGCGACGATGATGGCGAGATAACCGTGGCTAGCTTTCGCCAGCGCAGCAATAACAACACGGGCGGATTTGTGGATCTGGGCAATGAATACACGTATGCAGCCGGCGGCCATCATGCGTCCGGAGCTAATGAGATCTTTGCCGGCGAACAGGGCGACAAACCTTGGTGTGTAAATAAATACGTCAATCTATGAACACTCAGCTAAGACTATATATATCATAATCTTTGTGCTCTCCGCTCAACAGGTGGCGTTCGAATTTCTTCATCTCGCAACCGGTGCTCTTCGGTACATGGGATGGTGTATTCACCTCCTGCCTGATCAACGTATTCGGTGTAATTGTGTTTCTGCGCTCCGGCTGGATTGTGGCCCAGGCGGGCATCATTAATGCGGTCCTTATCATTTTGTGCACCGTCTTCATTGCCCTGGTCAGTGTGCTCTCCGCGATTGGCATCTGTGAGCGATGCAGGGTGGAAAGTGGTGGTGTCTATTTCCTTATAGCGCATACGCTGGGCTCCCGTTTTGGCGGCGCACTCGGTTTGCTCTACTGCTTTGGCCAGGCGGTTGGCTGTGCCCTCAATGTCATGGGTTTCGGCGAATCCATGGCCGGGTTGGTGGGACTGGAGGGCAACAAGTGGGCTATTCGTGGCTTTGCTACTGCTGCCGTCCTATTGCTAGGCTGCATCAACGTAGCCGGCGTTAAGTGGGTCATCAAAGCTGCAATTCATTTTGCTGATGATTCTACTCATATCGGCGTTGGACTTCATGGTGGGCAGCTTTATTGGAGAGGATCACGGTAAGTTATATCACTCAATTGTCTTTCGGTTTTAACGTCTCAATTTGATAACAGAAAACGGCTTTGATGGCTGGATAAGTGGCAACTTCGTGGAGAATCTCTGGCCGAAGTATCAAGATGGATATTCGTGGTTCCGTGTCTTTGGTGTCTTCTTCCCCACCGTCACCGGCGTCCTGTCTGGCATCAATATGAGCGGAGATCTGCGCGCTCCATCTACAGACATTCCCAACGGAACGCTGGCAGCCTTCGGCACATCGTCAGTATTCCCTGGTTGGAATATATTTTCCCTTATTCATTTGCGTTTTTTTCTATGCAGCACCTTCTTGTACATGGTGTTTGTACTCTTCCTGGGCGCCACGTGCCAGCGCGATATATTGTACTCAGACTTTATGATCTCTGTGAAGGTGTCTGCCGTGCACTTCCTCTTGCTGGCTGGCATCTATGTGTCCAGCATGTCTTCCTGCCTGGGCGCCATGTACGGCACCCCGCGCGTTCTTCAGAGCATTGCCAAGGAGAGTGTTATACCCGGCATCGATGTGCTGGGCAAGGGTGTAAGTAGAGCAACTGAAGCAACGTCTGTTTCCCTCGCACTTGTACTTGTATAACAGTATTGGTAATTCCTCATTCTCTTTTTCAGCGCGGCCCCAACAAAGTTCCACTGTATGCCATGGCCGTTGTTGCCGTGGTCACCGTCACGTTCATCATTGTGGGTGACATTAACTTCCTGGCACCCATTGTGACAATGCCTTTCCTGATGACATATGCGTGCATAGATTACGCCTACTTTGCACTGGCCCAGACCTTTGACATACAGGAACAGCGAGAGGAACGCTTCCGCATACAAGCTTCCAGTCCCAGCTATGAGACACGTCGCTATGGCAGCGTATCGGATGGAGGCAATGATTTGGATTTGCTATTTCCGGATCGTGTGCGCCACAAAAATCTGCAGAGTCCACAAAACTCGCCGATGCATCAAGCACAAACACACACGGCACGTGCTGCTGCTGTCCCAACCGAGAACATTGTGGACTTCGATGCACCAACTTCGAGCACATCTGCCCAGGGACAGGGTGACGCAGCAGCAGCGACTTCATCCGATGGCACTGCAGTCATTGTGGATCAGGCAACAGCACAGGCTGGCAGTGAGCAGGAGAACGAGGAGATTGAACCGATTGCTCCCATTCGTCCGCCAATTCATTCCAAAACGAAAAACTGGTACTCAGGATTCTGTAACCGATGGGCTTCATTGTTGGGCGTAAGTTATACAATGTGAATCCTCAGTGGACCAACTGATCTTTAACTTGAATCTTGTGCAGGCATTTGCCAAGCTGCTGGTCATGCTGCTGGTGAACTGGTACTATGCCCTGACCTGTTTTCTGGTCGTCTTCGTTGTATGGTTCTATGTGGGCACAGCTAATCCCGCCGTCAAACCCGGCCTCACAGCGGAGTTTAACTTTTTTGGCTGGCTTAAGAGCGTCATATTCCGCTGCTTCGGGTAGGAGAACATAGCACAAATCTCTTTCCATTCTCTAATATATTTGTATCTTATAGCAAACGCATGCACGAATATGAACAGATTGTGGTAACACCCTCGTGTCCGGGTGTGGATCTATCGCCGACACAGCTGAACGAGCAGAACGAGGACTTCAGACCTCGTCCCAATTACCATCACTCTTCGGTGATTGAGGGACGACTGATAGATGACATCTAGGCTGGTGGTGGGATCGTAGGTTTTATGGGAGGCGTGGCAAGCAATATTTTGAATGCATTTTGCTTAAACTAAACAATATGACTTATAACTTATATACGTATGGATAATGTAAGCACTAAGCATAGTTATGTACCATATGTTTAATCCAGCACATGCATTTGGAAGCGTTCTTCCCACACACTCACTCGGAGACCGAACCCAGCGCTTATCATTGCAGCTTTAGCTAATATGTAATCTGTACTAATAATTTGTATAATTTTAAGATTAATGAATGATATAATTATTTGCTTTTAATAACCATGTTCCTTTCTTGTCTGTAAAGTCGCTTTTTTGACAATTTTTACCAATTGTTTTTTCTTAATTATTTTTTTTTTTTCAATTTTCATTTTTACTTCTATGGAGAGCCTGTAAAATTGTTGCTTACTAGATATGTTTCCGTATGTTCTGTATCGTCTCAAAGCACATACATAGCTTATTTATGGAAACATATGTGATACTGAGATAATAAGTAAAACAATCAAAAACAAAGTAGGAAAAAAAACCCACAGCCCAAAAAGAAATTTTTGAAATCGAAAATTGGGCCGCGTTAGCATTCTATGAAGAAAGTTAATCACAAATGAAATTAATTTAATTATAATACCGTTATGTTGAAAACACTCACACACACACACACACTCCTAAGATTTATTAGCCACAGACTGTAAGATCCACAAAATCACAAAAATTCCAGTTCAACTTTTCATAATAGAATTAAATAAGCTATACAACAATATGAACACTATAAATCATAATCAATTAACATGAATGTCTGCAATATAACTGCATTATATATACCATATTACATTATATATGTATATTATATATTGATAGGTATGTAATCAAATGTTGTTTAAGTAAATGTTCGACTACAAATAAACGATGTAACAACTAATTATATGCAACAAAAACGACAACAACAACAAAATTCTTTGCAAAGCGTTGATATTTGAAAAATATACAAAGCATTTTACTTTTGGAAGTACATACATACAATATAGCATAAATTTAACATAGTTATAAAATGGCAGATAGCACACACACACACACATATGTGAACAAAATAAAAAACTATGTATATGTAATAACAATATTAACTAAAATGTGTATTAAAACAGTTTAATAAAACAAAGTAATGTGACTTGTTCTTTATTATCAGAAATCGAAGATTTGAATTTTTTGTGGGCGCCAAAGTGTGCGCCATGAATTGGTTAGTTATCGATTTCACGTTAAGCAACCTGTCGATAGCAGTTTTCGTTGCCTTAGCCCTGAATAAGAAGTTTTGCAGCCCTCTAACCTCAAATCCACTGGCAATAAAAACAATATACGGTGCCAGTTTTAAACATTTCTTGCTTTAACTGACACCTGCAGGTACATGTGATTGCTCCATTAATCCCAGCCACTCGCCATGAACACCCTAATGCGCTGGACACCACAGATCCACCATTGGCGCACATATTGCATAAAACAATGCGCTGCCGCCGTCGCCGGCACCGAGGCTGCAACTGCAACATCAACAGCAACGGGGAAAGGTAAGTGTGGGGTAAACAATGCTTGAAAACGACATGACAGTCATCAAGTGATCCTTCACAGGCAAACCCAACTACGAGGAGTTCATTGGCAGTCGACACCAGCAGGCGCAGCGCAGCATCGTGGTGCAGGTCAGCTCGGAGAAGTCTTACACCGAATTGTATAACTACTGCAGTCGATTCGGCAGGATTGTGAATGCACAGCACTACTGTGTGCAGCACGAGGATGAGCTGCACTACATGCTGTTGGAATTCGCCAGTGCTGGCGAGGCAACGGCTGCCATTGACTCGAGTAGCTTCAATGCGGAGCTTAGTGGCAGCAGCAGCTCTACTGGTGGCATTCCAGTTCGTTCGCCTTTCCTGTGGTTCCGTGCAGCTGCCGCTGGACGGCGCAGCCAGGCCAAACTCGCAGCAGCTGGCAAGGCGCCACAGCTGGCGTCTATTGATGGCACACGCCCGCTGGCCCAGGATAGTTTGCAGAAACTATTGCGCGGTGCCGAGAGCATTGAGCAACAGTTGTTGCTGCTGTACGAGCATACACGTCTCAATGATCTGGGCATACGCATGCGCTTCCTGGCCGCCCTGCAGGTGCAACAGGCCATATCGGGCATGTTTCCGGATGCACTGGCTCAACCCTTCGGCAGTTCGGTAAATGGCTTTGGCAAAATGGGATGTGATTTGGATTTGATCTTGCGTTTCGATGGGGAGACATCACCAGCCACTGCTAGCACTAGCCAGGAGCCTTCACGTCTCGTTTACCACACCAAGGAGAACCTAAGCAACGGGCGCTCGCAGACGCAGCGACAAATGGAATGTTTTGGTGATCTGCTGCATCTGTTTCTGCCGGGCGTCTGCCATGTGCGGCGCATATTGCAGGCGCGTGTACCGATTATCAAGTACCATCACGAGCATCTGGACCTGGAGGTGGATCTGTCCATGAGCAACCTGTGAGTAACTGAATCAACTCTACGCTGGGTGGGTGTGTGTTGGTGTTGGGCCAAAAGTGGCTTTATTCTGTTTGTTTATTAACGTACTTATTGTTCGAAATGAAAACTTAGGATCTATCAAGGCATGGACATATTTGTTTTGCACTTTGCACTTCACCTAGGCGCTCCTAGGCTGTAATCTTAGCCAGCTAGCTGGAATACTCATCGCCCTCTTAGCGTCTGTAGTTGCTGGCCTGTTCCTCCTCCTTTTTGACGGCTTGCACGAGGACAAAGCTCATGACGCCACAGACAACATTCAGCATGGCCATTGTCATGGCCAGTCCGACAATCCACGAGGTTTTGCCCTCAAAGAACCAGGTCAGCTCATCGACGCAGCCACTGAAGAAGGCATTGCCACTGACAGTGTCGCGGCACGAGCTGGGCAGAGGTTGATGCAAATCCAGATAGTCCCATGGTCCACTAGCGCCACAGCAACCAATATTCTCCTGTATCATGGTCAGCACATAGTTGGAGTAGCTGTACTCCGATGTGGAAACGAAACGACGCAGTGTGACATTCAACAAGGGTTGCAGACTGGAGTTGATGGTGCTGTACTGCAGCAGAATTGCGGCACCAACAGCTGTGCCGATGAAGCCAAAGATCTGTGTGCCCACAAAGACAAACAGTGCCAATGTGTTCTCCATGAGTGCACTGAGGCAGCCCAGAAAACTAACGGCCATCATGATAATGCTAATGGCAATCAATATATAGACACCAATGTAGAAGGATTGCGCCTCCAGGATGCGCAGCCAGTCATTGAAGCCCGGCTCGGCACGCAGCCAGACAGTCAAGGCGAACAGCGCCGTCGATATCATCCAGGCGACAATGTTGAAGCAGAAGAGCGTGTACTTAACGCAGCCGATTTGTTTCTCCAGCTGCTCGTCGGAGGCGCCATAGCCAATGCCCATGTTGTTGCTGCTTCAGGAGCTGTCGATTAAGGAATGAAAGTGTTAACAATGGAGCGTACAAACAGGCATCATGCTCCCTCCTCTGCTCTGAGTCACACCGTGTTGACTCGCCCACCTCCCTCCCTCTCTCTTGTATTAATCATACTATCCCCCAATACTTTGGGCACTTTTATGTGCCAACGCCGAAGCGACTTGGCCTTATCAGCGTTGTGTTTAGCAAATAACGTTATCACTAGAGTTGGCTTTATGTGCGTGATTAATACATAGAGAAGTTCTTATTGCAACACACACTAGTAATTTATTCCACAGAACTAAACTCAAAACTTTTATATTCCAAATTCACGAATTCATAAATTGATCAATCAACTTTTTGGTTTATCTATCAAAGTCACTCGGCAACACTTTTCAAGGTTTTCCATAACGAACAAACAGAAAAAAAAAATGGAAAAAGAATATATGAAGGTATATATCAAGAGTATATATCTTTCACTTGTGATATTATATATATAATATTATATATTGATTCTTGATTCTTCACCTTTTGTTCACTTTAAAATAAAATGTTGTTTCGTATTCGAAAACGGAGCTCCGTTTGGTTCGTTCGTTGAAATCGTTTTGCTTGCGCTGCAAACGAACAGAATCTATGGAACCCGATGACGATGATGACAACATCCACACAATGTGTACAGTAACAGTAACGGTATCAGGTCGAGGAGAGAGGCCTCCAAGATAAGATAAGCGCAGCCATGCCGAACGTAGCTTTTGAGCGCGCCCGCGATAAGATTAGATACGAACAGGTGCCGATTGCCAAATGTGGCATGTAACGAAATTCCAAGCACTGCCCGACGATGATGATCTATTGTTGTCCCTTTTGCACCATGCTGCAGGTGAATCAGTTTCGCGATATTCTCTGCTGTGATTCACAATGGGAGATAGCAATGGGGAGAGGAAGGCAAAGAGAGTGCAACTCTTAAGCCGTATGCCATATCCGGTGTGTGTGCATGTGTGTGTGTGTGTGTGGTCAGTTCTGTGAATGAAACAACTTACGCTGACTGGGCGTGGCAGGCAACGTGAGTCACACTGGCTCCATCTACAAATAGAACTAAGATAATGCTTCCTTCTCTGCCTCCACTCACCTCGTCTCCTCGTCTTGCTCCCTTTCAGCACCGGCTTCTACATGTCCGAGCTGCTGTACATGTTTGGCGAACTGGATCCCCGCGTGCGTCCGCTCACGTTCAGCATACGCCGCTGGGCGCAATCGTGTGGCCTGACGAATCCCTCGCCAGGACGTTGGATAAGCAACTTCTCGCTGAGCTGCCTGGTCATGTATTTCCTGCAACAGCTGCGGCAACCCATACTGCCACCAATTGGCGCGCTGGTGAAGGCAGCCTCTGCTGCGGACATACGCGTCACGGAGGACGGCATCAATTGCACATTTGCACGTGATCTGGATCGTCTGGGCTTCCGCAGCCGGAATACGAGCAATCTCAGTGAGCTGCTGCTGCAGTTCTTCGAGTTCTATTCCCAATTTGATTTCCACAATCGCGCCATTTCGTTGAATGAGGGACGCGCGCTGGCCAAGCCCGATCATTCAGCCATGTATATTGTTAATCCCCTCGAGCAGTTGCTCAATGTCAGCAAAAACGTGAGCCTCGAGGAGTGCGAACGTCTGCGCATTGAGGTGCGCAATGCGGCGTGGATACTCGAGTCGGAGGTGGAGAACACAACACTGACGGAGGCTGAGAGACACGAGCAATCCTGGGGTCTGCTCAATCTCTTCAAGCATCCCGAGAAGTCTATCATACGTCCCAATATGTTCTTCAAGCCACGCATGGTCGAAGTCAGTGATCTCTTCGAGAAGAGCCAGACGACGGCGACGACGACGGCGACGGCGGTGAACTACAAAAGTGCCCCAGTGCGACAGCAGGTGCAGTCCATCAAGGCTGCCGCACGCAACGAGCTGAAACAGTTGCGAGAGTCCAGCACGACGACGACGACGACGACGCAGCAAACGTCTGCCCCGTCCTCGACTGGGAAGAGCAAACGCAGCAGATGATGCGGAGGCATTTAGAGACCCCCAACTGACCCTGCTTAGTGTACCATATATAGGAAGTAACTAGGAACTAACTCTACTGCGACCATTGACCATGGATTGACCATGGATGGATTTAGTTAACTGAATGTTGTTCATATTGTTAAGCTGACGGAGGCGTACAATGTGTGCGGGCGGGGGGCCACCGATGGTGCTCCTGGACTTTAACTAATTAATGACGTTAAGTATTGTAGTTGTTTTTTAATTGATAAAGTTTAACAATAAACAAATTTTAAGTGTTTATCCCAAAGAAAAAAATGTTGAAAATGAATTTAGATTTAATATTCATTTTGATTTGATTTGAGAACGATTTCAACTGTTGAGTTTAGCTATAGATTGTTATACCTAAGCAGAGGGTATATTGGTTTTGGCTAGCAGTTTGCAATGCACCTTAGGATACCCTATAAAGATTCCTTTCACATTCTAAACATGCTCAGCGATGCTCAACAGTCTCAAATTGTTCAATTAAATATAAAGAAGTTATAAATTAAATCTTTATTTTTATTCTCCCTATAGCACTCTTGCAGAGGGTATATTTGTTCAGACTAGCAATTTGCAATAGGATACCTTATAAAGTATATATATACTGAGTCAAATTATACAGTTTCCTTTTCACATTCTAAACAGCTTAAGCGATGCTCAATACTTCATCAAATTTTATCAATTAAATATAAAGAAGTTATAAATGAAATCTTTATTTTTATTCTCCCTATAGCACCCATGTTATACCCTTGCAGATGGTATATTTGTTTTGACTAGCAATTTGCAATGCACTTTAGGATACCCTATAAAGTATATATATTCTGATTCAAATATACAGTTTCCTTTCCACATTCTAAACAGCTTCACCGATGCTCAACAGCTCATCAAATTGTATCAATTAGATATAAAAAAGTTATAAATGAAATCTTTATTTTTATTCTCCCTTTAGCACCCATTGAAATTCGTTGTAGATTATTTTCATAATTGCTCATTTTATTCATCTTGTTGTAATAGTTTTTGTTCATCTTTTTTGTTACCTTTACTTCTTCATCTTCTTTATGATTACGACAAAAGTCTTCATCGTTAACAACGCGCGTCTCTTGCTGTGCCTCATTCAAATCTCTTTCTTTCTCCGTTCCTCACCCTCTCTCTCTCTCTTTCTGTTTCGCTTTCAACTATTTGTGTAAATGTTTAAAATGCTGCAAATGAGCAGGCGAAATTTTGATTCAACATATGTTTGTTATGCAGGCGCTGCAAGTATCTGTAACTGTATCTGTATCTGTATTTGTATCTGTATCTGTATCCGTTTGTTTAACAAAACACTTTATACTGGTAAGCATGGTATATGATTCTGGGTTTCTTTGTCGGGTGTCTCGTTCGTATGCTGTTTCAATAATCGGTTAATTATATATCTAACTGTTTATGTACTCGTCTGTCTGTGTCACGTATTGCATATGTTGTTGTTGTTGTTGTTGCTGATGTTTGTTCGCTTTGTTAGTTTCCATATTCACTTCATTCTCTTCTCTGTATCGGTTTCGGTTTCTATTTCCGTTTGCCACACGCTTAAGTATTAAAATAATTTACATACATTTAAAGAAAGATAGAATTGTAAATCCTAGTTAGATAGGTACAAAAGATTGTTTGTCATGCGCCACGCGGGAAACTAAATCGAACGAATCGACAAACAAACGTCTAGTAAAATTATTATTATATATATATATATATATATTATATCATATATATATATGTATACGCGTTTATATATGCATGTTTGATACACAAACACATGTATACAATATAAAAAAAATAAACAAACAAGAGTCCCGTTCGTGTGGACAATTAATGCATGTATGTGTGTGTGTGTGTGTGTATGTGTGTAAGTGGAAGCCAGCCCAAGGAAAACATTGGGTTTTTCACTACTTATATAGTCCAAAAAACAAGGCATCCTCTATATTGTAGAGCTCCATCTCTCCAACTCTCTCCTTCTCTATATTTCTCTCTCTCTCTAGACAATAATTTCAACGGCATCCTCTTTCTCCTTGTTGGCATCGGCTCATCTAAACCAGAGCTTCAGCCGCAACGCATCCACACCGTTTAGATAATAACGAAAGAGTCGCTTATCACGCACGAATCCCAAGTTCTCATAGAGACGCAACGCCGGCTCGTTGCGCATCTCCGTTTCTAGCACCACCTCATCGGCATTGTCGGCGAGCATGGCCTGCAAATGAAGGGAACATGATGAATAGATACACAGTTTATAGTAGGGAAGAGATCAAATAGGGGGAGGGGATCCTATACCCACCTCAATGGCCTTGGTCACCAGCGTGGTGCCGATCTTAAGCTTGCGGTATTCCTTGCGCACAGCCAGCATCGCAATGTAACCGCGACGCACATTCATATGCATGTCCAGCTTGCATACAATGGCGCCCACATACTGATTATCGTGCGAGGCTAGGAAGCATAGTTTTGGCCAGTTGTAGATAAAATAGCGGTACGTATATATTGAATATGGCTCGGACAGCTCAGCCTGTATCAGACGCATTATGTCCTGTCAAAGAGAGAGAGGAATAAATTAGTTGGAGGTGCGATTTTTCCAATTGGAATGAGCAACAAGGAACTGCTGAAGGGGAGCAAGGCCAGGGACAGGGTCAGGGCCAAGCCCAGGCTCACGTCCAGGCCCAGATCCACGTCCAGGCCCAGAGCCATGTCCACGTCCATGCCCAGGCTTATGTCCACGTCCAGGCTCTTGCCACTACTCACATGCATTTGATGCTCGGCTTCGTATTCCTTGTAAACAATGTCATCGACTGAAATGGCAGGTTCGAGCTGAAGCTGGGGCTGTGGCGTTTCTTGTTGTTGTTGTTGTTGTTGTTCTTCCTCTAGTGGTTTCTGCGGGGACTGTGTGGCAGCTGCAGCAGTAGCAGCAGCAGCTGATGTGGAAGGCGTCTCCTCCGTACTTCCTCTTGTCGCGATGGCCATGGCTGTTGTCTTTGTTGTTGTTGCCGATGTTGTTTGTGTGTTGGCAGTGCTGTTGCTTGTTGCTACTACGGTGGCTGGTGTTATGCTCTTCAGCAGCTCCTCCTCCACCTCCTCCTCAGCCTCCTCGCTCCTCAACTTGTGCTCAGGCTCTGGCTCTGGTTCCATAGACTTGTTATTGTTTTTCGCTTTACTGCTGCGACTTTTGCTGTTGCTGCTGCTGCTGCCGTTGCTATTGTTGTTGTTGTTCTTATTGCGGCTGCTGCTGCTGCTGCTGCTGTTGTTGTTGCTCTTGTGCACATTGTTGTTGCTGTTGTTGCTATTGTTGTTGTTATTAACATGATGATTGTTGTTGTTGCTGCTGATACTGGCCGCATTCTTGTGCCCATGTCCATTCAACGTGGGCACCTCAGCCACCGCTAGCTCAGGCTTTGCCTTTGCCTTGCCCTTCTCCTTGGCATGGCCATTGCAAAGCTGCACCTGCTGCAAGATGCCATTGATTAGTGCAACATCAGCATCGGTATCAACATCGGCCTGAACGTGTCCATTCGTTTGGTGGCACGCCCCTTTGACTGTTTCTGCTGCTACTGCTGCCTGTGTGCCTTGTGCTTCTGCTGTGGACTCTGCCTCAGATTTTTGTTGCTGCTGCTGCTGTTGTTGTTGCTGTTGGGCTTTCTTGTTTTTGTTTCTGTACTTTTTCTTTGAGGCCGCCGCAGTTGTCGCCGCCGTCGCCGTGTCCGCCATGGCCTCCTCTACTGCTGTGGAGAAATAAGAAATATATTGTATATTCTGTTCAGTTGCAAACACACAAGAGGACGACACAGCTGAGTGCGCTTAATGATAGCAACCTGGGGCAGGGGGGCAGGCAGCAAGTACAAAGATTTGAGCACAGTATGATGATGATGTTTACCTGCACCTCCAACTGCTGCAACAACTTCGCTCTCTCTCTCTTTCTGGCTATCGATGGATATTCTGCTGTCTGTTGTGACTGTCGCTGCCGCAGAGTCAAAGCACTCGAGTTAGATTTGCCTTTATTTTTGGTTATATTTTCACAGTTGCCCGTTTTTCATTCACACACCCGCAGCACACACACACTCTCACACAGATCCACTAGAGGCGAGCAGTTTTGTGTACCTGTGACTTGTCACGGTTACTCTTTTGTGGTAACGTTGTAGTCACAGTTTGTGTAGTGTTATTTCGAAATAATAACGTTTGACAAATAAATTAATGTTAGTATTTCAAAATTTTGATTGACTGATTTGAGTAATTTGTTACTTGGAAAACTTCAGTTTCATTTTTTTAATAAAAATAATCTCTTTATATATAATTAAAGCTCTCTCCATGTACATATGTATATTCAATGTTACTCTTTTAACTTTTATTTGTATGTTGTTTTTTACGTACAATTGCTAAACTATGATGGAAGTAACTTTTCTATTAATCACTTAAAATTAATATTAATATCTATCGTTTTATCTTCTCTAGCAGCGCACACATACACACACTCTTTGCTGCTGGTCGCACTTTGTTCCTGTTCCGTATATGGCACTGAATCTAACTTTGCTTTCCTCCATAGAAGACGCATGCACGACATATATGCATATTCAATTTCTTATATGTTTCTCACTTTTTCTCTTCTCTTCTCTTTTGTTTACTGTTTGCACGGTTCGATATTGTTTTTGTCTCTAAGTTATGAACAAATTCATGTACAGAGACTCACAAACACATGCAGCGAACTCAGCGAACAGCTGTGCGCACACATATTGTTGCTGCTGATTATCGATAGTCAATGCACTGCATTGTTGCGAATATCGATAGATACATTGAAATCTTCTCTGTTGGCGCCAGTTTAAAATCCGATTCGAATCAGTGCCAACTGAAAAAGCTCCGTTAGAAAAAACAAATGCCATTGAGGATAATCTCTTTATTGATTTATTGTACACATATAAATAAGTATTCATATATTTATAATTAATTTTAAATTCTTTATATGCATGTATATGTGTATGCGTGTTTATGGAATGTGCTCAATATTTGTAAGTTTCAATCCCAAAAGTAACTATAAGTTTTACTTTATACTCTTTTTATACGACTTTTAAGGTATTTAGTTAACTCTGTTATTGTATTATTTTCAACATTTTTATCTCTTCGGATATTTTTACCGTACATGCACATACATATGTTTATTTAATCTCTGTATGCTTCTCTAAGAACTAACAAAAAAAAAACAATATCTACATATGTATGTATGCATGCGAGTATATGTATGTGTATATCATTGACTAGCTCAAAATATGAATATGAATAAGCATCTTTAGTTTTTTTTTTTTTCTGATCCAATAACTGTCCACTCACTGTAAAGTTTGAATTACAAAATTGTTTAAAAATTTGTCATATCTGCGTAAAATGTTAACATTGTTCTTATATCATAGGATTTCAGATTTCACCTTGCTACATTTATTTTTATCAATAATATAATTATGATTTCATCTGTGTATTCCAACTTTCCAACAGTTTTCGGTTGTGTGTCTGTGTGTGTGAGAGAGTACATATTATACATCATATACAAATATGAGGCAAATGGGCAAAATTTCTCTTCATCTTTATCGATTTTACTTGCAAGATTTAGCGATTTTAGCGATCTAACGAAACCTAAGGACATTGACCAACAACAAACTCTACACAGTACGCGCACATGCAAATAATGATAGGTGTGTGTGTATATATACGTACATATGTATGTATGTTATATGAGACTTGAAGAACATCGATTAATATTTTGCACACCAAGCATTTTCCAATAGATAATGGAAAGCTGCTTCTCGGGCTCGTGTTCGTGTTCGTGTTCACTTCAGTCAAGTTATCGATTTCGATTTTGATTTCCAATATCGTTGCCCTCACAAAATGGCAACAAAAAAAGAGTTCCAGCAAATGGTAACAAGAGAGATCTGGCAACATGCTAAGATATGCATAATATGCAACATGCATATACATATGTATATAACTTTCAAGTTGATCTACATATATATATAAAATTACGTTAAGAGCTTCGTTTACAATTACATTGAGGAATATGTTCTGATGGCACGAGGTTATCGCTTAATAATACCACATACATCTAGAATGTATTATATCGATTAAGCTAAGGCTACCAACGACGAGAGATTCTTGTACTTTTTGTTCTCTTCATTCTTCATTCGTTCTTCTGTGTGTGTGTTTTCAATCAAGTTCCTGACTTATTGGGAGTTTTCCTCTCTACTTTTCATTAATATTTCGTCAAAGCAGCAACAAAAAAGAATAATTGTAGAACAACATTGATGGCACTGGTATTGGTATATATATGTATATATCTTTTGACTAGAGTACAGTTAGAGTTAAAGACACACGCACACGCACACATATGTATATAGTATGCAGGCAAACACATAAACACACACATGGCATATATGGTATTTGGTTTTTTTGTTTGGTATATACTAAGTATAGACAGCGTACGTGCTAAGAACAGTTACGGACTTGGGTTCTACCACTAAATATGGACTGAATTTGCCTCGGGTGGAAATCTTTGACAAGGAATACTGAATTTAACTTTGATTTCTCTGCTTCTCTCTCCTCCTCCTCCACTGCTTCTTCTACTCTCTCTCATTTGAGTTCGTCGCATTACCAACACTGTCATCTCTCGCTCCCTCTCCCCCTCCCCGTCCCGTCCCGTTCCGTTCGCGTGTCACCGTGTTGATCTCACATCGTGTGAGTACGAGCCACAGTGCCCCGCCGCCGGGACTAGCTGAAGTAACTGCGTCATAAGCTAATCAGCGTTGCCTTGCGCTGCGCCTCCAAACGCATCTCCAGCATGGCATACGGCGGCACACTGATCACCAGCAGCACCACCAGCGCGATGATCTTCGATGACTCGCAGAGGAAACCGTGTGCGGCGAAGGTGATGCTCAGTCCCAGGAAGCGTAGCGCTTGCAGAGGTGCCGTCACATCCGTGACATGATCGTGCTTCACGTGATTCAGTGTGACCAGAGACAAGAGGAGCGTCTCCCACATGCCATTGCAGGCGCCCCACGAGGCGGCTATCACATAGAAGAGTGCGCTGTCATCGCTCGAGGGCTTCCAGCTGGATAGGGCGAGCAGCAGACACGAGTGGAAGAAGAAGGCAGCCACTGCGGGGGGAGGTAAGATAAGGTCAGATAAGATTAGGCTAAGCTGGAGCAGTGATACTCACAGATGACCACAATGCGCTTGGTGTGCCGCAGCAGCATGCTGAGCGTGCAGGACACAATGAGCTGCATCAGTCCCATGCCAATGAGGGCGCCCGCGATCATGCCAATGCCCAGGGAGCAGGAGACAAAGGCGCGCAGGAAGTCGCCCAGCATGTAGCCCTGTTCGGTGCCCACGAAGTAGGACAGGGGTCCAGCGAAGAGCAGAGTTTCGGTCACATCCTTGGCCAGTCGATCGCGATCACGATCACGCTCTCGATCCTGACGTCCGGCACCCGTCGTGCCCACCTGGCGACCCTGCAGCAGTGAGACCAGCAAAGCGACCAGCGAGAGCAGCACATAGAGCCAGAGCATGGATTGGCCACCAGCACGAGAGCTGCTCTCAATGAACTCAGTGAATATGGAGCGCGAATTGTTGTTGTTGTTGTTGCTGCTGCTGGTTGTGATCCAGGGGAGTGTGGCGGTTTCCGGCAAGGGACACATGTCCGCGCCGCAGATGCGTTCGCCATGCTCATTGCGACCGTAAAAATCTTCTGGCTGTGGCCAATTGGTTGGCGCTGTGCCGTTCCAGTCGTTGCCCGCGGAGGAGCAGCTCCAATCGTTGGCATTGCAGGCCAGCAACAGCGATGCCAAAGAAGCACCCACAATCATTCCAATGTCCTGAGCCGCACGAAACCAACGGGCCAAGCGACGCACCTTCTGATCCCGATTGCAGAACATCTTGTGCTCCTCGTGCAGTGCATCCGAGCCCGTTTGCTGTGTCAGCGCCTGCTGGGCGGCCACCAAGGTGCTGCATTGCTCGCTGTGCTGTGAGCAACTCAAGCGGCCGCCGTAGTGCACTATGAGTGCCGCCTTGCAACTGTTCGAGGCGCTCAGGGTGAAGCCCAGCAGCAGATAGGCCGGCAGTAGAGTGTAGATGGAGGCGTACAGATGCGACAGCAGGAACAGCGTCACCGCCAGGCAATTGCCCACCAGCAGCGGGGCATAGCCAAAGCGTCGTATCAGCCGAGTGCTGGGCAGGCTCATGCCAGCGGCCAGCAGGAAGAGTGCACTCAGCAGCAGTGATCCAATGTTGGGTCCAATTTGCAGCCACTGCTCGCGATGGTGCCACAACGAGCTGGAGCCCTGCAGCGCCATCACGGGCAACAGCACGGCGCACATGAGTCCGTGGGCGACGCTCAGGCAGGTGAACTGGCGCCACACCTTCTGGCGCACATGGGCGGGCACCTTGTGCCGGCAGTTGCGATTGTTCAGTGTGATTAGGCGCCGTATCGATGTAGCTCCAATCGAGCTGTTAATCGACTCCCGACGACGCGATGCCGCCAGAGCAGCCTGCACCTGGTACGAGGACACGGGATTGATGCGATGCGAACGCGTCGATATGGGCGAAGGGGAATACGCGGTCAGGTGCTGGAAGAGAAGGCATTGCAGTTGGAAAAGGCAAAACATTAACGAGGATTCTCGACTGTTATACACCCGACTGTTATATGCCCGATTGTTATACACCCAACTGACAGTTGTACACCCAACTGTAATTTACCCAGCTGTTATATGCTCCACTGTTATACACCCGTCTGTTATATACTGTTATAGTAAGGTGTTATACTCTTAACTGTTACGAGTATATAACCCTAACTGTTATACATATATATATTCGACTATTATATACCACACTGCTTTATACCCCACTGTTATATATACCACTGTTATATACCCAGCTGTTATATGCTCCATTGTTATACATCCGTCTTTTATATACCCTGCTGTTATATACCTGACTGTTATATACACGGTTAATATATACTTTACTGTTGTATGACCAACTGTTATATTCACCATTGTTATATACCCAACTGTTATACACCCTTCTGATACACACCCGATTGTTATATACCCCACTGTAATAAACCTGACTGTTGTAAACCTAACTGTTATATACTCGACTGTTATATACCTGACTGTTGTATGCCGAACTGTTATAAAGCCCACTGATATACACCTGACTGTTATATACCCCACTGTTATATACCCGACAGCTATATACCTCAACTCTTATAAGCCCCATTGTTATACATCCAACTGTTATAGATCTAACTGTTATACAGCCCACTGTTATATACCTGTCTGTTTAATACCTGTCTGTTATACACCCGAATGTTGTATACCTGACTGTTATATACCCGTCTGGTATACACCCGACTGTTATATACCCCACTGTAGTACACCCGACTGTTATACACCCAAGTTTTATATACCCGACTGATATATACCTCACTGTTATATACCCGTGTCTTGTATACCAACTGTTATAAGCCCCACTGTTATACATCCGACTGTTATATACCCCACTGTTATACAGCCTACTATTAAATACCTGCCTGTTTATACACCAGACAGTTATATACCCATCTGGTATACTTCCGACTGTTATATACCCCACTTTCATACACCCAACTGTTATAAGCCCCACTGTTATACAACCGACTGTTATATATCCCACTGTTATACAGCCCACTGTTATACACCCGCCTCTCTAATACCTGTCTATTATATGTATATATACCCGAGTGTTGTACACCTAACTGTTATATACCCGTCCGTTGTACACCCCACTGTTATATACCCAACTGTTATATTTGCTGTTGACACAACATGCAAGTGGTCTGCACCGTCTTCTTTTGTACTTCTCTTATCATGCGGCAATATTTCCAAGAAATATTTGAATGGCTTCGGGCCTCAACATGACAGCAATGGCTTTTCCGCTTAACTTGAAATGGAATTGCATTTCCGGATGACGCAGTTCGGCTGTGAGTTCTGATTTCTTGCGGAAAAGTCACAACAAGATTGTGTGAAGTCTATTTTAAGTTGTTTTCTCCTGTTTTCTGCTCCTTAATAGGATTATATGAAGCGGCAAACTATAAATAGTCTGAGGCATTTCCACGTAATTTGCCGAACTGAGATTAAGTTGCACTTCCTGATGACGCAAGAGGACGCGCGCTGATTTTCGCAACCAGAAGATTGACGGAAGTCTATTTTAAGTTGTTTTCCCCTTGAGGAGGATTATAAAGGAGGCATATCTGCGTGATGGCAGCGATTAAATTGCATCTCCCACCACGAGAAGATTGACAGAAGTCTATTTTAAGTTGCTGTTTACGCCTTGACCTATGCCGCAGCAAGGCAATCTTGGAAATGGAAAGTCAATTAGGCCACGTCACGAGCACGCACCTTCGTTTGGCCTAATTACCTGCGGTGCTGCTGCCATGGTGAGAAAGTAATCCTCCTTCAGAGGAAGGAGGAACTAGGAGACGGAATAGAATTGAAGTGAATTGCATCTGCAGTTGATTCTCACTGACGGACACACACAATTTGCATGATGAAGTGAGTTCTATAAATAAACGCAGCCGGAACCGGACATGCAAATATTTTCACCACCTTCCACCACCCACTCACCTCCATCATTTGCTCATCCCAAATGTTCTGTGCGCCGCCCGAGCTGCGCGTTCGCGTACGCAGCACGCGATGTCGTGTGGTCAGCGAATGTCGCTGCTGTGCATGATGCGAGTGCTGATGCTGGTGCTGGTGCTGATGCTGGTGTGTGTGCGTGTGGAATGGATGCGGATACTTCTTGCCGGCCAGTCCGAGCATCGCAAAGCCGCTAAGCGTCGTCATTGTCGTTGCCGATGCCGTTGTTGCCGTCCCCGTCGATGTGGTTGCACTCGTTGCCGTTGCCGTAGTTGCGGTCTCTGGTCCACCTGCTCCTCCACCTGCACCCGCTGCACCTGCCCCTCCAACTTGTGTGGTGCTTGTGGCTTGGCTTTTGGTGCCACTAACGCTTAGGTCACCGTTGCCACAACCATTTACGGCCATCGGGGTTGTGTTCGTGGCCGTCGTCGTTAGACTTAGCGACCCGCCGCCACCGCCAATCCCCAAGCCAGCCATGATGTATGCGTTATAAGAGGATTGCTGCAAGAGGGCAATAAGTAGAGGTTCAAATGCAGGTTCAAAGTCCTGTGCACGCTTGTCGTCATTCATAACGTCATAACTGAACAGCTCAGAGCAATTAAGGGTTACCAATGCAAGCGCAAAGGCCTTAAGCCAAGAGACCTCAAAGCACTCCTATCTCTGTCAACTTTGACTGCAGATAAAGAAGTCTAGTTTATAAACTAATACAAATTTGTAGAGATAATTTCTTCTTTTTGGTATATAGTACCCTGATTAAGGTAAAGGTTAAACAGCGGCCTACATCTACGATTTTGTTTAAATATTTGTTTACTGATAGGGAAATTTTATGAACTAAAACAAATTTTGGTGCTTCATTAATTGAATTTTAATACTTAACTTAAATAATTTGGTAATCGGAGATTAGCTATTTAACCTTTATCCTGATTATTATCATATTTAAAGTAGAGCTGGAGAAATATAGATGTTTGCTGAGCTTTTTCATATAAAACATCTATGTTTATCAAGTAACATCGATGTTTCTCTTTCTTTCAAAAATACATAACGGACACTTCAAAATTAAAACTGGAACAATTAGTTCTTTGGAAAAGAAGGTAGATCTTCATATACAAATTCCTATTGCGGACAATTGTTTTCAAATTATGAATAAAATATTAACATAAGAAAACTGCACTAACCAGAATTTAGGAATTAATGTCTATATTTGATATATTATTAGAAATATAACTAGATAATCGCAAATATCTCCTTTTTCATCTTGCAAATTTTTTGTCAAAATTAATAATTAATAGTATAATAAATAAAATAAAATAAAAATAATTAAAAATAAATAACAAAATAATATCCTTAAGCATATTATACTTAAAATAAGGTTTTCAAACAGAGTTTTTCTTGAGCAGCAACGAAAAGTATGCAATATAAATTGTAATATGAATTACTTAGGAAGAAATTGAAAATTAAAGATCAATTTTATAGCATAAAATTTATGGTAAAAACAAAAATGAGGAATAAAGGCTGCTCTTCGGCATACCGAAAGTTTAATACCCTTGCGATCTCCTGCGATTGTTTCTATACTAGTGATATATATTGGTGAAGATTTAAATAGTAGTATGTATATTCACTTTATGTCTGTTACTACGTCCGATTTTTTTTTTTATTTCGTTAGGAATCAGACTACAAATTTTTCTATAACCATATCTACAGTTGCTTCTTCTCCAAGACTACTTATTAATTTAATTAAAAGTAATTTCTGACTACTTTCATTTCGTCTGATTGTTTCTATGAAAACTACGTGTTATAGTGGTCCGATTTTGATGTATTTTATATGCATAATATATGTATGTATACCATAGAAAAAGTCCGATGTATTAAAATGGGTTAAATTATTTCGACAAATAACAAAAATTTCCCAAAAGTATGAATGTTCTACGATATATCGGTCAGCTTCGGCTCCTTACTTATTTATAGCGTATTGTAATAAGAATCATGTGTACCAAGATTCAAGATAGAACTAAAACTGAGAAATAAGTTAGCGGACAGACGAACGGACGGACGAACAAACAGACGTACGGACAGACAGATAACTAGATCAACTCCCCTGGTGATGATGGTTCAAAATATCTTTATATTTTTTTCTGTTATCAGAGATGTTTTCAAAGTTGCATTGCAAACGCCTTGCCAAAATCAATATACCCTATGCAAGGGTATAAGAATACATCATAATTTCTCAAAAGAAACGGTTGTTTAAAAAAAACTATGTAAGTCATTTCTAATAACTGCTAAACAAATAGAATTCAAAACGGTTCTGTTCAATTGAACTAAAACTACTTAAAATAATGTCATCGCAACTATTATCGATCGCACTCACCTTACGCTGCTGCGCAAATATCGATAGACGCTCGCGTTCACGACTTGTGTCCCTGGCGCGTTGCTCGAGCAGCAGCTCGTACTCCCTGCGCTTCTCGCGCTTCCGTTCAGCTTCCTCAAGCTCGTGCAGATTCGGCAGACTGCCCATTTTGCAGGTTTCAGATGTCGGATTTAATATCTTTAGCTGTGATCGCTCAGTCTTTCGCAAAAATTGCGCAAATTATTCGGTTATAAACTCTTGTCTTTTAAACACCCTTTGATTGGAAAAGTTTTGATTTGAATTTCGTTTCCGTTTGTTTAAATTTTTATGTTTTTATAGATTTAATAAATTTTGTTATTTACTGTTAGTCTTATCACCAATTTGCACTGTCACTACCGATTGGTTTCCGTTTGTAGTTGTTCTCCGCTTGACGTTCTGGCCGGGAATGGAAAGCCAGGTGAGATGCAGCCATGACTCAACTCAATTGAACTCAAACTCAAATGTTTGCAATGTTCTGTGTGTGCGTTCTGTGTGGATGCGTGCGATTAACTAAGGGCGCCTCGAATTGTTGCCAGGCTCATCGAAGTCCGCGCCAGCCTTATCGCAATCGGAATCGTTATCGTTATCGTCGCCGTGGCCATTGCCGCCGTTGACGTCGTTGGCGTTGTCTGCATTCTCCTTTTCTGCATATGCATCAGCATCCCATACATGTATGAGTCTGTCTGTGTGTGTGAGTTTGTGTGTCTGTGTTGGTCTAGTCGGTTGACTATTGGATGCATGCCATTGGCGGGTTCATCGTTCGCTGCCGGCTGCCCAGAGCAGCTGCAGCAGCCGCGCAGTCGTCACTGCTAAGCTGTGTGTGTGTGTGTGTGTGCGTGGGATGACTCGATGACGTCGTTAATGATGGGGGATATGCACCAGTTGCGCTCTCTCACAGCCGCCTATCGATATGTTTACTTGCTGCGTGTCTCCTCTCCTCCTCGTCAACTAGAAACGTTTCGCACACTGTTAATCGAGTAGAAGAAAAAGATGAATGAAGGAAGATGAGCAAAGGCAAAGCAAATCACGGCGCAAATGCTGCGATTTATGTATGCCTTGAATATAAATCAAACCTCATACATACATACATCAACATACGAAGATATATCAAAGCATATAGACACACACACACACACCACACGCACATTTATTATTTATGTAGAGGCGTAACGAAGCGCATTGTGTGCAAAAGTGGAACAGTTGCTGACGCAGAAAGACGCACGGGACTGAGGATGCGAGGGGGGGGACAGGGCTCACACAAATTTATCTCATGTCCCATTCAAGCGTTACCTTTTCTTGACCTCGCGAAGTGTGTTGACAGCCTGCAAACACCTACACCCACACACGCACGCACATACATACATGAATTCGTATGCAAATACAGAGCATACTTATATGGGCCACTGTCGATGTGTTGCGCGCCCCTCCCACGCCGCACACTCACACAGACGGGCCTGGACAAAGGCGTGCACAAAAAATCATCAGGTGTGTCCATTTTATGTACACACACGCGCGCACACAAACCGGGCCTAAGACGCACAATGTAATTGAAGCACAAGCACACACAGGCACAGACAGACACACACACACAGACACACTGTCATTGTGTACATGTTCAATTTGAACTCGCAGCAGAACTTAATTTGCATTTACTTTGTGACTTCAGAACCTCTCGAAGTGATTTGCAAGTGATTTAGCAAGCGACCACCTTGTTTGTCGCACAGTGGGACCGAAAGCCCTCAAACTCAACTCAAACTTCAAGGCTGGCTGGCAGCGCCCACTGAAGCGTAGTTAAGCGATTGCACGCATCCGTTAACCGGGCGGCCAAGTCGAATAATATATGAATTAACACACATACACACACAAACAGTCACATTCACACACACAGACACACATGCGTAAGAAGAAACATAAAAAGCCAAACAAAGTACATTGTACATACATAATAAGCAGACAAAAATACCGAACAGACACACGGGCGTGCTCACACACACACACACAGACACACACACAAATGTGTAAATATATGTGTGCGCAGTTAAATACATATAGACACAGGGATATCAACGCACCTACGCACAATGTTTTGTTTTCCTTTTGCGCTAATTTATCCACTCCACTATCCAGTGTTGTAAACTATTATAAATTGTTGAAAAAAAAGGAGCACAAACAAACAAACAAAAGGAGAGCAAACTATATATGGCACACCATTTCCTTTTTATAGAGTTTTGTTTAGGTTTTTTACTTTTGTTCTCTCTTGTCTCTTGTCTCCTATCGCCATTGACAACAACACACACACCACACAAGGCTTCGCTTCAGCTTCAGCTCCAGCTACAGCCTGACGCAAACTCCTCGAAAAGCGCACTGAACCAAAACTGTGCCCACTGCTGCTGCTGCGGCGGGTGCTGCTGCTGCTGCTGCGGCTGTTGTCATCTCGGTAAGGCGCGAATGGACCTCGCCAGCCAGTGACATGCGCACTGATTGATGTTGAGATGCCATGCCCACTGTTAGACCCCCCCCACCCCCTTGCACCCACTACCCACGCAAGCCACACCACATCTCTGTGCCAACCCTGCCCCCTCTATGACCGTCATAAGCATCAGTTTGTGGTTGGATGCCCAGCAAAATAGAGCAGACGTACTAAAATAGCCTTCGCCCCAGTATAATGAAATGAAATCCCGACTAATTGTTGTTTTGTTTGTTAGTTTTTAATTGGCTTTAATTTTGGAAAACAAAATCATAGCGTCATATGTTCAAAAACTTCCTTATGGAATACATACATATATTAAATATTCCATCGTTTTATGAAAACAGCAAACAATTAAGAACTTCAATGAATTCTTTAGTTACGTATTTCTGCTTTGTTTTGTTTGTTATTATTATTATAGGTTATGTTCTTATTTTAATTAAATAAGTAAACCATGAATGGGTTTCGAATTATTTTCGAGCACAAAATATTATAATATAAATTTCTCTGTTCCAATCTTTTTATATAATTACTGATTAAAATTATAAATATAAACACAAAGCCAAAAATATGTTTTTCAAGGATATTCCTTGCAGTATATGTATCAAGCCAAATTCAAAAAATATACCAGATATATGCCCTCAATAGTTTAAAATTCATATGTTCCCTGACCTTGGTATTATTTAGTACTTCTTCTTATTTCATTCATTTTTTTAATTCATTATAACAAAAACAATTTCTACTCAATGGCGCAGAGCGGGCAGCCAGCAGTTGAAAGTTTTCAACTTCGATAACATACGATGCCATCGATTGTAAATTGAATAAAATGCGACTAATAAATGCTTTATTTTTTATTCAATCAAATCACAAGGTATCGTTTTAAATGCTATACAAAAAAAAATAAAAACAATTTAAGCTTAGAGCGACAAACAGTTTAAAATTCCCGACCTCGATAGCACACAAATATGTTTATAATCGATTATAATTTCAATCGGTTGGAAGTTAAATGCAATTCTGGTTGAAACTTTTGTTGGTTCCCTTTACGATGTTTTCTTCTCGTGTTTCCTTTCCCTTTGCTGTCAAGTGATTTAAATCTTCTGCAGCAGAATGGAGGAGGCGCCACCGCCGCCATTGCAAATGGAGGCACAGCCCAGCTCGCCAGACTTGAGGGCGTGCGCCAGATGCGTGACCAGACGAGCACCAGACATGCCAATGGGATGGCCCAGAGAGACGGCGCCGCCATGAATGTTCACCTTGGCGGGATCGACATTCATTTTACGAATGTTGGCCAGCACGACCAGAGAGAAGGCCTCGTTAATTTCCCACATGGCAACATCCTCCTTGCGCACGCCGGCGCGCTCCAGCAGCTTTGGCACTGCCAGTGCGGGTGCAATGGGGAAATCAATGGGATCTGTCTCAGCATCCTGGTAGGATACAATGCGTGCCAGTGGCTTGAGACCGGCACGTTTGGCTGCCTCTGCGGTCATGAGCACAACAGCAGCGCCGCCATCGTTGAGGGTCGAGGCGTTGCCGGCAGTGACGGTGCCGTTCTCACGCTGGAACACTGTCGCCAGCTGGCCGAACTTGTCGAAGTTGACGCGCTTGTACTCCTCATCCACGGCAATGATCTGCTCGGGCTTACGCTTCAGCTGGATCTTAACGGGCGCAATCTCAGCATCGAATGCCTTGTTGTCCCAGGCTTTCGCGGAGCGCTTGTATGACTCGATGGCAAAGTTGTCCTGATCCTGTCGTGAAATCTGCATCTTCTTGGCTGTGTTCTCGGCACAGTTGCCCATGTGGAACTTGTTGTACACATCCCAAAGACCGTCGAGAACAATGCCATCGGTGAGATTGACACCGCCGTAAGGTGTGGCGCCACGCTTCAGATAGTAGGGCACATTGGACATGGACTCCATGCCGCCAGCAACAACAACATCGGCCTGACCGAGCGCCAGAGACTGGGCGCCCAGCATAATCGACTTCATGCCCGAGGAGCACACTTTGTTCACTGTGGTGCAGCAGACGTTTGTGGGCAAACCGGCGAAGATGGCCGCTTGGCGTGCTGGGGCTTGGCCCAGACCCGCTGAGACCACATTGCCCATGATCACCTCATTGACGTCGGACTTGGCGATGCCAGCACGTTCGATTGCCGCCTCGATGGCAGTAGCACCCAGTTGGGTGGCCGACAGTGGTGCCAGCTGGCTCTGGAAACTGCCGATGGGTGTGCGTGCGGCGGAGACAACAACAACATCGTTGATCTTTGAACTGTAGCTGCGGGCCTGAGCGCACAGTTGGCGTGTGGTGGCTTGCAGAATCTTGGACATAATGCTTGATGTAATTAACGGGATGGAAATAGACCGACTGGTTTCACGAGCAACGTGTTCTGCAGAATATCAACTGAATCTGATTACAGTTTGAATAATATTAAGAGATAAACCTGTTGCGCCACTTGCGTAACGAGCCGATGGCGAGATCAGCTGTGCCCACTTAAAGAAGTGTTGTTAAGTGGCGAAAGTTCTGCACACTTTGTATTTGTGAAGTTTGCAACAATTGCATCGGTATTTTGCATTTTATTTCACCTCCTCACGTGGTATTTTTGAGAACAGAATAAATATAAATTCGCTTTTTGCTCATTTATTGTCCCCCTTTTAAGAAAATATAAGTAATAAGTATAATGTCTAAATTCATCACAAAAATCCCGCAACTAGTAAATAAATTGGTATTCGCCGCTTTCGAAACTACGGTCACACTCACTCCCTGCAACAGCAAAACAATAACAAGAGAGGGCTACACACACAAACATTACTTTACCGCCTTCCGCCAACCGCCCGCCCGCGCGCGCTGAGGAAATCACATTTCATCAATTCGCATAGACTCGAAGAGCATCTGGTTCTGGCCCTGATTTTGGCCATCGTTGTCTGCTGCTGCCAATCTTTGTTGCATTGCAGTCCATTGCGCGTCGTCTTCGGCCATACGGGCGTGAGCGTGTGCGTGTGAGTGTGTAGTAGTAGCGTGTGGTTTGCATCGGTGTTTAGCATTTCGCTTATTCTTCGCTCCACTCCTTCGTTCGTTGCGCGCATGTGAAATAGATAAATATATATTTATAACTTGTGTTTGACTTGAAGAAACAACAAAGTGAAGGCAGACAAGCCATGTGTATAGCATAAATATTATTATTATAACAACAACAACCAGAGCAGCATAAAAGCAACTGAAGCGCAACAGCCACGGCAGGAGAGTGGGACAGACAGACAGACGGACGGACAGGCAGACACAGATAGCTGCAGAGAAGCTGACGCAGCGTGAACGGAAGCAGAGGATAGAAAACAATAAGCAATAATTAATGCAGCTATTCTGCAGCGATATCTACGTACACATACATACATACATATATTTATTAGATGTGTATTCACTAATGTATTATTACTAAGATAGAATCCAATATAGTTCAAATTTAAATCAATATACTGCGACAAATTCGTATACGCTTATCACGCAACAGAACCAGCAACAACAACGAGCACAGCCAAAAAGTATTACAAACAACCACACACACACACACAAACCACATATATGTACACACATACAAACCTAAGCTCGCAAGTATTACGTTGGGTCCCCCACAACAAAAAGTAGCGGACTGCATTAAGAAGGCGAGGAAGGAAAGGGAGACGGACACGCAGACGGAGAACGCCCACTGCCAGCATCAGCTTCAGATTTATCGGCAGAAA
Organism: Zaprionus africanus; assembly: GCA_018151435.1. Lineage (NCBI taxonomy): Eukaryota > Metazoa > Arthropoda > Insecta > Diptera > Drosophilidae > Zaprionus > Zaprionus africanus. The sequence goes on from JAECXB010000076.1 coordinate 7,455,453, forward strand.
CAACAGACAATAATGGTAAGTCCAGGTCTGACATGCGCTGCGCGCCTTTTTGGGCTTCGCACCAAATGTAGCAATGAGGCAAGAGCCACAAACAGCAACACAACACCCACACAGACACAAACCAGCTGCCTCAGTCGCATTCAAATCGCAAATCGAGTTCAGTTAACGCGTCGATTTTGTGGCTTACGGTCTGGCCAACAGCACAATTGCATTGTATGGCAACGTTAGTGTTTTGACGTATTAAATACATACGTACATACGTAACGTGTAAGTTACTTACCGGTTGTGCATCTTGTGCAAATCGCGATCGGTAACTGAGCGTCCCATCTTAAGTGCTTTGCTTTGCTATCTTTATTTAATGCAGAAGTTGCGAATTGTTTGCCAAATTAATTACTGTTGCGTTTCGTTTTTCCTAGCCCTGGCGAAAAAAAAAAGAAATTAATAAATTTGAAAAATTTCAAAAACGTAAAATTTTTACTTTTTCTCGTTTTAAAAAAGTTACTAAAATAAGGATTTTGTTATGAATTGAAATTAGACCCACACCCGATGAAAGTAGAAAATATAATGATGTTCTGAACTTGTGTGCTAGCCTTAGTCGATGATTCGAACGACATGAAAGGCGCCGCCTACTTATACCGCCTACTTTATAGCCTCATCAGAAAGTAGAAAATATAAAGATATTCCAAACGGGTGTTCTAGTACTGGCCGACGAATTCGAAAGACATTAAAGGAGGCGCCTACTTTATATCCTCATCAACAAAGAGTCTTGGCATAGCTCGCATAGAAGATCTCAGTTATAAATTCAACTTGTAGTAAATATTATAATTATTTTTTTTTTTTTACCTTCGGAGAATCGGATCTGAGAATCGTCGGTATGACGAACGAGGTTAGCTGCACAAACAATTTGCCGAGCAACTCCGAGCTAGTTAATCTAATTAGCTCTCTCTCGCTCTCTCTCACATGCACTAACGCTCTCTTCACTCTCTCCCCCTCTCTCTTTCTCTCACTGTAGAGCTCACCGATCGTAACGAGACGCGGCGCTCAGCAAGCGAAAATCCAAACTCGCGCTATGGTCAAGTCCAAGTTGGGACCCACGACATCTGCGTCGTCGTCGTCGGCGTCGCCGTCGCTATCGGCTGCAACGGCACAGAGCACGGTGAGCAACGGAGAGCGCAAACCGAGTGCGGCACTGCTCGAGGCAAAACGTCGCGCCCGCAATATGCTAAAGTCGCAGACAAGTGGAGCCAGTGCAGCGATGCAGGAGAGTGTTATCGATATATTTCAGAATGTAAGTATCGACTAAATATAGAAGAATATGAATGATCTTTAACCCTGTTCTCCCTTCCCTCAGGCTGTCAATGCCAAGAGCATGAAACGCGGTCCCACAGCGCTCATCTATGACGAGTCGATGAGCCAGCACCGTTGCCTGTGGGATGAAACGCATCAGGAGCGACCCGAACGCTTTACGCGCACCATGGAAAGGTAACATGGAAAGGCAAAAGCTGGAACATTCTCTCACTCTCTCCCTCTCTCTCTCTCAGGTGTCGGGAACTGAAGCTTGTGGAGCGTTGCCTGCAGTTGCCATCGCGTGCGGCCACCAAGGCTGAAATTCTTCAATTGCATTCTGCAGAGCATTACGAGTGCCTTGAGCGTACCGCGGGCAACAAGGACGAGGAGTCCATGGAGGAACTAAGCTCGCACTATGATGCCATCTACATACATCCGGTAAGACAACAGAGAAACCTTACCCACTCTTGGTGCCATTGATCTACGGCAATCATTAAACGGTATCGGCATACTTATAGTATATATGTATATATATATATATGTGTGTATATGTAGAGAGTGCTGCGATAAGAACTGATTATCATGCAATCGCAATCAAGCTCAGCGAAGCGTAGTAAGACTGTACCAGGTAGACTCGGCTACAGCTGGATAGACATTCTCCAGCTCTGTGCATTGTAAACCGCAACTGGTGTGGCCTTTCACTCTGATTTCTAGTTCTAGACACAGTTAAGATTAGCATATAGACAGAGAGAGAGAAGGGGGGAAAAGAATGAGATATGAAATCCATCAGGCATATAATATATAGACTCTATTGTAGGGCAGATTTAAGTTAGTGCGCAGTTTCAAATTACTTTAAGATCTTCTATGCTTGTTCCTTGTATTTTACTCATATAATATTTTTGAAGTTCTCCCTTTCTCTATTGGCAGATTCCTTAGGTTCTACTGTCATTTTACTGTTTAGTGTATATAAATATATATTCCTATACGCAGTATGTTTAACATATGTTCACTTAGTATACCTTCTCTCTATCAACAGTCCTTATGATTTACTATATCTATATATATTCTTGTACCTATTCATTGATTTTCATTCATTCGTTCGTTCTTCTAACGCTGCTTAAGATCTCCTGTATCTATTTGCATTACAAATGAATATTTGTATTATGCTCATCTTCTCTATACCTTCTCTCTCTTAAGAGTCCCTAGCATCTACTTTATGCATATATATTCTTGAACCTATGCTTATCTTATGCTCATTTTATATACCTTCATTCTCCTTATACTGCTTAGGATCTTTTGAATAGATGTTAATTCTTTATATTAGGTATCCCTTCTTGTATACTTTCTCACTCTTTACAGTCTCTAGGGGCCAATCTACTTTATTCTTGTTCCTATGCTATTCTTATGCTCATTTTATACCCTTCGTTCTCCTAATACTGCTTAGGACCTTCTGACTAGATCTATACGTCCGTGTATTCTTCTCTATCTTAACAGTCCATCTTCTATATTATGTATGCTTCCTTGCATACCTTCTTCCTTTTCTGTAACAGTCCCTCCTAACACTACTAAGGATCTCCTCTACCTATAGACATTTCTAGATGAATCCTTTTTTTCTACTCGTATACCTTCTCCTATCTTAACAGTCCCTAGTATTTACTATATACTTATATATATTCTTGTACCTATGGCTTATCTTTTGCTTATTTTATATACCTTCGTTCTTCTAACACTGCTTAGTGTATACCTTCTACCTCTTAACAATCCCTAGATGTGCACTACCTATCTATATATACCTTTTTTGTATTACTGCTCTCTCTTATTTACATATTTTTTTGTACATTTTCTACTATATTTATATATTTTTGTATATACCCTCGTTCTCCTAACACTGCTTGGGATCTCCTCTATCAATATCCATTTCTATATGACTCTTCATATTTTTATCCCACATATTTCACCTATATCTATCAATATATTCCTATTACCTATCCTTATCTTATGTTCATTCCCTTTACATCTTATACATCTCTCTTAACAGTCCTAAGGATCTACTATATACTATATTATATATTCTATTGTTACTATGAATCTTTATATGTATCTTTATCTTACATAAACCCTTTATTGCCTTTTCTTCAGCCCATATATACCTTATCTTTATCTATTCCTATACCTCGTCTTATACTTATGTTCATCTTAATTACTCTTATACATCCTCTCATGATAGTCCTTAGTACCTACTTCTATATTATGTATTCTATTGCTATATGAATCTTTATCTTCTGCTCATCTTATAAAGCTCTTTCCTTGTCTTCAGTTCATATATACCTTATCTTGTATCTATTCCTATATCCTTGTCTTATACATTTTGTACATATACTTTTTTAATTATTATTGGACGTTGAATACAATGGCTGTATTAACAAGTGTTCCAACGACACCAAGCCGATGCTCTCAACTCTGACATACTTTGTACCTACTATATAAATATCTCTATTCTCCTGTGAATCTTTATCTTATGCTCATCTTATAAACCTTCTCTCTCTCCCCGCAGTCCACATTTCATCTTTCGCTACTGGCCAGCGGCTCAACCATCGACTTGGTGGATCAACTGTTGAGGGGGAAGGCGCAGAATGGCATGGCCATCATCAGGCCACCGGGTCATCATGCAATGAAGGCCGAATTCAATGGATATTGTTACTTCAACAACGTTGCGCTGGCGGCACAGCACGCACTCGATGCACACAAGCTGCAGCGCATACTGATCATCGACTACGATGTGCATCATGGTCAGGGCACGCAGCGTTTCTTCTACAATGATGCCAGGTGAGTCAGAGAGAGATTCATATTTAAAATTAGATTGTAACTGTATTTGTATGTTGTATAGGGTGCTCTACTTCTCCATACATCGCTACGAGCACGGCAGCTTCTGGCCGAATCTGCAGGAGTCGGATTACCATGCAATTGGCTCTGGCCCCGGCACCGGGTACAACTTCAATGTGCCGCTCAATGCCAAGGGCATGGGCAACGGCGACTACTTGGCTATATTCCAACAACTGCTGCTGCCCGTGACCTTGGAATATCAGCCGGAGCTGATAATCGTCTCGGCTGGTTACGATGCCGCACTGGGTTGTCCCGAGGGTGAAATGGAGGTGACACCCGCATGTTATCCGCACCTGCTCAATCCACTGTTGCGTCTGGCCAATTGTCGCGTCGCTGTGGTGCTCGAGGGCGGCTACTGTGTGGACTCGCTGTCCGAGGGTGCCGCCCTCACGCTGCGCACTCTACTGGGTGATCCCTGCCCCGTGCTGGTGGAGCCAGTGCAAGTGCCCAGCGTGGAGCTGCGCAAGGCGCTGCTCAACTGCATATTCGTGCATCGTCCCTACTGGCGTTGCCTGCAGCTGCAGCAGACATATGTTCCCGGGGAGACGGACCTGACGACGTTGGAGTCGGAGCCAAAGGAACAAGGCAAGAAGTTGCATCGCGTGATGCGCATTTGGATGGGCGGACCACCGCCTGCGGAGGGACCACAGCGATATCCAACGCGCGGCACTTCTGCACAGCTGCCCGCGGAGGTGGTGGCCAGCAATGCGGCACGTTTGCGCATGCTGCGCGCCGAGACACAGCTGACGGTGCCAGCGATTCGTGTCTGCTATGCGTACGACGAGCAGATGTTGCAGCATTGCAATCTGCACGACGCAACGCATCCGGAGCAACCGAATCGCATACGACGCATTCATCAGTTGCACGAGGAGTATCAGCTGCTTGGACGCATGCATCGGCTGGCGGCACGTGCCGCCACCACAGACGAAGTGTGCCTCGCCCACACGAGGGCACATGTTAATTCAGTGCGTCGTCTGCAGGATCGCAGCGAGGAGGAGTTGCAGCAAGTGGGCGCGGCTTACAATTCGGTCTATCTGCATACACGCACCTTTGAGTGTGCCACACTCGCCGCTGGCTCTGTGCTGCAGGCTGTCGATAGCATACTACGCGGTGAATCCCGCAGCGGCATCTGCAACGTGCGTCCACCGGGTCATCATGCCGAAGCGCATCAGCCGCACGGCTTCTGCATCTTCAACAATGTCGCAATTGCCGCACAATATGCGATACGGGAGTATAATTTGGAGCGCGTGCTCATTGTCGACTGGGATGTGCATCATGGCAATGGCACGCAGCACATCTTCGAGTCCAATCCCAAGGTGCTGTACATCAGCATACATCGCTACGAGAACGGCGCCTTCTTTCCCAAGGGACCCGACGGCAACTACGATGTGGTGGGCAAGCAAGCAGGGCGCGGCTTCAATGTGAACATACCGTGGAATAAGGTGAGTGGGGAGTGCTCATAACTAATGATTCCTCTGCTGATACTTCTCCTTTCCATACTCTGCAGAAGGGCATGGGAGATCTGGAGTATGCGCTGGCCTTCCAGCAACTCATCATGCCCATTGCCTACGAGTTTAATCCACAATTGGTGCTGGTATCGGCCGGCTTCGATGCGGCAATTGGTGATCCACTGGGCGGCTGCAAGGTTACTCCAGAGGGTTATGGCCTCTTCACGCACTGGCTATCGGCGCTGGCCGGTGGCCGCATACTGGTCTGTCTGGAGGGCGGCTATAATGTCAATTCCATAGCATACGCCATGACAATGTGCACGAAGACGCTGCTGGGAGATGCGGTGCCAACGCCACAATTCTCGCTCAGCTCGGCACAACAACGTCCGCCCACGGTGGCCTTCCAGAGTTGCATGGAGACGCTGCAGCTGTGCCTGGACGTGCAGGCGGAGCACTGGAAGTCGCTGGTGTTTGGCTACAAGCTGCCGCAGTCTGCCATTGGGGAGAACAACAACGAGGATTTTCTTGCTGCTACCTTGGAGCAGTTGAATATTTCACATGACGATACACAGGGCGCCATCGGTGGCACCGTCGACAAGCAGCCCGACTGCGGCCAGGAGCGGCCCAGTGGCAGCAAACCCAAAGTTAAGGTAAAAACCCTGAGCGAGTTTATGGCCGAGCACAAGGAGGTACGATCTAGCGACGGAAAGCGCACAGCTGAAGATTTCCAACTAACTTCGTAATTTGCTCATCTCTTTTCTCTCCCTCTCTCTCTGTAATCCCTTCCCCATGCCCTCTCTCACTCGCTCTCCCTTTGTGTGTGTCAGGCACTCGAGCAACAGGAAATGTTTGCCATATATCCGCTCAAGAGCTGTCCACATTTGAGTCTGCTGCGTCCGGAGGAGGCGCCAAAATGTAAGCGAAGATCACAACAACAAGAACAATCATGAATTATGCTGTTTATCCGCTTGCGCTATCTCTCTCTATTTCTATTTCTCTCTTTCTTTATATGTCATGTATTTTCCTTTTCCGCTTGTTGCTGTGCTCTTTTATTTATTATTTTGGTTCAGTTTTATAATATTTTTTGCATATATTTATAGTTAATATATTGCATGTTGTTCCTGAAGCGATTTTCTATGTCGTGTTTATGTATATATGTGTTAGTTTGTTAGTTATCGATCGATCGCTTTTTAATTATATCGATTGTATGCTAGTCCTTTTTTTTACTCAGTTATGGTCAGCTTTCTATGAATGTTATATGAAAGGAATATTTATTAAGTATTAGATATTTTGTACATATATATATGCATATATATTTGGTATATATGTATAGTATATTTTAGTACTTATACCTTTGATTATATATTGTTGTGACTGTCTTAAGAGCAATTTTGACATGTTTTCCATTGTATTTTGAATGATGATTTATCAAGATTTATCTATTTATCTGTTATATATATATATAAGAGGAAAACTCTCAGGAAATTGTATATGACATATATAACAGATAGAAAAAGGTATCAGCCGAGTTAATATAACCTTATCCATTCGTTTTTCTGTCTGTATGAACATCTACAACTCGAAGACTATAAAAGCTAGAGTTACCAGATTCGTTGACTATATGTCTTAAAGGCACGCAAATAAAGCTTGTTATACTATATGGCCACGTCCTTTTCCTTGCCGTCAATCGATAAAATCGATTGACAAGCATAATTTCAAATTCAATCAACAATATTTTTAGTATTTTCTACATTTATCTGCTGCCAAAGGTTTTTTAGCTTGATAGTGTTGAAAAACATAGAATAAGAAATAAGTTAAATTTTTATATTTAAATGGGCAAACTGCCATCGGTTATCGATTTTATTACTCCTTTTTAATATGCGCTTTTTTCAATTTGATCGTTATATGTATGTCGCTTTGCTTTTTGTCTATTTGTACTCGATTTCCATTGACTAATTCGATTTTCTTTTTACCTTTTTGCGAACAGCAATAGATACAAGTGTCGCGTGCGGTGTCTGCGCCTCAACGGTGGAGAATTGGTTGTGTCTAAGTTGCCAGACCATCGGCTGCGGTCGCTATATCAATGAGCATATGGCGGAGCATAGCCGGCAACAGATGCATCCGCTTGTGCTGAGCTTCAGCGATCTGTCTGTGTGGTGTTACGAGTGCAGTGCCTACCTGGATCATCCGCTGCTCTACGTCTACCAGAATCTGGCTCATTTGGATAAGTTTGGTGAACCGATGGCTTGGACACACAACTGTGCACAGCGTGCGGATGGCTGTTATCCCATTGAGGACATGAGCAGCAGCAGCAACAGCGCCGGATACTGCCTGCAATTGGAGCACGATAACTGACCCTTGGTGCTGCGTGTGCTGAACGTCCTCACGGATATAATGTGCACGCTTTGCCCGCCCCTTCGGCGACTGCTGCAGTTCGTGGGGGAGTTCATGTCGCCGCTGCTGGAGCGCATTTATCTAAAACTGCTCAACTATTTTCTGGCCAACCACTGAGCCACAACCTCAACACCAACCATTCACATACAAACATACGAAACGAGACCAAACAAAAGTGACGATAAAAAGATAAAACTAAATTTCAAACCGTTGAAGCTAATGAAGCATCGCTGACATTTAAATTATTGTTGACTAGGAAGAGGAGGAATAGGTAAGATTTGGAATGCCCGTACTCGCCTCCTATTATTGCTCCCTCTAAAATATGCATATACAAATTGTTAATGATAAAATAAAGAACAAAAACAAAAATGTTATCAATGTACAAAATTGAATAATAAAACATCGCGATATTTATAAATTACAAAATTTAAAATACCAAATCGTTCTTGAGTTGGTAATGAAAAAGAGACTCTCTTTGGGCACGATCAATATAACATATATTCCAAATGATATTAAATAAAAATGAAGAGCTCCTATCTCTCTGGGTTCTTTAGAAGGTATCTTTCAATCGTTTCCAATTGAATCTTTATATATAATCAAAATAGATTCCAAAACTGATGAAATTCGAATAATGAAAAGATTCTCTCTCTCACTCTCTGACTTCTTGAGATGATATGAAGTATATCCGTATCTACTCCACCTGGAACCAATTCATCTAGATGCAAAATAGTATCCCTAACACTTGACATTCGAATCTTCGACAGAAGAACCGTACATTTATTCAGTGAATTTACCTACATGGAACAAAAATTAAATGATATATTGAAGACTTGATGACTTATCTACTTTCTTTTTGCTTGTTTCGCACGCGATTTGTTGTTCGCTTGCGCTTTGCGTTTGTTTGCCTTCTGCTTTGGCCTGGGACGTCGTTCGCTTTCGCTCTCACTGTCACTGTGACTCTCAACCTCGCTGTCCTCCTCCTCCTCGCTGTCGTCATCGGAAGCCAAGTCATCCTCGCTGGCGCTACTGTCCGGCGCGGCAGCTGCTTTTGATTTGTTTTTCTTTGACTTTGATTTGGGCTTCGCCTTCTTTGCGTCATCATCGTTGCTGCTTTCATCATCGTCATCGTCATCGACATAATCATCATCATCGCTGGCATTCACCGCCGCATCCTTTGCATCCCCGTCGTACTCAATGGACACAAAGGTGCGCGGTTTCAGCAGTTCCAACTCAGCTTCATCCTGTTTGCTTGTTTGTGGCTGCTGCTGTGGCTTCTGTACTTGTTGCTTGGCTGAGTCCGCGTTGGGCTGTGCTTGCCTTGGCTTACCAAACGGCTTAGTGTCCAGCAGTCCCAGGCAGGTGGGACGACAGTCGATGTTGCCGCTGGCAATCTGCGTCAGTTGCTTTTCCTCGATATTACAGCTCCAGATTTTGATTTCCCCAGCACTGAAGACGAGTTGAAGTTTCAGTGGAAGGTAACGACAAACTGGATGCAAGGATTTCACTCACCTGGAGATGGTGGCCAGTGCTTCGTTCAGATAAGCCATGCCCTTGACTCGCGTTTCGTGTGCCTCAATCAGCGTGGGCTGTGCAGGAGAAGCAACAAATCAAGTTCATAATAAGAACAAAGCTCCGTTATCGATTATACTCACAGGTGTATCGTCATCGGCAGCCAGTGAGATCCAAGCAATGCTGCCGTTCTCTAGGCCCACCAAGCAATCGGCTTCACTCAACCAGGTTACGCAGATGGGCTTCGATGGCGTCTTGGTGTGTCGCAGCACGCTTGCTGTCTCGATGTTCCAAATCTCAATTGCCAGTGGACCACTTAGGGTGAAGTGTTTACCATCCGTAGACCACGACAAACAATCCGGTGAGCTGCCCAGTGTGCGTTTGCTCTTCAGGTTCGTCCTGTACGCCACACGTCCCTTAACCAAGTTCCAAGTGTTTAAAATCTGATCGCCGCCCAGTGACAATGCCAGACGGCTGCTGGGATGGCAAGCAATGTGTGTTACCGGGCTGCCAGCATGTGCCTTGCGCCAATCCCCTTCTGTTGTCCAGGTGCCGACGCGCGTGGCCATCATGTGTCCATCGGCACTGGCCGACAACAGATGCGTCAGGTCCGGTGAGAAGACCACAGCATTCACGGTGCCTGTGTGCGAGTGTAGAATATGCGACTGCTTGCGAGTACGCATGTCGTAAATGAAGATGCGATCATCACTGCCACCACTGGCCACCCACGGTCCTTGCACGGCCACGCACTTCAGCGAGCCGGCATGTGATTTGTCGGCAAACGTTGCCTTCAACTGCACCTTGTCGTCGTTCTGCACCAGCTGATAGCCGAGCAGAAAGTCCGTGTAGGTGCCCACAATTATTTCGATATCGGGCAACATTATTTTATCCTTTAATTCCAGCAAGTGGAAATTAATATAGTTTCTGCTCTGCACTGCGCTTGGTCCGATTTCAAATTGTTTACGCTCAACACGTGCAGCTGGCTTGGCACAGCTGATAAGCGATTGCAATCGAGTAAGATAGTTATCGATTGTCACGAAGCGAACGCAAATTTTGGAGCGCATTTTCGATATTCAATTGCAAGATCAATTTATTCGATTGAACTTTTGAATTTTTTAAATTTAAAAAAAATTAATTTTAGGTTTGCAATAAGTTTTCAATTTAATTTAAGCTTTCTACAGAATATGGTTTTATTTTAAATATTATTATTGTTAAAAATATAGTTTATAAAATATGAGATTTTACAACACTTTTAAATACTAAATTCAAGTGCGGGACTGCGATTAAACTTTAAATCAACTGTTATTGATAATCGATTCCTTGCTCAAAATGGACTATGTTTAAAAAGCTATCACAACTGTGAAATAACTTAAATTAATATTAATACACGGGAAATCCTGATAAAAACTTCGATAATAAAAAAAATAAATAAAATAACCATATGTTGCATACTCCCTGCCATCTTATTTCTTGAGTCTCTGCAAATGACAAATGAGTTCTGAGGAGGCTTCGAAAAGTAATTCTAAAAATTACATCAGTACCAAGCATCTACTATGCATCAACATTTCCGGAGAATTCATTGTGAGAAATATTAAAATTTACAGAAACTAAAATTATACATTGGACTGCAGCATGGCAGTACTGAATATGATTATGGGACCATGTCGCCTTAACCTGAATAGGGTCTTTGGAATTGCGCAACTGGTTGGTGGCGAAGAGAAGGGACATTTAAGTGTTTATATATATTAATCAATTTGTCAATTTGGTCCTACAGCGCTGGTACCGAGTTACTCTTGTCGGTGCCGGTGGTGGCATCGGTCAACCATTGGCGATGTTATTAAAGAACAATACACTAATCACGGACCTGGTGCTGCATGATGTGCAATTGGTGAAAGGAGTTGCTGGAGATATTGCGCACATTAATACAACGGTACCGGTGAGAGCATTCCAGGGTCCAGATCAGTTAGCAGAGGCCGTTAAGGGTGCCGACTTGGTTATCGTTACAGCCGGCATGGCACGCAAGCCGGGCATGGATCGCGCAGCCCTCTTCGGATTGAATGCCGATATTATTGCCAACACTGCGAAGGTTATTGGTCAAAATACTCCAAATGCCCTTATCGCAATCGTTACAAACCCCGTAAACTCTATGGTACCGCTTGCTGCCGAGGTGCTCAAAAGGGAATGCGCTTACGACCCGAAACGTCTCTTTGGCGTTACGACACTGGATGTTGTGCGGGCCCAGACCTTCATTGGCAATATACTCTGCTGCGATCCGGCTAAGGTGAAGATACCGGTGATCGGGGGGCATGCCGGCATTACCATCTTGCCCATTTTGTCGCAGTGTAAGCCCTGCTTCACCGCCGATGACAAGTGCAAAGAGTCGGTTATTAAACGCATTCAATTTGGCGGCGAAGAGGTTATCAAGGCCAAGGACGGCAAGGGATCGGCCACGTTATCGATGGCCTTCGCCGCGGCCCGGTTTGCCAACACCCTGTTGATGGGCCTGGCAGGCATGAAAGCACCCATTGAGCCCGCCTACGTTGAGTCCGATGTGACATGCGCCAAGTTCTTTTCCACTCCTCTTACATATGGTACAACTGGGTTGGCAAATAATCTTGGACTACCCGAAATGAACACCAGTGAAAAGTGTGCCCTCGATAAAGCCATTGTTGAGTTGAACAAGTCCATTGACCAAGGCGTTAAGTACGTGGAAAGCAAGAAATAGTATATTATTTGTCCTGATTGGTACTGCACAATATAAAAAAAAGAAAATCGAGTAAATAAAATAGTTGGTGTTATGGTTAAGTTTTAACGGATACCTTAAAGCAGGTTCTGGGGTACGGTAGGGCACTGAACATACAATAAACCTCAGTGACCGAGTCCAGCGAACGATCGTCGATGATAAGAAAAAGTTCAATTTGCAAAACAAAGGCAGAAAAAGAGGCAAGAAAAGAGAGAACAAAGATGAAGAAGAAGGAGTAGGGGAACCATTCGTCGTGCAGCACCTGGTGCACCTTGGTATACTGCAAGTTGCTGCTCTTAAGTAGTCCAATTGCCCCGCTCTGGACAGACATAACGGTCATGGGTAAGAGCTGCGCTGGCGCCAGTTTGAAACCCTAGATGGAGGCAGGTCCTTTCAGCCGGGCTGCTTCTGCATTTATCTGACGAACGCAATCAGGGTCAGTTCCAGGCCTCAGACTTGCCCCCTCGGCCGCAGCAACAACGTCAGCTCGTGATCGTCAGACCTTTTGTTGTCTTGAAACTTAAAACCACTTCATTTGTGCCCCGGATCTCAAGCTGCAGCAGTAGCAGCGCGGTGTGGCGGGGTTGGGTTAAGATTGATGGATTGGGGATGGAGACCCACTTGGCAGGACAAACAAAGCTTAGCGCAGCGTTGCCGTGTCACAAGTTCGCACAAAACTTGTGAACTTGTCGACGGTTTTGTTGTGAAGGTACTGCAAGAGAACATGCTTATCAATGAGGTACTCTGGCTTAGACAGGGTACTCCAGTATGAGCATTTAAAAGGGTACGGTTAGGCTTTAGAATAGTGTTATTCATCAGGTTTAAATGGTTTCATCTGTTAAGGTTAAACTTGATGGATGAAGTTGAGGTTTCTTTTTAAGACTTTCAGTACTTTTACTCTTATTATTTTACTATTCAGAGATCGAAGACATATTGATAATGATAAGCACAAAACAGAACGGAACTTAACCTTCGGTTTTGTAAATTTGAAAACCTTCTCGACTTTCAAACTTATTGGACTGAGAACATTATAAAGTTGTCACTTTCACATTGAATTAAGGATTCCGTATAGACGTTATGCATAGATTTATCACATAGGTACATCCCATAAGAACATAACCTTCGGTTTTGTAAATTTGAAAACCTTCTCGACTTTCAAACTGATCGGACTGAGAACCCTACATTATTAAGTTGTCACTTGCACATCGAATTGAGAATTCCGTATAGACCTTATGCATAGGTATATCACATAGGTAAATCCCATAGGTACATCCCATAGGTACCTCACTTAGCTACCCTCTCACAGTAGTCTTGATCAGCCTGTAGTGTATGCAAACTTTAGCACATACCGGCTTCGCTCTCGTTGCTTATTTTCCTCTTCTCAAAAGGTTTTGCGGCGCCGGAAGTCGCGCAGACTGTCAACCAATTAGCCCGGCAGCTGCTGCGATCGTCACGCCCACTAAGAGACCCGCCATTTTACACAGCAGGCCGGAATCGGGAAGCAGGAACCAGAAACCACAAAGCAGGAGCCACAACCCAGAAGACGTTGAGTTGGGAACTACCCTTGGACTAAAATGGCGTGACTCGCTGGTGGTGCGACGTCGCATGGCGGTAATGAGGCATCTAGATAAGCGCGTACAACATGCATAGATAATGTCCAATAAGTGCAGCTATAAACTGTGTACGTAATACGGTATATATTATACGGTTTATAGTATATGGCATATTGTATTGTCCCCACATGTTCGTGGGGTCAATCAAAGTTGGCCGCAGCTAATGCATAAACAATAAAAACCTTTTAGGCCAACTTAATGGCCAAAAGGCAAATTGTGGCAGGTTTTTTGGGGCAGTGGCAGTTGTACTGTGGCACGTTGCGGCTGGATTGGACTGGACTGGACTGGCTGCCAGCTAGTATGTTCCTGAAACGAAAATGCCGCAAGAGAAGTCTGTGGAAGATAAGTCTACGGCGGACAATCGATGGCATCGCCTCTTGGACACGCTGGTCATCTTTCGACGGAGTCTCATCTATCAAACGAAGGAGTTCTTTCAGAACTCAACGCTGCACGGTGTGCGGTATATAGCGGAAACGGGTCGACCAATTGGTGAGAAGTTCATGTGGTTCTGTTTCACATCGATTGGAGCCGTCACAGCGCTGGTCATCATCATGAGTCTGTGGGAGAAGTTTCAAACGAATCCCACCATCACTGGCCTGGACACGGACTTTCACAATCAGAACGTTGTCTTTCCCACAACTGTGGTGTGTCCGGAGGCGGCCTTCGATCACGACAAGTCCTATCGTGAGGTCTACAAGACCTTGGCGTAAGTCGAAGGGCTGTGAGAAATGGAGAAGAAAAAGCTTTCTCTTTCTTCCTCTAACTTTTTCTTTATTCACCTTTTTTTCCTTTACTTTTCCTTTGCCTCTACCTCTATCTCTAACTCTAACTTTATCTCGGACTCTACCTCTAACCCTACCTTGAACTCTACCTTTAACTCTTCATCTGACTCCACCTCCAGCTCTGACTCTAACTTTACCACGGACTCTACCTTGAACTTTACCTCGAACACTACCTTTAACTCTTCATCTAACTCTACCTCCAACTCTAACTTTACCACGGACTCTACCTTGAACTTTAGCTCGAACACTACCTTTAACTCCCCATCTAACTTTATCTCCAACTCTAACTCTAACTTTATCACGGACTCTACCTCGAACACTACCTTTAACTCTCCATCTAACGCTACCTTCAACTCTAACTCTAACTTTACCACGGACTCTACCTCAAACACTACCTTCAAGTCTCCATCTAACTCTAACTTTACCACGGAGTTTACCTTGAACTTTACCTCGAACACTACCTTTAACTCTTCATCTAACTCTACCTCCAACTCTAACTTTACCACGGACTCTACCTTGAACTTTAGCTCGAACACTACATTTAACTCGCCATCTAACTTTATCTCCAACTCTAACTCTAACTTTACCACGGACTCTACCTCGAACACTAACTTTAACTCTCCATCTAACGCTACCTTCAACTCTAACTCTAACTTTACCACGGACTCTACCTCAAACACTACCTTCAAGTCTCCATCTAACTCTAACTTTACCACGGAGTTTACCTTGAACTTTACCTCGAACACTACCTTTAACTCTTCATCTAACTCTACCTCCAACTCTAACTTTACCACGGACTCTACCTTGAACTTTAGCTCGAACACTACCTTTAACTCGCCATCTAACTTTATCTCCAACTCTAACTCTAACTTTACCACGGACTCTACCTTGAACCTTACCTCTAATTCTTACTCTTCCTCTTATTCTACCTCTCCTTCTACCACTAGCACTACCTCTATCTCTAACTCAATCTAAACTCCAAATCTAACTCTAACTCTACCTCTACTTCTACCTCTACATCCACCTTTACCCCTAATTCAACCGTTAACTCTACGTCTTACACTACCTTTTAATCTAACTCTACCATTACCACCTTCTCTCTAGCAACTATGACAAGGAGAAGGCGCAGGTCTTTGCGCCCTTTCTGGATCTGCTGACATCGCTAAACTTCGATAACATACGGGATGCAGAATTGCTGGCTAAATCGATACCCGCCGACCTACTCGCCGATAACAGTATTCGTGAGTGGGCCTTTCGAGCGCAAATCTCCTGCGAGAATGCCTTGATGGACTGCAAGTATCGGGACGAGGACATCGTATGCTGTGAGCACTTTGAGCCTGTCTACACGGAGCACGGCTTCTGCTATGCATTCAACAGTCGCTTCAAGTCCACTGCGAAAGAGGAGTAAGTGCAGTTATCCATCTCTCTCTGTCTCTCATTTTCACTATAACTTTTCTGTGTCATCAAGCGTCAAAACTGGTGCTCCTCATGATCTCTACGAGACAGACAAGAAGTGGGCGCTCTCCTTTGTGCCCAACGGCACTGCGCAGGTAAGTTTTACTAGTTTATCGATGCATGTATATATAAATTTATATATCGATTAAGTTGAGTTATAGATAGATTTAGAAGTTTAAATTTATGCATCAATCAAGTTTAGAAAAGCTCAGTTCCCTTATTGTTTGAGAAGTAGAGAACAACTAAAGGAACTACTTGGAGGAGGAGCTGGAATACTATCGAGCATATGCAATGATTTCGATGCTTTTGAGCATAATTTTCATTACTATCGCAATAGTATTTCAAATACAACACGAATAATCGAAAACAAACGCAAGACATCCGACATTAAATTAGTCAAGCGAGGTTTGACTGATTTTTCATCGAACGCCAAAAAAAAACTCAAATATTGTATAAATAGTGATGGGTCTATCGTTTACTATCGTAATCAAAAAGTCGATAGTGATTTGTCACACAAATATTCGATAAATCTAAACTATCGTTAGTGGTTGGCACAGCTCTACTTGACGGTCTAACTACTGCTCTCTCTCTCCCTCTCTCTCCCTTGTCAGGTCTATATCTTCTCGAACGAGGAGTACTTCGGAGCCGATTTCAATGCACAGATCGACTGGGCCGAGGACACACTGGTGGAGGTGCGCATATCGAAGAAGAACACATACACCACAGACGATGCGCGTCAGTTGTCGATTGGGCAGCGCAAGTGCATCTTCAAGGATGAAGTGAAGCTGAGTTACTTCCCGGAGGACTATACCTTCTCGTCGTGCATGAAGCAATGCCGCATGGCGAAGGCCATCAAGCTGTGCAAGTGCAATCCACCGTTCTACAAACCGATAAGTAAGTCCAACATGGCCGAGCAACACCCTCACTTTCACTGACACTCTTCCTCTCTAGATAACGTGCCCATGTGCACCGTCAAGGATTTCTCGTGCCTGTATGACTATAAGCTGAACATAACCAACATCAAGGACTGCCTACAGTGCGAGCTCAGCTGCTCCAAGACGGTCTTCAATATCGACAAGCTGATGAAGGTGTAAGTGAGAGTTTGCTTCAATATATATATCTTTTAAATATATCTTTCATGGACTTCAGCATGGATCGCGCTGATGTATCGGGTGTGCTGGTGGAGTTCCTCACCTGGCCCATTATACGCTACAAGCGGGAGGTGCTCTTCGGCTGGGTGGATCTGCTGGTATCCTTTGGCGGCATTGCCAGTCTTTTTCTGGGTTTCTCGCTGCTCTCCGGCGTGGAGATAATCTATTATTTTACGCTGCGTGCCTGTTGCATGGTCTACAAGAATCGGGTGAGTGATCAATCGATCCCAATGAGCTGCCTTCTTTTCTTACCTTCTCTCTCTTTCCCTCTAGCAAGAGCTGCATGAAATCGAGGAGCGCATTCGTCACGAGCCTCCGCCCGCCATTGATCTGCATCTGAAGCTTAGATCCTATTCCAGTCAGAGGTCGAGCTCTGCCACGTCTAGTTCGGCTGTGCTGCTAGTGCAACCGGCGAACGGGGAAGAGAAGGACCAAGATCCGTGTCATCTGGCAAGGCAGCGTAAGAATGAAAAGGTAATTTCAGCTCATACAGTTGATAAGCTCCGCAGCACTGAGCTCAATTCTATTGCAGAGTTATCTCAACTACTCGAGAAGTCTTTATCGCACGCCCAAAGTGCTGCCGCAGCACGGCCTCGATCGCAGTAAGGACAAATGGCAATGCGATCATGGACAATATTTACCCTGAAACTCAATAGTAAATCGTATATCGATAAATAATGGGCAGCATATAAACGGAATATTTATTTAAATGTAATCGATTAATTATTGGCAACATACAAAATGCTGTATTTATCGACAATATCAATAGCGAATATCAAAATATATGAATTCGATTAATTATCGAAAACTTATATTATGAAAATCGATTTAAATGGAATCGATTAAATGTCAGAAACATTACTATATAAATATATTTTTTTTGTAGTCGATTAATTGCCAGCAACAAATAATGTCTAACGATTTATGTTTAATCGATAAATTATCGACAACATAGATTATGAAGATAGCATAGATTTAGTCATTTAATTATTGCAAATATAAATAAAGAATATCGATTAATAATGAATATCAATTGATACGTCATCGATAAATTATCGAAAACAAAAAATTATAAATTTCGATTAAAATGCTATATAAATAATTGGCAAAATGAATTATAAATATGAATTTATACATGTTATCGCTAAATTATCGATGACAAAATAATCAATATCGATTTATATGTAATCGATTAATAAAAATGATAAATAAATAAATAATCAATATCAATTTATATCGAGTCGATTAAATATCCACAGCATTGAAAATGAATATTATATCTAATCGACAAATTATCGTCCTAAAAACCGGCGAATACTAATTATAGTCGATTAATCGAAAACATAAATAATGAGTTATGATATTATCCGAATAAATCTTTTTAATCTGCAACGCAATCACAACCCGAAATCGCTTTGAATTATCCACTTCAGTTCGTATAGCAACTATAAAAGTACAAGCCGCTACATTAGTATATAATATTTAATATATGTATATTCTATATAAATGGGTTCTCTATATTATGTGCACACCGTACAATAAACACTCAAATCGTTGTTGCAGCTGCTCTTGTTTTTGTTGCTGTTGTTCCTTTGCCTAATGAACTACGCCGTGCCGCGTCGCGCTGCCCAATTAAACAAGTTTCGTGCTGCATATTTACTTGGCGGCAAGTTCACTGCACTGCGCCTACTACCCCCGGTCCCCTTTACCCTTCCTTCTTCACCCCCTCGCCTGGCACAGGAACTAACCACAGCCAGAGTTGCAACCCCCAAACAGGCAAAAGCAAAAAGCATTTTTCAGTTAACAACGTTGCCGGGTCATTGTTAATTCCCTAGACCAGCCTCCCCACGCCCCCTCCACCCCGCTGCCTCTTCCCTGTCCTGCGTCTTGCCAACAGGTGTGTAGTTGTAGTTGTAATTGCAGTTGTAAGTGCGCGTAGTACGCGCTCCTTGCCGGCTTGCTGTGCCCTGCCGTGCTATTCAATGTATTTGCAGCCTGCCTGCCTGCCCTGCGGGCGTTCGTGGCGTATACGCGATTTCTGCAAATGAATGAAAGCCAAAGTTGCCGCCACACACACCAGTTCCTTTGCATGAATGGCAGCGTCGTCGGCGGCGGGCGGTGGCTCCACTTACTTTGAGTGCCATGGCTGAGGCCACTGAAGCCGCCAGAGCCCGAACCAGGCCTGTGCTGCCTTCACTTTTCCACTCTTTACTCTTTTTCTCTGCGAGCTTTCAGCTGGCAACTTGATCGGAAGCTGCATTGTATGAGAGAGAGAGAGAGGGAGAGCTTAGTGAGGATATTGCAAAAGGAAGTCCATAAACAGAAGTTAGTTTTTTCTCGTTCTTTCCAGCCCAAATAATGAAATTCTCTTTATAAAAAATCAGTATTATTATTTTATTTTATTATTTATGTTTTAATAATAATTTGTTAATAGTATTTTAAGTCTACTATTATCAATTCACGTTTTTGCGTCTTGGCATCTTTGCTTCGATTAATTCTCATCCTTGTTATATCGACCTGCCGCCACATTTCGATAAATCACTGATCACGTCTAAAAATAAGTGTTGAGCAAGTTATCGAATATCGGCTATAAGCAATTGAACTACAAATATCGATTTTAAATAGATATTGTAAACATAATAAATAAATTCGTTATTAATCATTAATAAAGTAAATTAATTGCGTACAGTATATTAAATTATTAATATATAACATAATATTTTCTTACATTTAAAGATTCAATATTTCTAGTTGATCTGATTAGGGTAAGTTCAGTTTGGGCTTCAAGTTCTCTCGGCACAAACGTTTTCACGGGGCATGTTGACAATGTGAACACGCCCACGCACAGTCACACACACACGCAGACAGACACGCAGACACGGGCAGACAGACAGGCGCAGGCATGCATAAATAAATTTAGCAAAGTTAATTGAAATAATTACGTTTTGGGGCGTGTTTCGTTCTGGACCTGCTGCTGCTACTGCCGTTTAAGTGTGTGTCTGTAAAAAGGCTAGTCGCACCATGTCATACTCTATAAGTCATAAAAGGATATTAGTTTTATACTTGCATATATATTTGGCATATGTAGAGAGTGTTTTTTTGGAGTTAACTCTGCTATTTACTGAGTTTATTATATATCAGGATAAATCTCTTCTATTCTTGATTACCAATGTTTCAGGTTAGCTCAATAACAAAATAAATACCTCAAAAATACTATAATATATACCATGCAGCTTAACACTCTAACTGAATACCCTAACAAATTCAGGTGGTTATTTGAGAAGTTTCCGTCTCACAAGCTTGATGAAATTTCAAACAAATCAAAATTTAATTTAATTTCGTTTCCTCATTTTGTGCATTGTACTTGCCCACAATTACAAACACACACACACACATGCATGCACACAAACACACACACTGACACACCCACACATACACATGCAGAAAGGGAGTGGGAGAGAGAGTGAGATTCGTCTGTCTTGAGCAGTTTTGAAGGAAGTTGTTGGCGTCAGTCGATGCGATTGTTTCTCGCGTTTGGTCGACGGGGCGTATACGCAATGGCAATGGCTGCAGGGCAGGCATGGAGATAGTTTAGAGGGGGGAGGGGATGCTGTAACGGGGCGTGAGTGTAAACGGAAGCGGAAACGGAACGATTGTGGAGCACAGTGTGCAGTGAGTATGAAAAAATTGCACTTGTGTAAAACACGCAGCGACAACAATAGCGGACAACAACAACAGCAATAACGGACAACAACAAGAGAGGTAGAAAGGGGGAGAGAGAGAGGGGGAAAGAAAATAAAAGAACTGCAAATAAATGTGCGCAAGAAAATGGCGGCAAGCAAATGAGCAAAGCAGTAAATGAGCAATGAAACTGGGAGGAGAGGAGACGGGAGGCGGGAGCAGAGGCTAGTGAAAGGCGCAGGGAAGCTGAAGGGGCAGGGACAGGGGCAGGCAGAGAAGGTCTCGCGCTGGGTCTGCGCCCCTGATAGACAGTTTAATTAAGATTGCAAGGATAATGCACACAAATTAAGCTCATGAAAAACTGAAATTCAAAAGTTTTCTTTTGCAAGAAAAAACTTAAGCCAAGCCAAGTGAAGGCAAGGCAGAGGGGCGTGGCAGAACAGAAAAGGTCAGTTCAAGTCTAAGTGATTTGTTTTAGAGCTGGCACTAAGCATGGATATTGAAATTGCACGTCTTGGCCAGCGATTCTCGATTCCAAGCTGAAAGTGCACACGATTTTCGGATGAATTTATTGAAATCAATTTTCGTACAACTGCCATCAATAAAACCGAATGCAAGACTGATAAAGAGTGAGATAGCAAGTGTGTATATAGAGGGAGAGAGAAAGAGAGAGAGTGCAAAGGGAAGGGAGGGGGAGCTGTAGGTGATGGTGCAACATGCTTAGAGCGTCTAAATAGATTTCAAAGACGGCAGCGAAAAGTGTATCAGCTGTAAGTGGCCAAGTAGAACAGCGAACCAAGGTGCGAGGGCTGAGCGATAAGTTGTGGGAACAAAGTGTAGCTGGAAGCGATAAAAGAAAAAAAAAGAAAAGACTATTAAAGGAGGAAAACGAGAAGAAACTAAAAGGAAAATACTAGAGACAAAATTAAAAATAAAGAGGAAGAAAGAGTAAGCGTTGGAGGTGTAAGAAAGTGAGGGAGAGACAACTAAGATACCAAGAGTAAAGGAGTAATTGAGAGAGTAAGAGTGAGAACTAAGAGCTAAAGGTTTAAACTAAATAAAAAGAGAAGGAGTGAAAGACTCAGAGGAAGAGAAATTTTGAAAAGAAGTATTTAACCCTTTCAGTCATGGTGGGACCGTTGCGTAATATTGAACCAAAGCATCTGAAAATACGTATATAGGGGTTTTTTGAAAAAAAACCAGGAAAAAAAAACCAATAGAAAAAAACACAAAAAACACAGGAAAAAACACAAAAAAATTTAAAAACATGGAAGTATAAGAAAAAATACAAAAATGTATGACTGAAAGGGTTGAAAGACAAAAAAAAAAATTATGGCATAAATTATAAGTAACAGTGGAATAAGAATAAAGAGAGCTACAAGTAAAAAGAAGAGATATATAAGTTTACCAAAAAAAATTTAGGTTAGGTGTAAATTCAGACGTGATAGCTAAGTTTCGATTTCGGATTTGGAAGGTCAAAAAACATATAGAAACATATACCACATCACCCGATCAGGACTCCCTTTTATTTTTTGGGGCTTCAAAAATTTTTCGAAATTTTTTGAGGTTTTTTGTCGAAACTTAGGCATCTAGCTTACATTTCGATTTCAGATTTGGCCTTAAAAGGCCACAATATATGTTAAAATACATCGCATGCCCAGATCAGAATTTTATAATCTATGCGGGATATTCAAAGGTTTTTCAGTTTTTTGAGGTTATGTCGAACTCAGAAGTGATGCCGAAACTCTGACCTATAATACTGCATACCCAGATCATGAAATTTTGTTTTTTTTGTAAGCCTTTGCAATCCTTTTTATACATATACCTACATTCGATCGTATTTAGAAACTTCTCTAGCACACCTCGCATCCTGTTGCACTCACTCAATGAGCTGCAACGACCCTCGTGCTCCGTTTGCAACCACAAACAGCGACGGGCGAACGCCAACGAAAATCCATTTGGCACTGACAACATTGGCAAGTGCCTTCTTCGCATCCGCCTGCGCCAGAAGGAGCAGCAAAGAGAGTGGTAGATGTAAGGGAGGGGGTGGAGGAGGAGAGTGGGAACGAGAGTGAGCAGGCAGAGGAGGACGTGAGCAATGCTTTCCTATTGCTGCTCGTGCATTGATTGCATTGACTTTTGGCTGCAAGTCCATCGACCACGACGACGCACATTGTCTTTTTGACCGCGAAGGAGAGAGAGAGAGAGAGAGAGGGGGAGGGAGAGAGGGAGGAGAGAAGGAGGAAGAGAGGGGGAGGGAGAGAGGAAGGAGAGAGAGAGATGGATAGAGAGAGAGGGAGAGAGAGGCATAGAGAGAGGGGAAGATAGTAAATGCAATGCCAATGTCGAGTGCGAGTGCGAATGCTAAAAACAAAAGTAAATGCACTGCGTGTGTGTGTGTGTGTGAGTGAGTGTGTGTTTGTGTGAGTGAGTGTATACATATAGGTATGTATGTGTGTGTGTGCCTTCATGCGTGTGCGTGTGATCTGCTTGCTACGATTAGAAAATGATTTACACCTCTGGCAAGGATAGAACTGGCTGTGGCTGCCGCAGAGACAGAGACAGACAGCCAGCATGGACAGCCAGAAAGAGAGAGACAGAGAGAGAAAGAGAGTGAAAGAGAGGGGAGAGAGAGGGTAGAGAGATGGAGGCAGGACAGAGAACTCAAGCTAACACAGGCCTGCACGGACACGAACGGACTTGCACTGCACTGTCTCAGAGCTCAAAGCTGGAGCTGCAGTTGGAGCTGAAGTTGGAGATAGAGCTGCAGCCTGGTGCCTGCTGCCTGGGCATGCTGTGCAGCCTCGTACTATGCAATTACACATTTTATTATTATTAACGTTAATGTCGCCCCTGGGATGGCTCTGACACCCGCCGCCAGCTGCACCGCCACCCCTTTCTCCACGCGTTTGCCTCGTCTGCCTCGGCAGAATGCCAGCGATTGCACATAAAAGGCGCTTATTAATAAGAAATTGCCATAAACTATGTTCAACTACAACTACAGCAACAATAACAAGCACTACAACAACAATAACAAGCAGCAGCAGGCACTACAATAACAGCAACAACAACAGGAGCAGCAGCGAGAAACTGCTAAGTAGCTAAGCTGTGGGCAACTTTGGCCCAAGTCGCCTCAGTTTGTTGCCCAATTCTGTTGCAATAAAACCTCTTTAAAACGTTAGTTTTATATACTGAAGCAGCAAGAAAGGATAGCTTTGACATGGCGAATTTTCTATGCCCTTACTTGAGCCTATTTAGCTACTGCGTTGTTTCCTATTTTGATTTATAATGTTGTTGAATTGAATGGTATTGTGTTTATTTAATATTATCTTGGCACTGATAAATTATTTCTAGAATCAAAACTGATCTTCATTCGATAACCTTCATTTAAGCCGATTGTTTGTTAAAAAATGAATGATTGAACTAAATGAACGACCTAGTTTATTTAATTTAAACGAACGAACGAACTTATTCCTCAAATTGAACTAGGATTACCCAACACTAATATGTATATTCTATTACATATACATACATACATACATATGCAAAGCTTCTCTGCTTGTTACATACTATTGCACAACCTTAGTATACCCCATCTTGCCACAACTGAAAGGGTATAAAAAGAAGAAATAAATATATATAGTGAAGGAAGCAATATACTCCTCATTTATTGTGTGTTCACACTGTAAGCAACACTCATTAATTACACACATACACTTGAACTGCATTTACTAGAAATTGTCTCCCATGTGATCCCCCCTCTCTCCCCCTCCTTCCCTGTTTGAGCTCCTTTTGACCAACTGGCTGCACTAATTTGGTATGCATCGGTTTTGGCTCTTTCGACCTACATTTGCCTTTGGAAATTTGGCTTAATTGCATTTTGTGTGATCAGCGAGGCGCGCACAACCACACACACAGACACACACTCACACGCATACTCTCAGTCACTCACTCTCCCATATAAAGACACTTTGTTGTTGTTTTTGGTTTTCTTCGAGCTGAGCCTGAAACAGCTGTGACACAGCATTGCCAGAGAGAGCATAAAAGCGAGAGAGAGAGAGAGCAAGGACTGAGAGAGTTTGGCAACACTGAACTGAGAGAGCGCCGTTTAAGCTGTGCTTAGCGCCAGCCAAGCCGAAGCCGAAGCCGCAGCCGACGTCAACGTTGATGCCGGCGAATGCGCGGCAAAATGAAACGAAGGAACGAGTGAGGGAAACAGCTGAAGCTGAAGCTGACGCTAACGCCGACGCTGGCAGCGAGAATCGACGCTTTGTTGCAGTTTGCACTGTTTGGCTGCGCTTTGTGTATGGAAAGTAAATCAAGCTGGCGACGTCGTCGCATGCAACGCTGACGTCGGCGTCGTCGTCGACGCTTAACATATTTTATGATGTTGGAAACCAGTAATAAAGTAGGAAGCGTTGCCAGCTGCAATGCACATGCACACACACAGACACTACCACACACACACACATACACACACACACCCACATGGGCTCTCTCGTTGTCTTCCTCTCAGATTCTCACACACACGCACACACAGACATACAGACACTTGCACGCTTACTTTGGTGGGGTTGTTGTAACGTTACGTTGACACGTCGCGCGTCTCAGCACGTCCCGCCGTCCAGCCAAGGCTGAGGCATGCAAAAAGTTCAGTGACGTTTCAGGCACAGCGCGGGAGTTTAAACCGCAATCAACATGAGCTGTACGAGAGCTGACCAACACTGTTTGGTATTGAAAGGTATAAAGTATCAAGAAGTACAATCGAAAATTAATCGACGCGTATTCGTAATAATATCGACGTATTTTTTTAAAGGAATATCTTGTCGCTTTATAGCAAAATTGATACTGAATTGAAGAATATTTAGAACATCATTCGTACAAATTAATGAAAACCTATCTCGATAAAGTAACCGAATAGATTGAGCATTTCATTTTTTTTGTGTCGTTTATACCCACAATTTAAAATTTTTAAAAGGGATGTATTTTATACTGATTGATTTTTTTATTCTCTCTTCTCTTTGTGCAGTTGTTCTTTAAGAAATTTTTCTTCTGTACAATTGGCTTTTTCTGAAAATATAACGATATACCCATATTCTTTGAAAAGAAAAAATTCAATGGTATTCAAGTGAAAAGTAAATTTTTTACTAATTATTGAGCTGATTTTTTTTTTTTTTAGATTTTGTTATGTTTTAATATGAAAATTCCTCAAATTGTAGAAGATTAAAATTCCTGTTAAACTAATACAAAAAGTAAAAAAATGCTAATTATGCATTTTAATTATCAGTTTTCCTATTGTAAAAAATAAGTTGACACACTGTAATTAAAGTAATAAAACGAAATTCAATTCTTAATCATTTCAATTAATTTTAATATTATTGACAAGTTAGTTAATTTTTATTTTAACAAATTAAATTTAAAATAAATTCTAAATAATATAATAATAATAATAAAAGCTTTTTTGAAGTTATTTACCTACTTTTCTCATGTTCACCAGTGCGCCCTCGAGTATTCATTACATTCCCGCGCTTACATTGAACCGTTCCTGTTGAGTAGCGGCTAAAACGTGCGCCTAACAAAATGTCGGTTTAACTTTAACGTTGTGTTGGGTTTTGCGGAGTTAAACGTATACGTAATATGCCCCACACAACCCGCACCAGGAGCGGACTCGGGCAGAAAAGGAGTGAGGACAACGTTACGAAGAGTAGCGAGCACGTTTTGTTTGTCGTGGAGAGCTGCGCGTCTGACTTGCTCTAGCTCTGAGTGAGAAGGAGAGCGGGAGAAGAGGAGGATGAAGTGGGGAGAAGGAGAAAGAGGGGAAGAGCAGGAGGTAGATGGTTGTTTGTTCGCCTGTGCGTTTGTTTGCCAGCTTCAGCTTTGGCTTTAGTTTGCTTGTTCTTGTTTCCCTTTGCACTGTATTCGTACACACACACATACACACACACAGGCACACAGCGGGGCAAAACTGAGCACCAACACAGCTGCAACTGACTTGCATGCAGCTTGCTGTGGCTGCTGCTGTCGCTGCTGCTGTTGCTGCTGCTGCTGCTGCTGCTGCCGTTGCCTGGCGTCCTCTTTGGCGTCAGTTGGATTTGTGTGCTGCTCGCGTGAGGACGTGCCCACAGCACAAGTCGATAACAACAACAGTCAAATCGGGCGAACGACTATCGTAATCGTAATCGTAATCAGAATCGTAAACGACGTTCTTGTGCTCTCGCAATCGCAATCGCACTCGCAGTTCTTAAACGCAGTTAAGTGACAATCGCAGTCACTGTCACAATCACAGTCGCAGTCACTGTGATGAGACTGTTGTTCAACACTGTCGACGCGATCTTTGGCAGGTAGCTGCCAATGCCATCGAACGTTCTTGTACAACAACACAAAAAAAAGTGATATATTATATTTTAGTTTGGTGTTTATACCTGTCGCCCCCCTTCCCTCGCCCCCCTCGCTCGCGTGTGCAACAACTACAACAACGATCTCCCCCCTCGGCTGTTCGTCTTCCTCCTTTTTTGCGATTTTTGTTTATGTGCCAAACTAGTTTCGAGTTAATTGAATTTCTTGCCTTGCCGTCGGTGCAGCTAATTTGCAAATGCTGCTGCTGCCGCCGCCGCTGCTGCTCGATCGCCTCTCGCAAGTAAAAGTTGTTGTGGCAGCGACGCCAGCAGAGGCAGACACAGAGGCAGAGACAGAGGACCACAGCTCCAACAGTTGAATCAAACGGAGCCCTCCAAGGAGTCTAAGTAAGTGCCAGCGATCGCAACTGAACCTAACGATTATTTCCCTATATCATTTGCCACTCTCTATAAGAACTTGAAGCGTATAATATTTAGAAAAATCGTACATCTTTCACTATCTATTACCGTTTCCCGAACCGGTTCTGCATAGGTCACTCGTCAATTTGTTTAATCCCTTCGAAATGTTTTCGAATAAAAAGGAATTCAACCATATTCGATTAGTTTCTGTGGGGGTTAGTGCAGATTTCGGTAGTGCATTTCTCCCCCCCCTCTCTATCTCTCTCTCCCTCTTTCTGGGTAACTTCACCCGGTTTTGGGTGGTACAATTCGCGTTGCGGAACCGGTTTACAACCGCAGTTTATGTTGATTTTTCGCTTGTTATCAAAGCTCGTTAGGATTCTATTGGCTTTGGCTGCGGTTCAAGTGATGCAGGGGGAATGTGGGGGGTAAGGCTATAAATTGCACGCACTTTTAGGGAGCAGCGGTTGAGGTCGAGCAGGGGGCAGGGGGAGTTGTGCCAGCACAACAATTTGACAGCCTCGCGGAAGTGTTATAGAAAATTAGGACGTCCAACTAAACCAATCAAAAACTTGCACAACACATTTTTTTCAAAAACTTTTGACCTAAAGTATTAAGAGGGGGAGTTGGCACAGCCAGGCAGGAAGGGGTGGAGAAGTGGTCTTTCGTATGCTCTAGCCATGTTATCAATTGGGTGTCCTTTGTACCATAAGGTACCAACTCTCATCCTGTAAATGAATAAGAGTGTAGAAGAAATTAGTAATTGTAACCTAGTTTGTGAGGAATTTGAAAAAGAATTAAGGCAAACTTTTTATTTTTTATTATTAAGTATATAATAATATAAAGTATTTAGCCAGATCAACACTGTGGCTTTCATAAGTAGTGTAAGAATAGAATGCCCTGCTATAGGATATAAAGCTGGTACCCTTGTTTGGTTACAACTGTTTGTTTTACACCTCGCACGACCTTTCTACTCATTTCTCATCTACTTATTTTATTATCTTGTTGTAATGTTGCGAGTTTTAATATCTTGAGTTACTCCTTGAACTTATTTAATGTCTAGATCGTCAGTTATATTTAAACATCACTGCCAAAACATCCTAACTCTAGTAAAAATTAAGGGCTTTTCAATGTATCCTTGCTCTAATAACTAAAGAAGTTTACGACTATTTTGGCACTTCTGATTTAGGGTTACCCCTTTCTAACGCTTTTGTAGGAACTTTTTATTGCAACTGCGCAATTTCTCTGTGATGGAATGCGAAACAATTTTTTTATTTATTTATTTTTTTTTTTTTTTTTATTTTTTTTTTTAGTTTGTGTAAGGTATCAGATATACAAATTTATCTATAAACTCATGAGTGTCTCGTGTAATTGTTTCTCTTAGAATATTTATAAGTAAATGATTTTTCTTTTTCTACTTTAGTGTGAGTTCCTGTGTTGATAAAAGGAGTAAAACCAAATAAAGTTGATGATCTAACTATGAAAAATGTTAAAAATCCTGTCGAGGTTGTAGGCATAATCTCGACAGGATTTTTAGCCTCACTTCCTATTTATCAGAACTTTCAATCCCTAACTGATGCTATATTTTAAGAACTAGACTATTTTCATTTTGAATAATCGCATTCTTTATTTTGATTGCTAAAGAAATTTCTGAATTTTACGTTTCCCATTTGGGCATTTATAGGTACCTCTTTCTAACAGTATCGGTATATTTGGTAACCTCCTTCCTAACCAACATTATGGTTAAATTAAGCAAAGACCAAAACACTTTAAGAATGCTAACATACAATGGGAATTGTAACCCAAAGCTTACCATTTTATTTTTGGGAATGAACTGAATTTGTTAGCATAAAGATAATGCAGTTGACAAGATAAGTTCCTCAAGTTGAGCACAGCACCTTACCAACTACGAGTACATATAGTATTCATGAGATGAGATGTGAGTCCCAGCTGAACTGTGTTTGGTAACTGTTATTCACAGCAATGTTCCCAGTTGAGGCAGCTTAAAATTGTTTGTGCGAGCCTGCTGCACGTTTGCGGGGCATGTGGCATGCACATACTGGGCACATTCACTTCCCGGATTAAGAGCTGACAAAATTTGATGGCTTCTAATTGCCAAGATTAGGCGACAACACACACACACACACATGGGCGACCCTCAGTGCCTTCGGTTAGGGCCCAGTTAGGTGCCTAGTGTCCAGTGTCCAGTGTCGTTGACCGTTTCGGGATGCCCACCCACTTTGCATGAGTGACCCACCGTTTGCGGCCATTGATGTTGACGCTGCGCCCTGCGGCAGCAACTCCGGCACCACGTCTGGCCTCCGCTGACGTTGTCGGATCTAAATCAAAGTGCGAGCCGCCTTTTTGCGGAGTGAGAGCCCTTTGCAGCAGTTTTTGGCAAGAGGCGGCGACGGCGGCGGCGTGTTCGGTCTTGTTTGTTTTCTGTTCAGCTTTTCTTTTTTTTTTTTTTTGGTTTTTTGTTTTTGGTTCGTCCGCCAACGCGCTGCGACTGTCCGCCACTCAAAGTCAACGTCATTGTTGGCTCGCTCAAAAATCAAGTGACACACACACACACATGTGACACACACACTCACACACACATATAGGCAGCCGCAGCGAAACGGGGCAAAATTGAAGTGAAAAGAATAAAAAAAAAGCACGAAAACTACAGGCGAGTGTGATCGAATGTGATATACCCACTTCCCAGTTGAC
Organism: Zaprionus africanus; assembly: GCA_018151435.1. NCBI lineage: Eukaryota > Metazoa > Arthropoda > Insecta > Diptera > Drosophilidae > Zaprionus > Zaprionus africanus. The sequence goes on from JAECXB010000076.1 coordinate 7,485,866, forward strand.
CATTTGAATTTTTTTTTTTATTTTTTTTTTGTTTATTTTATTAGGGATCAGATTACAAATTTTTTTTATAACCTAATGAGCATCTATAGTTGTTTCTTCTCCAAGCAATCTGAAATATAAATTATTTAACTTTTATTCTTAGTGTCTTTTGTATTGCATACTTTGGGGAGCGGTTTGGAAATTGCCTCATTAAATTATTTCTTAGATAACTTCTATGCTAATTATGCGATTGTAATCAAATTTACATTGATCATTTGAGCTTTAATTGTTATTGTGTCTACCAAATATGAACGGTCCTGCATTTAAATTGCGCTGGGAATTTGGTTTTTATAGATTTATAGAGGGAAATGGGGCGTGGTTAAGTGCACAAAATTTGAAAGCCTCGATGTTTCAAGTCTCTGAGTTCAAGGTTCTAGGACAGAGTATATCAACTGAGCTCTTCCTGCTGATTAAGAATATATATTTAGTTTTGGGTGTTCTGCCACGCCTCCTTCTACCCATTAAATACATTTTCGTTATGCACAAAGTTATAATACCCTTTCAAACCTATGTTTAGCGGGTATAAAAAGAAAAACGCCAACTGAATTTGGCTCTGACTTTGGACTTGACTTGGCCCGAACTGACATTGCCTTATTTCTTGTTACCAAATGCCCGCTATAAAATGTATTTTGCCGCCTGCATATGTGTGTGTGAGTATGTGTGTGTGTGTATGTGCCTGTCAACTGAAAGCCATCCCCAATCCGTGCGCCGCGCCGTGTTTGTTGGCAATTTTAAAGCTGTCACTTGAAAGACGACATCAGCCTTGTCAGTTGACCAGCTACGGCAGCTGGTCCAGGTAGCCTCAGCTCCGATTAGCCCCACAGATTATAGTATATACTGTATTTTTATATGGGGTCATTATACAAAACTGAATTAGTAGCGAAGGCGGATCCACTTAGAGATATGTGCGTACACATATCCATATATTCTCTCCCAATCCGAGCAAGTCCGGCTGCGGGTTCGTCCCTTTTGTCGCTTGTCAATTGAAGGATTGAAGTGCTCGTTGGCTGCTCCAGGCCACGATTAGGTCTGGACTGCAATTCTGTTTCAGCTGCTGCCTCTGCTGCTGCTGTTGCAACTTGGCCTTTTCGGCCAACAGTTCTAGCCGTAGCTGATGCTGGCTGGCAACTTCGCAGTGCCGAAAAACCGGTCTCAAAAGTCGTCTAAATGCTGACTGCACTGTGTCTCCCTATGTGTGTGTCTGTGTTGCTCTCTGTGTGCCTCTGTGTGTGTGTGTGAACTCCCAGTGGAATGTGCTAAAGTGTCTAAAGCTGTTTGCTACCACCGTCGCCCGCCCGCTCCGCTGCATGCAGCTTGGTAGCCAACAAATCACAAATAGAAACTCCACGGAGAAGCCTCTCACTGCGCCGCAAGTCCAAACCGAGCAAACCCGAAGCCGAAGATTGCATGCCTTTTCCAAGAGGTTGAGAGGGGAATTCTATATATATATATTTCTATACCAACTGATTTTGAGCTATCTTAGGTCCTATATAGTAGACAGCTGAGGTTTAAGCCTAACAATTGTAAGGCGTCTTTCAGAACTCATAACTCTCTTAGCTTGAGTAAGTTTTCAACTTAAGTTCTTTAAATTAACACTGAACAGTATGAATAATAAATAAAATATATCCTATTTATATACAGAATATATTACAGTTTGTATATTTAGATTTAAAAAGAGGTTGGTTGGGCTTTAGCTTTCAAATTGTAAGGGTACTACCAAGACTTGAGTTTCTTAACTTGATCAGAATATTTTCAATTAATTATATAGATTAAAACATATATAATTAGATAAATATAGTTTATATATTGAGATCCACTACACTGTATTATCAATAACATTTAGTATTTGTAGAAACGTAGAACACCTTAATAAGTCCTTACCATATCATAGAAAACGAAACAAGATTTTGCATCCTCCATGAATTGCAATTTTGTGTCATCTCTAAACCAGAAATATTTTAGATAAAATGCTCTTAAAATCGGTCTATCTTACTCTAACCTATTCTCTAAATCATTTTTATGGTACGATTCAGATTATACATATTTGGAATATTTGTTGACTGCTATCCTTAAACCTACGCCAGAACCTTAAAAATAGTTCCGAATCTTAGCAACAATTCTACAATACTTAGTCTACAATACATGTCTCACAATGTACTAAATAAATACTAAATACTAATTAAATTTATACTACCTATACTTATACTTTATACTAAATATATACTACATATACCATATAATACATTACCACTATCTATATGTGGACTAAGCCCCACTTAGCAGAGAATCTTAGCCATTTGCTAAAGGGGTTAGCGCATTGCAATAGTCGCATACATTCCCTGGAATGTTTCTTCTTCTACTCCACTATAGGTAGGTACCTTCTGCCTTCTGTCCCTGGGCACATTTCTTCAGGCGCACACCGTGTCAGGGTATGTTCCTAATGCTTTGTAATTGCTGTCTGCTTGACGCCGTCTCGAGTAGGCACCGAGCGGCTAATGAGTTGGTCTGCAATTGATGATGAGGTTCCTACGGGCCTACGAGCACCTTCCTCCGGTTTTGGAGTTGGAGAAGGGTGTTTGGGGTATCCTCTTGGCTCTTTGTGAATTCGGCAAGTTGTCCAAAATGCTGCCGGCGCTGATGTTAAGCGCCGTTGCTCGTGGCGCTCGTTGGGTAAACAAGCAAACGGAGGACGCTAATTGCATGCATCAACTGCACAGCGAGCTGTCCGTTCTGGGAACCAGATGGGAGCCCTTTCCTCCACAGCCTCCAGTCCAGCGTGCAGCGGACCCAAAAGGCAAAGTCAAAGGCTGTCGCTGTAGTTGTAGCTTTGTAGTTGTAGTTGCCGTTGCCGTTGCCATCCTCATCGAAGTCGTCGTCGTCGTCGACGTCGTCGTCGTCGTCGTCTCTTTGCACGAAAATTAATTTCCGCGCTACAAAATTTCACTAAGTTGAGTTGAGGTTTCCCCGCGTGGCCTCCTCTGGAACTCCCGGCGGGTGCTCGTCTCTCTCAGTTTTTTTTTTTTTTGGCGACTAAGTAAATCTTCAGCTGGCAGCTTTAGCTTGTTTGATGATGACATAGTATTTGCCCAAGTTAATGGGAAAATGAGAAATGAGCTGGGGGTTCCGCCTCCTGACCAATTCTTCTGGTCGTGCCATTTCTCCAAAAAAAAAAAAAAAACGTTCTTCTTAAATAACTAATCAATTGTTGTTGCTGTTGCGATGCCGGCTAAATTTGACAGGCAGCTCGTCTGATAGCGAAAGGGGCAGGAGAAGGTGAAGGGGATGTAGGGAAGCTGTAGGACATGCTCTGGAAGCTGAGCAGGGGAAAGGGAGGGAATGCAAGCAGAAGGATTGAGAGTGATTGAGGATGAGCAAGTAGGGAAGGTGGAAAGGAAGATAAGGGGTTGAGAAGAGGAGCGAGGACATGGAAGAGACAGTTAGTAGGAGAGGTAAGGAGAGTTGTTAAAAAAGAACCATCGATTTCTATTGTACATATGTATGTATAAATATAGTTTATATACACACAAGTAACTATTATTAGTACCTATATAGCATAAGTGGTAGACAACATGATTTGTTATGGGGCCAGGTCAGCAAACTAAAGGCCAAAAGTAAACCAATTAGTCAGTAGCACTAACAGTCACTGCAGTAATACACAAACGAGTGATACGAGCACACTAAGCACACACTGTACTCCATCCATACGTCCCGTCCCTCTATTCCGCCGTGCATCTGTTGATCTGTCGCTCCGTTTTGTCTAGCTCATTTGCAGTTTGTCGCAGTTGCAGTGTTATAAGCGCATTTAACATTTTACACTAGTCAAACTGCACAAGTTGCAGTGTATGCGTGCATGCGACTGCTAAATACCCTGTACAAGTTATTAAAAAGTAACACAATAAATTAAGTTCACATTTCCACTACTCACTAAGAAAGGTTTTCAAATGTCTCGGGCCATCAAGACGTCGAAATTGATTCGAGTCAAGGTGCCTGCACAAAAGTTCTTCCATTCCCTTTTTCATATTTCTGGCCTCTTGGCATTTGTTATAAACAATCATTACAATTACTGCAGTGAGCGTAGTGCTTCTCTGCTTCTCGAATGCATGGACTGGATCACACTGCCGACACTTGAGAGTGGGTGGCTTCAGGGGGAAGCACTGAAAAGGCGCACGAAAAGCTCTCAAGTCATTGCAATCCGCTTTGGCCTTAAGTTTAACTATGGCTTTGTATCTGCTATCGGGTTCTGCTGTGTATACCCTGCACTGGCAGGTGATACCAGGGGAGTCGTTAAGCTAATATTCAGCAGGATTTTATTTTACATTTGTATAGTATTTTTTATTATTTAAATCACTTTGCACTTCAATCGGCTCTTTTTCGATTTTTATATTTCTTGATCGACTTACTTGTCCTCGACTTGTTATCGACTTACCGCCACTTTCGCATCCTTAATAACTCAATACTTAGTGTTGAAAAAGTTCAAATGCTCGAATTTAAATTCAAATTCAAATTCAAATTACCGATATCGATTATAAGTATTATGATCCTTGATAACTTAATACTAAGTGTTGAAAAAGTTCAAATGTTCGAATTTAAATTCAAATTCAAACTACCGATATCGATTATAAGTAATTTGCAATTTTAATTTGTTCCTTATAACTTAATACTAAGTGTTGAATAAGCTTAAATGTTAGAATTTAAATTCAAATTACCGATATCGATTATAGGCATACGTTTCAAATGCTTCAACGATTAATCAGTTTATTTTTAGGTTAGACGGTCCTACTTCCTACTTTATAACAGTAAGAACTGTTAAAGCTGCCCTTTATTTGCGTGGTAGGTGCATAGTCGAGTACTCCCTGCAAGTCTATTCCTCCTCGTTTTTGCATACTTATGCCCTTTGGCTCCTTCTCGGTATCAGCAGCAGCAGCAGCAGCGGCAGCGGGAGCAGAGGCAACAAAGCAGTAAACGCTGCTAATGTTGCAGTTGCATTCAATGCTGGCGTCGACGTTGACGTTGCCGTTGCCGTCGACGCCGCTGTCGCTGTCTCCGTCGACGTTGTCGCTGGCAGTTGTACATATTATTGCATTTTGTAAGCTAAGTGATTTCAACATAGTTATTTCTGCCGCTTTTTATTTCATCTGCCTCGTGTGAGTTTATGTGTGTGTGTGTCTGTGTGTGTGTGTGAGTGTGTGCCACGGCTCAGCTGCGGAATTGCATTTCGTCGTCGCCTTTGCCGTCGCCCTCGCAGCCACTTGGATCCTTGTACATATTTAGCCCCATCCTCACACTCGAGCCATAATAAAAGTTGCTCTCTAGCTCACTTGACGACTCGCATCGTTCTTGTTGTTGTTGTTGTTGCTGTTGCTGATGTTGTTGTTGCTGGCGGTGCTGCTGCTGCTTCTTTACAATTTCGCTGCCGCTGCTGCTGCTGCTGTGAACTTTTGCTGAAGAAAAATTACAATGTTGATAAGTTAAAAGCCGACCGGCTGGGCGGCGGTGGGCGTGACCGTGCTTTAGAGCAATGCGAAACGCGAACGCAAACGCTTAAGTGGCCCTTAAGTGCCTCAAGTTGCGGCCCGCGCAACGCCACGCCACGCCATGCCACGCCGTGCCACGCCAAGCCAAGCCAAGTCAAGCCATGCCACATCGCCTTGCCTCACCTCGCCTCGCTTTGCACTGCGGCAATCGAATTGCGTTTTTCGCTTTTGCCATTTCAAAAGTTGTTGACGCAGCCACTTGGCACTTCGAATATTTTCGAAAGAGAAGCAAGAAGAAGAAGAACACGAGCAGGCGATTGTTTTTCGGGAACTCTATTCTTGAGGAACTTGCGTAATTTTCTCGATTAGTTTGGCCAAGTCGGTGAAGAGCCTCAAACAGCAAGAGCATAACTCCAATCAACTGTGGGTTATTGATTGTTAAGGTTTAATTAATTTTTATAATCATTATTATGGTTCATTTTATACTTGTTTTATGTTATCATTATTGTTATTTATTTATTTATTTATATTTATTTAATAACTTAATACTTAGTGTTGAAAAAGTTCAAATGTCTCGAATTTAAATTCAAGTTCAAATTACCGATATTTAGGATTTTAATTCGTGTCCTTTGGTAACTTAATTTTTTACTAAGTGTTAAAAAGTTCAAGCAAGTTAGAATTCAAAAGGGGTTTAAATTCAAATTACATATGTATATCGACTATTAGGCACTCCAAGGTTAATTAAAATTTTTAGGTACGATAATTCAGTTTACAAGTATTAATTTGGTTACAGTATTTTGAACGATAACAGGTCTTCGAAGTAGGTTTTGAAAAGATCATTTAGGTGATTTATTAGTTTCCTTTGGCAACATTCGTTGGCTAGTTGAACTAATCTGTTGCTACTAATTCAAAAGATATGTACAATATGTATAATTACTATAAATTGATTTTTATAAATAATTTTTTGTATTAATATCTTATCCTTTCTAATTCAGTCGACTGCATTTAGTCGACTTTGAATAAATTAAAAAATAATAATAATAATATTAAAGTAAAAAGTCAGGGATGTCTCCTAAGGTGCGTTCCAAACATTTTTATATAACCCATATATCCTTTCTAAGGATACAAACATGTGTACTTATCATTATCTATGTTACCCACCCAATTGATTAATTTCAATAAATGCAGGGTATAGCAAAAGTGCAAATTGCATTCATTTTAATGTGCTTTGGGGCGTGGTTCAATTAGTTTTTGAAATGGCCATTGAAAGATGTCAATAAAAGAATGCTTAGCACAAGCCAAGTCCATAATACGATATAAATATAAACCCATTTAATGACTAATAAAAATAAACAATTCTCTTTTAATATGGATTTCATTCTGTTTCTCATACGTCTCTTTTTCTTTTTTTTTTGCAGATGTGAAGGAGCAATAAAAGTTTAACGAATATTCCAGAAATAAAATGCCCATTAAAGGATTACAGTTAACTCGACAAGAGATAAAACAATCGTTAGATGATTGTCAAAGTGCCAACCATAAAAATAATTATGTGTATGTGTAAGTGTAACTGTGTGTGTGTGTAAATTAGCCCAAATTGAATAACATATGAATCACATTAGCCAAGGTTGACTGAATATAGCCCAAAGTGAATTCCGCTGGGCATAGTCAAATTGACAGCGCTGTCAATAATAATAGAAACAACAACAACAACTGACAAACTGTCAAATACGTTCTGAGAGAGGGAGTATACCAAAACAACTCTCTGCAAATACCCTGGAGAAAATCAGCTGACACCACTGAATGCATTTATTTTAATTAAGTCATTTAATTAACTCAGCAACCCTACAACACTCCCGCACTACCCTGTCGAGGTCGTGGAGCTTTGCCTGTAATTAGGCGCTATTTATTTCTGGTAAGCCACATACATTATATACATATATACTTATATTATAAGTCCCCTTGATCTCCACACCATACAAAGCTGGATTTTCATTACTAAAAGATATTTTAGGTTCGATTTTCCGATTTTGATTTACCCAAAACACCCAAAAAATGTTTACTCAATCCAAAAGTCTTTAGAAAAAAAAATAACCTATTTCGATTTATAAAATATGATAAGTATATGCATGTATAGTTAAATATATGTATATAATATTTTATAATCAATGTAGCTGGCTCGAGGTCAAGGTTCAAAAATAAAATAATAACATTTGTTTTTTTTTTTTTTTTTTCTTATTTATAATATGTAATATTTTATGGTATTTATTTATATTATAGTTTTCTTCAAATAAATCTGTCGAGACTTTTGTATTTGGGTCGCTCGCATTGTGGGTACTTCGCCTTTTGTTTGATGACGCTTGAGTTTACGCATAGTTGATCCCCCTAACAGCAATTAGGGGAGCATAATCTGGGTAAGCAGGACTAAAATCGGGAAAAATACCCTTCGACTTTCGCTCGGATGCAGTTGTTCAGCCATGCCTGGCACATTCTTTGTGCCAGTTCCTTTTTTTTTGCGAGCAAAACAACAGTTTGTTTGTTGCGCTTTCTTTGTGAACAGGGGGAACTGGCTGCCAAAGGACCGGACTACCTTGCTCCAACTCGCTGGAGTAGCAGAGAGTAGGTGTGGCATGTAGAGATGTAGAGGGGGGGGACTGTAGTTGGTAGTGCAATAAAAATTGTCGCTCTCGACTGTAGTTTCATTGACTTTTTCACAAGAGTTGACTTCTATGGCTTTTTATTGCCAGGTTGACGCTGCTCGCGCTATTCTCCGATTCCCTCATTCTCTCGATTCCTTCTTGCCACATTCACCTGTTCGCCACTGCCCACGATTCCGCGACTTTTGAACGTCGAACAAATGTTGTTGCACTGTGCAGTATTTCCATAAATTCCCGTTCTTTTCAGTAAGTTCCTCCTCTCTCTCTCTCTCTCTCCACCCCTCTAGCGACTGCATTTAATGAAGTTGCCTGACTCTGTGCCGTCTACTATTGCAATTGATATTATTATATCGATAGATTCGCAAGTGTAGAGTGTGTGGGGCTCATAAAAAAGGGGGCCCAACCTCGTTGCGGAGTTCCGCTAATGAAGAGCGAAGGAAACGAACGGTAACTAGAGATGGAAGACCCATGTTGATTGCCAATATCGATAACGTTTTCTTAAACTGTACAAGAACCAACACAATTTATCGATATTTGCAGTACTAATCAAATGCATAGCAAAGTCAGTGTTGGTGAACGGTTCCTGATGATCGATAATTGCTTAATTGTTCACTCTGTTAATTATCTATTTTTATCGATGTAAACTCCTTTTATGAATCTTGAAAATACCATTAAACATCGATACTTAAAACACACCAGCCTATCGATAAGGCTACATCGACGCGTAACTAGCGACTACATTGTAGTGCAAACTGCGCCTAATCCTCGCCAGCCTCGCAGGCTTATAACATTGCCAGAGTTTAGAGTGCAAAATTAATCAACAACAACGCGTATTACAGTCATAAAAACTTAGCGACAAATTCGCCAGCACAGCAGGCAGTTAGTGGGAAGGGGGAGGGGTACTGGCAAATTGCATTTCCACTTCATCAGCATTTTAATGGCGTTTTATTGTTGACGCTCGACTTATTGACAACCCCAATCGCAGATGGAGCCTGCCCAGTTGGAGTTAGTTACTCGCGCGACTCGTTTGAATACATCAGCTGCAGCAATTTGCAGCACTCAAATGGAGATACGAGTTGTCTGACTGTTCATCCGTTCCTCCTTGCATATCCCGTGGTGTGAATTGATGTGCGCGTTTTAATTAATGAAATTATCAACATCATATTGCGTCGATTATGTCGCTCGCCTGACAAAATCGTCGACTGCGATGACTTTATTTGAGACGCCAAAGTGGCTGTGGCAGCAACTGAGCACATGGCGAGGATCGTTATGAAGTCCATGATGATGATGATGAGGCAAGTGTTGAGAGAGGCCACAGCATTGTAATTAATGCAGCAATTGCTGCATGCAACGTGCTGCAAGACAATTGCAATGAAAGCTTGCCGAGTTGGCGAGAATTAATGGATTATGTACAGTGAGTGCTCGTTGCAGTGTACGCCCGGGGAGGTAATTAATGCATACATATATGAATTAGTTGCATCATAGGAATATTGCAGTAAGCAAACACATCTATGAACTTTATACAGGGTATTTTGTTCTAGTTCAAACCGTTTAAAGACGTGCAAGAAATGCAATTCGATTTATAATCAACACCAGCTAGCATAAAGTTGATTCTCTTTAGTTAGTGCGCACTGTACTTGCATTTCTATGCAACATGATTGATGCTCATTTGATTGCTGCTGCCACAGACTGGCAAAAGTTGATGGTCTGCTCGTTGCAGCATCAATAGCAGCACCAACATTGATGCATTCCGCTTGTCATCTATTACAGTCGAAATAAATACACGCGAACCGGGAATCATGAATTTCTAATTGAAACTGCACAAAAACCGAATTCCAAACGAACTGCAGTCGAGACGGGAACGGGAAAGGGGACGAGCGACTAAGAATGAGGATGAGGACTGAGCCGAGCCCGAAGCTGAGGCCGAGGCCGAGGCGAACGCAAGAGCTTAAGGAATGCGTGCAACGGCCGTATCCAATGACAGTTGCAGCGGGGCAACCGAAACACAAATGAAGATGGACATCGAAAACGAGAGAAAAAGGAATTAATAGCATATACATTATTGTATATGTATGCTGTGTACAATACATTGTAAGAGATGCCAACTGATGCCAAGTCTGGTCGAATTTTAGATACTGAATAACCTTCCAAGAAGTGTTATACTTCGCCAATATAGTGTAATTACAAACATATGTTTTATTTATATTTTGGCAGTTTTATTTTCACTTCAAATATCAATGATTTTTTTTTAAATTTAATTGAAATTTCTTACAAGTATTTACACTTTCTTATGTCCGCAAATTTAACTTCGATTTACTCATAAAATACTAAACAAATATCGACCCACCGCCACTTTCGATAAATCATTGTCATTGAACTTCGATTAACTTATTTCAAACTTAATAAATATCGGCCCACCGCCACTTTTCTATTTGAACTATTAATTAAGTGTTGAGTAACGCATAAAAAAATTGATTATGAATATTGCGAAGTCATTTAGAACTTGAATTGTCATTACAAATATATTTCCTCGTGGATGTCAAACACTTTGCACTAGTGCAGATACCCTGCCAACGCTGTTGCTGCTGCTTGTCGCGAGCGCAGATGTAGACAGAGACGCAGACAGAGCTGCTGCCGGCAGAGACAGAGAAGCGACGCTGGCACTTGACGTATGCCAAAGGCATTTAAACTCCGGCACGCATGCGCAACGCTGGCCAACGCTGGCGAGGCACACACAGCGTGCAATCCCGAAAAGGGATGGATCTCTGCCGCTGCTGTGGGGGGGGGGGGAGCGAGTGTGGCTGCAGTAAGTGAAGTAAGGTAAAGTCGTTTTTGAAAAAGTACCGTTTGCTGCTGTGTCTCATTTTCAATGGTTTTGTTGTTGTTGTTGCTGCCACGTTTCGTTGTGCATTTTGTGCGCTTCATTGCGCGCTATTCTCTCCCCCTCTCGCTCTCGCTCTCTCCTTCAGCAAGCACTTTATTTATGCGCATTTTATACGCAACATTTGTGCGAAGTTGCCGCTGCTGCTGCGGCTGCTGACTGCGGCCAACTGCATTGCAATTTGGTGCGAGTCCGATGCGTTGCTGGCTGCGCGATTGAACTTGTGAACTTCTTCTGTATGTCTGTCTGTCTGTTCGTCTAACGGACTGTTTGTCGGTCTGCTCCTTTGTATGTTCGTCTGTCTGCTCGTCTCTCTGTCTGTTTCTGTGTATGTTCGTCTCTCTGTCTGTTTGTCCGTTGCTCTGTATGTTCATCTGTCTATCTGTCTCTCTGGCTGCCTTTCCGTCTGTCTGCTCGTCCTTCTGTCCTTTAGTTTGTATGTATGTCTGTCTATCTGTTTGTACTCCGGTATGGCTGTCTGTTTGTCTGTCTGCTTGTCTGTCTGTTTGTCTGTCTGTTTATCTTTTAGATCTTCTGTCTGTCTGTTCGTCTCTCTGTATGTCTGTTCCTCTGTCTGTCTGTCCCTTCCTCTGTATGTTCGTCTGTCTCTCTGTCTGCCCTATCGTTTGTCTGTTCGTCTATCTATCTCCTTTCGTCGGTCTGTATGTCTGTCTATCCGTTTGTTCTCCTGTCTGTTTGTTCTTCTGTATGTCTATTTGTCTGTTAACCTGTCTGTCTGTCTGTCCGTTCCTCTGTATGTTCGTCTTTCTGCCTATCTGACCTTTCGTCTGTCTATCTGTATGAATGTCTGCCTATCTATTTGTTCGTATGTCTGTCAGTATGTTTGACTGTCTATCTGTTCGTCTGTTCGTATGTCTGTCTGTTCGTCTGTGTAGTTGTCTGTCTGTCCGTTTGCCCGTATATTTGTCTGTCTGTCCGTTTGTCCGTATATTTGTCTGTCTGTCTATATGTTCGCCTAATCATCTATCTGTCTGTCCGTTTGTCCGTATATTTCTCTGTCTGTCTATATATTCCTCTAATCATATGTCTGTCTGCTCATCTATTGGTCTGTCCTCTGTCTGTCTGACTGCTCGACTGTCTGTCTGTTCGGCAGTCTGGCTATCTGCTCCTCTGTCTGTCCATCTGGATGTCTGTCTATCTTCTTCTCTCTTCGTCTGTCTGTCTCTTTATCTGTCTGTCTGTTCTTCTAGTATGTCTGCCTCTCCGTCTGCCCATCTATCTATCTGCCAGTACGTCTGCCTGCCTTTCTTTCGCTCTGTTCATCTGTTCGTCTGCCTCTCAGTTCGTCTGTCCGCTTGTCTATCTGCCCGTCCGTCTGTCAGTTACAATCGCTATGGCAGTGGGACTACATACACATGTATCTCTGGCATTGTCATGCAACATTATCGTCAGGCATCAACAGCAGCAGCAGCAGCAGCAGCAGCAGCACTAGCAACAGCCTCAATCTCAGACTCGCCATTGTCCGCGTGTCTGCTCAATGAGGATGACTGGCCAAGCCAAGCTTACGCAGATTCCTCATGCACACAGTCATATTCAGAGTGTGCTTGTGTCTGTGTGTGTGTGTGCGTGTGTTTGATTGACCTTCAGCATAAAAAAAGGCAAGTGCAACGCGGCATGCTGCATGTCTGTGCGCATTCTTGTTTGTTTGCATTTGCTTATTGCAGTCAAATGTTGCTGCTGCTCCCCGCGTTCTCCCTTCGCATCCCTTCTGTCTATATAGAGTCTCTGTTCTGTTCCCTTACCTGCATTTGTACCTGTCCAGTCCGCACCATCCACTGGGCTGCGCTATCTATGTGTCTGCCGCCTGCCATGTCAGCGCATCCATATCGCTCCGACTTCGTTGCTGCTACTGTCGCATGTCCTCCTGCCTCCTGCCTCCCCCTGTCCAGCGACTGTTAACTTGGCGTCCATTTTGCAAACATTTTAATGAATTTATGTAATCGTTTCTTCCTCTTTCTTCCTACTTTCCTGCACGTATTTTATTTGCTTTCTCCTCCTCCTGCTGCTGGCATTATGATTGCTCTCGCTGCTGTTGTTGTTGTTGCTGCTGCTGCTGTTATTGTAGCTGGTGTTTGTGGTTATGTTTTGTGGTTGTTGTTGCTGTTGTTGTTGTGGTTGCTGTTGTCATCTGTTTGTTACGCGTAACGCCTCTGGCCAGACGCGGTCCTGCGCCGCGTTGTCCTCGTTCCCGTCATTCCGTATGTCAACACTTTTCATATGCAGAGTGGAGTTGCCACAAAAAGCTTCTCTTTATGTGTGTGTGTGTTCTACACATACATGCATATGCAATGGGCATAGTCAAAGATTGCAACTTTTTTTATACCCTGCAACCATTGAAAATTGTCCTATACAGCAAGCATTAATGTTCCGGCTTTAAAATGTCGCTCGTTATTTGTTTTTTTTTTTTTGACTTACGAGGGTGGTAGTAGGCGTGGCTGCATTTTAACAATTACTATAACTGAGCACAGTCATAAGACAGATTGTAGCAAAATTTGGTAGTGCTAGCTTTCATATTCTCAGAGATAAAGGTGTTCATACAGACAAAAAATTCGAAAAAAACCTTTTTCAGACTGTACTTTAATTTATCTTCAAATGTAGAGTCTTGGTTTTTGTCAGACAAGCACCTTCTCGTAACAAATGAGATAAAGTCGACGAATCCAGGCAAAGTTTTGGATTTCCTTATAATAACTAGACTAGATGAGGACCCCTTAGCTCAGCAGGCTGTACAATAAATATTCAAGATGGCAGTACATCCCCCAATAATCAAATAGTAATATTCGCAGAGTCTCGAACTTATTCTTCTTAACTATTTTACAAATAAAATATTACTTTTTTTATTAATGTATTTCCTGTTTTCAAAGTCCCCCATCGAGTTATTTATCTTGTTTTCATTAGTTTTGAGACGACATAAAATGCTGTCGACATGTGGTTAGTTTGACAGTTGTGTGACTGCCCCAAAACGTTGCACTTTAAATGGTTTTTGTGGTGGAGCAGGCGAAGTTTGCCCGCCCAATTCGGCGCTCGTAATCAATCACGACGCCTGTGCCTACAAGTTGAAGTAAAAAAGCCCAGGCCCCTTTTATCCAATGGGAGGCAAGTGGCGACACAAACAACCAGTGAGCCCGACTATGCGATGCTCTTAAAATTAATTGAAAAGTAGTTTACTAGTAAAATGAAATAATATATAGGTACCTTCATATTTAAAAATATTTGGTAATTTTTTATTATGTTTTTATGTTTTCATTAAAAAAATAACTTTAAAACTTGTACAGAAAATTAATAGGTTCAGTTGTAGTAACTGAAAATTGTAACTGTAAACATTACTGAAAAATAACCACAATTAATTCCCTCTAGCCAGTCACTTTCATAAGTCATAGCTAAGTAATGCGGTTCCTATGTCGTATTAATTACGGAATTAAAATTAACCGCAATTTATGCGCTCGGTTACCCCTTTTGAATCGTGGTTGCATTGTACAATCGCGTGAGGTCCTGACCGCAAATTCAAATTGATGTTGTGGTTTCTTTATTTTTTTTTACCCCTGCAACCTATTGAGTTAACAAATGTGGTCTATAAAGTCTTCTTTCTTTAAGACATAGGAAGAAGTAGTTGGGTTTAAATAAGTTGGGTTCTGTAACAAACTTTGGTATCTATTTAGCATATGTAGTACTTATTTATTGCTGACTTAAAATGTGAAAATAATTACGAAAAGTTTTACAAAAGAAGAACAACAAAAACATATAGAGAGTATTTACCTTAACTTACAGATTCCATGAAAAAAACTGAATTGAATTGAACTCACTCTCTCAATACCCCGAGTAACACCAGCGAATATAGCCGCACATATTCATTTTGAGCACACAGAGTATGGTAAATGGATAAAAGACCTCACCAACTCACAGTCAAAGGTCTGCATAATTCCATTTATTGCGCACAATTAAACAAATTTGCGGAAAAGAAAAGGCGCAGCTTTTCCTGGATTAATACAACGGAAAACAAAGAGAAAATATTCGAACAAATAAATAAATTAAAATAGAGCTGTGCACAGAGAACTGAATGGAGAACTCGACTCAGTTCAGCTGGAAATTGAAGTGGAAGTGGTAAAGCAGAAGTTTAAAACAGCAAAGAACAAATAAACATGTGTTCAACGAGAGAGTGAGGACTGAGAAATACCCTGTAAACAAAGCTTGGCAATGCTGAAACCTAACTAAACTATGCATACTACAACATACATAAAAGAATATTGTACTTTATTTATATTGTATGAATATTGAATATATATAAAATATATACTTTACAGTTAAAATTATCTTAACGGACACCTCTATTCAATGCACTCTCCTTGTCAGCGGACGCCTTTTATAAGACGTTCGTTTATGAATTCGAAAATTTTAGTTTTTTAAGGAAGCCACTTTTCTTGGCCAGACTTATCTTATCCGACCCATCGGCTCGTGTCCGTTCAAGAGAGTTTTGACTTTTATAAAAATTTTGATTTATCGCAAATACAAATATTTTGAGCGAGTCTCCCTTTGGCTTGAAAAAAATTTACAGACAGCGTGTGTCCGTTCAAGAGAGGTTCAACTATATGTATGTATACGTATGTATATGATATAAAGGACAACTCTTTTTAACAGACACTTGGTATATTCATTCGTAAATGTAAGCTTTCATCAGGTGACACTCCCCCTGGCCGTACAAAAGTGTCCGCTCAAGAGGATTTTACAGTATATACTAATTTAAAATTAAATTGACAGATGTAACATAACAAGGCTGTCAAGCCTTTATATTCTCTCTTTGGCATCTCTTTTTACAGGGTATCATTGAACTTACCACAGCGTCAATCGATCAGAAAGCGACGTAAAGTTTTTGACCGGTCAACTCGGTCAACTTGGGGGCAGGCAACGTGTCTAGACGCGGTGGCCAAAGTACAAAGTGTAATTTTAGTTTTTTTCGGGGGAATAGCGATGGCAGCGTGAGTGAATCATCGCACGCACGAGTTGAGCTCAAGTGAACACTTGCACAGCAACAGCAACAACAACAACAACAACAACAACAAAGTTATAGAGCAATACAAAATGCTTACAAAATGCTGGCAGCTTCCACATCTGTGCAGCCCCTGCCCCGCCCCACTTTGCTTTGCCTGTTGCTGCTCCAGCTTCAGCTTCAGCTCCTGCTCCTCCTCCGCTGTTGGGTGGTCGTAAATTATTATGATTATTGGCAAAGGAGTTAATGTGCAAGAACAACGAGAATGCGTCGGCAGTTAGTGTGTAGAGGGGGGAAGACGGAGAAGGGGAGGGAGGGGCAACAAGCAGCAGGCAGCAAGCAATCGGTAACTTGTTAGTGGGCACAAGAACTATGTAGAGACGGAAGCAGCAGGCATGAAGCAGGTGGAAGAGGCAGGTAGAGGGGCAGGAAGAGGAAGATTAGAGGAAGGGGTGCAGAGGAAGAGGAGTAGGGGGAGAGGCAGCTGCAGCAGTGCGCCCGTAAATAATGCCGCAAAACGTGCAGCACGATCGTGAACTTGAACGAGGTAACTGGTAAAGATCGAAGCAGCACATGGCAGTTAGAGAGGATGCGCCTACGACGACTGCAGCTTGCGGAGAGGGAGGGGGAGGAGGGGGAAGAGTTAAGGGGCAGGCAGTAGGAGGCTGCGGCAATTCGCGTAAAATTATAAATGACTCTCGGGTAGGCGTTGCCCAATATCGAAGCGAATGAAGCAGCCGCAATGCGAGGCAATACGAGGAGGCGTTGGAGGCATTCATTAGACTCAGAGCAGAGCAGCAGGAGGAGATGCTGCCGCAGGTAAGTGCAGCAGAAGAGGCAGGTGGGGAGGGGGGCGTGCTGCATTGCAAATATTAATTCGTGACGAGGACGCGAATGCGAACGCGGATGCGGTTGATATCTGACCGAAAAATATAAAACCCGCTGTTTAATTTTTTAGCTTTCAGCTTTAGCTGCGATTTGAATGGCACAGCAGGAGGGGGATGGGAGCTGGGAAGGTGTGAGGAGTGAGGAGGAGGGGGCAGCAACAGTCAGCCGACTTTATTAGCGCCTGGCAAATTTAACACCTCGCAACGACGACGACGTGATGGGGCTATTGGATTACCGACGCGGTCGTGTGGATGCGACTTGAGGGGGAGAGAGGGAGAGGAGGAGAGAGGGTTGGATAAGGAGAGAGAGTAAAAGAGGAGGCAGGGAGAGGGAGAGAGAGTGGGAGAAGAGAGGAGCTAGTGAGAGAGAGGTAGGGAAAGGAGAAGAGTGGGAGAAATTGATGGACAAAGAGAGAGGGAGGTAAAAAGAAGTTGGTCAAAAAGGGGCATGAAATGGGGAAGAGGGAAGGACTGGGAGAAGGAAGTAGAGAGTCGGAGACGGTGGGTGGAAGGTAGAGAGAAAGAAGTGGGTGAAGAAGGGAACTGGAAAAGGAGGAAGACGGAGGGAGGAAGGTAGAGTAAAGGATGTACAGAGTAGGATGTCCAGAGGAGGAGGTAGAGCAAAGAAGTTAGAGAGAAGAAGGCAAAGGGAGTGGGAAAAGCAATGGGCAGATTGAGGGGAAGAGAGAAAAAGGGTGAGATGAAAGAGGGAGGAGGGGAGAGAGAGTGACAGAAAGAAATGGAGAAAGAGATAGCGAGAGAGACCAGAAACGAGGGAGGGAGTAAGTCCCAAAGTCGTTACACCGATAATGATCATCTACGCCATATTTAACGCCATTTAGGCAGCACCAGCAGCGGCAGCAGGATGCCCAAAACTTTGGGCAACTCCTCCCCCTTCCCTCCTGTCTCTCTACATCTCTTCCTGTCTCTCCCCGTCGCTCTCTTGCTTGCTGAACATGTGTGTGCCAGCGACCAGCTACGCTTTGCTGTGAAGGAGGTGAGAGTAGAGGCAGAGAGAGCAAGGGGGAATGGGTGGGGAGGGGAGCAGTGACAGTGGCAGGCACAGGGGCGGGGGCAGTGGCAGTAGTAGTGGTTGTGGCAGTGGCAGGGAGGGTTAGGTAGACAGACAATGAAATGTAATGGCAATACGTGCATTTATTTATAACGGATTTTTAAGCAGTCGCAGTCGCAAATGCAGTCAGTTTCAAATGCAGAGAGAGACAGAGAAAGCAAGAAAGAGAGAGAGAGGGAGCAAGAAGAGCATGTGCAAGAGCAGGAGAGCTAGAACCAGCGACTGGGAGGAAGAGAGAGAGGAAGGCAAAAAGACGGAGTTACTCTCGTTACTTGTTAGCATTTTGTGGGCGTCTTCAGCTGCACTCCCCTCCCTCCTCCTCTGTTGCCACAGCACTGCCCCAGCTCTGTCCCTCTATCTCCCCCCTCTTTCCCTTCACAAAACAGGCTTTAAATTTATTTCGTACTAAACGGCCAGAAACGTGATGAACGCATTTTGTGCGGCTGCCTTCCCTGCTTGGCTGGATTTGATTTTGCTCGCTTCGCTTGCGGCTAAAGAGGAAATACTTTATGGGCATTGATAATTTTGGCCATAATGTGCAGTGAAATTGACTCGCTTAGCGTTGCCTAATTTATGTGACCGTCTATGGCAACAGCAGAGCTGTGGGAAAGCTCTTGCCAGGGCGCCCCAAACAACCGAAACACACCTGGTCGCACTGAGGTCGCATCTTTGCCCAGCCCAGAGCCCTGAGCCCAGAGTGCTAACTAGTTTCTCAACCAGGAGAGGCTGGCAGGCAGGGAGACTAGCAAGTCAGATTGTGTTGCCCCATCGATGTCGGCCCAATAATTTGTCATTGTCACCGTGTGCAACGCGGCGCATGAGCAATTTCCATACGATTACCATAATTTGACTGCCGCCTTAAATGATTTTAATGAACACTTGGCGGCGTTGCTGTTGCCCTGTTGCTGCTGTTGCTGTTGCTGCTGCCAGTCAGTAGCTCTGCCTGCTCACGCCAATTTCTGCCCAATACTGGCAGCTTTATGGCTAATGAGCGCCGCTGGCTGCGCTTTCAAGCCTTGCAGATCTAACACGACAGCCGCCAATGACGCACTTGGGATAAATCGCGAAGGTACTTTGCAGTGCAGCTAGAATACTATCGATAGTTGGTAGATTCTATGTTTGCGATGTATTTAGGCATGAAACGCAATACTTTTGCGATAGTACAAATAAAATACAAGTTTGCAGAATCACGCAGGCTCTTTTATCAATAATGATTGCACTGAATACTGAAAGTACTTTACAGTACAACTGGAATACTATCGATAATTCGCATACTCAATGTTTGTGATGTTTTTCAATATTTAAGTTTAAATCAAATACAAGTTAGTGGCAACACGCATGCACTTTTATCGATTACAGTTGCAATAAATAGCGAAGGCGATTTGCAATAAAGCTGAATCGATAATAATGGCGATAAATAGCGAAGGTGCTTTGCAATAGTGCTGTAATACTATCGATAGTTGGGAAATTCAATGTTTTTATCGATAACGTTTGCAATAAATAGCAAAGGGAGATTTTTAATAAAGCTGAATCGATAATATGGCGAAAAGTAGGAAGGTGTTTTTATAAAGTGTAATAAATTATATTTTTTATTTTATAAAAAAAAAAAAATTAATATTTTTTTTTTTTAAAATATAAAAAAAAAATATTATTAATTGATAGGCGACAAATAGCGAAGGTGCTTTGCAAAAAATCTGTAATACTATCGATAGTTGGGAAATGCAATGCTTGTGATGTTTTTCAAACTTAAGTTCAAAACAAATGCAAGTTATCGACAACACGCATGCTCTTTTATCAATAACAGTTGCAGGGCTGCCAATATTAAATCAATCAAGCCCGGCTTAGCTGTTTCTCATCCTTAGATAGCTTGTAATAACCGGAGACCTAAAATTCCAGGAAATGTGTCCTTATTTATAGATAAAACAAGCTCTTTTCCCAAAAAATCAAATAGAAATAGTGATAGAAACTATCGTTTACTATTAATGCCGAAAATTCGATTGTGGTCTCTACTTTGGGGGCTCTACTTTGCAGTGTTTGCGACTGTTGATTAGTGCTGCTTACTTAGCTTTTTTCCCTTCAAAATTGGTCAATGTTGGTAAACCCTTTCTTGAGCATTTCCAATGTGCGTAGGGTATCAAAAATAGTTCATCTTGGCTTTCATGTACGAGTATGTAGTAAGTGAAGACCGTCATCAGGATAGTCCCTGTGAAGTTAAGTCTCTTTTGCAGTGTCAACTGAGCACTTACTTTCAAAGTGTTTTCACACACAGTTTGCCTCTCGCTCCAACACGTTTCTATCGATCTGAGTACGGTACTTTAAAAAGAAGTTTACAGCTCACTTTCACCAGTTTGCCAGCTTCCCCCCAATGGCTACATTGCCACGACTTGACCATAATATGCCACAAGATAGTGGATGAAGAGTTGCAAGGAGAGGAACATACCAGATCAAGGGGGGAGTCAGCGGCAGCGGGTGGATCATCACTAGCGTGGTGTTAAGTGTAAAAAGGCATAAACATGTTTTCTCCTTCAGCCACATTGCACGCATGCCACGCGAGGATGTCTCGATGGCAGCAGCAACAACGGCAACAACAACAACGGCAACAATAGCTTGCCATAATGTTTTGAGTCAATGATAGCACCTAGAAAGTCCAAGAGCGACGCTGCCAACCTCAGATCCATCCTTGTTGTTGTTGCTGTTGCATTTTGATACCCTTGCAGAGGGTATATTCACTATGGAGACATCTTCAACCCCATAAAGTATTTTGTATATATGAATATATTCATATTAACAGAGGAATCGAACTCGCCCTGTCGATCTGTCCGCGTGTCCGTAGTTCCGTGTGTCCGTCTGTTGCAACGCAATTAAGTCTCTCAGTTTTAAAGCTATCCAGATAAAGTATTACATATATACATATGTATTTTGTATCAGCATCAACAGAGGAATTAAACTAGCCCCATCTGTACGTCCCTGTGTCCGTAGTTCCATGTGTCCGCTTGTCCGTCTGTTGCAATGCAAATAAGTCTCTCAGTTCGAAAGCTATCTAGATAAAGTATTACATATATATGTATTCTGTATCAGCATCAACACAGGAATCAAACTAACCCTATCCGTCCGTCCGCGTGTCCGTAGTTCTGTGTGTCCGCGTGTCCGTCTGTTGCAATGCCAATAAGTCTCTCAGTTTTAGAGGGACCTAGATAAAAATTGCCACACATGCTACTTATTGCCGCACGCCGTGAAGAAGTCGGAATGAGCAGGATCGCAGCCATATATCGTATAGCTGCCATACAAACTATCTGCTTACTTTTGTTATTTGTCAAGATAGAGCAACCAAATTTACTGTGTAGTACTCGTACTATTCCTATATATACAATATGTATTTAAAATTTCATCAAAGTCGGATCACTATAACATATAGCTGTCATAGAAACAATCAACCGAAATAAAGGATTTTGTATGAAGATCATTTCAGATTATAGAAATAACTTAAATTATCAGTGCCAATCAATGTAAGATATAATATTAAATATACACATTACCAATAAATGCTGCACCCTTAAATATAACCATTATAGGCCTGATCGGAGCAGGTAGGAATTTAGAACTTAGGGTATAGCGCATTCGTTATGCCGAAGTTTCGCCTTTTTTTCTGGTTTATGTTGCTGCTGTTTATGCTACGTATAAACACTTCATCGACACTTGCCCGAGTGCCTCGACTAGCGCACTTCCTGCAGCCGAGAGTGTCTCATGTGCCTCCTCTCCTGCCCTGTCCTGCCCTGCCCCTCTGCAGTTATTCGCATTGAGTGTGTGTGATACATCAAACATGAGCTGCAAACATGGGCTTATTGTTGCTGCTACGGCTGCGGGGCAACAAAGTCCAAGTTGGAGTCCAAGTTGGAGTCCGAGTTGTAGTTGTAGTTGTAGTTGGAGAGTGCTACACTTTCTTTGGGCAAAGTTGCGGAAGCAACATTTAATTGACTTGGCGTGTTAAGCGCTGCATAGCAGCACATAACCGCAATCAGCCGACAAACAACTGCTGCGACGTGGCGACACACTTTGCCCACTTAGTGCAGGAGAGTGGAGTGGCAGGAGTGGCAGGAGTGGGTAGGCAGCTGGAGAGGAGTGACTGTTGCTGCGCTGCTGCCGGGCTGTGGCATGCGAACAATGCCAAGTAGCCTCATAGTTTATTGAGCGCTGCTGATTGAGCGAGCAATGCGGCCGGGCAACTCGTCAGGGTGTGCGACAGATGCGGCACAGTGGAGCCTGCATAGCGCTTGGCTCTGGCTAGCTCCGGCTGGTTGTGGCCTGCTCCAGGTCTCTCTGCCCATTAGCGCTGTCACTTGGCCGCGCTGCGCATATCATTTACAAATGCCCGCGACATGCAGCAAACATCAAAACAGCGAAGCGAAACTGGACGAATGGACATGGACAACTGACAAAGGCACTCGCAGTGGCAGTGGCAGTTGCAAGTTGCAAGTTGGCAGTTGCAACTTGGCTCTGGCAGTTGGCAGTTGGCATTGGCATTGGCCATAAGCCGATTACAGCTCTGCGCAGAAGTCGCGTTAAGCGCAAACAACATTGAGGTCAGTGCGCAGTTGCGACTGAGAGACAGTGCAACAGCGCGACGCGACTGACGATGCTCGCCTCGATCACATTTCAACAGAAATTACCCCTTGTAAACTTAAGCGGCAGAATCAATTAGCGCAACGCCCGGCGAGGCAGCAACTGCCACTGCCACAGGCTGCCAGTCTGCTAGGCTGCCAGGCTGTGAGGTTGCCAAGCTGGTTCCAGTCGCGCGATCCTCCATTCCCGCTTGTCCTTGCCACAAATGTATATGTAGCATATGTGCGAGTATGCAGGCAGTATCGGATCGTATAGTATATCACCGTATGAGTTATGCCCTTGTCATACTCGAGAGGGGAACTAAAAGGGGTAGATGGAGATGGAGATGGAGGAAAAGAAGAGGGAGAGACAGAGTAGAGAGACTGAGTCAGGCAAAAGAGAGAGGGAGCGAGAGAGAAAGGGGTTTCGAGGGGTTTCTGGAACATATTGTCACATACCTAAGCTCTTTCAGGCAATAAACTTTCTCTGACTACATTAAGCTTTAATGCTCTTTTTAAAATATAGTATGTAGATTAGTTTATATTTATCATTTCACAAAATGAATGAAACCCTGCAAAGTGTATACCAGGGCTGATAGGTCATCGCAATCTTTTTTCCGTCTTTATCCTAAAAAACATCTAAATCTGTCCCTTGTTCATTGCTCGAATAAAACCTAATTTTGCTAAAATTTTAATAAAGCTGTTCTTAAAATGGACGTACAACCATATAATTAATTCGTTTCTTCTCATCTAAGTTTTTGGCTGCAATTTAAAATTATTGTTATTTTCTATATTTAATTCAAAACTTATAAGCAATTAGGTTTTTTTTTTATTTTTATTTTTTTATTGGACGTTGAATACAATGACTGTATTAGCAACTGGTCCGACGACCCAAGCCTATGCTTGTTGCGGATTTTTATTTTTTTCAACATTCGACTGACCAAAGATGACTTTAAATTAAATTTAATTTATAATTTGTTTATAAATCATTATTCTGGGGTTTCGATTCGATTTCAATCATTATAACGAACTTCTCCAAGGAAGAAATACTCCACAAATATTTCTTTATTCTGCCATATTTCGATTAGGCACATTTTCAATATTGAAAGAACCTTCAGAATTTACTAAAGTTCATTAATTTATGATATTTTAGCCTTTTTGTTAGTCAAAAACCTATTGGCCCGTCTTTGTTTTTTTGTCGTGTTTTTATGCTTTTTTTGATTTTTTGAACGTCGAGATCTTAATTTGTTAATAATTATAAAACTTCAGACACAAATGTTGGCATACAGTTTTCTGTATACTCTGCTGGCTTCGTCTACTTGTACCACTTTCTTTTGATAGCTCGAGCCCCTGGCAGTCAGGCCCCCTTCTGCAGTGTACATCCTGCACACGCTTCACTACGGGCCTGCTTGAACGTACAGTTAAATAATAACTCAAATAACTTCTATGTCAATTATGAAATTTGAATTCAATTCTAGGAACCCATTTAGATGATGATAATTATAGCTTACAAAGAAAACTAATATACTAGCTTTAAAACTAGGCTCTCAATTTATTATTTATCAATTAATAAAGACAGCAGAGGGTGTGGCTGAATTCCAAAACAAAGCTTAGCTGCGTGCAATAACCAGACACATTGCTGCCGACTTTTGTAGCTCTAACTCATATGATCACTGAGTTATAGCTGTTCATACAGACAGGTTAACTTGGCTGATGCTTGTCAGAGTTGGCTTGGCTAGCCTGACATATGTGTATATGAATACTTTCTGCTTATATATACATAATTACCCTTTCTTTGGTAAATTAAAATGATTTTGAGCTGGAATAATGCGTGCATTACATTTGCAAACAGAAGCAGCGATGCGAGCTTCGAGTGGCAGCGCAGGCAAGAAAGGGGCGTGGCTGGTGGAAGGTAGCAGGTAGCACGGGGTAAGAGGATGCTGTGTGTTGCATGATGTGAAAAGTGCGTGTCGCAGGTTTAATTAAATTTTAACGCAATATACTTGACTCTGGGCGGGTGAAAGACGGACAAAGAGAGGGACAAACGGACGTGGAAATGTTGTGTGGCAGTCATCGACTTGTGCCCCCGTGTGCCCCCGTGTGTGCGCCCAGCTAAGTTTTTCGAGTGTGCTCCGAGCTCTGTGCTCTGTGCTCTGCCGTGTGGGGGCATCAAAGTACGTGTATCTGCGGCGTTGAGGAACGCGACTTGCAACTCGAGATTTGCGCCCCACTGGCATGTTGTAGTTTGTTGTTGTTGTTGTTGTTGTTGTTGGGGGGTTTTGTCAAGAAATGAAAGCTCACTGCTTGAAGGTTTAACGAACCCGAGCGCTGGCACAACCCCAGAACCCCCGACAGCAACATTAGCAACAGCAGCAGCGGCTCCAACTCCAACTCCAACTCCAGCTCCAGCTGCAATGGCATCTCCAGCTTCAGCCCGATTTTCAGCTCCAGGATCACAAACGTCAACATTTTTGCCTTTGACGTTTTGCAAAAAAATTCGACGCCCTGCTGCAGATGCTGCTGCAAGTGTAATTTTTACTTTCACCCCAGCAATTGCTGCTGCTGCTGCTGCTGTTGCTGTTGTTTTTTGTTGTCGTCCCATGTGAACGCGCTGCAACACTTGTCCTGATGATGACATTCATGCCCAAGAGCTACTCTTAATGGAACACAGAACACAACCAGATAGACAAGCAGCCAGCGAGAATCTGCTGGGGTAATCTAGCGGGGATGGGAACGAACAGTGTGGGTGTGGGTGTGGATGCAAAGATGGTTGCATGGTTAAGCGACAGACATAAAGGCAGCTGTGGGAGGGGGAGGAGGCAAGGGGGCGCAACGAGTTGCCCTGAGGGTTGGCCATCTCAGTCAGACTGTCGTTGAATGATCCTTCGATTGCAGTTCAAAATGTCCATGTCCGTTTCTAATGCTAGTCGCAGTAATTGTCTCAGTGTTTGCGATTTCCTATTGAAATCTTGACAGTGCATTGCCTCGGGTCGAACCCCAGCGGGCTTAAGAAATTATGCGCCAAGTAAGTGCACAAAATAAAGAAGAAGTAGAAGCAAAACAAGGAGAAGAAGATGGCTCTGATGAAGCTGTGGCAGCAAGTGACCCAGGCCCATTCCGCGACGGGACGCAGCACGAGACTGCGCGACAGGCAGGCGGCCATTGTTTTCTACACTCTCTGTATACCCACTGTAAAGGTGCATGAAAGGGTGTGCTTGGCATACAGACAAGAGGTGCAGAGATAATGAGGATGTTTGCTGAGGTTTTTTATAGAGAACATCATTTTTTTTCTTAATAAACAGCAATGTTTTTGAACTTCTTATAATAACTCAACTCAATTTTGGCAAATCTCTGAAACTGTTTTTGTTAGTATCATGAAATTTGTTAAAGAACTTCTTGTATACCTAACCTATCTGAAGTCAGATTGAAATTGTATTAATCTTGAGTATTTTACCTAGTAAATCCATCAATAAATACGGAAAAAGAAGAGCGAAATGAGTATACATTTTTATTTCTTTGCTTATCTATATAAGAACGTATATATTTACGTATATCTTTGTAGTATATAAAATTTCTTTTTTATATGAACAAAAAGCAGAAAATATATCTTTAATCTTTCTGGCTTTTGAATTCTCATATACTATGTTAGTTAGTATATACAAATATCTACAGATATTTAGATATACAACCTTGAGCTAAGAATATAGAGATTAATTTTTATATCTTCATCTGCACTATAATTAAATTTCCGTATTTCTTCTTACAGCCTTTTTTTCTTATAAATATATTTTAGAGTAGATTATAAAGTAATTTAGGAGTTTCATGAGTTCATTAAAATTTTTGATAATACAATATAAAAATTATTATTAAATTGCACACTCCTTTTACTTTACTCATAGTTGTATAAGTGCTATTACATGATGTCTACATATTTTCATGCCCCCTACAGGGTATTGCAGAGGTCTCCCTGTCCGAGTTGTTGCAGCCTTGCTGCACTTCCATTCTGCTGCTGCAAGGAAGCGCAAAACAATAGAAAGCCCACGCAATTATGCGTGTATGTGTGTGTGTGTTTGGGTGTGTGTGGGTGTAGTTTGCTTTTTAAATAATTACGAAACATGGCATAGAGAGAAAAAGATGCCGTTGTCAAGTGGCAAGTGGCAAGTGGCAGGCACATTTGCCGCTGTTCGCTGCACTCTCTTATTTTGCATAATTTGTTGCCCAGTGTAACATGGTCAAATGCCAAGGGACATGGAATACAATTGAAGGCAGAGCTCGAGCTCATCACCTTGCGCTTCCTGCCGAGCACTGTGCAGGTGCTTTGACCCTGTGCCACATCAAGGGGCAAAGCAAAGGCAGCTTTCTATAAATGGATGTACTTTGTATATATTTTGTATAGTACACATAGACAATAGAATATTAAATATTATATATAAAATGTTTATATAATATATTTTTATATAAAATATTTAATATAATATGCATATAAAATACTTTAAATAAGCATACAAAATCTAAATAAAATTAAAAAAAAAAAGAAAAAAAGTTAATCAACTTGGGCTCGTCCGGGATTTGAACCCGGGACCTCCCGCACCCTAAGCGGAAATCATACCCCTAGACCAACGAGCCGGTTGTTCAACCTCTGGCCAGTTGGTCAAAAAGAGTTGCCAGACTGCTTCAACTGCTATAAATAGATCGAGTCATTCAATGAGATCGACCAACAAAGTGAAAGTCGCTGATAAAGCAGAAACAAAAAACAAAAAAAAAGAAATAAAACGCGCTTCGCTTCTTGTTGATAAATTGGTAGCTGACAAAGATGTGGCCAGACACGCTATACTCCAGTTGATTTACATTTCACCTAGTGCCCCCAACCCCCTCCTCTGTCCAAACTACTTGCAGTAGAAGCCAACGGGCTGACGGAGAGTCTTTTGGTTGAGGTCAACCACGCGCGAGGAGCGACTGCCGTACTGCTGATTGTAGCAATAATACTCCACCTCATCGTCGCTGCTGGACGAGTTGTGGTTGCTGTTCTCGTCCTCGTTGTTGTTGTTGTTGTTGTTGTCAGTCGACATCCTTGCGCCACCAACAGGATTCAGTTCCAGTTCGACTTCGTGCCGCTGTTTCGGTGCCCGCTCCTGCTCCTGTTCCATCTGCAGCTCCTGCCGCTGCTTCTGCAGTTGTCGCATTTCAATGTCCATGTTCAGCTCGGACACAAACTTGACATCTGGCGACGTCGCCTCCTTCTTCGCGGCCTGGCCGAACAATTGCAGTATGCCAGCCTTGGTGCGGCGCAGCAGTCGCGCCATGTAGTCAGTCATGGCTGGCATCGCTCTCTCTCTCTTTCTCTAGGTCCAATAAATCCAAAATACACAATGCGAAAAGGTTTTTAGTTTTTTTTTTTTTTTTTTTTTTTGAAGAAATTGAAATATTCCAGAACTTGTACAATAACTAAACTCAAACTACTTCTCCTTTTCGATTGTGAAGTGCTAACCCCAAACGGGGGAGGGGAGGGGCAAACGACAAGTTGAGGCACGGCCAACTTAGGAAAGTGAAAGGAAGTTTACATTTAGCAACTGATGAAATGAAAACGAGTCTACAGGCTGCAAGGACTAAGGACTATCTTTGTGCCCCTTCGCAAATGCCTTTCATAAGTTGGCAATAAAAGATGCGACAAAGCACATTGCCGAGTCCAGGAAGAGAGCGCCCCAGCTCAATGGCAGTGCCCCAAAGTAGCCTCCTTGTGGGTGCGGTGCTACTGCAGCAGGGCTTAAGAGCATTATTCATGCAGCCCCAAGTGTGTGTGCGCTGCTCATGTGTGTGTCAGAGTGTGTGTAAGTGTGTGTGTGTGTGTGTGTGCAAGTGTGCAAGTGTGCACATATATCAGTTAAGCAATCTTGGCCAGAAGTGAAACGAGTCTGCATACATCTTTAGGTACAGTGCGGATTCCAAATAGAGAATGTCTCAATTTCAATTTAGTTTCCATACAGAGAAGTTTTCATTGGTTTTTTATAAATCTTATGGTTCTTTTTAAGTTCTCATTAATTCTTCTTAGTTCTCATTGAATTTTGATAGTTATCTTAGATTCTTTGATAGTTCTCTTAGAATCTTCATAGATCTCATATATTCTTAATAGTTCTTATTGATTATTTATAGTTCTCATTGATTCTTCATAGTTTTCAAATGTTTTATAGAACTGGTTCTGCCATAAAACTGAACTTATGTGGGTCAATAACTTTCTAACGAAGTTTAGAAACCAATCTAAGCTCGCATAAGATCTAATGGAGTCTTAATTTATGATATCTTTTTACTATATAGCTATTCATTTCTATAAATACAGTATATGCATATATAAATCTTATTAGATATTATATTATATTATACCTTAGAAGATATTCCTTTCAAAATCTCTCAAATATATTCTAAAGAATGAAATAATCGAGAAAGTATCCTTCTTACTTTAATTTGTTTATATCATTTCACTATATCAAACTTACCTGCATAGTTAGCTGCCCTCTCAAGTTCGTTATATGCCTGTACAGACTGTAGAGCAGCAAATCATGTATGAAACTGCTGTGGCAGAATGTTGCCAACGATAATCGTTGGCAATCCTCGAGCAGCGGCAGTTGCCGCCGGCAAGAAAACTCTTCTCTCCTCTTGTTGTTGTTGCTGCAAGTGTTGGCTGCTTCTTTGTTGTCTCTATCATTCAGTAGAGGGGAGGGGATGCAAAAGGGGCAGCTTGCTGTCATTGCCGCACTTGCCACACTTGTTGACAATGCATCAGGCGCACGTCGCATCGCTGTAGGGACCTGATGACGGGATGAAAACGACCTGATGGGCCGCCGCATTGCCATGATGCGATGATGCAAGTGCGAGTCAATGCACCCGACGACAATGAACGAGAGACGAGAGAGAAAGTGCCAACCAGGGGTGGCATCCTCCACAGTGAGAGGCGCAACTACTGCGACGAGGAAGCCGAGGGAGCGTGCAGCGTGAAGATGTCGCTAATGTTGAGCTGCTTCCCCTACTGCAGAGCCACTGCTGGCAATTTGCCAGCGCCAATTAGCCATTGAGCCCCTATTCTGGTCGTGTCCATGTCTATATGACAATTGCGCGTTTCATTTAATTCGCAAATTAATGAGCAATTCCATCAGCGGGCGGACCACACACGATTCAGCGGCCGCGGCCGCTGACACATTGCTAAAAAGGTCGCGCAAAAACGCGGATGTGGCAAAAAGGGCATATCCCATGCCCGAACTTTGACCTCCGCATCCAATTTATTTCCAATTTGGCTGCTGAAAACGTAGTTAATTAGTTTTTGTACCCTTGCAGAGAGTCTAACACACATTTGACAACGCGTTGCGCGCACTGCATTTCGATTACTATTCGAAGCCTGTCAGAAGTATCGATTAGTTGTTAATTGATTTACCGCCACCGCTGCTGCATAGCAAATAGCTTTTGGTTGGAGCTCTATTGCGTGCAAAGTTGCCAATTGACTTAAAGTATTTTACACGACTTGAATGCTTATCTAAGCGATCAGCGGTTTTTGGTATTTATTAGTACGTTATTTAGTTAGCTTAATCAATTAATTTATTAATTAAATACTAAATAAACAATTTTGTCTCCTGAATTTTTGCAAATAATCTAACAAGTGGCTTATGTTAAAGTTAAGAAAATATTCGTTGATTTATTGCCCCTCATCCATAGCAAGAAACTTATTTTTGGCAGCCTCATTCTTCCCAATGTTGCCAATTGATTATAAGTATTTTTTCGCAATTTGAACTTTCGTTAATATTCGCTGCTTTACAGTCCCCGCTTATGCATAGTAAGCAGCTTTTGGTTGGCACAGCCTCGTCCTTTGCAATGTTGCCAGTTGATTTAAAGTATTTTTCGCACACAACGTTCGTTAACGTTGAGCAGACATGGCAACCTTGTTAAGAAACGATCACGTTACAAATAAAATTGCAAATGAAATATCATTTTGCTTGTTTAGTAGGGGTATTCCACAGTCGAGCATAAATTGCGCCAAAATGACGACGACGATCAGACGGCGATGCCGCAGCCGCAGCTTGCAATCCATGAACGGGGGTTGGAAACGCAATTGGAGTCGGAGTCGGAGTTGGAGTTGGAGTTGGAGTTGGAGTTGGAGTTGGAGTCGGAGTCTGTCGACATCTTAAATATATTTTCTAATTACTTGTTCGCGCTCGCATCATCATGCTACCGACAGCAACTGCAACTGCTGCAGCTCTCTCCATGCGGCGGCTCCATTTGCATTTTTGCAGCGTGGCAACAGCGTCGTGCCACGCCAATGCCAAAGGGGTTTCGAGAGGGGTTTGCCAATGGAGGGAGGGGGACGAAGTACATGGACTGGGACTGGGACTGGGGTTGGCCTGAGTGCATTGGCGACACATAAATTGTAAATATGATAGAAGAACATGCAACACTCTTGCAACGGCTGCTGCAGCCAGTGCTGCCTCTGCCGCTGCTGTCGCTTCCTTTCGTTTTGCGAATAATTATTGCAATGCGTTTTGTTGTTTTGTGCCTTGCACGCATTTCCCCATACTTACGGCAAATGGGTGTGCGTGTGTGTGTGTGAGTGTCTGCAAGGGGGTACTCTGTGGAGTTGTTATCCCTTCTGCAAACACGCCAACTCTTCAGCCACTCGCGACTTCATGCTCAGTCAGTTTCTTATGGAACACACACGCCTGCCTGCCTGCCTGCTCCCCGCTGCGCATAGCTACCCCGCACTACCCACACTCCTTCCCCACCCCCCAGCTGCTGTTGATGCAGCCCTGTCTGCGCTTTAAAGTAAACATTGCCGCATTCTGTGGTAACCGACAACTTTAACACATCAATTGTTTGCAGCCTCCGCTGAATCCCTGCCCAGATATTTGCATACAGTATATGCACACACACACACACACGCATACACTTCTATACTATATTCCCCAGAATAGCCCAGCGAAAGTCTCGAGACGTCGCCGTAATTGGCCAGTGCAGGCCGGAAGGGAAAAAAGGCTCCGGAAAGAATTTCTCGCATGCTCGAGTTGTGTTTATATGTTTTTCACTTCACTTTCTTCGTCAATTTCGCCGCCTGCCACAGAGAGAAAGAGAGAGACACACAACAAAGCGGGGCAAACTAACGAGCACACGCACACATACACACACACGCACACTCACAAGTACTCAATGACTTCATTAGGTTTCTCCTGGCCAGCACTGAAGCTCGCAGAGAATGGGAATATCAGCATGAGAGGTTCCTTTTTGACTCAGTTTGCAGCTACTGAAACAAGTGCAATCTGCAGGAGAAAGAGAGAGAGAGAGAAAGAGTGGATGGGACAGGGGTAAATTGGGGGCGAAGGATAGGAGGAGATAGTGGAGAACAAGAGGAAGCTTATGTTGGAGAGAGTGACTAACTAACACACATAAAAGGGTACACTTTTTTCTGTTAGTAAACAGCTTTCACTGCCCACAACTACCCTGTACTGCACATACATACGGCGGGTATGATAAGTTTAAGTAGAATAGTGAAAGAACGAGAGTACTCAACAGCAGATTACCCTACGAACTATGGGATTTTAAATCAGGGGCTGCTTTATTCAATAGAAGAATGACATGTCTCCATCGCCTTCTTTATATGTTATATGATATATGTTATATGTTATATGATTTATGTTATATGATATATACTTATGGGGTCTCCTAAGCCTCCTACTTCCTTTAACATTATAAAGGTGATTTTACCTTTTTTGATCAGTTTTAATGTTCGACGGGTATTTAAAATGATTTAAAAGATACTTAACTGCCTAGAGAGTTGATTTACATAGTTTCTTATTAAGTTAATTCTTTAGAAACATAAATCAAACTATTGTCTGAAAATAGTTATAGATATATATTGCATATTTAAATGCATCTATATATATTTTTACATATTTATATAGTTTAAATAAGATATATTATTATGTATTTATATTTATTATAGGGGTTTGGCGACCTTTGTTGTTTATACGCATGATTGACCTCGAGCCAGCAATCATGCGTATAATTTTATATTAATTTGTATATTTTTAGATACTTAAGTATACCTTTAGATATATTAATACTGTCTGAAAAAAGGTATAGAAAACTCCACAAGGTATATTTCTTCATTTAGCTCTAATAAACGTTTTCATACCGTCATATTCACCTGCCTGTCTGTATGAACTTGAGTATCTCAGAGAATATAAGAGCTAGGTCTATCGAATTTGGTAGAAAAATGTCACATTATTGCAGGCAGATAAAGCTAGCTCAAGAACTCGTTCACGCCCACTCTTTGCTCCGTAAATTAATTCAAATTCAATTGCAAATGTATTTTTGAAGAAAGAATGTTCACAACAAACTAGTAAGTAATTAAATTAACATAGAAGTCAACTCAGCAGTAATTTAAATGGATGCACTAAATTCTTAGGCACCGCCCTGTACGTATGCAATATAAAATATATATTTGAGAAAAATGTTGGTGTGAGATCAGCTTTGCAGAGGGTATACAAGAGTACAGCACACTGTTGTTGTATCTTTGTTACAATATACAGTATTCTTTCTTTTTATAAATCAAGAATGCAATAGTATACTATCTCAGCATATTGCAGGGTATTTGTTAGCCGAGACTGTTAGCCCGTCAGTCTATAGCAAGTTGCTCTTCTACTTACGCATGTGCTGCTGCCTCTGCTGCTGTCTCTGCCTCTCAATTCAATATCCGCCGCGCCGACTCATTGGCCGAGTAGAGTAGCTAAATTTAGACGCTAATTTGGTGACCTGCTGTGCCAAGCGGAGCGCAGTGTGCTCCAGTGTGCCCGCTTATCCGTTTACCAGTGTCCCCATGTCCCAAGTGTCCCAGTTACCCCCCGTTTCCCGTGCTGCCCTGTTTCCATGCGCCAAATGTACCCAAACATTCGAGTTCTCAGACCCGTCTCAAGTTACAGGGACAGTGGGACACAGACGGAGACGGAGATGGAGAAGAAGATGGAGACCTGTGATGGCGATAAGCATGAGGAGGGAGGGTAGCGGGTGAACTGTGACTCAAATTACCAATTGAATTCGCAGTGTGTCCTGCCTGTTCCTCTCTCTCTCGGGCAGCAACCTGCCATGCAGTCATAACTTGGTGGCATTATCATCGTTAACTTTATTATGTTCCGCACATTATCAGGCTGCTCTTTGCTGTCCGATCGCCAGTCTGGACAAGTACAGACAGACAGAGAGAGAGGGAGAGAGGGAGAAGAGACACACACAGACCTTTATCTCGTTCATAATCTTGCCAAACAACTGACATTATCATTTCGCAGGGGATCGTTTGTACCTGCACTAAAATAGCGAAAATTATGAAGAATTCAACAAAACTTGTGCGAATCGTTTAATTGGAATTGCAATTCGTCCCTCACTCCCTTCTCTTTCCCTCTCTCTTCTCTACCTTCTCCCTTCTTTCCTCTTCTGCTTCTCTCTCTGCTCTTTGCATTCCACGACATCTTCTGAGCCGATCTAAACTTTGTTTGTCCGTTCTCTAAATGATATTTTAATGTACCTAATCCCAGAGAATAAAATGGCATGCAGATTAAATAAAGCTTGCGAGTGATTTCAGCTGTCAATAGTACCAATGCAGAGGTATTTATAATCCCATATCTTATATAGTAGATAAGATATGGAGTTATAAATACCTACCTATAAGTCCAGTAGGCTTTTTTTAGGCATTTTTAAGCTGCTACTTGGAAAGCTAAGTTGCTTTAAAATGGAAAATGTTGGAGTATACTAGGAGTAGAGGAGAGAGGCTACTAGGCACTTATATACGAGTGAACTTTTATCTAATTTGTATATTATGAATACTATATAAATACTATACCAGGAATATAGTTAAGTTAATACATTATATAGAAATAAACTGTAGTTCTGCAAGTCGAAGGTCGTTTTATACTGAAGATCACTTCATTATGCACACACAAGGCATATAAACTTGCTTATAATAAGTGGCAAGAGGCATCTACCAAGCAGTGGCAACAATCGTGCAATATAGCTATTCTCCTCTGTATGAACACTTATATCATAATTACCTTAAGAGCTAGGTTTACCAAATTTGATGGCAATATGTCTTAATATTGCATGAAGCCAAAGTTGATTTTCTGTCCACGCTTTCTTATTTGTTTTATATGTGCTGTGCTTGTTTGTGATGCCTAAACTACAGTATATTTGTATAAAAGTATATGCAGGTAGAGAGAAGAAGCCATGGCAGACTACAGGTGCAGAAACATCGATGTTACATCGATAAATATCGATCTTTCATATGTATACGTAGAACCTTAGCAAACATTGATATTTCTGCACATGTATGACAGACCCCACAATATCCCACAATATACAATATTCTTAAACAGGAGTCGATTAAGCAATGTCTATCTGTCTACTCATCTGTCTGCTCGTCTGTCCGTCCATATGTATGCTTGTCTCTTTGTCCGTCTGTCTACTCACTTGTCTGGCCGTCTGCCTGCTCGTCTGTCTGTTCATCCGTATGTCTGCCTCTCTGCTCTTCTGTTCGTCTGTATAAAAACTTATATCTTCCTTAGCATAAAGCATAGAGACTCCAAATTGGACTCGAAAGTTTTGTGTATGTCCTTAGTAAATAAACTTAATTTCAATTTTCTTATTATTTTCTCATTTCGATTTGTTAGCAAAGTATAACAGATACAACTTTCTTCTTCGATACATAAGAAGTTGACTCTCAATTTCAATCTGATCGGTGAATAAACACAGAAGGCACTCAGGTTAATGTAGTACACAGAGTAGCCTGTGTGCGCCGGTCTGCATATGTTTTATATGTTAGAGTGAAAAAGGGATAGAGAGCAGAAGACTATGTGTTTAGTATTGTTAGTGTACTTCTAACTGGGAGAAGAGTATCAAACAGTCAGACAGACTGCAGCGTACGTCTGGCTTAGTTGCAGTTTGTACTAAGATTTCTTGCCTCAACAACAAAGCAGGGTATCTGCATGTTGTGCAGCTGCATATATGTATATTCATAATTATATTTACAGTATATATACATATATTTGAGCTTTGTCTTCGTCGCTTTTCAATTTACGCTTCGGCGAGTATGAAAAGCCATTAGAAAATGCGAAGCCCAGCAGCGGCGGCTGGCGATGAGGACGATCCGGACAGAGCTGGCGGCGTCCGCGTCCACGTCCGCATCCGCTGGCCGCAGCCAAAGACTCCGCTAATTAGCAGCAATTAATCTCTGCGCGGATAATAGTGAAAGAGCAGGGAGAGGGGCGTGGCAGGGGGATATGTGGCTGGGCGCGTGCTAAGTGAAATGCGGAGCTGGGGCAGCATTTGAATGCAGTTGGAGCGTGCCAAGCAAGGCGGGAGAAGGCAGAAGGGAGAGGGGGAGGGGGAGTGGGGGCTGGCGTCCGTTAGGGTTCCAGGAAGTGTTGTTGTTGCGGGCAGATGTTGCACCAACAGCTGCAACAGCAGCAACAACAATAACTATTTATCTAATTGTCGCTAAACTGGACTCATTGCAGGGCGCGGCAAGGGAGGGCAGCGGGCAGCAGCAACATGTGCCATGGAGAGCCTGGGACTGGGCAGCAGACGCAACAACAACAACAACAATCACAGCAGCGGCAGCGGCAGCCACAACAGCAGCAGCAACACAAGCAGCACGACAAACAGCAGCAGCGCCGACAGCCACCACGCCCACACGCACGCCCATCAGCTGGCCAAGCTGCATGTGGTGCATGCCACGCAGCACACGTCGCACACGCCGCACTCCAAGCTGAAGCAACACCAGCATCAACACGCGCACGCGCACGCGCACTCGCATCAGCCCGCCAATCAGAACTACTACACGCAGCAGCAGACGCAGCTGCAGCGTCTCAAGCAGCAGCAGAAGCTGCAGCAGCAGCAGCAGCAACAGCAGCAGCAGCAGCACCAACTGGAGGCCATACATGGCCTGAGCAAGCCTGTGGCGCCTAAGCCCAGCGCTGGCTGCCTGCAGTTTCCTCCGCCGCCAGACTATCCGCCACCAGCAACAGGAGCAACAGTTGCAGCCAGCAGCAGCAGCCCGCTGCACAAGTCCGCCGGCAGCTCACCCATTGCTGTCGCTGCCGTGGTCAGCAGCAATGCAGGCGCAGCAGCAGCAGCAGCGGGAGTAGGAGTAGGAGCAGCCTTGCCTGCCATGCACAATGGCAATGCACGGCGGCAGCTGCTGCCGCGCTATCCCGATCCCGATCCGGATGCCATTGAAATCTGCAACGAGCAGCAGCAGCAGCACGGCGAGCTCTCGCCGCATCATCTCAAGCAGCTGGCGGCGCGGCAGAGCAAGACCTTGGGCAGAGAGACGAGCAGCAGCCACGAGGCCAACAAGTGGGGTGCACTGCAGCAGGCGGCCAGTCTGCATCAGGTGCACCAGCACCAGCATCATCATCATCATCACCATCATCATCAGCAGCACGATTACTCCTATGCCTACTACGAGCCGGGAGCAGCCATGCGGCACTCGAATGTGCCCAAGCCGGAGGCAGCAGCAGCTGCGGCGGCGGCAGCGGCGGCAGCACAGTGTGGCGAGGGCGACGAGGGACCGCCGCCGCCGCCAAACTCCATACGCGCGCTGCTCTCCAAGGGCAAGAAGAACAAGCAGCTGGTCTCGCCGGCCACACTGCAATCGTATCAGACGCGCTACCACAAGGTGACCACGCTGGCCAGCCAGAGCGAGAACTTCTACGAGGAGATCAATGCGGCAGCACTGGCTTCATCGCCTCCTCTGCGCTGCACACTCAACTCGCACTCGGCGGGCTCGCTCAATCAGACGCTCGTGGAGGAGGAGCTGCGTCGCGTGCAGCATCGCCATCACAAGATACTGGGCGAGCTCAATCTCAGCGTGGAGGCCATGCTGATGCCCGAGAGTCCGCCCAAGTGCAGTCCGCCCGTGCCGGCAGCAGCTGCTGGCAACACTGTCCAGCCGGCGGGGTCCAAGCCCAGCCCCACTGTCTGCGTGACGGCGGCCAGCGGGCAACCGGCCATGCTGGCCATGGCCAGGCTCACCTCCACCTCGGCGGACAATATCTGTGATAGCAGCGACGGCATTGAGCAGCTGCTGGCCACGCTGAAGGCTCCAGCACCCGTTGCCGCCGTCGCCTCCAGCTCTGCCGCTGCCGCTGCTGCCGTCACAGCCTCTGATCTGGACAGCGGCTTCAGTGGCAGCAGCGGCGCCAGCTACATTGGCAGTCTGCGGCTGACCAAGACGCAGCACATCAAGTGCGCCCGCCAGACGCCCACTGCCTCGGCGGCATATGCCACACAGAGTTGTCGCTCCTTTCAGCGCTCCATTGTCGGGGCACACGATGAGGCAGCCCTGGATGCCACTGCCAGCTGCACGGGCGCAGGTGGCGCAACGCATTGCAGCTTCCTCACACGCGCCTCTTGTGGCCGGCGCATACTGAGCTGTGCTCGCATACGCGCCGCCGAGGATCCCGGACCCACTGTGCCCACCGAGTCGAAGGCGCGCAGCTTTTGGAACCGCAAGGGGTGGCGCAAGCTGCCGGGCATATCGACATCCACGTCCAGCATCAATGACGCAGGACTGGCAGGTGAGCCTACGTTTATAATTTGCATTTTGAATTAATATATAGAAATATTTTTTATATATTTTATCTCATTTTTTCATAAATATATCATAAATTTAAGAATTAAAATACATTTTTTATATATTTAATATTTATTTAGTATATTTTATATATATTTCTATATTATACATTTTCAATCACACGCAATCCCACTGTGCACTTGCACTGTGGCGCCATCTAGCGCAGTTTGCTTGCGCCAGCTGTAGCGCAGTGTGAAATAGTCAATTTTTGGTTTGTGTCTTGACTAAGTTGGTGCCACTGCTTACTTACGAAGTTGCCTGCGTTTTACTAGCAACCATTGCCTACTTTTGCGCGTGCACTGTTAAATTTAAATTTTTTGTCCGCTACGCCCCCCGTCTACCGCCCTGCAGCCGTTTTTGAACGGGTTTTCTTTTAAAAAATCAGAGAAATTGAAAATAACTATCAAAACTTTGTGAGCTTCTGCAGGGTTAGCTAAACGGCCTACGATTTTGAAAACTGTGTGAGCTGTTAAAAGTGGAAACGCTAAATCTATTTAGCAAAAAAACGCAAGTCGCTAGCTCAGCTGGCTTTGGCGCCATTTAGAATTGAAAATAAATGCCATTATTCCTAATGAAATACTGCTTGTTTTGTTGCTAACAGAGTGCTTTTAGGCAAGCAGTAAACTGCTTGACCTGCTCTAAATTTGCTGCAGCCATACATACACAGACATAAATTATTATGAGTGTTCCTGTTCATGTGCACTGCTTGATTTCATATTCATGCTCTTTCGCACTGCTTGATCTGATATTCTTTTTCTTTTTTAACATTATTAAGGCGTACGGGATAGCTGAGAACCCCTTAGTCCCTTGGTCGCTATTAATTTTTTCACACTGCTTGATCTCTTGTGCGTGTCGTTGCGCTGCTTGCACTGCTTGTCTCAGGTAGTTTTCATAGCCCGCTTTCAGGCTGCACTGCAAAATACAAACGCAGTCTACTTCGCAGTTTGCAAACAAACTCCGCAATTCTCACACACAAACTACTCTCACAGATACACACACACAGTCTTACTCTCGCCCATGCTCTCCTCACAATCGCAATCGCGCGCAGCGCAGACAGCGTGATAATTTTTTGTGGCACATGCTCCAACTGCAGCAGCACGCCGGCTCGCTGCGCTGCGCGTCGTCGTCGCCGTTGCCGTCGTTGGACATCGCAGCGCGCAGTCGCTTCGCTTCGACTCGTCGCGTCTCGTCAGCGTTTCGTTTTGGTTTCGCTTGCCCGTTTTTTAGTCGTGCTTTCTGTTGTTGTTGTCTCGTTTTTGGACTCCATTCCCATTCATCGGCACTCAGCGGATTCAGTAGAATCGATCTTGTCGTGCCTGCCGCATGTTTGCCAACGTTTGAAGCGCGCGCGCGTCCGTTCGCTTTGCCTTTCTTTTGTTTTGCATTTTTTTGTGGTACCCACTGTGCAGATACAGATACGCAGCTACAGATACAGATACATAGCTGCAGATACAGATACATCCAAAGTGCTGAAAACAAAGTGCAAGTGCAAGTGAATTAAAACAACGCGTGGCCTGCTCCCTTTTTACAGGGTATACCTGTGTGCGCTGTAAGTCCAGTTGCGTGTCTTACTTTGGTGTGTCGCCCTCTCCCTCTCTCCCTCTCTCTCTGTGTCTGCCTCCCTCTCTCCTTCTCTCTCTCTCTCTGTCTGTGTTTGTTGTCAATGTTGCAATGCTTGTTGCCCCATGACCAATGGGGCCAGTCGACCCCAAATAACGGCAACACGACCCCATGAAATCCCCCCACAGCTAGCATTGCCTTGTTTCCCCACCCCCTCGTTCCCCCTCCTGCTCTTCCCCCTCCTTCTTTAGCCACTTCCCCAATCTGATTCCCGACCTGCGACCCATAAAAACGCTGCCAGCGAGCGCCAAGTTGAGCGCGTTCGCGTCGGGGAGGCGTAAACGCGACGTTGTTGTTGTTGTAGTTGTAGTTGTCTACACATGTGTGTGTGTGTGTGTGTCGCACACAAGCACACATGTTAACATGCATGCGTATTAAAAATAAATCGACAACAATTAATTTGTGCTGCAAACTTGACAGACAACGTCGCAGATCGTCGCCGTCGCCGTCGTCGTCGCCGTTGCGTCGTCTGTTATCAGTCGAGATGAGAAATGTAGATGGAACGTAAAATGAATTGCCGAACGATTTGTTGTTCAGCAAGTCGATTCGAAAATGTGTTCAAACTGTATTCATTTTTTGAGCTTGCAACATTTCAATCATTGCCAGCAACACAGAGAGAAGGGAAGAGACAGACAGACAGAGAATAAGAGTATGAATTAAAGTGAGCAGAGAGGGTAAAAAAACATAAACACACAAAATAAAATACACAAAATACAATATACAATATACAATATAGAATATACAATATACAATATAATCCCTACGATATAATGCACCTGCAAAATGGCATTCCAAATGATTAAGTCCGCCCTGGAGGGCAACCAACACCAGCAGCATTCGCATCCGCATTCGCATCCGCATCAGTCGCTGATTCGCAACAATCTCGGACTGAATCTGAATCTGAATCGAAATCTGAGCAATCAGCACAGCAACGGCGTCGTCCTATTGAAATGTGCGTATCCCACCTCTCTTCTCTCTCTATTTGCCTTGTATTCATATTTAATTGCATCTGCTGCATCAACACCCATCTGCCATACACTCATGTTCAACTGCATAGGTGCATCAGCACATATCATTAGATTTAAGTGCAGCGATTACTACAGTTAGTATCTATTCATGAGAAGACAAACTTCACTTGTAACATATATTTGTCTATTTTTGTATATTTACCAACTACAAATAAAGGAAATAAAGGAGTTTGATATTTATAATGATAAGCAGTCAATTTCGAACTCCTTTTGAAAGACTTCATTATATTGAAATATCTAAAATTATATTGAACAAAAAAAAATTCCAAAATACTTTTATAATCTACTCCACAAATATATTGCAAGATAAAATAGAATAGCAAGAAGATCTACGAAAATTTATGTTTTTTTTGTCACATATTTACTCATGAAAAAGAATATTCTTTTATAAAATTCAAACATATAAAAAAAGTATACATTATGCATTCAAATAAGTGCTAAACGGCGTGGATCCTCAGCGAATTTTTCGACTTCTTTCCTCTGAGGGACTCGAATATTTAATTTATTCTCATCACTTATTTCTGCACCCCCCTGCGTACGCCCTTGAGTGCAGCTGATGACATATAAAGTTAATTTTTTCTTTTTACTCTTTTATACATAGTGGCGGACATGAAGTTCCTCTTAGGCATAAGCTCAAGAGATTTAAGCACTTAATAAAGCTGTGTAAGAATACAGTAAGAATCCTCACAGATCTACTAACAGGCCTCTGCAGACAAAGATCACATGTTAGCAAACTAAGACTCGAGATTAATGCGCTCTGCCAATTAAGGAAGTTCAAGTCTCAAATGCCGAAGCACGTACTGACAGTATGTACTACCAGGCAAGCACCTTCTTGGTGTAATCGAGTTAAGCTCGATCAGTCCATGCTAAATTAGGAAATTTCCTGGGCATAACAGAACTGGACAAGGAACTAAAATTACAGCAGGGGGTACAATAGATCTACATATGGTAATTTTTATAAGAAAGTAAACACTTTTTTCGAATTTTAGAATGACTCTTAATCAATTACGTGTATGTATTTTCCATTTTGTTGGAAGACCTTTTGCCATCTTTTCTTTAAATTCATTAGTCCACGCTCATAGAAATTTTGTTCTGCAAAAAAACTGAAATTGTCAATGCCGTTTGTATGCAAAAATCACCGATTTCTTTTCGGTCAACCCAATATATATCTACATAAATAGATCTACAAAGATGCAGTGCATCTTTCTGATAATAAATAGTGCAATTAATTTTTTACTATTTTCAATATATTTTGAGGCTTAAAAGCAATTTTGAAAATTTATTTTGGCAACTTTCTCATGGAATGCCTCAACTGTGTAGAATGCTCAAAAGTCATAATTCAAATTAATATACATATGTGCCAAGAGTTACTTGAATGTGTGTTATATTTACAGCTATGGGCGGATAATTGGCACTAAAAAATTTACGTATAAAAACAATTCTTTTTTATTAAATGTTGATTAAAAGAATCAAACTGCAATGACATTTTTAAGCCAATGCTGAGAGCTCTCAAATAAGGAAAAAAATTTTAAATTAACATAGAACTTCAAACGATATTTCTAAAATATTAAAAAAATCGGAAAAATTTTTTTTGTGCCAATTAGTCGCCAATGGCTGTAACCATATTTATTCTTTATATTCTGCAATAGATAATGTTAAACAAATCTCTAGTCTGCAGCCAAGACTAGCTTAAATAATCTAAGTCATTTCCTTTCGTTGGCTCTCTGCCTCTACCCAGCTCTACTCTTCTTCTCTGTTCTTCTCCTTCTTTCCCCCTCTCCCTTTCCCCTCTCTCTCTCTCTCTCTCTTTCTCTAACTTCCTCACTTCAATCTCCCCTTCTCTCTCTTTTAGCCATCTTTCTCTGGCAAAGCTATTGCAAACTTTTTCAGTAACGCGCTCTTTGCTTTTTCCTGCTTATTCTTTGTTTCTTCTTTACTTTGTGCACTTGTGGCTTGACAATCCGCGATTAATGACAAGTTCTTGGCCAATTTAGCGGCCCGTCAGTCTGGCAAAAAAAAAAAAAAAAATGGAGGGAAAAAAGCCAAAAAGTAGCTACGGCTACAGCTGGCGGGCAAATGAATCAGCTAACTTGTTTACGAGTGCGGCGAGCTACGCCTGCGTTTGAAAATAACCAAACGAAAGCAGCTCCCCGCCCCCCTTCCGCCTGCACACAAACAACACCCCTTCCCCCTCTGACCTTAGACTGCTTCAAACGTTTCTCAAATCTTTGGCCCCCCCTTTTGTGGCCAATTTTGCGCTGTTGTTGTTGCTGCAGTTGTTGTTGTTGTTTGGCTATTTTTACAGTGACTACGTCGCCCAGTGATGACTAATATGCCGCGACGCTGCTGTTGTCGTAGCTAAGTATTTTGGATATATGTATGTACTATATATATACATATATTTATATAGTATTCTGTACATGTTTGTGCATGTTGCGCGCTTGGGGCAGCGCCATCATTAACAGAGCAAATCAATTACAATGGAAAACGTAAAAGGGCACAGTTCAAAAGGCGGCGGCAGTAGCAACAGCAACAGTAGCAACAACAGCAACAACAAGAACAACAGCAACCACAACAGCAGTAGCAACAACAACAACAGTAACAGCAACAATATGCAGACACACAAATTAATTAAAGAGTCCAACAATGGCAATAAAAAAGCGCAGAACAACAACATCAAGAAGAATTATAGAGTAGAAACAAATGTATTACATACACCTTGATATATCTAGATTTAAATATGGTTTATATAGGGTTAAAATATGGTATATATGTGGTTTATATATGGTATATATATGGTATATATATGGTATGTATAGTGTTCTATTTGGGGTAGATTATGGATTAATATATAGAATAGTATAGGGAAATCCTAAGGCTAGAATGTGGCGTATCTAGACTCATGTTTTTCCACATCAAAGTAGATTTAATGACAGAATGAATTATGAATTATACTTACAAGGTAGTACGTTGTCTATATAGTAAACGGTTCTATATATATTAAACATATATGATATGCACTATTTTTAGTATTACTGTAAGTTCTTCTTCCAGTACTGCATCGATTACTTTGCCGATGACTGAGTCAAAGCACATTAGGGTGTCAGTCACAGTACAGACACAATTAAACGGACAGCAGCTGTCCGGTAATTGTTATGTCTGTATTCTTTTAATTTCACTCAACGTATCATCATCATTCATTATCAGTTAGTAATAGAAATAGTGCAGTATAAATCAC
This sequence comes from Zaprionus africanus, assembly GCA_018151435.1. Lineage (NCBI taxonomy): Eukaryota > Metazoa > Arthropoda > Insecta > Diptera > Drosophilidae > Zaprionus > Zaprionus africanus. Next base: position 7,530,014 of record JAECXB010000076.1, read on the forward strand.
TTGAAATAAGACAAATGAATTAAGTTGCAATTCTAATTTGAATTGAAAGAAAAAGAAAATTTAGGTATGTGCATCATTTCAAATTGATCGAGAGCAATATACAAAAGGGTGTTCATTGTATCGCGAATTTTAAATTTCCACGGGTTACGTATTTCGATTTTTTGTTTTTTTATGTTTCTACACTCTTTCCGAACATCTGTACCAAGTTTCAAGTGTATAGCATTTTTTGTTTGATTGTGAGAGGCGTAAAGTGTTTTGCGTGTTCTGCGATTAAGTTAAAGTTATAGTTTTATATAGTAATAATAATGATGATACAAGGTAGCCAATTTTAATATGCCATTCAAAATAATAAATGCAATTTGTTATATTTTTAACTCCGCACTGTGAGAAATTTCCTTACTTCTATTCAATTTTTTCATTCTATATTTTTGTAGCTGAAATTATAAAGAAATTTCGGAATTTCATTAGTCAAAAAAGTCTTCAGTATTTTATTATACGATGATATAATAAAGTATATTGAAATTATAACAGCTAAATTGCACTTATTTATTTATATATTCTATATATATTTTTATATACTACGCTGTCTAATTAAGGAGCTCTTTTTGAAGAGTCATAGACACATTTCTTCATCAACTCTTGCCTTAACATTCTTCACATAACGAACATACATTGAATATGAGCCAGAATCTTATGCAATATCATATACTAAGAAACTTATGCATTATCCTTATCGGATTCAATATACAAAATATTTATATTAAATTCTATAAGTTCTGTTCTATCAAATACACCTAAATGCAGTTGTTAGTAAAACCTTTCGAGCCTTGAACTTTTACTTACTGTTCTCTAGCTGAAAGTATATACAAAGTCAAGATAAATTCGCATCAACATAAGTGTTTTAATTCCACATTTCTCACGCATCTTTATTATTGTTTTGATATGAGAGATGAATAATCTTATGGCCCAATAAATGTTTATTCATTGCCGCTTTATTCATACTCATCTCTCTCTTTATCAATATTCACATTCGATTTGTTTATCTCAGAAAAGGTGTTAAAAAATGTGATCGACTTTTGTGGCTGGTCAAAAGTCAAGTTCAAATGAATTTGCAAATATTTACCATACACGAAAGTGCTGAATAAATCTCTGTATGTGTGTGCGAGTGTGTGTGTGTGAGTGCACTCACAATGTGAGCGCTGCCAGATGCAAACTGGGGTCGTCGAGCCTCAGTGCACGCACTTCAGCAAGTGCAACGACTACTATTATCCCCCTCCCCCCTCCTCTACCCCTCTCTTCTCCCCTGGCATGCACAATAAATAAAAAAATAATAAATAACGAGTACTGCTCTCGCATAGTACTCACAGTATTCATTGTCATTCGTTCGTACATTCGCACAAAGAAAATAAAAAAAAATAAAAAAAAGGAAACAAAAGCAAACAAAATTTGCAATTAATAAGAAAGTGAAAGTGTTCTACAGATCACAAGTCGATCGATGTGGGTGGGTGTGTGTACGAGTGTGTGTGTGTATGTGTGTGCTTGTGTTGTGTATGTGTGTGTGTGCTTGCTTGTGTGCTTTCTTGTGTGTGTGTGTTTTGTGGAAATTACTTAAACTGATTATGCACTTTAATAATTGAAAATGCTCAGCAAAGGGCAACTAACTTTGTGCAAATGCCGGCAATAGGCAGTTGAAGGCGTGGCAGACCCTATAAAGTATGTATATACTTGATCAGTAGTCGATGAAGCTGTGTTGGTATGTATATATATCTCTCTGTGTGCCTGTCTGTCTGTATGAGCGCCTATATCTTTGCTATTATAAAAGCTAGAGACAACAAATTTGGCATGAAGGTTGCTGTACATTCAGAGCAGCTAAAGCTTGTATCAAATCTTGGCTGCCACGCCCACCGCCTCTGCAAATCAATTTTTAAATTTTTCAATGCCATTTTCAAGCGATGCATAAAAGTTACAACTTTCTTTTTAAACAAATACTTAGCTGACTTTAATATCTACATCGTCTACAAATTTCAAACATTTCGCATCATAAACACAAAAGTTATGCAAGTTATTTCAAGTGTCTCAAAGTTGCCTGTTTGCGCCTGCTTGCATATGTTACATATGTTAGAATGAGCGAGCAGTAGAGCAGTAAAGCAGTAGAGCAGTAGAGCAGCAAAGCAGTGTGCTGGGCAGGAAGAGTATCTCCTTGTCTTGCCTGCCCATCTGCGTCTCCTCAGCTGTTTTTTCTACTAATTTTGCTAAGCCAACGAAGTGAGTTCATTCAATTCAATTAGCAAACATTGACAACAATTGAATGAATGCGCCTGCCTGCAGGCTGCACACATGCACACAGATACGCATACACTTGCATTTGCACTATGAGTTGCATTTGTAGTTGTGCGCGTAAAGTGTGCATTGCTTTTGTGCGCCTTGTTGAACAGCAGCAGCAACAGCAGCATCAGCTGTTGCGCATTGTTGGGGCTGCTGTTGTTGCTCTGTTTGTTTCTCTGCTTGTTGTTGTTCTGCTTGTTGTTGCTGCTGTTGTTCTGCTTGTTGTTGTTGTCTGTCTGCCTGTGGACATTAGCGCGTGTTTGAGTGCCGCTTAAAAAAACTCCTCGTTAATCAATGTCGCCGTCGTCAGTTAATTGCAAAACGCGCGACAACGCAGCAGCGGCTTGTCCAGTTGCCCCCTCCCTCTCTCTCTATTTTTTCGCCCATTTTCCCCAGTTGGTACTTCGACTCATTGCCCAATTTTGCAGCCTCCCCCACTCACGAACTTCGTGTTGCAGTCGCGCTGCTGTTGTTTTTGTTGTTGTTGCAGTGAAAGTGTTTAGCGCATGTTTGCATAAAACAAACTGTACTCATTATTTCATTTTTAGCAGCATTTCATTTGGCATACATTTTACAACAGCAGCAGCAACAACAACACACCTCGAAAAAGGGGCGCCGCTTTTTGCCTTAAGAGATGCCGCCGCCGTCCATTGGGGGTGCATGCGGCGTATGCGCAATGTTAATTAAAAATTCAACAACAAAAAAAAAAGTGAAACGAAAATGTTGCTTAGAGGTTGTTAAGAAATTTGCATAATAACAGCACCGCAGCAACTGAGCAACAGCAACCACAACAACAGCAACAACAACAATAACAAAAAGAGGAACAACAACAACAATGGCACAACAAGCGACAAACAATAAAACCGACAATCGCCAATCTCAACTTATCTAATATGCCCGAAAAAAAGGCACAGAGAGAAACAATACTAATACGCAGTGTAGGCCAGCCAGGCTCTAAGTTGTCTCTCGCTGTCTGTGTGTGTGTGTGTGTATCTTCTGTACATTTGTTGCTCTTGTTGCTGTTGTTGTTGCTGTGTCCATTGTATCGTTCCGTTCATTGTTTTGTGCGGTTTTACAGTTTGGCAATAATGCATATGGCAATGATATTAAACACAGCTGCGGAATGAGTCCGACAGGTACCACACACACACACCAACACACACACACAAGCACACACATGTGTACGTACATTTCCTACCCCTTTGCCTGCCCCTTCGCCTGCCCCTTTGCCAGTCATTGTTGTTGTACTATTTGCATAGCTTATCTGCGAAGCAAATTTGTGATAAGACCAACACGACAACAATCGTAAATCATTGGCACATATATCACACATAGATATATATAGTATATATAATACATTAAGTACATATAGTACATATAGTATATATTCGATATATATTCATTTGTATCCAACTGAAGTTGAAGTTACCCCAGCCTGAGCGTGGCTAATCAGCGATTCATCGGAAATCTCGCTGACCCCAAAAAAAGTGACGCTTATCTCTGTGTGTCCTGTTATCGATAACAGTGCGATAGCAGCGATAATGTTTTACATACTTTTTGCTTAAATTGAGTTCTTGAACTATAGAGTTTCGCTTTGTAGGCTGTGCAACATTTCAAGCAGAGAATTTAATTAGAAAATCAAATGTAACTTGAAGTGCATGACTTGCAGCTTTGCAGTGCTCTTTATAGCAAATAAAGCTGTAAATGATAAACTATATTATATATCTATATTATTTATAATATTATGCACATCTATGGCTGACTTCATTATGAAGCACAATAACTGTAGATAGCATTTTATATTTGCACATTGAGAATTTAATTTGCATATCAAAGTTAAGTCTGAAGAGGAAAAGTTTACCTCAGTATATGATTATTTTTTTTTTATTAGTTCTCTATTGATGGTATAGGTATTTAATTGATATATATGTTTGTATTACTTATATAGCTGTCAGGGGTAACAACTTGATTATGAGATGGATATCGGATACACTAAAATATATTGGGCTATGGGAAAGCAGACGTACTGGCAATTTATTGCTTATTGATATAAAATTACCACTAAGTAATCCCGTTGGCATTTGAAGTATCTTCGGGTTTCTCTTATCCTTCATACACAAATTGAAGTTCAAGTGATGTTCACAGTCTTTACTAAACTATACACATATGTATATCCCATCATACAATAAGGAATAGCTTCTTACGGCGAGACTTTCTAGCATAATTTCATCATATGGCTTACTCGGAAACATTATCAACACTATGCACCCTATCCTTAAAATACTGTCTTAATTTCACAATGATAATGATGGAATGTTCCTTAATGGACATTCAGCTACATCAAGCTTAACCTCTAAGCAGTTTCGCGTGTTATTTAACTCTCTGCAATACTCTACAACATATCTCTCACAACTTTGCCACACGGAACTTGTTTACTGACGCTCAACTGAGTTTATTTAGCTTTAAATGGAGTTGCCATATGTACAGCAATGGACTGTATGAGATTTGCACTACTAGCAATGCACCTTCTGGGAACTGTAAAAATAAAGAGAGCAACTCAGGGAAAAATCCTTGAATTAGCAAAAATAACTGTGCTGATATTGGGTTAACTGATATTGGTGTAACTGATTCGAATTTAAATTATTAAATAAGTAAAAAAAAGTAGAGTTTTAAGCTCAGAAGGAATAGAAAAGATCTGTTGGGTCGCTTCGAAGCAGTAGAATAGATCTGTTAGGTCGCAACCTATTAAACAATATGATATGAATATTTAATTTATTCAACTCGTGTTCATTTGTATGTTCAAGCCCGCTCATTGTCTTTTTGGCAAGTTTGGCAATTGAATACTAAGCTCTTATGAGAAATCAAACCTTACTTTTAATCTCAAGTAGTTTAGCTTACTCACAATTATAGCTGTCAAGTTCCTGCGGTTACTTCAACATCTTCTCTAAATCGATTCACAGCCGTCGCAAAGGGCAACAAAAGGCGCAAGTGCTCAGCTTGCTTATGCCACTCTAAATATGTTACTTAGTTGATATAGAGGGGTATATACGAGGGTCGTTTGATAAGTCCGTGACTTTTTGTATTTGCCGCGCACCTGCTCTAAATACAACACTGCTCCTGTCAGCAGTTATCGATTAACAGCTGACTGTAAAATTTTGAGAAAGCTGCGTTTTTTGGTTTGCGTTTTATAGGCATTGAAAGCAGACGATCTCGTGAATTTTAACGAAAATGGAGATCGAGATCGTCTGCTTTCAATGCCTATAAAACGCAAACCAAAAAACGCAGCTTCTCAAAATTTTACAGTCAGCTGTTAATCGATAACTGCTGACAGGAGCAGTGTTGTATTTAGAGCAGGTGCGCGGCAAATACAAAAAGTCACGGACTTATCAAACGACCCTCGTATACTATATCTGTGTGCTTATGTATCTGTATTTCTCTGTGTCTGCATCTGTTTCTAAGTGTCTCTGTTCGTGTGTCTCTGTTCTTCTGTCTCTGCTCGTGTGTCTCTGTATGTGTCTCTACGAATGTTTGTGTCGCTTCTTACCTGTATTTAATGCCGCCGTCGCATGATTAATGATAAATGATGCAAACTCGAACATGTTTGACATCATTCAGCCGCAGACAGAGAACAGTTAAACGCTGCTGCTGCTGTTGCATTTGCATAAAGTCAGCAACGTCGCGTCGTCGGCGGCAAAGCAAACTTTCTTGCTGTGAAATGGCCAAAATGATTCTTAGCCAATTATCGCTGTCAATGCCAATGAAAGCCATAAATTTTGGGCAATTGCAAAACGAAGGCGCCTGCCAGAGCACGGGCTACACTCCAGACTCCTCTTTGGAGGCTTCTCTAGTTGCTGGACTCCTGTCTGCACCTTCCTCTTCTCTCTAGTTTCTACCATCCTCTCTCTCTGCACTCTTTCCTACTTCTCTTCTTGGCAAACTCCCCTTTGCGCTCTCTTCTTCTTGACACACTCCTTTCTTCTCCTTCGTCTTCTTCTCTACTTGCCACAGTTCTCTCTACAGTCTCCTCTAGTTACCACAAACTTCTCTGCACTCTCCTCTCGTTGCTAGACTCCTCTCTAAACTCTCCTCTACTCTCTAGCTACCACACTCCTCTCTGCATTCCCTCCCTTCTTCTCTACTTGCCACACTTCTCTCTGCAGTCTTTTCTACTTGCCACACTCCTCCGTGCACTCTCCTCTATTTGCTAGACTTCTCTCTGTACTCTCCTTCTCCTCTTAACTTGCCACACTCCTCTCTGTGTATTCTTCCCTCCCCTTTACTTGCCACACTCCTCTCTGCACTCGCTCCCTTCTTCTCTAGCTACCACTGTCCTCTCTGCACCTTCCTCTACTCTCTACTTGCCACACTTCTCTCTGCAGTCTCTTCTACTTCTCTATCCCCCTCTCTGCACTCTCCACTTGCTGTGGTGTTGACACCATTAAGCAGCCTGAGGAGCTACCAAGTTGGGCAGGCGAGGAGGCAGTTGAGGCTTGGCTAGCCAAGAAATATATGAGCAACATGTTTCTGCTTTTAGCCAGGCCAGTTAGAGGCGCTTCACTTTGCAGCGGCGCATTATGCAACGTCTGCGGCTGCCAATTAAAACGCCGCCGCATTGTCAAATGCTGAGCAAATTTTCTGTGCCGGTTTCTTTTTTAATTAAAATAGTGCTAGGATGACAGAGCTGCCTCCCCCTCCCCCTGAGCACCCCCTTTCAGCCTGTTGCTCCACTTAAATGGCTGCTGCAAAGTTCAAGCGGCCACGTTGCACATGCAACACCATGCCACGTTGATCTGTGGCGCTGATTGTGGCCACCTACAACAGCAGGCGGGCTGTGATAATTGTTAATTGGCTTGCCGCCAGCTTCCGCCTGGCTGTCTGTCTGGCCGACTGACCGCTCGCATTGCGCATACGCACCGTTGACCCAGCTTGGCTGGCGACCGCATTACTTTCGCCACATGCCACGGCAGACAGAATAAGAGCACACACAAGCGGCAGCAGAGGCAGTAGCATTCACTCTCTTTTAGGCAGACAGAGTGAGGCATGGTAGAGGGGGGGAAGAGTAGGGGGGGAGCCCACTGTGACTAGCTCTTAATTAAGTTTTTGTGTTAGGCTGCTGCCGCTGCGGCAACTGGCTTGACTTGAAATACTTAACAAGTCAGCGGACTTGTTCACCAAATTGTTGCTACCAAAAAGCGTATGGAGAGCATTTTGTGCCACAAAACGTTGCGCTGTTGCCGCCTCTGCCTCGTGTCGTGTGTTGCACAGTTTGGGATGCTGCTGCTGCTGCTGCTGGTGGGCAGACTGACTGATGATTTATGCAGCATTTCGCGGCCAAGAGCCGGAAACGGCCAAGACAAGTGGCTGCATTAGAAAGCCAGTCGCCATTTCCGGCCCCTTCGTGTTGCCACATGCTGCAACTGCTGCAAACTGTTGCAACTGATTTGCAGGCGGCCCTCGTTGCATAACCACAGAAAGAAACCTCAACTTCGCACTAGAATTCCTGGCGAGCTCAGTGCACATAATTGCAGGCCAGGTGTCATAAAGCTGCCAGCCGACTGACAGTTGCCACCAATCAGCAACAACTAACAACAGCAACAACAACAAGAGCAGCAGCCGTGCCACAAATGCACTTTCGGTCTTGTTGCACAGACGCCCACGCAACACGCCCGCATTCTCAGACAACGCAATGCAGCAACAACACAGTCAGCAAGGCGGCTTATTAACACAGTTTAGTGTGGGTCAGTTGTGTGCAACAGTTTGCAGTTGTTGCTGCTGTTGTTGTTGTTGTGTTGCTGTTATTGTTGTTGCTGTTGTTGTTGTTGCTGTTGCTGCAACTGCGACACTTGTGCAGTGCACTCATTGTTAATGAAGTTGAAATGAAAGGGTATATCGAGTTTTGTGGCCGACAGCCAACAGGCTCCACAACGTCGAGCGGCTAAGGCAATATAAGCTAATTATGTCTGTATGAACACTTATATCTCAGAGACCATTAAAGCTAAGGCAACCAAACTTCTTGATAATATGTCTTATTATTGCTAGAAACTAAAGTAAGTTTAAGAATTTCGCCACGCCCTCTACCGCCCCTGTAAATCAATAAAACTCTTATTGCAAGCGATTTTTTATTTTTGGACTCTGCTGAGGTAATTGACACTGTTAACTGTCAGGAATTGTAATATAGTACAAATCGTTAAAATAAAGGTGCGCTAAGGTAAAATAACCTAAAAATGTCTGTATGAACATTTATATCTTAGAGACCATAAAAGCTATGACTATCAAATTTGAAGACAATATATCTTATTATTGCAAGCAGCTAAAGTAAGTTTAACAATTCAACCACGCCCACTGTCGCCCCTGTAAATCGATTCAAATCGTATTGCAAGCGATATTTGATATCTAGAACGTTAATTATTACAGTCCACAAGAAATATAAAAATTCTTCACTGTTCAGAATTGAAATATAGTGCAAACCATTAAATTCAAGGTTCGCAAATTCAAAATAACCTAAAAATGTCTGTATGAACACTTATATCTCAGAGACCATAAGAGCTAAGGCAACAAAACTTTTTGACAATATGTCTGATGATTGGCACCAGCTAAAGTATAATTTAGCATTTAGCCACGCCCTGCACCGCCTTCATAAATTAATAAAAGTTAAAGTTAGAACGTTCATTATTGCAGTGAACAGTAAGTATAAACACTGTTTACTGCCAAGACTAATACTCCCTAGTGCAAACCAAAATAATCAAGGTGTGCAGGGTCAATATAACCATATCTATGGTGTTTAGTGTTTTATGTATTTATGTATTATATTATGTATTGTATGTATTATATGATGTATGCAATCAACAGGATAGTATTCGTTAATTAAACATAAAAAAAATCAGCCGCCGTAATGATAGTAATGCGGTGTTACAAAATTGTTAGAAATTATATAAACTTAGAGGTAAACGCGGAGTAGGTTCCGTGCTGTGGTTTTCTTGTTGCACAGCGGACACTTCTTGGTCGATCGCAAGGCGGCTTCGATGCAGTTCTTGCAGAAGATGTGGCCACATACGGTCGAGCAAGGGTCACGTGTGCTCGCATCCTCCAGACAAACGGGGCAATTGTACACCGGATCCGTTGTGCGTGCGCGTTTCGGCGATGTTGGTTTGTTGGTACGTGACGAATGTATTGGGCACTCACGACGTCTCGGGTTTGCTCTGGCCGGAGTAGTTTGACGTCGAGCATGACGCGAAGTGTCTGGTGATGATAGATCAATGATGACATCGGGCGTACGAATTCTTCTGGCATATTGCAGATGCGGATACCCATCGAAGTCGGTTAGATCAATTACATCGATTGGTTGCATGTTATTCGTACGGCGAGAGTTCTGTGCAGTTGTAGCCCTGCGCCTTGATGAGTGCCCGCCCACTGCCAGTCCAAGTTCGATCAGACCATTCTCTGCGGTTGCAATATAGTCGGAAATCCTGACTGTTTCCACATTTGCGCGATTGTCGGCAAGCCGCTGCCAAATGTCTTCTATGGAGGCAGCTGAATCCGGGGAATTCTCACGCACTGAACGATCGCCAAATCCGGCATTGGAGCTGACGCTAGATGCGTCTTCTGTTTCGATGTTGATGGATATATTCTCCATTCGGACGTTGTCAGGAGATTCAACTCTGGCGGGAGAATTCTCTGCAGATGATGGCGATGAGTCGCCCCCAAAATTATGTAGGATTCGAAGTCGAAACATATTTTTTTTTTTACAATTTTTTCAATTGTTAGTCAGAGCCAGAACGAGAACGGAAAAAAAGAAAAAATGAATGAACATTTATAACTCAGAGACCACTTCTGCTAAGCCTACCAAACTGCTTGAAAATATGTCTTATAATTTCGAGAAGCTGAATATGCTTAAAAACTTAGCCACGCCCACTGCGACCCCTGTAAAACAATAAAATTCGTATTGCAAGCTAAATCATTCATTTTTGGACTGTATACGGTTTATAAACTCGGTCAACTGTCAATTATTGTAATATAGTGCAAATCATCAAATTCAAGGCGCGCAAGTAAATATAAGCTAAATATGTCTGTATGAACACTTATATTTCAGAGACCATTTGAGGTAAGGCTACCAAACTGCTTGACAATATGTCTCATTATTGGCACCAGCAAAAGTGTAGTTAAGAATTTGGCCACGCCTCCTGCCGCCCCTATAAATCAATGAAAACCAAATAACAAGCATTAATTTTAAGCTAGAACGTTCTTTCGTACAGTGTACAGTAAATAAAAACACTATTTACTATCAAGATACATAATAAAGTGCAAACCATAAGAATCAAGGTTTGCAAGGTCAATATAACCATATTTATGTCTGTATGAACACTTATATCTCAAAGACCATAAGAGCTAAGGCTACCAAACTGCTTGACAATATGTCTTATTATTGCGAGTAGCTAAAGTATGTTCAAGAACTTAGCCACGCCCCCTGTCGCCCTTATTAATCAATAAAAATCCAATTAGCAAACGGTATTTTTTAGTTAGAACGTTTATTTTTGTAGCTTGCTAAGATTATTCACTTTGTTGACTGCCAAGAATACAATATATTTCAAACCATAAAGAACAAATGCCCCAGCTGCTTGCAGGGTACCTTTGCAGTCGTCTACTCCTCACAATTGCAAACCTTGCTTGCTTTTTTTTTTTTTTGCTGTTATTATCGCCCAGGCAAATGCAAATTCGCCTTTAATGAGAAACCAGAAAGCGCAGTCGCACCGCACCGCAACATGGCACGCCCCGTCGATGTTTTCTTTCTAAGTAGTTGCTGCCTTTGTTGTTGTCATTAAACATAAATTTCCATGAATTAGTTGCAAAAGAAAAGCAAGGCACAGCGACAGCTCCGGCTCCAGAGCAACTCCAACATCGACTCCCAGATGCGGGTCCAGTTTTTATGACAGCCCAGGAACAGCAAAAACTGTCCGCAACTGCCCGACTCAGACTCAGACTCTGACTGGACTGAGGCTGAGCGAGAAATCTTAGAGCAAAAATAATAAAAAAGCTAAAAATCATAATAAAGTGGAGCACATAACGCGCTGTCGCTCATGTCGCGACGACGACGACACGTGCTTCGTGTGCAGAAACCGAACGAAACTGAAAACGAATCGAAAACTGAAAACAGAAAAGGAAAAAATGAGAAATGAAAACTGAAAACTAAAAACTACAAATGAATTTTCAGCGGAAAGCCTTTTGCTTTGGGGTTTTGTTTATTTTACTTTGGGTCTGCTGCACTTGCAGCTGGCGGCGCAGACTGTCGGGATGCCCAAGATGATGATGACGATGGCTCCGGGAGTCTGTCAGGCCGAAATTCAGGCATTGAAGGCACTCGCGTAAACATTCAGTTGTTTATGGGCCCCCATTGACTGGTGCTTTTTATTACATTGTCTGTTGCGAATTAATGGCACATACATTAACATATGGCATGCACACACACGTACACAGACAACTGTGTGTGTTAATCTGCCTTAATTATTGAAACTGATTGCGAGAATTGTTTCTTAGCCTGAAAGTATGCTAGGAAAGGCATGTTTTGTGGAGTCTTTTGCTGGAGTGCATCTTCTACTTTGTTGATTTGTATTTACATATGTGTATTTATGTATGTGTCTGTGTCTAGGTATATTTGTGCTCAATTTAAATATATATACAATACTTATATATACATTAATCTAAATGTTCAAATATCTGTCTCTTATGCCTTCTCAACTTGAATAGGTCTGTGAGCATCATAAGGTTTCTAATTCGGTGACAAATTATGGTTAATTTTTTCTACAGATTTTTAATTTATATATATACACATTATACATCTATTTATCCATATATATCTCATCTACATATCTAATAATGATTTATTCCCATTTCTTATGCATTATTTTATGATTGTCTTTCTATATCCTTCTTGTACACATGCATTCTTCTTCTATATGAAATTCCCTGCATCTGTATCAGTTCATATCTATTCATTTATCTGCAACTATGTTTGTATCTACTTCAGTTACTCATATATATATACGTACGTACATCTGTATTCCCATCTATGTGTACAACTTCTTCTAAGCTCAATATCCACAATTAAAGCTCTGTTTGCCTGTTCAACCCTTTCTCTACTTTTTCATCTTATCCCCTCTCGTCTGCCATCCACTTTCCATCTTCTTTATTCCGCACTTAAGTGGGTTTTTATGCTCTTTATTAGGCTTCCAGAGCTCAGGTCTGGCCATGCACAATGGACTTTGTGGAACGCGTTTTAAGCACGTCTGAAATTCGATCTGCAGGTCTCTGTGAGAGATTCTCTTTGTCCTCACAAAGCGACTAAAAACTGAAGCTGAGCTCTTGCTGAGCATTTTTATTTTTAACACACACACACACACATACACAGGAGAGTGCGTAGTAGTTAGCTTAGTTGACGCACTTTGTGAGTAAAATGCGTTTATGTAAATCCTTTTAGGGCCTGCATTAGATACATAATGCAGTGCACAAAAAAGCACTTAGTTAGAAGCTCATACTTGCTTTAATAACTACTAAGTTTCCTGTTCGATCGGATTGAAATTTGGAGCATACGTAGATATTTCATTAAGCTAAGCTTATGTTGAAGTCAGAAAGTTGTATCTTTCTATACGTAGTTTAAAAATTAAATAGAAAAATTGTACGATTGATTTGCGAAGGCGGTGGGCGTGGCAGTCAACATTTCAAATAAACTTTAACTGCTCGCAAAATACAGGAACCATGATGCCAAATTTGGTAACTCCAGCTTTTATAATAGCCGAGATCTGTGTGGTCATACAGACAGACACAGAGACAGAGCTGGCTTAATGGACTTGCTATTGATTCCGAGCAAAAATTTGTATGTTTTGTTGAAAACTCATACTGTTACTCGATTATAGACACTCATTCATGTGCCTTTACTATATAAATGCCATCCAAAAGGTTTCGAATCTGTTTTTGTTTACGTTTTCCCAATAATTGAATCATCTTCCGATGAAAAATATTCTCAATTACGCACTCGAGAACGAAAACAGACAACAAGCTGGCAACAAGCTTGATGTGAGCAATGCAAAGTGGAGAATTTGATTAAGACTCCTGAATTAATTGCAGTACAGAGAGCTGACCAAAAACAGATACTCGCATTTTCTATCCAATTAGTCTGGCACTTGTGTGTCCCAAAATACTTTTCAGCGGAATGGAAAAGCGCAGCTTCATTACGTCGCAATTAACAGCAGGAAATTTTCTCTTTGTGTCTCACTTCACAGGAATTCTGTGTGTGTGTGTGCGTGTGTGAATGCAAATGTCGCAGCAAAAATCATGTATCATGGGATAATTATTTATCTGACTAGGGAATGCTCTTATAAACTGCATGAATGATCGCAATGAATTCAAATTGAGCATGAATTTGTTTTAGAAATGAGTGTTGTAGAGTGAGTAATGCCCTGTAATTGCAGCGGGGTGGGGTTGGAGGTGTGGAGGAATATATAAGGTACAGGAATATACATATAATTTAATATATTTATTCAATATGAATGCATTTTTTTTATCCAAAGCTGCCTATGCTATAAATCGCAATTCACACTGAAAAGGCTCTCGACTGAGTTTTGTCAAATTTATGGTTTATATATAAAGTAGATATGGTAAATTAGATATAGTAAAAAGATAAAGCATATGTGCTTCGAGAGAGCTGAGAAAACTTATATTTGTTTAGACATTTCTTAATATTATTTCTCGTATGTCATAAAAGAAAAGAAAGTTATATTTCTCTTTTGCCTCCCTTGAAATTCCTTTAAACTGCCTTGAAGATCTCAGGTAAAGTACCTACCATAGCTTAGCGACCCGATTGCATTGTATGCACTATACAAAGAACAGTTTGACGCAGTTTCGAGGACTCACATGCGTAGGCAAGACCCAGGCCCAGGGCCAAAGCCAGAAACAGGACAAAAACAGGAACAGGCGCAGCGCAAGGATTTCAATTCATTCCGACATATGTCCATAAATAGCTGTGTGAGGTATATGTGTGTGTGTGCAGTGTGTGTGTAGTGCATGTGTGTGAGGTATGTGTGCGTGTGTGTTTGTTTTTGTGCAGTTGTGTGCAGCAGTGCGCTTCATAATGAAATCGCTTCATAATAATTGAGAGCACGCGCAGCGGATTACACGAAATGATTTGATTGCGGTTCCGCGAGGGTTGCACAAGTCAAAAGGATAAACGAAAACAATCCAGGCGAGTCGAGTCGAGTAGAGTCTGGCAGCCTTGCTTAAGCCGAGCACATTGCCAAGATGTGTCCCTGGCAATGGCACTTCCTCTACCCCTACCCCTACCCCTTCGCTCCCCTTTGCCAGTTTGCAACAGTTTTTTTGCGTTGCGCAAATTGACAAATTGCACGGCAAATGGCAAACAACACGTTGAATGCCACACCCTCCGCTGCCTATCAATATTTATATGCCCAATGCAAACTGTGTGTGATTTTTGCCCCCTCCCCCCGCTGCCTCTCTCCCCTGTATGCTGCTCATAAATTACATTTCATTATCAGGCTCATTGTGCATCCCTGCGCTGAGCCGATGAGCAGCGACTGTACCACAGCGGGGCACAGTGGCAGACTCGCATAAGTGAGGCATGAGAGAGAGAGGAGAAGAGGGAGAAAGGGAGAGGGAGAGCGGTTCCAATAAGCGTCCAATAAGAGTCCCAAACAAGTCCCGCCTCGGGTTACAACAAGCGTTTTCCTGCTTAACGTTTTCCTACCTTCTTTCCGTGTTTGTCTTTCGGCCTCTTCTTCTTCTGCTTTACTGTTGTTCTAGCATATGCTGAGCGTGTGTGTGTGTGCGTGTGTGTGCGTGTGAAGTTTCATTTCGATTGAGCATCGATATTAATTGTCTCCTTTTACGTGGCGGCCACTTGAATGACGCCTCGCCCGCAGCGTGCCACACACGGCGAGTGCCCGAAATCGAACTCGGACTCGAACTCGAACCCGAACCCGAAGTCAAAGTCAAAGTCGCCCCCGAGCCGACCGTGCTGGCCCTGCTGGCCTTCACGGTGGTCAGAGGTGTCTGAGGTGTCAGAGAAGTGGCACGCCCGCACCTCGCCTGCTCTCACCTCACCTCATCTCACATTAATCGAGTCAATTTGAGCCCCAAAAATCCGTTAAAACAACAACTTTTTCTCGAGTAAAGTCCCCCTCTCTCTTTTTCCGAATCCCTTCAGTCATCATCACCCTCTCTCTCTCCCCCCCCTTCACTGCTCATCAGCTTATCGTGTGGCTCACAGCTGCTCGCATTCGCCCAATTGCTTGACGAGATTAAATGTCACCTCTTAACGATGCCCAGGACCCTGAGGAGAGACACGCACAGTGACGTGACGCGTATGGCAGAGCAGAAGCCAATTACAGCTATTCGAATTTGGTTTTATGCCACTCTAAACGCCACTGATTGATTTCTCACAGAACAAACATAAATGGTTGAATAAAACTTTGAACAAATTTAAGAATTTATTCGAGCAAAAATATTCTCAATTTTTTGAGGTGTTGATTGATTAGTTAAGAAGATTAAAGTAGTGGCTAATTAAGGTTTTATGGCGAGATTGACAGTCAGAGCCGGACAGTAAGTTACCTTTCTTCCAGTTTGAAAATACACTCACAATGCCAAGCACAGAGTAAGCTAGTGTCTATTGCTCTCTATCTCTCCAACACACCAGGTTATGCCAGCAGACGCAAACAGGCATTTTGGGCACTTAAATTGACTTGAATAACTTCTCTGTTTATTGTCCGATCAAATTGAAATTTGTAGAAGGTGTAGATATTATAGTCAACTATATATAAATTGAACTAAAAAAATTGTTTCTCTTATAAATTGCCTACAAATTGAATAGCAAAATTACTTTATTAATTAGAGGAGGCGGTGGGCGTGGCAGGCAACATTTGAAGTCAACTTTATCTGCTCAGAATGTAAAGGGATCTTCATGGCAAATTTGGTGTCTCTAGCTCCTATAATAGCTGAGATCTATGCGCTCATACAGACACACAGGCCTAATCGACTCGATCCTGTTCAAAAATATACACATTTTGTAGGGTAATTTACGCTCTCTTTTGCCTCTTACATACATTTGCACAAAGTTAGTATGTTTTCTATAATATATAATAAAATATATGCACATAATATACTGAAGCTACAAAGGTGCTTTGCCGTACAGGTTTCTTCACTTCATAAAGATAAAAAATAAAATCAATTTAAGATAAAATAAAGACCTAAGCTAGATCAATCGTAGCCGAAAACACAGTATAAATGCCGCACCTCCCAGTAAGAATGATACAACTAAAGGTGCTATAAAACCACTGAAAATGCATTCAAAAAACCTCCGTCAGAGTTGCTCTTTCTGCGGGTAGCTGTGATAGAGACTGTGAAATTTGATACTGTTGGAGCTGTTGATTGAAATATCATTATTCTTTCAAGAAGTGATAGAGCCAGAACTTGATTTACATATTTATAATGGGTTGATTGTATAACACAACCTAAATTATGTTTCACACTTTGAAACAGAACACACTACACTTACTTAAGGAACTTTTTCCCTGTCCTTCAACCAAGCCGAGTTGTGACCCAGTCCCGTAGATCGAATGTAGCCAATACCTTATACCCAAAACCAGGTTCAATGATAGTCTAAGAAAAGAGTTTGCCTCAGGATCAATTAGTTTGCATGCGAAATTTCACGCCTCGCTTATTGATAGCTTCGCCTGGGATGGGTTTACTTTTGGGCTTGGGTTATGTATCGTTGGGTTTGACTGGCACCTAAAATTAGTCGGTCGCTGGTACCGTTCGAGTCATGGAGTCGGTCAATGCGCCCATTTGCGTGTCTGGCGGTGTTTCACTTTTTTTACTTAAACTGCGACGCGATTGTCCATCAAATGCTGATTAATTAAGTCAAAATGCGGCTGGGGTAGCTAGAAAATCAGGCGTGTAACGCAAATAAAGCATGACCAATTCGCGGTCGAGATAAGTTTTCCATGACTCTTCGCAATTTGGAAAAGTTTACTTTACGGCACCCCAGCGATAGTTCGCACTTTGTGATATACCCTGTACTCAAGTACGAACGAAGTACGTCACAAAAACTAGTCAGCCTCAGCTAGTTTCAAAACTAGAGATGACAAACGATGTTTTTTAGATATCTACAATCTATAAAAATATTTAATATATTTTTTAATCTGGAAATTATTTTGAGCGAAGTATTCACTTGCAAATTGTAAATAAATGATGTTATTTTATATCTGTGATCAGCTTACAGGGTAACTTGAAGTCTCACGGCAATTGTTTGCCAAATTATTCATTAGAATGTGGCGAGGCAATGTGGTTCTCCATGCAGACAATCTCAAATGCGCAATGTGTGTTTGTTGTTCTGGCAATTCATAGGAGAATTCCAGCAATTAGCAGCTGTCCCTAACACAACCCTTACATAACCTATACCATATCGTGTATAGGGTATAGGTGCCCTAACAGTGTAGGGTGCCTATACCCTAACAAGTGACAAGTACATAGATACTAGCAACTTAAGTGTACCTATACCACAACTAGTGTAAGGATACTATACCCCAACAACTAGAGGGTACCTATACCTTAACTAGTGTAGGGTACCTATACCTTAAAAAGTTTAGGGTACCTATGCCCAAACTTAGGGTACCTATCCCTCATTTAAGGGTTTCTGTACCCTAACAAGTGTAAGGTACCTATACCCTAACAAGTGTAGGGTGCTTATACACTATCAAGATAAAGGTACTTAGGGTACCTATACCCTAAAAAGTGTAGGGTGCTTATACCTTAACAAGTGTAGGGTGCTTATACACTATGAAGTTAAAGGTACCTATACCCTCATAAGTCTAAAGCACCTTACTCTAAAAAGTTTAGAGCGTCTTTACACCAACAAGTAGTGTAGGGTGCCTTTACCTTAACAGATTAAGGGTACCTAAATCTTAACAGATTAATTGTACCTACATATAACCTTACAACTTAAAGGTACCTATGACGAGTGTAGGGTTGCTATACCCTAACATGAGTAGGAGTAGCCTGACACTGCAACAAGGTACCTAGGCTCTAAAAAGGGCACACAACGTAATGCAGGAACTTTAATTAAAACATAGTGAAATCTTGGTACATTTATCTTATATACATGTATCGAGAATCCACTACCATCATCCCGTTAGCTCACTTTAGCATTTCTTATATAAATCAAATCGAATATATCTAGAATTTTCTCATTATCATGTCAGCATGGAAAGTTCACTCAATCATATTCGATATTATTTTTGTTTTCAATTTTGTTTACAAGTCTTGCAGCGATTATTCTAGATTCAATAATAACCTTGTTAATAGTTCAGAAACATATTGAAGGCACCTAAAAATGAAACGTAATTTCATTCACATGATCGCGTCCAGTTGCGGTTCCCTCCTACCCCCAAAAAACTAAGCAATTTTTCGAAATCTTCAGGGGTTTTCAATGTTTTTGTTGAATTTTCCAATGAAATAAACGAACTATGACTGAATGATGATGTGATCATGATGTTGGCAACTTTAGGCACGGGTTTTCCTTCAATGCACTTCAATATGACGACGCCGCGGGGCCTGGCGCGAAGTGAACTGTTGCCAATTGTCGATTACAAAGCTCGATAGACATGGATAGACATGAATAGACCTGCAGCAGGCGTAGTTGAAAATAGTTTTTGCTTTGTTTTTAATGCTTTTCTTTTCGATATTCGTTTTTGGGGCCCCTCTCTCATGCGAGAGTGAGATTTATCTTATTTTCAATATTGCGCCGAAGGCCATGAAAAGCGGCCGAGCTAGTTGCAAATGTTTCCATGTGATAAGTTGCTGTTGTTGTTGTTGTCGTTATGCTGTTGATGGGTAATTTACATAATTACCGCGGGGCGTGTCAGCCACGCCCAGCCGCCCCTTTCGAATTGGTCAAGTGTGGCGCATTTGGCCAGCGACATTTGACAGATGCAAGAATGAGAGAACTTTGCATAGAGCGGGAGCACATAGAGAGGGGGAAACTAACAGGCAGACGGAGCGACGGACAATGAGAGAGCGAGACAGACAGACATACAGACAAAGAGTCAAACGGACGGACAAGCAACCTGCTGCTGCACAACTATGCGGAACTGCGGCAGACGCGCCAGCAATGTGGCATGCAGCGCGCACATTGAACTTCAGCTGAAATCTCAACTGGCTGCGGGTCGGTCACTGCCACAGTTGATGCCACACGGCGTGATCAGCGCACTACATTCAGAAAAAAAAAACAATTTGTAACACACACACACACAAACGCAACTATACTACATCTTCGTTAGATACAAGGCCACATAAATACATATACAAATGAAAATGTACATGTATAAATAAAAAAAGAAACGAGAGCGCTGCATGCGAGCGCGTTGTCTTGAATAGTAATCCGTGTACTCCATCTTAGGCATTTTACGCGATATATTCTTCTTCTTCTTTTGCGTTCTTCTTGTATTCTTCCACAGCACTGAGCAGGTTCAGAAATTTTTTTAGATATCTGGGGATGGTAGAAAGGAATTTTAAAGCTAAAACTAATTCAGCACTTCGAAAATAATAAAAACTTGAGCAAATTGAAGTTTTTTTTGAGATTTTTTGATAATTTAGAAAACTTATTTTTTCGTTTGATCTCGCTCGAAGCCAATGAACAGACTGAAAAAAACTTTAAGGCTTTCCATTGACGGTAAAATCGAATGTGATATAATCCCATTCCTGAATACCAAAGCTTTCCATTGACAGTAAAATCGAATGTGATATAATCCCATTTCTGAATACCAAATTTGGGAGTGACGTCACTAGGTACTATTCATTACATGATGATGATGACTTTATTCCTTATTTTTTTATTTTTTTCTTGTTTTATTTATTTTGTTGTTAATGTTTCAATATAGATATGATTTCTCTGTGTAAGCTCTTATTATTTTATTATATTTTACTATTAATAAAAATCATGGTTTTATTAATTTTTTTTTTTAATTATTATATTATTACATTACATTTACATTTAATAAAATCAAATGTTTTTTATATTTTTTTGTCATAAATATGATTTTTTTTTTTTTATATTGTAAATATGATAATTTTTGTTTTATTCTTTTTATTGTTTATTTTATTTATATATTATATATATATTTTTATTTAATTATTTTGTAACAATATAACAATTTCCTATCTATTTTTTATATTTATATTGTTTTTCATTATAAATATGATTCTGTTTTGTTAATCTTTCGTTCTTTAAAATTAAATTATGCATTATAAATTAGATTTTTTTATTTAAATATTTATTCATTTATTTTTTTTTGTAATTAAGAAAATTTTAATTCTTTTCGTTATACTATTCTATATAAACGTTTCTTTATTTAAGTTTTTGTTTGTTTTATTTTTTTGATTGTTTTCATTATAAATATGATATCATTTTGAGTTTCTTTCATTTAAAAATTATTCTTAAAAAATTATATTTTATATTTGTTTTTGTACACATTTTTTATTTTTAGTTTGTTTAATTTTTTTTTTTTTTTGTAACGATAAAACTATCCGCAGAATCATTTCCACTTCACAGTCACTGTATTGCAGTCACTTTTAAGTGCAGCTAGGTGAAGTCTGTATGTGTGTGTATGTGTATGTGTGTGTGTGTGTGTGAATAACATATGCATCTCAAGGGGCATATGGACATTGTTGTACCTACTTGGGCTGCATTTGTGCGATATGGCGCAGCTAAGGCTGAAGCTAAACCAGAACCAAAATAAGCAGTGACTGCTTTGTCAAAGTACCCCCCTTTCCCCCAGCTCCCTTTGCCATTTGACGTCGTTTTCATTATTATTTTAACTTTCTGGGAGGGAGCTAAGTCGATGCGGGTAAAGTTTTTGGCCCAGCTACCAGTGGGAGTGCGATACATTCCAGGCAAAGAACATATTAATATTACATATTGTGGCATATTTGGCATGCCACACCAGCAGGCAGCTGCTGCAAGTGGCACGTTGCTGTGGCAGGTGAGTAGGTGTCGCTGTTGCTTTCTGCGAGCTGCTTGCATTGTTTGCAAATCATAATTGAAAGTCATTGTGAGAGTCTGAGGAGAGAGAGATAGAGATAAAGTTATAGAGAGAGAAGGAGAGAGAGAGAGTGGCACGTGCTGCGACGTCAGTCAAGATTGAACGGCGTCTCTAAAAAAGCAACATAATACTTATGCCAAACCAGTGCCGCCCCTCATCGGAACTGCACTGAAAATTGCACAGAAACCACAGCAGATATTTCACGGCAAACTGAGCAAGAACAAATTGGATTGGGTAACAAAGGATTAATTAACTCTGACTTGCTCGCAAATATGCGTATATAACATTTGAGAAGATTACCAAGATTCACCTACAGCACACAGTCACCGTAAGAGCATCATAGGAGACTGTGTATTGAAATCTCTTTCATAACGAAGAGCAAATTGAATTCTAGTATCTCGGTTTTTGAATAACAGGCACAACTAAGCCGATCTTCTGCTCTCAGGCATCTTTTGTTCTAACGAGAGTCTCTAGGCTGTTGATGGTAAGGTAAGGATATGAATATTGATTGGCTTTATTCATTATGAAAGAGCTGCTTAAAGTTATAGAACAGAAAGACAGGCTACATAACATGAATAAGTTAGGTAATTTGGTAAAAAATGAAGGAAAACTCAGTACCTGCGGCAGTCCGAATGTTCTTTTCTCTATTCTCTTCCGATTGTTCCTGTACTGGTTATATAATAGAGTAGAATTCAATAGTGTTGTGTTGTTCAATATAAAGTATGCTTTACTTTAATTGACATTGATAAGTTAAATTATTTCCAAAATCTGAACTGGTCTTTATACAAAAACCTTTATTTAGGTCGATTATTCCTATGGCAGCTATATGTTATAGTGCTCCGATTTTAATGAAATTTTATATGCATATTGTATATATAGAAAAGATTCGATGCAGTAAATTTGGTTGCCATATCTTGACAATTAACGAAAATCAGCCGATAGTTTGTATGACAGCTATACGATATATCGGTGGGATGCAGCTTATTCCGACTTATATACAGCATGCAGTAGAAAGAAGCAAGTGCGCCCAGTTTCATTAAGAAAGCTCAAAAACTGAGAAATTAATTTGCTTTACAACAGACGAACACACGAATATACGGACAAACGGACAGGAATAGCTCGATACCTCTGCCAATTCTGATGTAGAATAGAAGAAGAATTCAACTTCAGTTATGCCGAGGCAGAATAGTGAGACTAAAATACTCTGATATCTTAATCAATCGCACATATTCAATCTGCATGGGAGGTGGGCGTGGCTTTCCATCACTTTATGTACGTGTGCTTTACACAAAGCTGCTTGCTAAATTTGCTGTCTCTATCTCTAAAAATAGCTAAGATCTGTGTGTTCATACAGACGGAGTCGAGCATAAGAGAAGTTATTGTGCGTGAAATACGCATTCATTCGAATGCTCATATGTTGCCATATGTATGTCTCATAAATATGCTCTGACACCTTTGTCGAAACTAACTGATAGGTAACGTGCTCTTGCAACGTGCGGCAGAGTGGAGAGCAGCAACAAGTAGTTCAATAAACAAGGAGATTGAAATCTCGGAAGTACATGACTAAAAGATACTGTGTAAATGTAGAAAGCAGTAGGAAACGCTGAGCTGTGGTAGCTTTTCAAGGCTGTCTGGCTGCATTGACCCCACGACCTTTAGCTGGCAGGGTAAACCTTCTAATGCCAGCTGCAGTCTCGTGTCTAGGCGAATGCCAAGGTGGCCCTCGTGGAAGAGACTGTGTAAAATACTTACCTGTTGTTGTATCTACTGCAAGTGCAGGCGTAGCTGTAGATGCATCTGTATCTGTCTCTGCATCTGTATCCGTGACTCTGTCTGTATCTTCATAGTGAATCTTTTAATTGAATTGACTTATTGTTTCACTTGCGTCTGCGGCTGCGGCACGTGAACCAGCGCCGCTTCTCGATGCTTCTGGCCGCAAAGAATCAGAAACAGATACAGCAACAGATACAGATACAAATGTATCTGCGCCCACGTGCACTCGACACAGCCGGGCACGCGTTCTAAGCCCTTTGACATTTCCGACGTCAGGTCGGCACTGACGTCTTCGCAATGCCAGTTGCCAGTTCAAGTCCATGAGCAAGGCTCGTCTCAATGACGTCTTCACTGTCGTCTCTTTCTCCCTGCATGTGTGTGTGTGTTGGTGTGTGTGTGCGTGTCTTCAATGTCAGCTTCAATGCCAACTTCAATGCCAGGAAGTAGCATCGGCAATGCTGAGTTTACCCCGGCATCGTGACAAAGCGGCAAGGCGGCGCATCAGACCTAAAAATATGCTATGATAAATGCCAGACTGACAGACACACACAACAAAAACTGGTAAGGCGGGGCTTCTTTTGGGGCAACCTTGTTGCAATTTACATGCCACAAGATTGCCAACTCCAGCAAAGTTTAGCAACTTGCAGAAGAAATCTTACACTATGAAAGAGAAAGAAAAAAAGGAAAACAAGTAGGAGAGCTACAGTCGAGTGTGCTTGACTGTGATATATCCGTCAACAAAAGTTTAACTACTTCCCATATTTTTTAAATTTTCTAGGGCGTTAGGGGGTGTGGTCGAATTCCATTGCTACTACTATCTGCTTGTAATAATAAGACATATTGTCTACAAATTTATTTACTCTAACTTTTACCATTCCTGAGTTAAAGGTGTTCATACAGACACACAACACAGCAATACCCTTCTATGCCAAGTGCGAGCGAGATGGCACTGCAACTGCCAGTGCCATTTGTGCCTTTGGGGTGTGGCAAAACTTTGCCAAAAGTTTGCAACTTTCGCATTCCCACAAAACATAAATTATGTGACAATTTGCGTTATGTAGGGCGACTTTCAAATACTGTGTAGGGATTAAAAATATGAAATTGAAGAGGGTGTGTTTGTAGTATGTAATTGAAGAGAATGTATTATAGTAGATATTATTGTTTTATAGTATATAGTATTGCTAATCTGCAAAATATGAAAGAACGTGCGTGTTATGATTTATTTATTTAATAATTTTTTTATTCTAGTTTAGAAAATATGTCAAAATTTGTAGAGTTCAATATGATTTCATCAAGTTAGATTTGCATAGCTGAGATGCTGATATATTCCTTAAAACTAACTGGCATAATATATATACAAAATGTGTGCTATATAGTTCTAAAATTATATTCTTTTACATACAATCATAACGATTCTTTTTATGTAAGATTCCTATGGCTTCCATGATTATATGATATAATATGTTTTAGAAATATACCGTTCTTCTAGTAGAACTCTTGAAATACAGTTTGTAATGTTTACCATAAATCATTGAAGTTAGATTTCTAAAACTGAGATGACGATACATTTCTTTGAACATTTATATATAATAAAATATTACTATATAGCATAATATTATCAGAATCAAACCGTTCTTCTAATGAAACTCTATATAAATTCGGTGTACGATATATGTTTACCAGGATTTCTCCTACTAGATTTATATGGTGAAGATGTTGATATATTCCTTTAAACGTTTTATCTTTCACAATATTTTAAGATGCATGTATATCTAATAATAATCTGTATAGAAGTTGAAGTAAATCAAAGTAATATCAAATATTGTTTTCTAGGATAAGTTTTATAATATAACTTATTCCCATATTTGCGAGCTCTGTAGCGCTTTGTACATAGCCGCGAAATTCAAAAGACAAAAAAGCGGAAGGGAGATATTTGACAACCTTATATTTCTTTAGCTAAGATGATAATATAATCCTTAGAACATGGCATAATAATTTAGGCAAAATACCACTGTACATATTTTTAAATTTCTCTACCTACATAAATTCCTGATGTTTTTGTTATTCCATTAAATTTTCATATATTCCCTCCAATGTCTTCACAATCCTCCCAACTATGCATTTCATTTTGCACACATCTGTGGTGCCGATCATAAATCTTGCGCATACCAAAACAAATGCAGCGCTTGTTTTCCCAGGGTATTTATAGTCAGCTTGCTTGCCTTTTCTCGAAATCAGTTTTCTTTCTAAATATTGCGCAAATCTCAAAGAAGCTGCATGTGCAGGAAGGGAGGGGAGGGGCGGGGCAGGGCGCCACTGCAACTGGCAATGCACTGCACTGACCTGCACGCAGGGCTGCGTTGAGTTGCGGCTGCAACTGTTGCCCAACTGGGGCAAGCCAAGCAAGACGGCGCCCAGTGCACTCCTCCACCCGCACTCCTTCACCCGCACTCCGCTCCTGTCTGGGCCAAACTAGCTGAGCTGATTTTGCAAGCGCTTTTAATGGGCAGCAATGTCTGGGCCATTTGATATTGATCAGATGCTGCCGCACTCCATAAAATTTGGTAGGTCTCTGTCTCTGACCCATATACAAAAATGGAGCACACCTTGGGGGGCTCAAGGGGGGGGCGTGGCAGGAAAGCAGGGAGTGAGGCACAAAGTTGAGGCGATTGCATAATCCGCAGTGCGGTTGGGTAATTAAAATAAAACTTCCCTGGCAGGCTGGCCTTGTGTGTGTGTGCAGTGTGTGTGTGTGTGTCTGCGTTGTTATCTTAATGAGCAAAGCTACTTATGCTTAATGTGAAAAAATATTTGGGCCACAACTGCAGTCGTGCAGGGGAGTGGGAGTGGGAGTTGGAGCGAGCTCGAGGGGGAGTGGCAATGGGAAAGGGGGGGCAAGTAGTAGTGCAGAGTGCTGTCAGTGGAGCTGGGATGCGCCCTACGTCTCCTACGTATGCATTGTCTGGCCCTTTGTCTGCTCCCGTGGGTCTGCATTCTATGCATCTTAAGTGGCCTATTAGAATATGAATGCCGGCACATGGCCAGCGCTGTGTGGGGGGGCACACAGGCAGACACACAGACAGACCAAGCACACACTTAGCCAATAGTGCGTCCCCTCCCCCTCCTCTCCTCGCTCTGCCAGACCACGTGCAACTTCTAGTTCTGTGCGGCTCTTCATATTGTGCTCATTATTATGTATTATGATTATATATGGATTTCATTTGTTGTCATTGTCTGCCTGTCCAGTTGCCACTCCCCCACTCCCTTCCTGCCGTTCTTCTTCTTTAGAAAGGTGTGAAAAGAGCCACCGTCGCCGTGGTCTAAGTCCGACGTGATTGCGGCTGAAGCGACCGCTAATGAAGTGTGGACCGAGCCGGCGCAGCTAAGCCAATTGCGGCTCAGCCTAAGCTCGGCAGATGCATTCAATTTACACCTACAAATGCAGACAGTCGAGTCCACAAAAACAGGCACAGTCACGGCACAGTTGTGGCACAGTTGTGTCACAGTCGTGGCACAGTCCAGTGAGGCACTTTGATAATTAATGGAATTAAAATGCGAGCTGCCTCTGGCGCCAGTTCGACAGCCATTGCAGCTGATTGGGCTTTAATTGAATTACATACATAGTTGACCTGCATTGCAATTGCTGGGGGGAGTGAGGGAGACAGCTAGAGTGATGCCTTCTCATCATCATCATCGTCATTTTCATCTTTAGTGCGACGTGAAGTGGCGCAAAGCAAACAAGAAAATGAATTTTCATTAAGAAAAAACAAAACGCGCCTTTTTCCATTCGAGAACTTATCTGTGCTTCTCTGCCCCCTCTCCCCCTGGCACTGGCTGTGCCCCTTATTGCATTTTCCAGCAATATTATTTGTATAAATAATTGAGAAAACGAACAAGAAGAAGAACACTGAACAGCGCAACAGAGCAACAGAGCAACAGATCTGACCATAGCACGCATTTCCACCCAATTCAAGCGTTCCGTTCTGTTCCAAATTGATTTGATTGCATTTCATTTCCTGTCCCACGCGCCAAACAGACGAAGACGGAGACGAAGACGAACGGGGACGGCGACGACCTTCGACTGCAAATGCAATGAGAGATCTATGGGGGAATGATAAGACATGCATGGGGTATGCCGAATCAGAAACAGAGTTAATCGAATAGATAAATTAAAAGAAGCTTAAGTTGTGTGTAAGTTATGTGATATTAGAAATATATCATGAGTATCATAATTATATCATATATATCGTAAATATCATAAATATTCCAATTTCATATATCATAAATATTATGAAAATCATGAATATCATAATATTCATATATATCATTAGGTACATTAATATCATTAATATCATAAAAATCATGAATATATCAAAAATATCATAGGTATTTTATATGTAATAGATATTTTCAATATCATGTATATTCTAAATATCATAAATATTAATATCAATATATCATTAATATCACAAATATCATGTTTCAAAAGTATCATGAATATTCTTAATATCATAAAACTTAAAATATCATAAATATTATACAAAAAATAGCACAATTTGACAAACATCATGAAAATCATAATTATCATAAATATCGTATATATCAAATAAATCATAAATATCATGCATATCATAAATATATTATATTTATCAAAAATTTCATATTCTAGATATCATTAATATTTTAAATATTATAAAAATCAAATTCATCCTAATTCAACCAATCCATTTGTACAGATCTTAACATATATTCTAGACATTATAAATATACAACTATTAAATATATCAGATCGTAGGAGAAGAGCCAAACCAGTTACACAGATTTTTTCATAGATATTATACATATATTTAAAAATAAAAATATATATAATATAACAGATCTAAGGAGAAGGACCTTCTTATCATACAGTCTACTTTTATTTTTTTTTAATTTATTTTTTTAAAGTTCATAGATTACAGACTACGATTAAAAATTCATTAACAAAACTCCGACACGGGGTATGCTCTTCGTCGAGTTGCTGCCTTTACTTGCACCCAATTGGAAGATTCCATTTTCCATTTAATGTAGCATTATTTCATTATTTTGCCATAAATGTACACTTCAGTATATGCACGATGAAGAATCAGTTCTATAAACAAACTCTACAATTCCTTTCGATTCCATAGATATGTGAGAAGTCTTCCGATGATGCTCAGAAGTGGCACAGAAGTTTCACTTTCAGTCACAACTTTGGGCTATTTGGAAAGCCAAACCATACACCATACACCATATACCATACTATATCACATGCATATTTATAACACTTTCATTGGGGCCAGACCTAGACTCAGAGATGATGATGAGAACCGAAAACGAAACCGTTAAATGGTGCAACGTTAAAATGCGTTCGATCCGTTAAAAATGCATCACATCGAAGGGAATGATGCATCGGGTATCGATATAGGCATCTGTATTAGGCACTCCAGACCCAACCCAACCCGACCCGACCCACTAATAATAACAATAATAATTCCAGATATGGCAAAGGGGCCAGAGGAAAGAAAAGGGTCTGGCAATGGCTCTTCAGCTCTCGATCTTGTTTGGGGTCTGGGCTAGTGGCTCAGAACAAAGCACACATAGAAACGGAGATAGAGAAAGAAAGAGAGGGAAAGAAGGGAGGGGGAGGGAGAGCTAGATAATCTTGGCGGCGGCTGGCTAAGTAAAGTGCTGACCCGACGATGAAGACGACTTCATTATGCAAATTGAATCGGCAGCGGGAGCATCACTTCAATCATTGCCCCAAAGTGGCGCTGATAATTATGACAAGGCGCACATGTTGCGACTGCCCCCTCCCCCTCCTTCTCCTCCCCCTTCTGCTGCTCCACTCCCCTCTCTCTACACTCCCCTCTCTTTCTTCCAGTCTGACTCTGATTTGGAGTTCATGCGGCGCATTTTCATGGCTTTTTAATTAGCACACTAAAAGGTGACGCTCTTTTATTCTCAGTCAATCACAGCCACGCCCCTCCCCTTCCTCTCCCTCCCCCTCTACTGCTGCCCCTGCCCCTCTGCTGGTCACTAATTAATTGAAAGTTTTATGCGCTGCACTCGGCCCAACAGTTTTATTAGCTGCTTAATGATCGCGCCGAAAGCTGCCAACAGCGACAGAGAGACAGAGAGAGAGAGAGAGAGAGAGAGAGAGACCCGCATACAACACTGAGCACGACATGAGCAGCGACTGTGACTGTGACTGGGATGAGGGCTGCGTGTGTGGCCCTGGAAAGGATCAAGGCGCAAGGCAAAGCGAGCTGAGATCTGCGTCATGTTTTATGCATTTTCAATGAGGAAAAGAATGGGGAAGACACGAGAAAGAGACAGGGAGAAGGCTAAAAGAAAGGGAGAGAGAACAGAAAGAGAGATGGAATAAGAGAAGGAGAAAAAAAGATAGATAGAGAAGGGAAGGAAGGAAGGAGAAAGGAACACAGACTAAGACTGAGACTGAGACTGAGACTGAGACTGAGACTGAGACTGAGACTGAGACTGAGACTGAGACTGAGACTGAGACTGCGACTGAGACTGAGACTGAGACTGAGACTGAGACTGAGACTGAGACTGAGACTGCGACTGAGACTGAGACTGAGACTGAGACTGAGACTGAGACTGAGACTGAGACTGAGACTGAGACTGAGACTGAGACTGAGACTGAGACTGAGACTGAGACTGAGACTGAGACTGAGACTGAGACTGAGACTGAGACTGAGACTGAGACTGAGACTGAGACTGAGACTGAGACTGAGACTGAGACTGAGACTGAGACTGAGACTGAGACTGAGACTGAGACTGAGACTGAGACTGAGACTGAGACTGAGACTGAGACTGAGACTGAGACTGAGACTGAGACTGAGACTGAGACTGAGACTGAGACTGAGACTGAGACTGAGACTGAGACTGAGACTGAGACTGAGACTGAGACTGAGACTGAGACTGAGACTGAGACTGAGACTGAGACTGAGACTGAGACTGAGACTGAGACTGAGACTGAGACTGAGACTGTGACTGAGACTGAGACTGAGACTGAGACTGAGACTGAGCACGAGAACGATAATGAGAACGAAAATGAGAATGAGAATAAGATTAAGAATGAGAAAGAGAAAGAGACCAAGAGAAAGACAGAGACAAAGACTAAGAACAAGATAGAGAACTATAAATCCACCGATATTAAGAGAAAGAAAGAAAGATGGATAGAGAAAGAAGGGAAGGAAGGAGAGAGGAACACTGACTAAGGCTAAGACTAAGACTGAGAAAAAGAATGAGAAAGAGACAGAGAGAGAGAAACAGAGAGAAAGACAGAGACAAGGACAGAGATCTATCGATATTTAGAGAAAGTAAGATGGACAGAGAATGAAAGGAAAGACGGAGAGAGGAACACTGACTAAGGCGGAGACTGAGCACGAGAATGAGAATGACAATGAGAAAAAGAATGAGAAAGAGACAGAGAGAAAGACAGAGACAAGCACAGAGACAAGGACAAAGACAGACAACTATAAATCCTTCGATAATTCCTTGGAAAAAGCAGACAGAGCGACAGACTCAATAGGGAGAGGGACACAGAGAAGAGTTCGATATGCAGAAAATAAGAAAGAAAAAAGAAGCTGGAAATGAGTTGAGACACTTTGCATACTTTGCCAACTTCTTATAGATGATAAAGATGATAATAAGGAACCAATTTAGCAATTGGAATCGGAACTGAATCCGTTCATTAGTCACAGCAAGCAAAATCAGTTCGCAGAACCTTTCTAAACACAGACTTAACTAGGCTTCACTTTGCTGGAATATGAATGAATATATGAATGTATTTGTAGAATATATGTATAGTATATATTGTTGTGTATATAGAGTATATATAACTGTATATATATATGTTATATATTTTCCTTAACAAATAGAAATCCATAAATATAAAGCAATGATAAAAATTCCTTTACTCATCAAAAAGCACTAAGACACAACTAAGTAAGACGCCTAGTTGTTCTTATTTACACCTACACACACACAGACTCACACTTACACACACACACACACACACACACATAAAAAGCAACAGGTCATCAGGTGTCATGTGAAGCCGCTCGAGTGTTTGTTTACCTGTGCAACGAATCGATTGAAAGCAAACCGCAACAATCGACAAGCAAATTACTCTGACTGTCAACAGGACAGTCCCGCTCTCTTCCCCTCTCCCTCTTTCTCTCTCTATTCCCTCTTTCCCTCTCCCTCTGCCAGTTAAACTGTTAACTGTCTGACGCATCCATTCAAAGCGACTTTGGGTTTTTCATTCATTTTCATTTTCATTTTCCTTTGCATCGTTGGCAGTTTGATTTATCTGCGGTTAGGGGTAGCTCGGTTAGGGTCGCCTAGGCACTCGGGGGTTGTCGAGTACCCTGTGAATTATTGCTGAGGTTTTCACACCGAAACAGGCTTGGCAACCCCTTCCCCCCCACCTCCCTTGATTGGGCAATGACTTGTTAATTTTCCAATTACAAAATCATTTCTCCTGCTTGTTCTACCTGCATGAGGAAAATGGAAATGGAAAATGTTTCAAGTTCGAGATTTATTTTTGGTCTGCCTTGGTCTGTATTTTTCTTTTTTTTTTTTGGTAATTTTATGGTTTTTCACGTTGTGCGGTTTTGCTTTGATACGGCGGCGACACAGTGCGGGGCAAGTGTGTAGGGAAACCTGTTTGATTTGTCTTAATTTCTTTCTTGACCAGCCAAATTTTGTTCGAGGCGTGTGTCTCTCTCTCTCTCTCTCTGTGTGTGTGTGTGTCTCTCCCTCTCTCTCTGTATGTGTGTGTGTTAGTTTGTATATATATCTATGTGTATATATATGTGTGTGTCTGTGTCTATCTGTGTGTATTTGTGCGTGTGTTCTGCCCCTGTTCGCTTGGGTTCTGCGCTTATCAGCGACAGTTCATCAGTTTGTGTGAGAGCCTGCCTACATCGCTGTCTCCTGCTCCCCCCTCTCTCCATCTCTTTCTCTCCCTCTCACTCTTGCTTCCGCTAATGCTTGTTTATGTTGTGGCACATGTGTGCGAGCGAGAAGGAGAGAGCTTGCGAGACAAAGCATTGTATTATGGCACTGCGTATGAGATGTTCTTACCTGTTTCGGTGTTTTTATCATAATCATTTGTGAACTGCTGCTCCCCCCCCTCTCCCCTGTTCCCTACCCTGCCCCTGACTGCCCCTGTATCTGACAGATACGCAGATACACTCGCGGAGATACTGAGATACTGAGCCGTGGTAGACGCGGCTTTTGCAGCATGAATGATTTCTGCTGCCGCGCTTTGTGTCGCTTCTTGCCTCTCCCTCTCTTTCCCTTTTCTCTACCTGTCTCTCTCTGTTGGCAATCATAATTATCTTTAATTTTCAACAACAAAAACAAGCAGAAGAGTGGGGCAAGAACAGAGAGAGAGGGAAGGAGGGAAGGGAATAGAAAGAGAGAGGGAGAAATGCTAAAAGATCCACATGCTGCACAAGGCTAAGACTCTCGAACCCCCTCCCCCCTCCCCAGGCGCTGTTGCCCCTTAAGTGTGATCACCCCCTGCCCCCTCTACCCTAGCGGGGACTGAGACTGACAGCGAGCAAATAAAAAGCGAAATTACATGAATGAACGAAGAGAAGTTTGTCTGTTTGCCCGCTGCGCCTCAGTGCAAGTATGCACAGCAAATGTATCTGTATCTGTATGAGCATCTGTAGCTGTATGAGCATGTGTATCTGTATCTGCATCTGCATCTGTATCTGCACCTGCATCTGTATCTGCTGTGTATCTTAGCGTTGATTTCTTACTTACCAAACTGACTACTGTGTGCAGCTCAGACATGTTTGGACAGTCAGGCCACATTGTTGCCCAAGAGATGATGCACCTGTAGCACAAGATAGAGATACATATGCAGATGCAGAAGCAGATACAGATACAGATACATGTGCAGATACACATGCAGTTACAGATACAGTTACATATGCAGATGCATGTAGGGAAACACAGCACTGTGTGCAGGCAACACTCAAAGGCAGCTAGGCACATGTGCAGCGGAAGCCACTGTCAATGTTAGTTTAACAGTGGCGTCTGTAAAAGTGGGAACAGCTGTTGCTTTGACTGCGACTGTGCCCAGGGCTGAGAGCAGCCTACGATGACATTGATTGCCGCTCATTGTTGGCTATGCAAGGCAGAAGAGAGAGAGAGATAGAGAAATAGAGAGAGAGAAAGAAAGAGAGAGAGAGAGAGAGAGAGAGAGAGAGAGAGAGAGAGAGAGAGAGAGAGAGGGAGGTGAGGAGAGAGGGAAATCTAAGGAAAGAAATATAGAATATAGATAGAGCTAACAGAAAAAGAGATAGAGAGAAAGAAAGAGGGACAAATAGGAAGAGCTAGAGAGAGAGAGGGAAACTGATAGGGAGATAAAGAGCG
Organism: Zaprionus africanus; assembly: GCA_018151435.1. NCBI lineage: Eukaryota > Metazoa > Arthropoda > Insecta > Diptera > Drosophilidae > Zaprionus > Zaprionus africanus. The sequence continues at coordinate 7,563,649 of JAECXB010000076.1, forward strand.
TGAGGGAAAGACACAGAGATAAAGCCAAAGAGAGGAAAAGGAAGGGAGAGAGAAAGAAATGTAGAGAGCGAGGAAGGGAGAGACAGAAAGAGAAAGAAAGAAGGAGACAGAAACAGATAGAAAAAAGATAGAGAGAGACAGGGAGAGAAAGATGAAAAGAAAGAGAGAGAGAAAGAGAGAGAGGGATAGATGGACACAGAGAAAGAGATAGAAATACATAAAGAGAGAGAGAGAGAGGGATAGAAGAATAGAAGCAAGAGATAAAGAGAGAGAGATAGTAAGTCAAAGATGTAAAGAGAGAGAGAGAGAGTGAAATAGAAATATAAAGAGAGAGAGAGAGTGAGATAGAAAGATAAAAAGAGAGAGAGAAAGCGATAGAAAAATAAAGAGAAAGACAGAGACATATAGGGATACCGAGAGACAGAGATCGATAGAGATAAGGTGAAAAATAAGGAGATTGATAAAGATAGAGGGAAAAAGAGAGGGAAGGAGAGAGAGAGGAAAAGTAAGAGAAAGAGGTAATAGAAGAGGAAGGCAGAAAATGAAAGATTGAGAAAAAGAGACTGAAACAGAGAGAGACAAAGACAGGAAGAGGAAGAAAGAGACAGAGATAGAGATAGAGAGAAAGAAAGAGACAAAGATAATGACAGTGGAAAAGAGAGACAGACATAGAGTGAAAGAGACAGGAAAGGAAAGAGAGAGAAAGAGTAAGAGAAGGAGGTAATGGAAGAGAAAGGCAGAAAAAGAATGAAGGAGAAAAAGAGACAGAAACAGAGAAATACAAAGACAGGAAAAGCAAGAGAGAGACAGAGATGGAGAGAAAGACAGAGACAAAGATGAATGAACAAAAATGAGAGTGGAAAAGAGAGAGAGACAGAGAAGAAAAGAGAGAAAGAGACATGGAAAGAGAAAGAGAGATACACACGAGGAAAGACAGGAGGAGGACAGGAGCTAGAGAGAGACGAGGAGAAGTGGAGGGGGCAGGTTTGCGACGTCTGCACTTGACGCAGTCGACCCGGTCGTCATCGCCGTCGCCGTCGCTGCTGCTGTCAACGCCTCTGCGCAGGCGTGCCCGTTTGCGGTTCAAGTGCGCCGTTTTCTATTGTTGTTGTTTTCTGTAGTAGTAGTTGTTGTTGTTGTAGTTGTCGTTGTTGTTGTTGTAGTTATCGTTGTTGTTTTTGTGTTTTTGTTTATTTCGTTTTGGCAGCAATTGAAAATTTCAGCAATAAAGCCAAAGGCTGCGGAAAACAATTCAACTGTAGCCAGAGCAGACGAAAGGAGGAAAAACAACAAAGGCGAGAAGAGACGATTACACACGCACACATGTGCCAGGCAGCAAGAGAGAGAGAGAGGGGAGAGAGAGAGAGAGAGAGAGGGAGAACTGAACAACAGATGCAATAATTTCCGGTGCCGCTATTGTTCTCAATCAGCTAACGCCATCTCGCAAAGCCACACTCGGTCGCCCCTCTCACTCATCCCCTCTCTCTCTTCCCCTCTTTCCCTCTCTATAGAGCTCCCACTCTTGCGCACACACTCTCTCTCGCTCTCCCTCTCTCTCTCTGTTCACTCAGAGTGCGCTTTATGCGGGTGCGCTGCGACGCGTCGATCTCAATTCTTGATCTCAAGGCATCAAGCAAACAACAGCAGCAACAACAAGAACAGCAACAACAACAACAACAACAACAACAACAAGAACAGCAACAGCGACCTAAACGGAATCGGGGCAACTTATCGACAGTGCCGCCGCGAGTCGAGCAAGTCCCGAAGTTCCAATACCCAATTGCAATTTGAATGGGCAAAAAAACAGTGCGACAACAACAACAATAACAACAACAACTGGCAGACCTTTTTTGCGTCAGGGATTCAGAAGAATTCTTCAGAATACATGTGTCTGTGTCTGTGTGTGTGTGTGTGTGTCGTGCCTGCCCATTGTTGTGAGCAGAGGAAAAAAAAAAAAGAACCTTCTCAAATCAGCATTCGCTCTTCGCGGCGCACTCTTTCCATAGTTCATTAGTTCATTTGTTTAGTCATGGCAGCAACAAAAAAACAATATAATAAATTCACACAGAAACAAACATACATATACATATGTATATATACAGTATATAAGTATGTATATGTAGATAAACATTCGAATATAAATATGTATTTATATGAACCAACTTTTTAGTTTTTGTAGCTCCCTTCAAGTGCAATTTGCTCATCGTTTGGGACTTTTTATTTTACTATATTAATATTATATTATATTATATCATGTTATACTGAAAAAAAATATATACATAACATTTATCTGTAGAATAAAAGGCATAAAGGTTCCACTAAATAGTATTCTACATTTTATTGTTGCAGTTTCTCATGCATTCGCAAGCAGTCTGGCTAAAATAGCCTTTTATCGAATGAATCTGTTGGGCTTCAAGCTGCATTTAGCTGTAATTCAAAGTCTTTTTAAACTCATTATATTATCCAGCCTTTTTTTTTGCTTTTCTCTGTTTTGGTTGCTGCTAAAACATTTTATTTTAATACAATTTATACACAAAACAAACATATATAGTCTTTTATTAAAATTCAGCCTTTTTCTGCCCCATTCTGTTTGCTATGTTAGCCCTTTATATGTCCATTTTTAAACTGCATTCTCTAAAATAAACTCTAACCTAAATCAAGCTATATTAAATTTAACATTTTATCTAGCGTTTTATTAACATTTTTATCTTTTAGTTGGCACTGTAACATTTAATTCCACTAAAGTAACATTTAAAAAAACAATATGTCTTATATGCATAAAAACTTAGCCGTTTTCTGCCCCATTCTTGCGATCAACCTGGCCTTTTTCAGCGGCAATTAGCAGTGGCTGGCAACACCGCAAGAAACACACACACAGACGCGAACACACACACACTCAAGCTCAACCTGAGCTGCGCGCTTCGACGTTCCGTTTCGTTTTCAGTTTTCATTCATAACAATTCCAACAGCAGCGCCACAGTGGCGACCAATTGTGTGCGGCCCAATAACAGTAACATTGTGTGTGGCTCTGTTAATGCTTAAACAGCAGAATGAACCACAAATGTTCAATAAGCGGGAAATATTTTAATAAAATGTGTTTGTACTTAAGAATGGGAATTACCTTATTGTTTATTGTTGTTAAACGTCACATATAAACAAAATACATTCATACCATAAGGTGTACACATATTTGTTTTGTATAGATACGTTTACAGTTGTGCGCCTCATGCGCGAATTCCAAGCTAAAAAAACAAACACTTCAATGAAAATATTTTTATTGAGATTTATTTATTTTGAAGATCTTATTGGAATAAAATAATGTTTTTTAATTTTATTAAATTACATAGTATTTATTCCGTAATAAAGTTGATGCTTTTGTAATATATTTAACAAATTGATCAAATTTAAGCGCCACCCGTGACAACATAATAATATTGCTTAGCAGTGACTACGGCATTCAAAATCACTTATTTCATAGGCGCCACCAGTTGAGCTAACAGGCACTGTGCGGGTTAACAGCGTGCGGCGCTGTACAGCTCAGTTGAGCAGCAGGCAGCTCGCGTGAGTCTGTTATGGTTTCTTGTAACTAACAGTGTATGCTAAATAACAGAACAGTGTTATTTCTGAAGCCGAAGCGAGAGGACGTGCGGTCGCTGCAAATATACAAAGAAAATTCAAATATTTCGATTCAAAATAAACGTTTCATTTTGATATCAATTTAAAAAATAAATCAAATTGAAACTCGATTTATTTTAACATTTTTTTTTGCGATAAATACTGAACAAGTGTGTGCCCGACGCGTGTGTTCCAAGCCTGGAGTTGTGTTTGTGAGATTGTATTTTTTGTTTCTGTTGATTTTCACTCGGCCTTTGCTTTGCAGTCTCGTCTTCTCTCCTGGCGGAAGAAGGCGAAGTAGAGAGCAACAAGTGCAGAGTCAAAGGAAGGCAAGGCAAGCAGGGAGTGTGCAAGAAAGAGTAAAACAAAAAGCAAATGTTCTAAGCCGTTAGTGAAGAAAGAACTGCAATTAACAAAAGAAAGCGACAAGCAAAACGCGAATCAGAAACGACAAAAACAACAGCAACAACAACTGTTGCCCATTTGACCGACAGAAAAAGAACAAACTGCAGCAGCTGTCAAAGCAGAATATAAAAGTGCAGTGACTTCACCTTCACAAAATACAACAACAACATCACCAACAACAAGAAAAGTAACAGCAAAAGAAATACAAAATAAATAAGAAACAGAAAAAGTGAAGAGAATCACACAACAATCATCATCGTCTGCAATCACAGTGCCGATCGTAAGAGAAGCACTGATAGAGCGAGGGAGAGAAAGAACGTGACAGAGACAGCGAGAGCACTGTTGAAAAAGGTAAAGAATAATAACAAATTTATTGCCATTTACATTTGATGCTTCAAAGTGGATTACAAATTGGGAACAGTAGAACAACAAAAAAGGGGAACAGCTGAGTGCGCAGGGAACACTGCAAGGGGGCAGCGCAACTGTGTTACAGTCGCGGACAACAAATTGTTGCCAATTTTGTTAGAAGTTGCAAATGGAAGTTTTAGTTGTTTGTTTTTTTTTTCTTATTTGAAATGACCAAATTAATGCAAAGTGGTGTTAAAAAGTCAGACGTACTTTGGTGGGTACACTTTGCTTTAATTTGTGTTAAAATCTTTTGGAAATTTCATTTATTTCCTGACTGCGGCAATTCACATTTCATGTTTCTCAACTACTCACACACGCACACACACAAGCACACACACATTTGATTCATTTAATATTGTAATTTTTGTTGTACCGTGCTGGGTTCCTTGAGGTTCTCTCGGTTCTCTTCGGTTCTCTGGGGCGGTACGAGGAGTATTTATTAAAAATTCAACACGCAGTTGCATTTAAATTTTCGGCTTGTGCTCGCGGTTCCTGGAACTATTTGTACTTGTGCACGAGCACAGAGAAAAGTCAAGTAACAAAAAGAAGAAACGACAAACTACCATATATCGTATACTCCCAGTGCGACAATAAAAAACGTTGCAAAGGAGCCAAGAAGTAGGAGGAGTTCAGAAGAAATTGCCGATAAAAAAAATCAAATCATGTGTGTCTGTGTGTGTGTTTGTGTGTGTGTGGTTTGGTTGCTGCATATCAAACTGCATTTTGGGTCCAAGACTCTTTAGTGACTGCCGCCTTTCTTCGGGGGGAGGAGGCGACTCGTTGTGCAGTTCGAACCGAAACCGAAACCGAAACTGGGCAGCGGCAGCACGAAGTGTTGCCTCCGGGCTAGCTGGCAAGCAATACCAAGAAGACCACGACCAAGACCAAGACCCTGACTGCAGCTCTGACTCTGACTCCGTCTCAGACTCGCTCGGTCTTTCTGTTGGCTGGAGGCCTTCTCCAGGTCGATCCAAGTCGATTTTTCTGCATCGTATCAAGTGCGCTTTGTGCCGCTTTTGGTTTTTCGTGGCCTCCAGCGCCTACAAACCGAGCCGAAACCATCATTCGAACCCAATAACAAACTCCAACTCACTGCAAACTCAAAACCCTGAAGAAGGCATTAGCAATCTGCATTTTCATAAGCATTCTGTACTCCAATTACCTGTGCAACTTGCCCCACTGTGCACCTTGAATTGGACACCATGACGAGGCCTACAAGAAGGTGCTGCAAAGTAACCATATTTCCATTTGAAATCAGATAGTGCTGAAAGTCGGGGATTATAGTGACATAAGTTGGACTTGGAGTTGCATTTCCATTGATGGCAAAGAAAAAAGCGAAAATAAATAAAAAAATGAAAAAATAAAGAGAAAAATTCAAAATATGAAATTGCAATATTACAATTATTAAACATTTCAATAAAGGAAAATAAATTAAATATTTCTTTTAGTGAATTAAAAACAAATAAAAACAACTTAAAAACTAAAGAAAATATTCAAAATTATATATGAAATTGCTTAAATTACCTTAGAAATTTTGAATGACGGAAAAAAAATAATAAAAAAAGGAAGAAAAAAAGTAAATAAGAAAAAATAAAATGAATGAAAATAAAAAAAAGAAAGAAGAGGAAAATAAAGACGATATACAAAACTTTTAAAAACATTTCAATGAATTACAATTGAAATGATATTGAAAGTAAACTTGAACTTGGGAATCTTTTAAATATTGATATTAATTGTATGTGGTATCCCTTCAATACTGGACAACTATACAGTCAAATAATAGAAGTTTAAAAGTTCAAACTTTAAAATATTTTATTACATTGAAATATCCAAAATTCTATTTAGCTATAAAACTCCACAATTTCCTCATAATCTACTCCACAAAGATATTTGAAAGAAAAACTAAAATAGAAAGAACACATATGAAAATTTATTACAGTGCGTAGAGGACCAGATGAAAAGTTATTTCTATTATTTTGCTCATAATTGTATGTAGAATCCCTCGAAACAATTCTATAATCATATACGTCATTTGGAATAACTGTAGATAAGTTCATATTGGGGAAAATATAACAAATGTATAGAAAAACATTGAGTTATAAATAAATGTCATGAATGTAGGTTGCTTATACTGCTGTAGATCTAATGACGCCCCAGTTAGGATAAAAAAGAAATGCAGTGTGAGTTTACATGGTTCTATATCTATGCACATATGTGTGTGTGTGTGTGTGTTTGTGTACATCAAGTGAAACTCGATTGTCGCCACGTTTGCAACATGTGTTTGGCATTTGTTGGCACACACATTCACACACACGCAGGCAGATGCAGAAAGATGCAAATACATATGCAGATAGACAAGACAAATGTGTGTGTGTGTGTGTATTGGTGTGTGTTAAAACAAACTCCTTTTGTTGTTGTTGTTTACACTAAGCAGGCAAAAGTGACCGCGTGAGGTGCAGGAACTGCGCAGGGATAGTGTAGAGTGGGAACAGTGCTCATGAGGAAGAGGGAAAGGGACAGAGAAGAGTGGAGAGGGGGAATGGGACAGGCGACAGGGGTCAGGGAACAGTGACAGAAGCTGAGACAGAGGCAGACGTAGAGAACAGAACATGAATAGGAACCACGAACGAGTCGAGACGAGTCGAGGTGAGGGCGGAGCGGGGCGGGGCGAGAGCCTGACGTTGACAGCAAATTGAGTTATTTCCAAAATGGAAATTGAGCGGCAACAACAACAACAACAAGAATAACTAGAGGAAGCAGACAACATAAATACATGTGTGTGTAGTTAAACATGCGTGTGTGTGTATGCGTGTGTGTATTTACAAATGCACAAACACTGAGACAGACAGACACACACACATAAATAGAAACGATAGCCAAGTTTTCTGTGTTTTGGGCAAGTTGCGTCATCTGTTTTGTCACCCGATTCCCCCAAACCGTTAACGATCCCTCTGCAGCAGCATAAGTAGAAGCAGAGGAAGAGAAGAAGAAGAAGCGCTAAAGGAAATCGGCCCTAAGTACACAAGCATGTGTGTGTGTCTGTGTGTGTGTGTGAGTGTCTCTGTGTGTGTTTATCAGACAGACTCGCACTGCAATTACAACAAGACGCAGCAGCAGCAACAGCAGGGGAAGCATAGCAGAGGAGCGGGGAACGAGGGGAGAGAAGGCAAACGAGTGATGAGGAGGGGCGGGGGGGGAGAAATGATACCCATTTGGCCTGGCAGTGAAAGCGAAACGACGCCAACTCTAACTAACTAACTACATAACTATTCCCATTTACCGACTGCGACTGCACTGGCTGCAACTGCCGGCGACGACAACAACAACAACAACATGTACAGATAGAAACATTCAACAAGCACAGAAAGAGACAAACAGACACGCACACAATAACAACAACAACAACAATAACAGCAGCAATAACAACAAGCAAACAAGCAGAAGATTTAATGATTTTAACTAAAACAACAACTAAGAAGAAAACGAAAGTCTTTGGGCCACACGAAGCCACAGATTCAGTTAGAGATAGAGGCAGAGTAGCAGGGGGAGAGAGAGAAGGGGAGAGAGAGAGTGAAGAAGAGAGGGAGAGTGAAGAAGAGAGGGGAGAGAGGTAAAGCAGACGTAGATAACTGCAGCGCAAATGAAATTGAAACCAAATTCTTCTACGCCAAACTAGAGTGCAATCCCAGTTTACCTATGCTATATATGGGGTATGCTCCCTCTGTACCCCACTTCCTACTCTCACTCTACCCCTTCCTTATTCCCCTCTACCTTCTCTACCTCCTTACCTAACCCCCCTCCCCTTGTAATTTCCCTTTTCTTCTGGCATCTTTCTCTCGTCGCAGTTACATTGATTAATTTGTCGTTCACGCTGTTGTCGTTGTAGTTTTCTTCTTTTTTTTGATAATTTTCAATTTTCATGGCACATCACACACATAGTGTTACCCCCCTCGCTCTCCCAGTCTGCCCCCCTTTTTATTTTGGTGATGTTTTGTTTTAAACCGATTTTTGGTTTCAATTTCATTTGCTTGTGCATCAAATGCATTTTATGCTGCGTATTTGTTTTTTCCCTTTTCTTTTTTCTGTTTTCAAGTTAATTCCATTTATGGAAAATTGAAAATTGCCCTTCCCCTCCCCTTGACAAATAGATTTCCATCGAATCCTTTTCATCGTGTTGCCACAAGTTCAATGTAAAGTTTAAAATTGTTGTTAATAAATGAAATGCATTGCTTCCCCCTCGCTGGGGTTAATCAGTCATAATTGACAATTCACAATAGTCATTCACAATTGTCAAATGAGACTGACTGAGAGTTGTTGCATTTGCATAATTCACTTATTCACTTATTGTATTTGTATTCAAATTGAAATGATTAATTACGCAATTACCTTGAATCGCTAATTAAATCGTGTATTTATATATAATATATATATAATATTTGAAGTGCATTTGTAAACGGATTAAGCGGGCTTAATGCCGTTTTCAGGGCCAAACATTAAATTTTAAACGATTTATTTATCTACGAGTATTATAATAATTCCATAATATCATAGCAATATCTATTCTAATATGTTCAATAATTTCAATGCCAAGAACCTCTGCCTTTGTAGGAATGCTCCTTTTACTCTCTCTCTCTCTCTATGTGTGTGTGCGTAGACTTTCCTGCGGCACTGTTTACATACTGTGAGCTTCCGTGAAAAACACGAAGCTATTTTCAAGACAATTTCAAGGTATTCTCTTTGGTTTAATTTGGAATTTCTTAAGAAAGAACTAATGCTATTTGTTTCTTAAAACCAAAAAAAAAAAAAAAAAAAAAAAAAGAAAAGTTAAAGATTATTCTGCAAATCTTAGAAACAATATAAAAGAGATGAAAGAGAAAAATAGAAACACTTGATTTCAATTTGTTCAGTACGAAAAATATTAAACAAAAAAAAAAAAAAAAAAAAAAAAATTATAAATAAAAGATTATTATGCAAATCTCAGGAACAAAATATAAACAGAGCAGAAAGAGGAAAAAAATAGATACACTTCATTTCAATTTGTTGAGTTAAATGTAGTTATAGATAGATATATATACGGATAGGTTTCAATATAGGTCGATTAATATTATATATAGAGATACATAATGAATAGATATGTTTGATATGGTGGCATGTTTATTCCTTCTATCTATATAAACACTTAGATACTGAAGCTACACATAAATCTTTAGTTTGTAAGGCAGCTGAGAGTTGTCAGCTTAGCAATACAAAGATAATGTAACCTAAATGTATAGATATGTATGTAGTTATGACCAAAGATACAAAAGTAAGCCATATATACTATACATATGTATGTATATACTATCTACCTATATCTAAGTATCTTATACACCTTGTTCTAAACAGAAAGAAAGTCTGCCAAGTTCTCAAGCTGCAAATTGAAGTAAAGACTATGAGGATTCCTATTGATAGCCAAATAGCCAGCTAGATACCTTGATTACCCAGCTACCTACATTGCTTAACAAGTGAATACAACCAATTTTCAAACTATTGCCCATTTAGGTTTCCTTCATACTGCAGTTAACAGTTAATTGAAAAACGATATGCGAGCAACATCGATTAGTTCGTTCCTGCTATCGTTTCTTCTGCTGCATTTTGACACTTGAACTGGCCTCGTCGGTCGCATCGGGGGTGGCATTTAAAGGTCAACGGTTAACTGCAGCTGCAACAGCAACAGTAGCCCAGTGTCTATCTGTTCCTATGTGTATGTGTGTGTGCGGTGTGTGTGTGCTGCTTAAGTGAAACTGAATCGAGTTAGTGCTGCCTCGGGGCTCTCTGCCCCGCCGGGCTAAGTGCGTTGATGAGCGCGTAATAACCCCTGGGCTGTCTGTTTAATTAATGGGCATGGCTTGGCCTCGGCCTGGGCCTGGGCCTGGGCCTGGGCCTGGGATCGCCTATCGGGATCCGGTTCGTGGTTCGCGGCATCTTCTTCTAACCACCACCCTCACCAGCTGTACTCGCTGCGATATCGATGGCAATGCGGGCGAGAGCACGAGCATCATTGGGAGTACTCTATCATTTCTGTTTGATTTGAATTTATTTTTATTTACTTTAGTGCCAGCAAGCGGCAGCCCTTCAACGCACACACACAGACACACACACAGGCACACACACACACACACCCATTTGCCACAGCCCACAAACCAGCAGCAGCAGCAGCTCCGGCAGCAGCTTCGACTTGTCGGCATCCACTTGAGCTCATTAACTTGCAATTTATGTACATTTAGCAGCTCTGCCCAAGCTGCGGGCCCTACTTAGATAGCGAAACGCTCTCTCCACCCTTCACCCTCTCTCTGCATAGCTTGAGCGCATTTAAAGGCTCTCGAAATTCTATTCTAATTCTTCTGTTACACTCAAGTCCTGTTTAAGTTGTTCAGTATTTTGAGGTATTTATATTCTCCCTCTCTCCTCCCTTAATGTAGAAGGTCATTAAAGCTTAACAAACCTCAAATATAACAATATCTGTCTGTATGAACAGCTTTAACTAGGACACTTTAAAAGCTAAGTCAATGAAATTTGGTGACAATCTGTCATAATATTGCCCGTTGATAAAGTAAACTATTAACCAAGATTACGACCAATTATCGCTGCAGTATATTGAAAATAAACGAATTGTAAGCTGCCTTTTGCATGTGTCAAAGTCATCTTTTGCAGTATTCATTGTTAATAAACTTCAAAGTAATTTCCAAAGTTTCATTACAATCGTTAAAAAAACAAATAAGTTATTCAAGAAACAATTGTAGTGCATATGCAAATTTTGCAGGCGCTGCCTGTAAGTATGCAATGTAAATTATACAAAGCACAGCCAACTTCAACTTGAACAGCTTTAGAGTTTTCTCTATATAAAATTCTTATTTCCTACATAATTGTTAAATAAACAAGCTGAAAATTTGTCTCTTAAGTGCTCTGATCAGTTGATCATATTTTATAGGGTATTTAAAGCGTTAAGTATGCGAGTTCAATAAAACAGCGCATACCAGAAACAATGATAATTTTTTTATGCGCTTTTAAAGTGCAGCAAAAGAAGAATAGAAAGAAGGAATCGAGATGTATTCGATAACTTGAGCTTGACAATAAAAATCGAATTAAGCACAGCGCGCAGTCGCCGACGCCGTCGACTGAACGTTCTCAGGCACATAAAAAGCAAATATCAAGGAGAGGGGGGGACAACAACAATAAATAAATAAATAACTTGGGCTTAATGTCATTGGCGATAAATCTTGGCCAGTTCAAAGCGACGAGCGAATTGTAATTTACGATTATGATGGGGAGACTCAAACTAAGTCGAGCCGAGTCTAGAGTCTAGAGCCTGAGCTGAACTTGCTAGCTGAACTCGCTGCTGAATTCCCACGTTCAATAGAAGGGGTAAGGGGGAGAGGGGAAAAAGGGGTGTACAGAGCTGAGGATGTGCATTAGAAAAGAAAAAGATAGAATGAGAGAGCAAAGTAAAGCAAAGCAAAGCCTGAGGGCACTGTACGACGCCCTGTAAGCACATTAGGATGGCATTTTCTCTATCTATATAAGGCAGGCACTCTATAGAGTGTGTATGTGTGTTTGTGTGTGTGTGTGTAGGGTATTTATATAGCAAACACACTCTCTCTGTAGAGTATGTTCTGTCATGTGCTTTATGGCGCAAAGAAAAAGTCGAGTAAGATGGGCAATTGTAAAATCGGTTCCGCCTTCTGCTTCCGGTATATGGCAGTTTAATGGTTGTGCTTCACACACACAGACAGCTGCCTATGTGTGTGTGTGTGTTTGTGTGTGCGAGTGTGTGTGTGTGTTTGTTTATAAAGTAATCAAATTTTGGCAATTCGCCCACGTGAATGTTTTTTTTTTGCTGGCTTGATAAACTCTACGGGAGTTGCCGCCTGCAATGAACTCTTGACCACATATTTGTGGCACTTGTTGCAAGTTGTTGTTGCAAGTTGTTGTTGCTGCAGTTGCACTTGTTGTTGCAGTTGTTGTAGGAATTGTAACTCATTTAATTTGTTGAATTTTTGCATGTTTTGCGCATAAAACGCGCGCTTGCAGCGCTTGAGCTCTGCCTCGGTCTCTGCCACTGTCGCTGCCACTGCCTCTGCCACTGCCCTGGCTACATAAGTAAATTGTTTTCAACTATTTTTATAGCCCGGCCCCAAACAAGCCGTAAATCTTGAGCACGCTTGTGCGCCTCCAGACGCTGCTTATGGCCTCTGCTGCCTCTGTTTTGTTGCCACTGTCGCTGCTGTTGCTCTTGTTTCTCTTTCGATTGTTGCTGTTGTTTTACTCTTTTTTTGTTAAAAAGATGTTTATCTCATTTTTATGACAGTTTCACATATACACACAAAGTGAGCAGGGCAGAAAGAGAGGAAGAGAAAAGTGAGCGACGCGTTCGCTCCACATGCTCGACACGTCGGCTACGTGATTTTTCATTTGGGAAAATGCGAAAAAAAAAGCGTTAAAACACACACGCACACACACACACACAGACACACTCACCTAGGGTACACACACACAGAGCGAGAGCAAGCGAGCCAGCAACTCTGACACTTTTTGGTCAACACGTAAAACGATTTGAAGTTTTATTTGCAGCACTTTTTTTTCTTTTTCAGCTGTTGCCCTTTGCTGCCTGCGCTTCAAGCAAAGCGAGAGGTCAAATGGGGCATATTAGGCAGCAGAATGCCTAGTGAAATATGACTTACGAGTTTGAAACTCGCACAGCACACGATGATAATGGCAGCAGTTTGCATATTTAGAGATATTAAAGGGTGCCCCCTTTGCATTATCATTAAGGAAATAGAGGAAAAAAGGCTGCTAAGGTTATATTCGCTTGCAGGTTCTTAGCTCCTACGATTGTGTCTATAATGGTCAATATACGGACAAACGGACAGACGAACAGGGCTAGTTCGACGCTCCTGTTGAGGCTGATTAATAATCTATTTACCTTGTATCTTCTGTTGAGCAAGAGCATAAATATCATATCAGGGGTCATATATAATGGTATAGATTCACATAGACACATGGATATACGGACAAACGGACAGACGAACAGGGCTAGATCGATGCTTCTGTTGATGAAGAGTACATATACTTTGTATCTTCTGTAATCTTCTATGATGGTCATATATAAAAGTGCAGTGTTGAATCATGGTGTGAAGATTCACATGAACACATGAATCTATGGACAAACGGACAGAAGGACAGACGAACAGGGCTAGAGCGACGCGCCTGTTGATGCTGATTAAGAATCTATAGACTTTCTTACTTCGTTTGAATACGTCTTCCAAGTTAATATACCCACTGCAAGTGTATAAATATCATATCAGGCGCCTAGGCTCCTTTATCTTCTGCCAGTCTTCAACAAGAGTTGAAAGCATCGCCTTGCAACGTGTTGACACTTTGCTACAGTTCACACACGACGCGACACACGGCGACAACGGCATCATCAGCATCATGAGCGTCATCGTCATCGCCATCGTTGACAACGCGGCTATCGTCATCGGCTTCCTCATTGCGCTTGTCAACATTGGAGTCGTTTTTCATGTGCTGCTAGTGTTGTTGCTGTTGTTGTTGTTGTTGTTGCTGCTGTTGTTGTTGTTGCTGCTGTTGTTGTTGCTCTTTTGTCTTTTGTTGTTTTAATTCATTTTATTTTTATTTCTTTTTGGCAGCTTGTGAACTTTTGCATCATCAATCATGCGCCTCGTTGCCGCCAGAGCAGAGGCCACACAGTCTGCCTACCCCCCTCCCCTTCTCCCTCTTCGCTGCCACTCTGCTGTTGCACCTCTGCCCCCCCCTTCACACCCAGTTTGTCTTGTGCGCAGGCGCAAATGCTGCAAGTCAAAGTTGACTTGTACGTTGCATGTATGACAAATGTGCGTCGCCAGCGAAAGAGTGGGGAGTGCGAAAGAAGTGGGGGGAACGGAGTGCAGAGGGGATGGGAGTGCAGAGGGGAAGGGAAGGGGTAGTTGGGTGGGTGAACTGGTATCTGCAGCTTGAACTCTTGACCGGCACAAAATTGCTGCGACTGCAAAACAAATGTTAACATATTTTTTGAATATTTCTTGCATATTTCATTCACATTTCATTCATGTTTCGTTCATATTTCACACATACTTAACTCATATTTCACCTTTTGCATTTGACTTCATTAGGCAAACATTGATTTTGCGCCTTCAAATTGTTATAAACAAAAGCTCAGCTCATTTGTTTATGTTTTTTGGAGTCAATCAGCTGTTGCTGTCTTCGTTGCTGCAAGACACAAATTGGCAAACATAAAAAATCACGCTGCCTAACTATTTTTTCAAATAGTTTGCAACCCATCTCACTCTCTCTCGCTCTCCCTCTCTCCCTTGCTCTTCTTTGGCGTGTCTGTTGCAATATGGTAACCCCTTTTCGTAGGGCCTTCTCCACTTGTTGCCTAGTTTAACTAATTGTCTTTTTGGCTTTTTTGCATTTAGCAATTTTTAGGCTGTGTTTTAGCTGCTTTTGGGGTCAAGTTTCTCAAGCCGTAACTCATCATTGCAATTTGTATGACCTCAAAGAATGTACAAACAGTAGTAGAGAGAGAGAGGGGGAGAAAGAGAGAGGGAGAGAGGGAGCACTGGCAATTTCCACACACAATTCACTTTGCCAATTAGTTGTGGCAAATTCTGGAGTGAAAAGATCACATGCTGGGAACTGTGACTACTGAAACCGTTACTGCCTGTTGATTCCACTGCTCTTGTTGTTGTTGTTGCTGTTGTTGTTGCACTTGTTGTTGTGTTGCCTGTTACCTTTTGAATTTTAGATTACATAAGGCTCTCTATTAATTAGAGGCCTGGCTGATAAGCAGCGCAGAAGTTATTCCACAGCCCTTCACTGGGAGGTCTGTAAAGCTCTATATATGTTATAAAATATGCCTATAAAGTCTACATATATATTTGTATATATAAAATGTATAGGTATATATAAATACTTGTATATATAATTAATTAACTGACTGGAGAGTGCAATAAATATATTTCTTTGTGAAGGTTAAGGTAATCACAAAGTTACAACAAGAGAGAAGGAAAGATAGAAAGGCTATGATGTTTTGCCCTGCTTCTTCAACCCGATTGTTCCTATACTAGTTATATACGTTATGGAAGCCATCTTCATTTTACAGACTATTCCAAAGGAATAACTTCATTTGAATCTGTTGTTTGTGTACTTTCCTCAGTTTGTATTTGGTTTTCAAAGTCAAGCTTGGTTATTCAAATTGAAACTTTATTAAAAGTATTTAAAATACTTTGGATTTTTTCATATATAGTAAACCACAATGCTGAAGTTATATTAAATTAGAGAGCTTTATAACATTATTCAGATATTCTTTTACTTTTCTTATAACTACAATAGTCCACAATTTGTTCTGTCTATTTCCCAATAAAGTGATTCCATTATGTTGAAGGTCTTAACATTGATTGTAATTGCTGAGTGCTTAAGATTATGTAGCAAAACAAAGAGACAGTGTTATATCATATTATATTATTTCATTATTATATTATAACATTATTATATTAAATCATTATGCTATTATATCATTTACTCCATCAAATTACTTTATAACATTGCCAAGTTTCCTCTTCACTTACTTTCCCTTTCGCTTTCTATAAATAAACATCAATTTGTATTGGCAGAAGGTCTTGCAGTGCCAGCTACTTAATCTTGGCTGGACCTGTGCCCTTTTATTATTAATCTGCTAAGGGAATTTTGGGGAAGGAGACGGAGAGGGAAGGAAAGGAGAGATGAGACAGAAGGAGTGACTGAGCTTCTAATCAGTTTGCGATTCTGCCCCTAATTGACTGCCAAATGAGCTGTGGTAATCAGACTCGACGACCTCAGCCTCTAACCCACTGGGCAGCAGTACTCCCTTTTTTCCTCTCACTCCCTCTTCCCCTCTCTCCGTCTCTCCCCCTCTCTCCGTCTCTCCCCCTCTCTCTCACTATCTCTTTCTTGTGCTGTCTCTGTCGTGCTATCTTTGGTGCAAGTTCAAGTTTAACGAAATTCTGTAAATCAATTTTGTTGTTTGCCCGCCACACACATCACTCACACTGGGCGCAAGGCACAAGTAGGGATGGGGAGAGGGGAGCTAGGCAAGAGGGAGTGGCAGGGGGAGGGCCCTATGAAGGTGCTTTGGGCTATATTGCTTTGCTTTGTCGATTGTCATTGCTGCTGCTGCGATTTCCCACAATTTTCAATCAATATTTAATGCCTTGATTTGTTTTGTATTTTGTCCCCCCTTGGCCCCTCCCCCTCCCCGGTCCCTTTCCCTTTTTCTTTTTATTGATTCATATGATTTGTCGGCCTTCGTCCATCTAATACCATTGTGTGGTATATGCTACCATACTATTTCTTATATTGTGCTGTCTCTTTTGTAAATGCTCTTGAACTTTGTTTCTTCCTCTTCTTGTTCGCTTCGTCTTTTATTTATTTGCACTCTGAAGTTGTAGAGCTCGTTCCATCAATCGCAGATACATATAGTATTGTTGCCTGACCTTTGGCCACACCCTCGGGGAGGTGGAGGGGGCAGGCAACTTGTGCATAAATTACGCACAGGCGAGAATAATTCATCTGCTAATTGAAATCCGTGGATGCTTTATCATTTGCATAAATTTTTGTTCATTAGCAGCTGTTGTTGTTGTTGCTACTGTTGTTGCTATTGTTATTGTTGTTGTTGTTGCTGTTGTTGTTGGCGACCTTATCGCGTGCTTAGCTTATGTTATGCCTAACTGATTTTTAATGCCTCTGCGTCATTTGTTTTATTTTATTACACCAAAAAAATTCTTTTTATTTCTGGTTATTTTTATTGTGACCTTTTTGCAGGAAGTGCCATCGATAGAAGCCCACATATCATATAGAAATATGTTCAAGGGTCGATATGAGTTGAACGTTTAGCTGCGGAAGTATGCTAGAGGGAGGGGGGAGGGGTAAGGGGTTACTCACTATGTTTGGTATTTACATTAATTCAATGGGGAAGGATGAGGTTGATTGTTTACTTTGTTTGGCAATGGATTAAAGACTAAGATGATTTTAATTAGTTAAAGTAGGCGTGGCTTAACTTTTAAACATGCTTTATTTTTATGGCATAAATTTCCAACATTTTGTCGTCAAATATGGTCACCCTAGCTCTTATAGTCTTCGAGATAAAGGTGCCCATAAAAACAAAAATGACCTAATGGACTTAATCGACCTTTTTTGAACAGATTTGTAAGTAAGAAATAATAGAAATGCAGAATGGAACATATATAGTATAGATGTATAGATATATGCATATAGCTTTAGATCTTTGTAGAGAGAAAAGGGTGTATTCACTATTTCCATATGTAATTTATATAAATTCAACAGAAATCGCGCGATTATTGACCTTGATTGTTTACCATGTTTGGCAATAGATTAAAGACTAATATGTTTGTATGAATGCGTTTAGTGGAGAGTAGAAGCAACTTGTGTGATTGAAGTGTGAAGATTTTGAGTGCTAAACGAGTGCAAATAACATTCAAACAACACTCACAACTCACAACTGTTGCCTGGCTCCACATTGTTGACTTGTTGCTGTTGTTGTTGTTGTTATTTGTCGTACTGCCCTCGCAAAGCTGAAGGCAGCACATACAAGACTGTTTAAGTGTGTGTATTTATGTGTGTGTTTGTGTGTGTGTGTGTGTGTGTGTGTCAATGTGTGTGTCTGTGCTAAACGCACAACAAAACGAATATTGCGAAAAATAAACAAGCATTGAAGGCAACGATGGCCAACGATGGCGACCCCAGCTCCCTGCAGGCTAAGCTCGATATCATTTATCATACTAATGCCTGCACAATTGATTCCAGAGAGGAGATGGAGGAGAGGAAGAGAGAGAGATAGGAAGAGGAAGAGTGATAAAGGGGAGCAGAATCAGGCGACGACGCTGCTTGACACGCATCAACAGCGAAGAGCGACGAATGTGAATGTAAATGCGATTTACGCGCCTCACATGTCACTCTGCGCGAGTGTGTATGTGTGTGTGTGTGTGCATGTGCGTGTGCATGCGTGTGTGTGTGTGCATGCGTGTGTGTGTGTGCATGCGTGTGTGTGTGAGCACTGAGAACAAAACCTGTCAAATGCTTTGCGCTTTGCTGATATTTAATCTAAATTTATATTGACAACATTTTCGCTGGGCACAGTCACTAGTCACAGTCCCTCCTGCTGTCCAACACACACACACACTCGCACACACACACACACAGTTGTGCTGTTGATGCAGATGCTTTTGCTGCCCGCACTCCGCTCCTGTCTAAAGTCCAAGCGAAACTAGTTTGCAGCTTGAGGAAGTTGAAGAACTAAAGAAGCAACGAAGAAGAACGCGTCGACTTGACGGGGCGATTTGTTTATGTAAATATTGTTGTTGCTGTTCTTTTTTTGTGCAATACTCAACAAAGAAGAAAGTGCGAGTGAGAGTGAGTGTGACAGTGAATGGCTGTGAGAGAGAGAGTGAATGGGTGCGAGTGTGAGTGCGAGTGCGAGTGTGCCTTGTGCTTGACTTTGTAATGGTTTGTAATGATGTGCGATAACAACGGAATACAATGCGCACTCACGAGTATTATCAATGAGAGAGAGAGAGAGGGAGAGAGAGAGGGGGAGAGTGGGAGGGAGAGAGAAGGATTAAGAGAGAGAGCGCGACGGGAAGTGGTAGCCCAACATGTGCTGAGCTGTTGTGCAGGGCAGGAAGAACTGTACGACAGATAGAGCAGAGATACGCTGAATAAAATAGTTAACAATGTAACTGCATGACTGTCAGATACCCTATACTAGCAGTAAAGGGTTTGTGGCATAAACAACACACTCTGTCTAAAAGGAAAGTCAAGCCTTGCTGCCACATACCCTATACAGACAGAATGAAGTACAGTGTGGACTTGTGGCATACCTAAGATTGTCTAGACTGCCTGATACCTTATGCTAGCATAAACTAGTAAGTATGTTAGACTGTCATATACCCTGTACAAACATAGTAGAAAGCCCTGTGGGCTTAGGAGATATTTACCCCGTTCAGAGAGAGTAATTCATGGCTAACAAATACCCTGCACAAGCAGTAAAGATGCTAGTTTGGGCCATTTTTTCAGAATTTATGGTTTTAATTTGGAATTGATAACAATACCTTAAATATGGATGAAAAGTCTAACTAAAAATGTCTAAGTATTTGTATGAAATTTTAAAAAATATTTTATTTATTCTCTAGTTCGATAACATAACCTAAAAGAGGACGAAAATCGAACTAAAAATGTTTCAAATTTGTATAAAGAATTTTTCAAAAATATATTTCATATTTTAAATCGATAACTTAATCTTAAGGAATGTGTCAAAATTGAAAAAATTTTCAAAATATTATCCATATTTTAAATCGATAACCTTAAAAAGAATGAAAGTCGAACTAAAAATGCCTCAATATTTATATACAATTTTTCAAAAATATTTTTCATTATATTATTCGATAACGATGCCCTATAAAAGGCTGAAAAAATAACTCAAATTTTCTCAGCATTTTCTAATCATTTTTAAAAATATTTTTCTCCCTTTAAATCGTTAACATAACCCAAAAAAGGAAGAAAATCAAGCAAAAAATGTCTCAAGAATTTATTACAATTTCTTTCTTGTTGCACTTGCATTAATTCGCTTTAATTGCAATGCGTGAACTTGCAGCAAAATGTTTGTCATCTTCTCGATTAATCGAGCGTCTCATTAACTCGATTGTTTGCTTTTGTTTTTCCGTTCTCTTGTCGCTGTTCTCTGTTGCACTTCACCCTTTGGGTGGCATTCGCAAAAGGCGGCCAATTAACTGATCCAGTTGAGTTACTGCCGCTGCTGCTGGAGTCGTTGTTGTTGTTGCTGCTGCTGTTGCTTTGATTAAGCGGCACACACACACACACACTCACACACAGCCTCAGCTCTCTGCTGCTATCAGCAACAGCTGCCTGAGAAGGGCCCCCGCCTCTTTGTGGCAGACCGATAAGCTCGTTTCGCTGTCGACTTTTGCATTTAAAAAATGAGAAGAGAAAAACAGAAAATAAAAAGCGAAAAAGAATTATAAGAAAATTACTCTGCATTAATTAACAACAAATTGATAAAGTTTCCACTCGCCGTTGCCGCTTTATAAGCGCATTAAGCGTCGCGTCGCGTCGCCTCGTCTCGCAACGCATCACATCGAATCGAATCCGAATCCGAGTCCGCATCGCATCCCATCGCATCGCATCGTATCAAATCCGCATCCCGCAACGAATTCAATCTCAAATTGGCTCGCCTTATCAGCAGCTTTTGCCTGCCTTTGATGTCTTATCGTCAGTCATTGCGACTAAGCCCTGCAATTGGACGAAGCATCGCCGACAACGACGATGACGATGACGATGTGAACAAAAAGGCACTTGGATACATACACACATACATGGCATGTCTCCCTCTGTGTGTGTGTGTCTCTTGTCTGTATTGGCGTTGGGGGGAATGAATTGGTCTATTTTCGAGAGATGATTATTGTTATTACGCTTTATGCATAGAGTGGAGTGCAGGAGGTAAAAAAGGGACAAACTACATACTTTTTTTCGATTTATATTTCACTTTAATTATATGGAAAGTCAATTAAAAAGTGTCAATTATTATAACATATATTTATTCGATGTGTACTTCGCTTTTGAGATATAGGCGTTCATACAGACAAAAAAGGTTAAATTGACCTTTATTGAGCAGTTAAATTGGTTTCGTGTGCTTTAATTATGTTAAAAATGCAAAAGAGCAAGAAATGATATATATAAGACATAAAGAGATAAACATGTATATACATATGGTAGATATATGTCGATCTTGATAAAGATCTGTATTCATAAAGGTCGAAATTGATATAGGTCGATAATCATATAGCTTGTTATTGGTAAAGCTCCTTGAAAATTGGTTATCTTTTAGAACTAGTTAAGGCCTTATATATCCAAGTTCAATATTCTCTCTCTGCTTGGCAAATTTGCTCAACATCGGCACACTATATGCCCATAATATATACCCTACATATATGTATGACGAGGGTATGACGACTTCGATTCGCTTTGTCTCTGGTTCTTTGTAGCTATTATTGTTTTTATTATGCGCGCCTTGCCGGCATTGTCGATGTCACTTTGGATTTGCTGAGCATTTGTTGCTGTTGACACATGAAATTGTTGCACAAGATTTGCCGTCTTCGTCAGCGTCGACGTCGCCGTCTCCATCTCCCTGTCTTGGTCGTTGTCGTTGTCATCGTTGACGTCGCGTCGTTGCTGCTCTTCTTTCTTCTTGTCTCTATTATGTGTTCCACCTGCTACGCCTGTCGCACTCCCTCTCACTCTCTCTCCCTCTTTAGCTTGTGCTCATCATCGTCGTCGCTTTGTCGCTGGCATTTGGATTTAGGCGCTTCAGCTGCAATTTACCAGGAAAACTCTTGAGCACATGAACAACAACAACAACAAAAGCAGCAACGACAACTCGTTTTCATTTTCATTCCCATTCTACGATTGCATTCCTTGCCTGAGGTTCATTGCCTTGCCCCAAGAACTCTGTGCTGTTGCATGGAGTGATGTGGCGAGTGACTCGTACTGACTTTCTTCTGACCAAATGCTTTACTCCGGCTCTCTGGCACTCTCATGCATATTGTATTGTATATTGATTTGTAATTTACGCGGCGGCCTCATTTCGTTTTGCTGTTTTTCATTCAACAGACACAACAACAATTTACCTCTTCCCCCTCTCTGCACTCTCCCCTCATTGTACTTCCAGTGACCACCCGTAATTTCTATTGTCATTGTGTCGTGTGTCCATTTTGCTGTTTCTATTTTTACGAGCCTTTGGCTCATTTCACTTTTCTTTTCCGTCTGAGTTATTAACGAACCTCCTTTTTTGGTGCGAGTCCAACTCCAAGTCGAACAATTAGCAGTCAACATTTGAAATCTTAATAACACTCGTACTTGCACTCACATTCACACTTGCCTGCACTCTCGAAGTTCCCTTCGGTTTCTGTGCATTTCCTTTTGCAGTTTTTGGCAAAAGATTTTCACTTTTTCTTTTTCTTTGGGGCCACGCCCCTCTAACCTCAAAGAAAAGTTATTGCGTCGTCGCTTTTACTTTCTAAGAAAAACTCAATAAGAATATGGAATTCATCCATCGAAGTTGGAGGTGGAGGGGAGGGAGGTCTACCCACACATCATATCCATCAAAATTATGAATAACCCATGGATGGAAAGTGGGCTACAGGTGGCGCTGGCTAAGAAGAGAAAAGGCAAATAACATTCGAGTAATGATGATTTGCTAGATGAAGCAAGTAGGAGCTTAAGATATAAGTGCTCATTGTAGCATATTATATGCAGCTCTTCAATAATTATATTGTATGTTTTTATACCCTTCGACCATTGAAAATGGTCAAAAAAGGGTATACTAACTTTGTGCAAATGTATGTAACAGGCAGAAGGAGGCGTGGGAGACCCCACAAAGTATATATATTTCTGCTCGGGATCACTAGCCGAGTCGATTGAGCCATGTCTGTCTGTCTGTCCGGATGTCCGGTAGTCCAGATGAACACACAGATCTCAGCTATTAGAGAATCTAGAGACACCAAATTTGGCATGAAGGTTTCAGTTTACCCGGCGCAGATGAAGTTTATTTCAAATGTTGGGTGCCACGCCCACCGCCCCCTCAAATTAATAATTTAATCTTTTAAGCTGATTTGTGAGCGTCATATAAAATATACAAAATTCTGAGTAAGACCATATTTAGCTAATTATAATACCAACATAACGTCAAAATTTCAAAAAAGGCATATTTTAGATTGCTTAAGAACAGTCACTCTTAGAAGCAGTCACTTTTGTATGCAGTCACTTTTTTATACAGTCACTCTTATACATATTAAGTACACCCAATACATTTACTATGTAGTATATAAATCATTCTCTCACTCAGTTCTCTGGGGATATGATATCTCTTAGTGTATATTCACTGTACTGTATATATTTCTCTGCCAATTTTATTATACTTCCCTCATGTGATGAATAATGCATGCGCTAATAAGTTTGTATCCTCTTTCTGTTCTTATCTTTGCAGGTGAGTGGCACAAATAAATACGTAGTATAAGCGGAGATACAAGACATAAACAATTGTCCAATCTGGGTCTGGTCATTAATCTCCTGTTACCCTTCACCCCCCCTTCCCCCCTGCTACTCCTGTGGGTGAGTCATGCAAGAACTTGGAGCTATATCACCAACTGTATCTGAGCTCTCACTTGGTATTCTGATTGTAGTGTGTGCACAGGCGATGTGTGATTGTGGCACTGTGTGTGTGGCACTGTATGTGTGTGCCACTATGTGTGTGTGTGTGTGTGTGTGTGTCTCTGGTGTGTTTTAGTGTGTGTATCTCTATCTGTGGCTGCCAAAACTAACTGCGTTGCATCGCAATTCGCGCGCTGCTCGCCATTCTCTCGTGACTCACTTAGCATTTGCGCTGTGTAAGTTTGAGTGTGTGCGAGTGTGTGTTCGAGTGTGTATGTGCAAGTGTGTGTGTGCTCGTGTGTGTGTGAGTGATGCCATTTACTGCTGGGCCAGAGCAGCATGCCAAGCTAAAAGTATCTCACAAACATCTCAACTGCCTCCGCCTGCGCCTCTGAGTCATCCTCTCGAGTAGCCTCCCTTCCTGCCTCTCCCCTCCTCCACCCTGCCTGCCTGCTTGTTGTGTCTGGCACACTTTGGGGGTTTTATTTTGATTTTTGTATTCGTGTTTTTGTTTTTCGCCTGCTTAATTACAAGGAAAACCTCTGACAATATGGGATTGGCAACGGGCGCTACTGTTGCTCTTTCCTCTCCAGCAGTGGGTCACAGTGCGCACCAAAAAAAAAAAAGAGAAAAAACCCCAATATCGAAACTGTACACAATAAAATACTTCTATCGGCAATTGCCTTTCACTTTTGCTCCATTCATAAATAAAAAACAATAATGCAAAACAAAAACAAAAAAAGGCTGTTCAATCAACCTGTTTGATCGCTGAGTCGCTTAATCAACGCAAAGTGTTAACGATTTGCCAATTGTGAACTGTGATCTGCGAACTGTGATCCGTGAACTGTGATCTGTGATCTGTGAACTGTGATCAGTGCCAACTGCTGCGCCTTGTGGCAAGTCTGAAATGCAACGAACTATGCACGCCATGTCAAAGCTCATTTTCAATTTCGATTTCAATTTTCAATTTTAATTTTTAATTTCGATTTCGATTTCAATTTCCATTTCGATTCTGACGCGTGTCGTTCGTTGTTCGACGTTCTGTTTGACTTTCGACTTATCGAACTTTGTCGGACTTTGTCAATTAGTTCAATGCACTTTGACAACACTGTCAACTTGTCCAAGTTGTCCACTCTGTGCCCCGGACACAGCCCACGTAATCGTGCAGCTCAATCTGTGCGAGCTGTTGTTGTTGTTGTTGTTGTTGCCATGCCGTGAACCTGGCAAAATAAAACAAAAAAAAAGTGTTCACCGTTCGCAAAAAGCTTTTCAATGGCAACTTACGCCTCCGTCATGAGAGCAAGTAAGAGAGGGGGAGGGAGGAACGAATAGAGAGAGAGGAAGAGAGAGCGTAGGAAGAAGACACCGTCGGCAGAGTGCGTGAGTGTAGGGGGAGAGAGGAAGACCGACCGCAAGTATGTCAGCAGCGAATCGAAGGTCTATTTTCGTGTGTCGTCATTCGACCCTCCTCCTCCCATACTCCCCGCCAATCGATCTTATCAACACTGCCCCGCTCGGACAGTTCAACGCACCAGAAATCTAAAGAGCAACAACTTCGACACAAATCATTATTTAAATACCAAAATACCAAACACAAAAACGTGTTCATAATTTGTCAAACAAGACAGACGGTAATAGCGTGATAGACCTTAGGGAAGCACTGGCAATGCTTGCCGGTCAAATACCCTGGGAAATGAGTAGATAGAAAATGAAAGTACATGTTTTAGAAGAGGAAGAACTTTATTTAAGTGTGTTAACAGTTGGATAAGCTTAATGAATACCTGACTAATAATGAGTCTTGTATACTTTGCTAATTTTTGGATTTATAGGCGTGGCATACAAAATTTGATATTAAATTTAGCTTTGTAAAGTATTGAGACACCTTTATGCCAAATTTAAAGACTTTAAGTCTCTTAGTTACTGAGATTAGCGCGTTCATACAAATAAATATGGCTTAATTAGCTCCTCTATTGATGCTACGCCTCTGTTTGGGTATGACATGCACTTGACATACATTTAGTAACATATAAGGAGTGGTTAGGTAAAGGTGTATAGTACTAGGTATTGGGTGCATAAACTTGGTGTATGTATGTAGTTAGATATACAGTTTTAGTTCTGCCAGGCAATATATATTCCTCAATCTGTAATATATGGCAGATATATGACATATGTAACCAAATCTCTGACACAGTTTTCTCATTTCTTTCTCTGTATACTTGTACTGGGGATATAAACTTGATACATTATATATAGATATTTAAGGTATTACCAGACAGATAAACAGTTTAAGCTCTTGCAGTCAATAACTGAAACATATGGTAGATATATGGTATATGTAACTTAATCTCTGACACAGTTTACTTAGTGCTTTATGGATACTTGTAGTAGATATTTATTCTTGATATATATAGCTAGTTAGGGTTTTATAAGATGGATATAGAGAAGCAGATTTAGCCTTGGCAGAAAACAAATATTCCCCAATCTGTGATAAATGGCAGATATATGACATATGTAACTGAATCTCTGACACAGTTTTCTCAGTTCTCGCTGGATACTTGTGGTGGGTATTTAAATTTAATATATCATAAAGGTAGCTAGGGTATTACCAATTAGATATAAAGGCAGTTTTAGCTCTGGCAGTCAATATATTTATACTTCTCAATCTGTGATATATGTAACTTAATATCTGACACAGTTTTCTGGATACTTATAGTGGGGATGTGAACTTTATCTATTGAATGGTTAGTTAGGGTGTTACCAAATAGATATACAAACAGCTTTACCTCTGGCTGGTAATATCTGAGATATATGGCAGATTTATAGTATATGTAACTTAATATCTGACAAAGCTCTCTCAGTTCTTGCTGGGATACTTGTCCTTATCACAGTTCTAGGTCTAAGCAAGTCGGTACTTTGCATTACGTAGGTGTTGACCATGCGAGGCAAGCAGTGGCGCAATTGCTGGCCGTGAATGTCAGCGTGTCTCGCGTGCCTTGCAGCTAATTGGGCGTTTGCCATGCCATGAACCCGGGCCCAGCAGCAGTCCCAGAGCCAGACACAGACCTAGTTACCTCTCTCCCTCTCTCTTCCCTCCTCCCTCTCTTCCCTCCTCCCTCTCTTCCCTCTCTTTTCTATTGCCAATTGCCTGTTGCAGCAGCTGGCATAGCATGGACGTCATTTGCTCATCCGGCAACATCTTGGGCCAGTGAGTTAGTTGACCAGACGAATTGAAATATCATCGTCGTCGTTTGATCAACATTCTGTCGTCGCCTTGAACCCTCAAAGTTTGTTGCCAGCTGCCTCAGCTTGTTGTTGTTATTGTTTTTTTCATTTGAATCTTCAATTCCGGAAGTTTAGCCAAAAAGTTGTTGCTATTGTTCTTTCATTGCCTTTTAAATGGTGCGAAAACAACACGAAAATTCTGCTCTTAATGGTGTGTGTGCGGGAGGGGAGAGGGGGCTGCTTGGCTATAAACCGTTAAACGGTTTGCATTTTGTTTATAATTTACCAAATTAAATTTATGTTTATTTGCCCAGCCAACAAAACAATTTGGTGTCATATTCGCATACCACAGCGACGTGCTTCATTATTGTTATTCGCGCTTCACACATTCACACATTCATGCTGTACTCGCATGTATTCGCAACGTATTCATCTGTGCATTCACGTTTAGTCACAAAACGGTTTCGTTTGCCAAATTCGTAATGAGTTTTTTAAGTTGCAGCGAGGTTTGCTCAATGAGTTGAAGCTTGAGTTCTCTTTGCTTTATATGGAAATGCAAGTGTAGCTTTGTCTCTCTCTTTTATTCTTTCTCTCTCTGTCTCTCCTTCTCTTTCTCTCTCTTTCTCCCTTCTTCTGTGCTTGCTTTGTTTGTTGTTTGTTGTCGTTCCATAAATTTCTTAAATTATTGCACAATTCACCTTGAAAATAATCGTTTTGCTCTTGTCGTTTCTGTTGTTATGGTTGACAGTGGTTCTCGCTGCCAGTCTGTCTGTCTGACAGTCTGTCTGTTTCTCTGTCGCTGTCTCTGTCTGTCTGTCTTGCTTCCCTTTTCGAGTTCGCTCTGGGTGAGCTAAAGATCTGCGTGATCTGCGCCTCAACTTTGCAATCGCCATCGCGTTGGTCTCGACTCGAAGCACAGCGGGGCATAGGTGCTGGCTGCCTATGCTGATTAAACATTCAAAGCA
Source organism: Zaprionus africanus (assembly GCA_018151435.1). Taxonomy (NCBI): domain Eukaryota; kingdom Metazoa; phylum Arthropoda; class Insecta; order Diptera; family Drosophilidae; genus Zaprionus; species Zaprionus africanus. The sequence goes on from JAECXB010000076.1 coordinate 7,591,542, forward strand.
GAGACTCTTTTTCACTCTCACTTCCACTCTCTCTTTCTAATTCTCACTGTCTCTCTTTCTCTTATTCTTACTCTCATTTCTACTCTCTCCCTTTCTCCCTCTTTACCCCACAACAAAAACTTTAGGCAAGCTCATTAGCTTAACTAATTGATATCAAATTTCGATTTACAGAACTTTCATTGACTGACCAAATGATTGATTGATTGATTGACTGGCCTGCTCTCAATTGTGTAGAATTTGTATTCTATTTCCATGCTCCAGACAGTTTCAGTGTTAGCGATAGTGTATTCGTGAGTGCCCGAAACGACCGCAACCGCAACCCGAAAAGCAGATGCAAATTTTCATTTTGGCAGGAAATTAAAATTCATATTTCAGCGCCGCCACGTGTGTTAGCTACAAAGCGATTTTCATTTTCATATTTGTATATTGTGTGTTTCCGAAATTTCAATTTCTCGCTGGCAAGTTTTGTTCTGCCCGCATTACACACATGTGCAGTGTCTGAAGGTCGCTAGGGAAGACAGGCAGAGTGTACTTACACGCGCTTTGCATTGGAGAACAGGGTATTTGTAAGAGGCATACCACAATGCACAAGGTATACTTAATTACATTGCATATACGTAAATGCTTGAAAAGACTCTAAATAGACTCTATATAGCCTTTTTTGTCTGTATGAGCGCTTATATCTCAGTAACTATGGCAGTTGGGGCTAATTAACTTAGTTAACCATATTTTTTATTATTGTAGAAAGCAAAAGCAAGTTTAATATATTTGCCACGCCCTCTTACGCCCCATTAAATTGATAAAACTCGAACTGTAGTCAGTCTTAAGAAGATAAAACAATAAAATGTAAGTTGCACATAAACTGTCATATATTAATAATATATTAATAATTTTAGTAGCTCAATAAGTAAAGGGTATATTATAGTCGAGCACACATTCTTCTCTCGCTTTCTTTATTTGTTCTGTTCATTGCTTGTGGCGGATGTTGATGGTTCAAAGAAATCAAATTGTATTCAATTTCAAATGAATCAAATTTGTGTAACTGCTGGCCAATGGCTTGCGGTTTGTGCCCCTCACCCCGCTTCCCTTCCCTCCCTCTCTTTCTTGTCTTTCCCTCCCTTTGCAGTCACTCTCATCATCATCGTTTGTAAAGCTCATCTGAGCTGAGTTGGCCCCATTAGCAGGCGCCAGCAGGCAGCCCAAAACTGGGCCATCAGTTGCAGTTGTCACAAATTTTCAACACCTTCCCCCTCTCCCCTCTCTGCCTCTCTTCACTACTGACATAACTTTCTATTTGATGTGTGTGTGCGTGTGTGTGTGCGAGGCGTGGTCAGTTCGCGCTGCGTTTGTTCAGCTGCAGCTGAAATTGAAATTATTTGCTGGCAAATTGGCGCACCTGCTGGGACTGAGTTGATCGGAGGTGCCCCCTAGGTAAACCCAGCTGGCCCAGTGCCCCCCTAGGGGGCAAACAGACAGACAGATAGAGAAGTCGATTAGTGTTTTGGTCGAATCAGCAAATTCGCATTAAGTTCATACACATACACAAATCGCAATTCACAATCAGCGCCACTTCAAGTTGAACTTCAGCCACACACAGTTTGTGCCCCGCCCCTGACCCGCCCTACCCCGTAAGCAGACAAAGCGCATTGAGTTTCATATGCGGCAAATTTTCAACTTGTTATCGTCTCGGTTCATCAGCAAAGAAGGAGACACGGGGGAGAGGGAAAAGGTGGAGCTGGAAAAACTTTGCAAGAGTAGATTAAATACCTGGGATGTTAACTAAAAGCATCGCAGAATGCTCTCAAAGTTGCCCGGAATAAAAAACCCCACAGAAAGTTTATCAAAGACAACTTCGTACAAATATATTTCGAGCGTAAATGATGACCTTATGGATGGCAAATAACCTTTCTATACACTTGCAAAGGGTACATTAACAGAGGGTAGAAAGAGAGACCTTTGAGTATCTTCTCTACACTTTGGAAATTATATTCGATGATGTGTGCGATACAACATAAATGAATAAAACATGAATAATGCTGCACATCAATATATGCCCTTCAACTCTTATTTACAGGGTATCTAGCTGTCGTATATGCAAGCTAATTTCCTCAGCTTGTTGAATTTTCCCAGCTTGTAAAATATGAAAAGTTTTTCGATTCACTTTTGTTGGCGGCGACGTTGGATTCGAAAGTCCTTTCGTGTGTATTCATGCGGGGTGCAAATGGGTATTCAAATATCAAAAGTGAGTTAACGGTCTGCTCAGGTTGCCGTTGCCATTCTCGTTGTTGTTGTTGTTGTTGCTGTGGGGGCACAGCGTGACAAACATAGCCAATTATATGGGCAAAATCAAAAACATATTTGTTTAATGGCCACAAACAGCACAAAGTGTAACTGAAGACAAGTCAAAGAAGCCAAATCATCATTAGCAGCGTGTTCACTCCCTGTCTCCCTGTGTGTGTGTGTGTGCATCGCCGAAGGGGGAAACTTGCTATAAAAGTCACGTCCTTGACTTAAATATGCCAGCCCCAGTGCGACCAACAAATAAAATTCAACATTTTTCGGTAAATTCAAGTAAAACAAGAGCGCTAACAAAAAAAAAAAGTGCAAAAGCGTCAACCACAAAAAAAAAATAAAAAATATTTCTAGTTTAGTTTATGTACAAAAAAAAAAAAAAAAAAAAAAAAAAAAAAATTGCAAGAAAGCAGAAACGTCTTTTTTCTAAAAACTTGTTTCTTTATTTTTCAATCGTAAGAAAATCATAATTATTATATATACCAAAAAATTAATTTTTGTAAGCTTTTAAATTATTCTCACAAAACAGTTATTATGGTTTTACGAGGGCGGTACGGAGCGTGGCCAAGTGCTGGTACATTATTTATTTAAGGGCAATAATAAAACATATTCTCACTTAATTTAGTAGCCCTAGCTCTATTGGTCTCTGAGATAAAGGTGTTCATAGGTGCCTGTTAGCTACACTTTTAGTTGTCACAAGGTTAGAATACCCTTCTTTTCATTAGCCTACTTTCATTGTCTTATAATACCCTTCTTCCATTAGCCTATAATACCCTTCCCTTCCCAAAAGTGAGGGGTATTTTGGCTTAAATAAAAAGGGCAATTCACGCCGACGCTGGGCGCGCTGAGCAAAGCAATTAAAATCTCTTGGGGGCATCATCAATGAAAGCAACTTGTAGATACATTTGTATCTTTTGCCTGACATGTGCAATTTATGACTGGCTACACACACATTCACACACTCAGCACTCTTGCCATAGTTAGCGGTTCTTTTCTCACACTTGACATACGACGATTGTCTCGGCGGGGAGAGAGGGGGGTAGGGAGGTACGACCCTTGGCTTATTCCCGTTAAACATGCTCGGTGTGACTCAACTGCAGTCGCCATTGACGAAACCGCGATTTGTGATTGCGATTCATCTGAATTTTGGATGAGTTCGCTCGAAGAGCCCCAGCCAAATTGATAGCTGGCTCGCTTGCCAGCTATCTCCCTCTCTCCCCCTCCCTCTCCCTCTTTCTATCTCTGTCTTGCGCTTGCTTTCTTCTTGCCTACACGTATTCGCAGAATTTTTATGCTGACTTTGTTACTTCACTTGAAAGAGACTGAAAGAGAGAGAGGAAGAGGGAGGTAGCCGGCGGGGGGGCGTGTCACTGCACACTGTGCTGGAGCAGGGCGTTGACCCACTCGTGACATTCTCGAATTTTGTAACCCAGCGACGAAGACGAAGTTGCCAAAAGGTCGTCCCTAGCCAGGCCCCGAAGCCCAACCATCGCAATGCGGTCGCAATGTTGGCGGATGGCGTAGGCGTTTGCCACGCCCCGCAATTGATTGATTGACAAACTGTCTAACTGACTGACGCTCCACGTCGTGGTGGTCGTACACGTCCCCCCCGGAGACTGCTTGCCCCTCGTCCAGTTGGCTAATCAAATTGCTCTGACACGGCTCAAGCAAAGTGCCGCCTTCGCCGCTCGCAACTGTGGAACATCAACTAAATTAATGCAAATTGAATGACACGCAACGCGGCCGCAAAGAACTGGCAAGTCCCAAGCCAGGAGCAGTAGGAGACGCTCATCCTCAGACCGAGGCTCAGGCTTTGGCTCAGCCAAGTTCAGCCTGTGGAACGTGGAACGAGGGCAACAATTCGCGCGGGGCACAAATACAACGTAAAGTAAAGCAAATTAATTTATTTCGCCGACGCCCCCAACGACGCAGTGAGTATCCTCACAGGCCCCCCTCCCACTCCTCCTACTGCTCCTCCTTAGAGCGGCACCAGCGCTTTGTTGTCAACTTGAACCTCATGTTCTCATCAGCGTCAGCGTCGTCGTCATCGCCACCGGAACCGACTTCCTGCCTGGCAGCACCGCACGTTCTGCTCGCCTGCCTGTCGCCCTCTCTCCCTTTCCCTCTCCCTCTGTGAAATCGTGCGTGCCCACATCCGTCTGTCCGTCTCTCATGTTGTCCGTCTGTGCGTCTGTCCGTTCAGTCAGCTCCTTGGAATATGCTAATGAGCGTTTAATTTGCTGTCGCTGGCTACATAAACGCCTCAAATTCACTTTCAACTTGCGGCCTTAGTAGCTGCTTAGCTTGAATTTCATTTGAATATGGCTTTTTGGGTACACTCTGTTATCTGTCTACCTGCCTCTCTCTCTTTCTCCCTCTCTGTGTGTGTGACGCACGTCCCTTTGTGCTTCCCCTCCACATACACAAATTTGTATAATTGTTTAATAATGCTCGAACCGGAGACGCCTCCAATTACACTAAAAGAACTTCAACTTAAAGTCTTTTCGTTAATTTTTCTACGAGTTTTAGAAGTTTTCTTTCTTTATAATAAATAGTTAAAACATTAAAGAATGTAACGAGAAAAAGAAGTTAATAATATATATAAAGAATACAACCTTCGGCCTGTTCCCATTTTCTCCGATGGTTTCAATCGCAGTTATTTTAATTGTTGCAGAATTGAATCGGATTGTGTATATTCAATAAAATGTCTTAAAGTTTAATGAGTTCTTAAATCAAAAGTGATCTATTTACAAAAACCTTCATTTGGGTCAATTGTTTTCAATATCTCTACACTTTAGAGAGTCGCAGATGTCTTCTAAGTTGCTTTGCAAACTACTGACCGAAGTAACTACACCCTCTGCAAGGTTATAATAAATATGACAACATTATAGATCATATAATAAATATAAAAATATAGTATAATATACAATAGTAAAATACCTTCTTGTCTTTCTGTATTCTTTTTGTTCTATAAATTTCAATCAATCTACAATACTTTGTCATGTCTTTAGCATAAATTTGAAGCCTGTTCTGCAACTGGTTCTATAAACATGATAAATCATACATACATATAATCGTACTTGTATGTATATCAATCACAGCAAATGTGTCATAGTTATTAAAAAAGAATGATCTAAATAATAAACAGTTCCGGTTATCGGTATACACTAAAGTTCCGCTTTCAAATTGTATCAATTTTATAAATTCGCATCTAGTTAAAGTTTTAAGTTGAGATCAGCGATGGATCACAGACTGTCGAGATCGTTTCCTGGCTCTCCCAACGATATGTTTACTTTACTAGATTTCGATCTAACAAATTGAGCTTCGGCACAGTTGGGGTGTATGATATAGTAATCATTTTTCATTGTTTCATTGTTGTAAACGGCAACTTCAATGTCAAAGTCGGGGGCGTTTTGTCGCAAATCGTTTGCGTGGGACTTTTTTTTTTTTACATGCAAACTGTTTTTATTATTTCTCTGTTTTTCATTACTCGTTTTCTCGTTTTTATTTTAATGAATTCTTTATGGCAACTTATGGGCAGCTTATAATTGATTTTGACACTCGATTTATTGACCAGCAGGGCCCCAAGCGAACGATTTTCAATGCAAATGCAAACGAAATGCAGGCCAGAAAGAAAGACAGCGAGAGAGGGAGACACACGAAAAAACGAATAAAAATGCGATAAATACCGGCGACCAATTCAGCAAATACAACATCAATAAAAAATGCAATTTGTCAATGCTTTGTCTGTCCACCCGTTCGTCTGTCTGTCTGTCCATCCGTTCGTCTGTCTGTCTGTCCATCCGTTCGTCTGTCCGTTCCTCTGTCCGTTCGTCTGTCTGTCCTATCTATTGGCTCTGTATGTGCCCGGTCAGTCAGTCGGTGAGTCGGTTATCCGGTCGGCCTGTTGTTGTTGTTGGTATGGCGTCATCCCTCTCTGGACACACGGGCGCTCAAAAGAGAGCCATAAATTGTACCACGAAATCAAATATGCAAACATTAACGGAAACTGTTGAAACATGCACATGTCGTGCCATATGCCATATGCCATATAACGAGGATCGCCCCAAGCGTTTAGCAAACAATAACTGAAGTTATGTTTGCCTTAGCTTGTCTCTATGTTAGTGAGAAGGATAAAATACAGGAAACCATTGACTAATCTGTCATTACAAGTGCAAAACTAAATTTTCTCTAGTTTTATTTAAACCTTTTCTTTATTTTTCTGTCTGTATGAGCGCCTTTAATTGGGAGAATATAAAAGCTAGGGCAAGCAAATTTAATGGCAATATATCTTATTATTTCAAGCAGATAAATGTTGTTTTAGAACTTTGCCACGCCCACTGCTGCCCTTGTAAATCGATAAATATCGAATAGCAAACTTATTTATTAAACTGTAACTTTCTTATTATTGTAGTTTAAATGTAATTTAGTGTAGTTTCTACATTGAAACTGCTTAAAACTATCGCTGCACTTGACACTTTAGACCTGTCGATATTCGATAACTGGCCAAACCGCCCTCGCTTGGCAACAGGCAGGCCACAAACAACAAGCAACTATTTGTCTGTTGTACGTTTCAGTGTCTGTCTGCTGCATGTTTAATGGCTTTGTCTCGCATTCAATTTGCATTTCGCCCACGGGCCAAAGAAAAGCGTGAAATATTTTAAGCGCCTTAGACATAAACAATGGCAATGACATCGCCAGCCAAAAAAAAAAAAAAAAAAAATGCCGGCGTGGGAGGGGGAGAGTAGGGAAACCGAAGCCGGCAGCGACTGCAAATTAATCTTATTAACCAAAAAGCGAAACCAGCCTCGGCAATTTTCGCTTTCGTTTGTCGGCGTTTTTTTCTGGCCTTTTTCTCATTGATTTTTTGTAATTTTTCATATATTTTTTTTGTTTTTCTCTCGTTGTTGTTGTTGTTGTTGTTGTGTAGGCGGTTGTAGCTGATCCACCTGATGCAGCAGCTTCATAATAAAAAAACGAAATTGAAATTTTAAAGACAACTTAATCTTCTCTTAAGCCTTTGCTCAGTCTTGAGCTTATTAATGGGAAATGGTTAACTGAGTTATTAAGTTGATAAGCATTGAGATGGAAACAGTTATATTTTATTTTATAATAATAAAAAAAAAATTAATAAATATAGATATAATAGTCTTAATTGTCATAAAACTGAATCTAACTATCGATCTTCAAACTTCAAATGAGCTTCAATTGTTGATCGTCTCTTTGTAAAGATTATTCCTTTGTATTCGATCAATTACTTCATCCCATTTACTTGCAGAAGATATAATATTGATTATACACAATATCATCAAAATCTGCACTATTATATATTGCATGTATTGGAACAATCGGAGTAGATTAGAAACTGAAAAGGTCTTATACTTTCAGCAGATCGAAGTTAATCTTTCTTCCTTATTTTATTTTCCAATCAATTTTCTAATAAATATTGCCAAAGACATTACGTATACATTTTGTCAATTATAATGCATATATAGTACATAAATATACACATATATATATATATATATATTTAGCGTATTTAGTCTGCTGTTTATTCCAAAAACATTGCGAAGCAAGAAAAACAGGAAAACATTTGTTCGCAAATCTTTCGAAAAAAACGTTTAAGAATCTGCGCGTTTCCTTCTCTTTTTTTTGGGTAAATTTTAATTCAATTTGGGCTCGTGCTGATATACACATTAGCATGTACACACATGTAGACATACGTGTACAGACGCGTTGATGCATGTAAGTACACGTATGTGTGTACGGGGCAGTTCGTTGTCGATTGCAGCGTTGCGACCTCAGTAAAAACTGAATCGAAACTAATTTGGTTTTTTGCTTCATCTCTTTTCAGGTGAGTCAATGTCGAGTGCATTCAAACGAGACGATTGAACAGCAGCAGCAACAGCAGCACTCATACATACACCCCTGCTGATTGTGCGCAGTGTAAGTGGGAAGGGGAGGGGAGAAAGAGAAAGAGAAGAGAAGAGAAGAAGCTCCGCCGTAGCGCGTATCTTAATTGGCCCTCACAACGTGTTTTCCACTTGTTGCACGCCAACATTTTTTTTTCGGGCCACATTCCTAAAATGCCGAAGAGAGAAAGAGAAAGATGGATACGTCTTTTTGCTACCTTCCGACTCCGGGGCAACAACTACGGCTCCGTCTTCGTGTCTACGGGTTCATTTGGCACGTTTAAATGTTTGCGCATTTGAAATGTGATACGCATGTCGCATTTGTCTCCGGTGAACGACAGCAGCAGCTTGTGCCGTGCTGTGTACTAGATGTACCCCCTCTCTCCCCCCCTGCTCTAGTCCCTTTTGCGGCACGCCTCTGCGGCGTGGCTTGTGCCCCCTGCACAGCTGGGCCTGTTAATCTTAGTAGTTGCACACACGCACACTTGGATAAGTTTTAGTTAACGGCCGCGTCGCACGGGGGGCTGGAAAACAACTTTATTATACCCTGTAAATGTGGTGAGTTAGACGGGTTAAATTGCCAGGGGTTTTGTATGGGGTATAGAGTGTAAATGGGAGATGTATTAAGATGAGTTAAGGTTGAAGAAAGAGTTTAGTTGGAACATTGTACTTCATTTCATGGAATAAGTTAAGTGTGACCGTTGTACATGAGTAAAACGTGGGGAAAGGAGGAAGAGAGAGAGAGAGAGAGAGGACTCTTCTACTGTGCAAAAGTTTGGTCAGGAAATGCTGACAAGAGAAACAGAGATGGCAATAGGTTCGTCAAGTTATTGAAGGCAGTAAAGGCACAAAAAGCAAACAGAATTTGCTATATAAAGACTAAACTTCATGCCAGAAATATATATATGTTCCCCTGCTTATAGTACACTTTCTCTAGCAGCTCATGCAGCTTAACATTACAGGGTAACCCTCAATTGAGCACACATTGCCGGCCTGTTTCCCTTCTTGTTGTTTTGCTTTTATTGTCTCATGAGCGACAAATAGAACAACGAGGCGAACAACGCAGAACACACCCAAATTTAAGTTGCCTTTGCAGCAACAACAACAACAGCAACAACAACAAGAACAACAGCAACAAATGGCCGCGAACTGACATATCGATGCACCCCCTAAAATAATAAAACAACAAAAAAAAGCAAAATAAAACAAAACAAAACAACTTTAGTCGTCATGGTCTATTTGGCTTTTGGGTTCCGTCAACTTGGAATACCCGCGTGCGTTTGCTCATTGCTCAGTTGAGTCGCTTTGTCGCATTGTCAGTTTGTTGTTGTTTTTGTTGCTTGTTGTTGTTGCTTGTTGCTTGTCGTTTTATGGGCGCGTTTGGCACAATGCTTTAATTGCTTGTCGAGTCGGGGCTCGGAATGCGACCAAAAACTAGAAGGAGCAGCAGCAATTTCATTTTGATAGATTAAACTCCAGCTCCAGCTCCAGGTTGCCTTGTCAGTTGACGCCTCCTGCCACTGTGCCTGCCCCTGTCCCCAGCCCCTGCCCCTACTCCGATGTCATGCCTCGTCTAAATTTACCTTGCAGGGGATCTTTCTCATAGCTGAAACAGCTTAAAGGATTCTCTTGTGCTCGGCCTTTTTGCCTTCATTTAATAATAATAAAATTCTTTGCTTGTGTCTGTCCCCCCCTCCCCTTCTCTTGCTGTAAAGGCTGCCGCGTTGTACCTAATAAACTTGTGCGTCTAAGGGATTTTGAAATAATTTTCTAAAATTACAACAGCTCCCGTCGGGGCTCGGGGCGCATAAAGCTATATTAAGCTTAATATGAAATCATTTTGCATTTTACAATGTGAGAGTGGCACAAATTCTTGGTCCAAATGGGCTGAGAGGCTTTTGTTTGCTCTCTTCTCTGTTCCTTCCTTTCTTCGTTCTCTCGCTGTGCAGGAAATTAGTTGCGAGATGTTTAATTGCTGAAAAATTGGCTTGTAATTAAAAAGAAAATAAACAAAATCGAGATTTCCTTTTCGTCAGGAATTGGGCAATAAGTTCATGCTTGATCGCATCGCCAGAGGGCCAAAGCCAGTCAGTCATTAGGTCACCAAGGCCTCTCCACGCGACTGGCCCTCTTTTGGGGTCTCCCTGATAAGGTAAAGCAAACACAAACACACAAGCAAACAAACAAACAATTAAACAAACACCTGAAAATGTACTGACTGATATGAAACCTTTGCCCAGTTGTTCGCAGCTCATCAAATAGCCATTAAAAGAACGCCGGCCACTTACGACCAGCCCTCCTCTGCTGCCCTCTTCTGCTGCCCTAGCTGTCGATATGTCAGCCACACAGGCACCTCCTCATGCCAAGCGACTGAGATAGAGGTCGCCCTCGAAGTAATCAGAGTACTCACAATGTTCTCGCTTTACTCGAGCAGCGCTAATGGATTTATCTACGCAGTTAACCGTTATTGTCGCGTCTGCCACAAGCTATAGCAGATATAACAGACAATAAGAGACTATAGCAGACTATAACAGATTATGCCAGACCATGTTATGCTTCTCAGCGCAATGAGACCCTCTTTGTCTCTGCACTTATTGTGGGCTTAAGCGCTGCTCTTAATTCCAGTATGAGTGCAATGAAGTTGTAGGTTGAGGGCTATAAAGTCAAGGCAGGAAGGAGAGAAAGATAGATAGAGGGAGAGAGAGAAAGAAAGAAAGAGAAAAAAGAGGGAAAGATGTGTATAGAGATGCAAATAGAGAGAAAGAGGGATATAGAGATGTAAATAGAAATATAATATAAAGAGGGAAAAAAAGATAAAGGAGAAAGAACTAATTTAATCTTTTTTCATCTTTTTCATCTTTTGGTTGGAGGAAATCTATCTTAAATAAACCCCTTTCAGGAAAAACCATTAGTTGTTTCAATTTGCCATACTTGAAGAGCTATAAATGCTATATATTCTTGATCAACAACAGCAGATTCGTTGATCTATGTTAAGCTATAGTCTAAAGAGACCCCTAAAGTCAAATATAATCAGTACATTACAGTAAAGCACTCATAGAAACATGAAGGCTTTATTCGTATATATATTCTTGATCAACATCAACAGATGAGTTGATCTATGTCCAGCTCTACTCTCAAGAGTCCCCTTAAGTCAAATTGGTTCAATGCATTGAAGTAAAACACTCATGAAATCAGTAAGGCTTTATACGAATATATATTCTTGATCAGCATGAACCGATTAGTTAAACTAGCTCTCAGTATTAACAGTTTAGTCTGTTAACTTCTCAAACCGAACAAACTATGAGGATAATGAGCAATATTGAATGAGGAAAGGTGCAAAGTAAGAAAAGTTGCTGTTTAGTAATATATAAATATACTAATACTACATACTATATAATATGTATATATGGATGTTATATATGTAACATATATAAATTAATCAATTAAGTGTGTGCCTAGTTCACTTTTTCTTTTGGTCACTTCGTTAATGATGATGCCCTAACTTGCTCCCAAATCTGCATATTTGTAACATATAGAGCTCACCGGATATGCATAAATGCATAACAGTTATATAGTTAACAGTTATATAGATTCCTCCCCCGGCTCTTGAGTATGTTACATATGCATATACTCGTATAGCGACTTATCGTTTGGGCGGCATCAGATCAAGCTGCTTTTAACGATGTGGAAAATGTCGCATTTGCATTTTCCTAATGAACCGAATGAAGCTGTTCCCCTTCCTCACACAAGCATTGCGTGGGTGCCTAGCCCCCAAAAATGTTGTGAATGAGCTGTGCTAAACTAGTCACAGTGGCCTCCCTGCCTCCCACTCCATCTCGTCTCCATCTCCATAATTATGCAATTTCAAAGTATCGAACTACCGCAGAGACAAGCTGTGAACACGGTTTGGTTTGCTCAGGCATTTAGCGCATCCATTTTGGGGGCCAATTGCAGCATGGAAAATGAAAACGAACATGAATAAAATATGCTAATCAGTGTAGTAGGAAACCTGTTGCATTTCTCGACTTCACATTAGTCCGATAACTTCGGCGCCGGCCTCTGGCTCTGGTTCGGGAACTTGGGCTCAGCTGTGAAGCTGTTGTAATTGCCGCTTACCAATTCAATTTGCGCCAGCAGCTGCCAGGCAAATAAAACAAATGGGTGTGTCTGACTTGTAATACTCTGTGGACAGTAGTGTGTGCCTAAGGGGCAGCTAAGCCTAAGGGAGTAGGTAGAGAAGTGTTGAAATTGTAGAGAAGTTATGAGTGATTAATGTGACTTTTTGATATTATAGTGTAGTTGAATATGCTTTAGTTTCTACAATATAAACATAGTTTTATATCAAGTCAAGTCCAGTTACAGTGAGCTTTCTTCAAGTATGAGCTTGAAAAAGTGCAAAGAAAAGACCAAAATATGTATGAAACCTATACTACGAAACATTGATTCCATTTTTCTTGTTAGGCAATGCAAAATTCTGAAGACTAAGCGCTTGTTCAACTTATCGGTTCATGCAGATCAAGAATATATATTCAAAAAAAGGTATCATGATTCTATGAAAGCTCTACTTTGATATATTGATTTAATTTGACTTTAAGAAAGTAGAGGACAAAGACTAGACATTTACCTCTTCATGTTGATTAAGATTATATATAGACAAAGACTTACAGTTTCTATGGAACCTCATTGCGACTTATGATGAATGTCGTACAGTTGAAAAGTTATAAAAGAAGAATGCTATATGAACTCGTCTCTTGATGCTGATCAAGAATATATATGAATAAAGCATTAAGGTTTATATTTTATTTCATTGAAATGGTTGCAACTTATGCTGAAGGTGGTAAAGTTTTAAGTGAAGTAGCTTTATCATTTAGTTTGTTCATGCTGATCAAGAATATATATGAATAAGGCATTAAGTTTATTTTTATAATTCAATTTAAATCTTTGCAACTTACGTTGAATGTTGTTAAGTTATAAGTGAAGAAACTATGTTAAATAATCTGTTGATGCGGATCAAGAAAATATATGTATAAAGCCCTGACTTTACGATAAATTAAAACGAATTGACGCAAGGCTGTATTTAGGGGACTCTTAGGGCAGACTTGTCTGTTGATGCTTAACATGAATATATAACGTACATATATATGAATGCTATACATATATATATATATAAATGAATGCTTTATATAAAGGATTGCTGTAGAAGTATATAATTGCTATGCTGTGAAGATACCTACCTTCCTCTAAAATGTTTTGTTCTCGCAGTATGTTGCACTGCCATTAACATGACAGGTTATTCACTTAGTCATTTGACTACCTATACTCCCCCCTCGTCACTTTACAGGGTATCCAATTAGTCGTTAACTACTGGCACATTCTGTGTAGCTGCTGCTCTGCTAGCTGTTTCATTTAGGAGACGACAGTCTGTTAATTAAAAGCTGCCACGAAAAACGAAAATTGTGCAATTTTATTTGTAGTTTGTTGTTGTTGTTGCCGTTTGTTGTCTGGCCATTTCGATTAAGTATGTATGTGTGTGTGTGTGTGTGTGTGTGTTTGTTGTGTATTTGATTTAAAGCTCAGCTGCAATTCATGCTGATTCGCCTGAATCGCTTGGGCAATCGACGCACGCACTTTGCTGGCCACCTGTTGTTGATGATGATATATGTACATATGGGAGATACATCGATAGATAGATAGATAGTTGTATGTTTGCTCATGACATGTTTGGTGAAATGGCTACCCTCCTCCCCTCTCCCTCTCCCTCTCCCTCCTTGCTGCTGCTCCCTTTCGCCTGTTTTGGCGACACTTTCAAAGTCAACAACAGCCAGTCAAGCAATGATGAAGCTGATTGAAAGTAAGTGGCATGCAAGACAGAGAGAGAGAGGGGGGGCATAGAGAGGGAGGGGGAGGGAGTAGAGAGGTTACTTATTAATGTTAAGTATGCAAGTGCAGTGAACAGTTAAAGAGATACAAATCAACAACAACAAAAAACAATAAAAAAACGTTGATAATCCTCTTATGTATTTACAATCTACAGGCTGATTAACGAATCACGAATCACATTCGAGTGTTATTCACACTGCGTGTGAGTGTGAGTGTGTGCCTCATTTTGTTTTTTTATTTTCATGCATATCAAGATTTTCTTTGGCGCCTCGTTTGTTTTTTATCGCAATATTGAAATTCTTTTAACAATTTAGAGCAGAGCAGAAGGTGCTAGTGAACTACTTAGTGCAGCTGGCTGCCTGGCTATCTCCTCTTCCCCCTCTCTCTCTCTTTGTCTCCCTCCCCCTCTCTCTGTCGTTTTCCCCTCCTTGTCTGTCTGTCTCTTAGTCTGCCTGGGCCATTTGGCAGTCTGTGTGGGGTTGCGCAAGCCGAAGCTCTTTACAACTTCAAGGTTGTGCGTTACACATTCGCTTTGTTTACATAGCATAGCATGTCTTCTTCTTGTTGTTGCTGCTGTTGTTGTTGTTGTTGTTGCTGTTGTTTATTGCATTCGTCTGCTGGCCACACGCTGTGCACAGTGGGCAGGCAGTAGGGGGAGGCGTTGGAGCTGGAGAGGCAACAACGCGATGTCCACTTACAGGTGGCAGTTGCAAGTGCGATTGCAGCTTGATGGGCGATAGGCAACACACAACATACACACACAGCAACACACACACAGCAACACACATAGCAACACAAAAGCTGCCACACACACACAGTAACACACTCGCTGCCACACACACAACGTACTTCTGACAGGCCCAGTGTGGCACGCAATGGTCGCTGCGGCGCCGTTGCTGCTGCCGTTGGCGTTGGCCAAATTAAGGTCAAGTTTGCTGCTGCCGCTGCCTGTGCGTGTGTCACGTCGCGTCGCGCAAATGTTGCAATCTTAGGCTCAACGTTGCTGCCGCCACATGTCGCAGCTGTGACCCAAAGAATCAATCATAAAATTATCGCCAGTTTTGCGCGGCGAATCCATTAATGAATATTAGCAAAGTAGTCATGTTAAGCGTCTGTATGTCTTGCTGTGTGTGTGTGTGCGTGCATAAGTGTATATATATATATATATATATATATGTATGTGTGTGTGTCTGCTGTGTGTATTTTGGCATTACTTGGCAGCTTTAAATAGACAACAACGAAACGAGTTTGCTTAGTTGACAAGACTTCTTATTGTGACTTAATTTCTAACTCATTTAGACTAGCACTATACCCTGTAAAACAGCGCAAAGAAATAACAATAAACATGAAGATCTCTCTCACACTATTTAGTGGGTATCTCAAGTGCGTGCACACTCTCCCTCGCTCTGTCTCATTACCTTTTGCGCCGTGTGACATTTCGCATTTTGAGCTGCTCGAGTTGTTTTTCGTTGAGTCGCTTAACCTGTTGCCAAAAAACACAACAACAACAACAACAAGAAGCATAGATATTTATAGCATTCATTAAACCATTCCTAAACGCCCTGCCCCGCCCCCCTTGAGGCAGCTTACTTAATTAAGAGCTGCTGCTCCAAGTCCGCGTCCGACTGCGGCTTCGACTTTGGCGGAAACGTTGAACAAATGCGTCAAAATGTGATCACGATTGCTAATTAAGTAAAACGAGGCTGAGGCTGTGAGGCTGAGGCTGCCGTTGAGGCTGTGTATCGATTCTGAAAGCAACTGATGATGTGATCGCCGTCTCTCTGTCTCTATGTGAACGTACTTTAGATGATATATGCGTTTCTATATGTACGATATAAATATTTTGTATGTTCTCAGGGATTAGCGCAGCACAGAGCAGCGTAGCCACTAAGCTGTCATTATAGTAATCGAGTTGGGGGTTTTGGTTTAAAGGTTAGGGTACGTTAGGTGTACTATGTATACGATGTATGCCATTATATGATATATGTATATGTATACTCGTCTCTCTCTTTGTCTGTTTCTTCTCTGTGTCTCCCTCAAACTTGTCTGATCAACTAGAGAAATGTTTGAAATCTTTGTGAAATTTTGTTCAACTCAAAATATTTATAGTTAGGTGCAAAGATTACGGTAGGCTAGGTACATATTTATTTATATGTGGTATATATTATATTGTGAGTAAGTTAAAGACTTAAGAACTCTCTCTTACTATTTGTCCTTCTCTCTCTCATTTGCATGATCAGCTAAAGAAATGTTTGATTTATTTATTATTTATTTTATTATTTATTTATTTATTTGTGCAACTTAAAACATTTTAAAATTGGGTGCAAAGATTAGTTTAAGCTAGGTACCTTTTCACTTATGAGAGGTCTATAAAGTATTAAGAACTCTCTACCTCTCTCTCTCTCTCTCTCTGTTTGTCCCTCTCTTTCTAATTTGATTGATCAGCTAGAGAAACGTTTGAAATCTCTGTGAAATTTTGTACAACTTAAAAAATTTGAAGGTTAGCTTAAGGAAGGCTAGGTATATTTTCTTTTATATGTGATGCATACAAAGTATTGAGTAAGAAAACTACCCAAGAACTTCTTTCTCTCTCTCTCTCTCTATCTATCCTTCGCTCTCTAATTAGTATAATCAGCTAGAGAAATGTTTGATATATTTATGAAATTTTATTCACATCAAAACATTTTATAGTTAGGCTCAATAGTTTGGGCCCACTAGGTAGCTAATAATTTACATGTGGTGCATACAAAGTATAGAGTAATCCTTTACTACTCTGCCTTTCACTCTCTCCTCCTCTTTCTCTCTTTTAGTTTGGAATCTTTGTGAAATTGTGTGCAATTTATAGTTAAGTGCAAAGGTTAAGGCAGCATAGCTACATACGGGCATAGGTGCCTTGAGTAAGATAAATACTTTACTACTTCTCGTCTCTCTCCCTCTCTCTCTCTCCCCGTCTCTCTCCCTCTCTCTCTTTCTCTTTCTCTCTCCTCGTCTCTCTCTCCCTCCCTTCCTTTTTCCTCTCTTTGTGCTGCAATTTAGTAGCATTGAAAGCATTCTTTGGTATATTACAATTTAGTATGGACAATCGCAAAGTATTTGTGTACCAAAAGGAAATAAAATGAAAACTGAAATCGATAGAAGAAAAATGCATGTGAAGACATGAAAGAAGATAACAATGAAAGGCAAAGGCAAAGGCAAAGACAAACCAACAGCAAATCGCAAATCTCGTTCACAAATGAAATTCAATATTGAACATGAAATTGTTGATGGAACTAGGGAGAGTAATGGCATTAGGGGAGCAGCAGCGGAGGTGGGGAGGGTTAACTAGTGGGTGGAGGAAGAAAGGCCACATGACGACATGGGAGACAATAACAACAATGCTAACACAAACAACAAATGCGTAAACAAAGCAGCAGCAGTAAGAGCAGCGGCAGATGAAGCCAAAGCTGCGTGGCAGTTGCAGTTGCAGTTGCAGTTGGAGTTGCAGTTGGATTTCCATCTGCTGCTACTTCGAGGGCATTGGCTCCTCTCCTGGGAGGCTGCACGCAGACTGCGTGTCTGTGCCGCCGTATGGCAACTTCCTCAAAGTCAACCAAACACGACACGCACTGCAGCAGGCAGGCAAAGTGAGGGAGGAGGAGTTAGGGGAAGTTGAGGGAGGCAAAGTTACGTTGGCTGTCAACCGCAAAGCTTTGACATTTGGTTACGTTTTGTCTTTGATATCGAGCCATAATCAGTGCTCACATAATAACGGTAACTGGGAAGTTACGCACGCCCACAATGCAAGCACAGATAACGCACCATAAGCATCTCTGCACTTCCGTTTTATAATGATGACTGCAAATCGAAGCCAGGCAAACTTGACTTGACAGGGAGAAGCAGAGGGAGAGGGAACTTACATGATGTTGGCAGTGCAATTAATGGTATAACATTGTCGGATGTAAGAAATTTATAGAAAATCTGTGATGTATGTATGTGTATTGTATATATATATAAATATATAGATATAACTTAAAGTTGGAGTAGATCTCTTTATTATAAGAATAGTACGCAAAGCTAAAGAACTCAAGCAGAGCTTTAAGACATTATATAAACTTAACTGCATTCTTGTTAATTCTGAGTTCTTTTTTATGAGCTTGCCTTTGCTGTTTGCTGGGCTTGAAAAAGGGCGTGTTCATACAGACAAACTATGTTTGTTTAGTAATGATCTATGCTTATGCAATAGTAAGACATATCTACAGCAAATAAGGTAGTTCTAAACCTTATGGTTTTTGAGATATTGCCAAACAGAGCTATATCGGCTCGACTGTACACACTGAACAAGATTATATATGTATATTCATATTATATTCATTTACTTCTGCCTCCTCTTCTGCCTGTGAGCACAAGTTTACAGCGATGCCATGACTTGAACTTGATTAGATCTCCTGCAGCTCGTAAGACTTCTCTAGCTGATCTTAGGTCTTCTGCACCTGATCTTAAGTCAGCAATATACACATTAACCTTATGAAGTTAAGATCTATTAGATATATACATATCAGACATATCTACAACAAATAAGTCAGCTCTAAACCTTATGACTTTTGAAATATAGAAGTTCATACAGACAAACATATGTAGCTATATCGGCTTGACTGTACACACTGAACAAGAATATATATGTATATATATAAATTTACTTATGCCTCCTCTTCTTCAGTGCTGCCTCGAATTGAGCTTGATTAGATCTCCAACAGATCTTAGAAGATCTCAAGCAGATCTTAAGTCTTCTCTAGCTGATCTTTAGTCTTCTGCATCTGATCTTAAGTCTACAATATAGACAAATAAACCTTATGAAGCTGAGATCTATCAGATATATATATTCATATATAAGTGACTAATTACCTCAACACTCAACACTCCTTGCCGAACTGATCATGACAGTGTCTTGATTCTTTCTTTCTTGACGACTTTTAAATCAACTTTTGCTTTTGCTGCTGCTGCTGTTGTTTCTTGTTGTCAGCGAGCACCTGTCCAAATGGTTATTGTTGCTGCTGTTGTTGCTGTTGCTGCTGTTGCTGCTGTTGTTGTTGTTGTTGTTGTTGCTGCTGTTGTTGCTGCTGCTGTCTTTGCCGTCGTCATCATCGTCATTGTTGTTGACTTTCACTTTGAACTTGCGCGCATTCTTGGCAACTGCAAATTGATGCTGCATTTGGCTGCATTTAGTGGCTGCCACTGCCACTGCCACTGTTGTTGCCTCTGCCTCTGCAGCTGCCACCTGCTGCCGGCATTTCTCGTATAGCTTCGATCGGGTTCGGACTCTGGTTCGCTGATGATGATCAATTATTATTATTGCTTATTATTTTATTAAAGTCACATCGACAGTGCGCCTCATAAATTATGCTGCACGATGGCGGGGCATAATTATAGCCTCGATTTGCTGCTGCCCCCTCTCCCCTCTTCTCTCTCTCTGTCTGTCACTACACTGAAAACAAAATGTTTATAAATGCGCACAAATTGCCCAGTGCCGCCGACAGCTGACAACGAAATTTATGTAAATTGTAATTACCAAATTCGAGTAAGAAAGCGATGCGATGCGATGCCCGTTTAACATGTCCGTGACCATGCTGCAGTTCCCCTCTTGTTGCTAACCCCTCCCCCCTAATGTACCCTTACCCCTCATCCAACTGGCGGCAACAACAAACACAAGTTTGGCCAAAAAAAAAAACAGCTTTGTGGGCCTCTGATAAGCGCCAATGAAAGTGAAACCGTGTCACACACACACACACACACGCAGCACATATAGTATATAGTTTTATCTGCATGCGTTTTGCTTGTGTGTGTGAGTGTAAATATCATAAATAAATAAAAGGGTAAATGCAGGCAGGCGGTCTGGCATGGAAAGGCTGAGGGCTGATAAGAAAAGCAGCAACAACAACAGCAACAAACTTTAAATACAACAATCTGGCAAAGTGAAATTAAACGAAACTTCAACGGCGTTTTGGTATTTCGCAATGTTGCAGGGAGAGAGAAGGGGGAGAGAGAGAGAGAGAGGGAGAAAGAGAGAGATATATATATAAAATATTATAACAAATTGTCAAGAACGAGAGCGTTGCATGTTTGAAGAGCAGCAAGCAACATTGAAACAAATTGAAGATATTGTCAATTTAGTACCAATATTTATTACTTATAGCAGGCGAACCGATAACTATCTCTGAACAATAATCGATTTTGATTTTAAACTATGTATCTCTGAGCAGCCTGTGGCAACAGTTGTCCATCAACAGATCTTATAAATCATTAAATAAACTGATTATAAAACTAACTGCATTTTCTGGTAATTTTTACTATATTTACTGAAGATTTGTCTGACAGAATTTGAAAATATTATGATAGTGTTTCGTATTTATCTCAGGAACTAAGAGTCTTTTACATACTATGATCATTTGTATTTACTATAAATATATCAAAGTTACTGAGCTGAAGTTCTTTTTAAATTTGCATTCTTAGTTATTAATTTTCGAACAAGTTTCTTATATATCTCAGGAACTAAGAGATCTAGCCACACTCTGATCATGACAACTAACTTTAAATATATTAAATTTACTTAACTCAAGTTCTTTCTTACTTTGCTCTATTATAACCTTCTCAAATAAATAATATGCCTTTCCTTCTAGCTTTGTCTCTGTCTCTGTCACATTTGCATTTTTAAATCATATAATTTTATATTTTATATTAAAGTACAAACCAATTGGTTGCTTAGCTGTTTCCATTTGATAGATAAAACTCTATTAATCAAAACGTTGATATCTAATAATGCTAATGGAACTTACAAAGACACCCAAACACACTCGAACACACACACAGAGACACACACACACACTCATAGACACACATAGACACGTGTCTAACTTTGCTTTAATAGAAGCAGCCAAAGTATAATGAAGGAAATATGGGAAATATGAAAAAAAGGCGAGCAGCAAACCCCTTCAATAATTCTCATCTGTTGTTTTAAACTACACAAAAAGTGAGAGAAGGGGGAGGGAACAAAATGTATAGAACCCCAGCTAGCGGGGCATCCCATCCAGCTTGCATTGTGCAGCAGCAGCGGCAGCCACACGGGGGCAAATTAAATTTGAGGCGATGCTCAAAAGCTTTTCAGCAGCGGCTTTTTCAAGTCCTCACATCCTTTCGTGGGCGTTGACACTTTGCACTGCCAAGCGATGTGGTCAGAGGGGGGAGGGGTGCGGCTAATGCAGGCAGAGCGACAACAACAACAACAGCAAGAGGAACGACAATGCAATAGCTCAACCAATGCCCCAAGCTCAAGTTTTTGTTGTCGAGGCGGGTTGCCAGAGCAACAAGATGTACATGTGTTAGAGCAGAGCTTGCAGGTAACAAGAGAGTAAAGGGAGAAAAGAGGAGAGGTGCGGGGGCTAGAGATGAGCAAGAGGAAGCAGCAGCAACGGCAGCAGCAGCAGAAGTTGTGCCCCTGCAACTTGGCCACTTGACGTCGCCGCATTGTTTGCAGCTCAGCGCCCGCTAAAAATAGTCAAAGGCATGTGGTATTCAAGGGTCCACACACACAAAGAGAGACACACAGATACACACACACAACTGCCGGCACATTCACATTCAGCTAGCATCGCTCAACATGGCTCTATCGGCAGCCGGGACAGCTCTCTGCGCTGGAGCTGCACAAGAGACAAGAGACGGGAGACGAGACGAGACGAGTTTCCTTTTTCAAAGCGACAAGAAAATGCCTTAAAATAGGAAAGGCCAGTGTGTGTGTGTGTGTGTGTGTGTGTGGTGTACTGTGTGTGTGCTTGCCATTTTGCATGGCATTGCTGGCGTTGCAAGCAGCTGCTACTGCGTCCACTCGAAGAAGGGCAGCAGCACCGGCAGCGTCAAGTTGGCAAAGCAATTGACTGCGGCGACCCTCTGTACTTGCGCTGTACTTGTGGCAGGTAGAGGGGAGGAGGGGAGGAGGCGTCACACAAATTGCATGCAACGCGCGTCGCAAATAGTTTAATTTGATTCTGAGTTGATTTTCGCATGCGGCGCCACGCGGCGAACCAATCAAAGGCGCAAAAACTAAATAATGCATGTGGGAGATGTTGCACGTTGCAACGTTGCACCGTTGCACCGCTAACGGTATAAATATAAAGATCTTAGTGCTGCCCCCATATTCATGTAAACCAGTTCAACTATCTTCTCTCCCCTTCTACCTCTCTCTCTCTCTGTCTTCTCCTCAGCAACTTGCAACGCGCCTAATTATGGCAATTTAGTCGTCATTCAGCAAGGAAAGTTTTGCAAGTCTCTTTGTGTGTTTGTGCCACATGTGTGTGGCAAGGTCAACTTTGATTGCTTTATTTTCTTTATCTAGCTTGACTTGACCAATATTATAGAATATATTGCGCATACGCCACGTAGTGCAAAGTGAAGTGAATTCGTCAGCAACTTTTCACACTCCTGCAGGTGCGCAAAGTGGCAGAGGAGAAGGAAAGATAGAAGGGTATAGGTAGGGGAAGAGAGAGGGGAATAGAGGGAGAGTTTGTGTGAATTGCTGCTGCCAGCTGGCCATAGAAAGCAGGAAGAACATTGGCAGAAAGATGAGATTTCCCCTGAGATTCGGCTTCAGCCTCAGCCTTCGCTCTCTTCTTTTCTCTTTTCTCTCAATTTTCTCCACTCTCCTCTCGCTTCTCTCTCTTCTCTGTTCTCTGCTCTCTGCTCTCTCTCTCTTCTCTTCTTTCTTCTCATTCTCCTCTCTTTTTTCTCTTCTCTCTCCTTCCCTTTACCACTTTGCCACAATTTGAAATTTCATTAATAATCACGCAGAACTTCTTCGCAAATTTATCACTCTTCTGCACAGCTGAGAAAGTTCTCTCTAGACTTGACGACGACGACGACGACTATCATTAATTATGATTCATATTGCTAATGATAGTGTTAATAATAATGATAAGCCTGTTGCGAATATGCACTGTGATCATTTGTTCTCTCCTTCTATCTGTCTCTGTGCCTGTCTCTGTGTGTGGCTGACACAGTTTGCCGTTTCCCACTGCACACTTGATGATGTTGACACGCAAACTAGACTGATAAGCTGACTTACTTAAATGTATGTACATATATATAAATATATAAATATATATGTATGCTTGTATCTGTATATATATATATAATGCACTTGCTTGTCTGTGTGTCATAGTTTAAGCTAAGTATGCATATTCTTTATGATCTTGCACTGTCTCGACTTCTGAGCAATATGATCTCCTTATGTCTCCTTTCTCTGGTTAATGTTGACTGTCCATGATCTTATGCCTGCTCAAATATATTTATACTCTTCCAGAGGGTATATAAATGTTGGTCAGGAACTTACAACGCACCTTAGGAGAGAGCTTTTACTATGTATTGTATAGTATATATATTCTTCCTCAGCATCACTAGAAAAGTCGATTTAGCTGTCTCCGTCTTAATTTTAGAGCTATCTTGCTCAAACTTGCCATACATGCTCCTTATGGCTACACGCTGTATATAAGTCAGCACGAGCTGCATCGCAGCGATATATCGCATAGCTGTCATACAAACTATCGGCTAATTTTTGTTATTTGTCAAGCTAGGGCAACCAAATTTGCTAGAACTGACTTTCGCTAACTACATAATATGCACATCAAATTTCATTAAAATTGAAGCACTATAACATATAGCTGCCATAGGAACAATCGGACGAAATAAAGGGTTTTAGAAGATTTCTTTAAGCCTTCAATAAATGTGCAAGCTACTGTTATTATTATACTAAACAGTATTGTCAAATTAAGCTGACTTCTTTTGCAGCACATAAACATAATTTTTGGCGCAGAGAGAGTGCTTTCAAGCAGCGTTATACAACACTGAAAGCGAACCTAGAAGGCAACATAAAAACTGCTCAACTTGCAAGTGGAAGCTATGTGGCATAAGTATAGTATATGCCTCTATAACCCTAACTACACCCCTTTTCACTAGCTCTACCTCCCCCTCCTTCAACTTTTCTCTAGCTCTATTTCTACCTCTTTCTCCTTGACTGCCTCTCCCTCCCTCACTCTTCTTCTCTCTTAGTCTTTGCACACTTTGAAGTACAACTAGATTTTTGTCAGCTTCCTGCCGTTGCGAGGGCAGCAAGAAGAAAGCAGCACACGCAATCTGCCTTTATTTTCAATCTGCCTTAATGGCAGTTTCCACAATTTCCCATTTTCCCCTCGTGTGCACACTGAGAGAGAGAGATGGAGAGAGAGCGAGGGAGAGCGACACGCACACGCTGAAACACTTGTAATTATGTGAGTGGATAAGCCAGTTGGCAGTTTCTAAAGCTGCTATTAACCCTGCCAGCTACAGCTTCCTGGGCAGTCTATCCCCCTCCCCCCTGCCCCTCTCTCTCTCTCAGTGTTTACTTCCCACGCTTGCCAGGATGAAAGCAAAGCAGTCAGCAGTACCAGTAGCAGCAGCATCTTCAGGTCGGGTTGCGTGTGTGATTTACATTATAATAATTAGTTTATGGCAAAGGCACGCGCTGCTACTTGGCCCCTGCTGCTGTGCCTGTCTCTGTCCCTGGCATCGTCATCAAAATTGCAAATAGAAAGCAATTTCCACACTTATTATAGACACGTGTAAGAGGGGGGGAGGGAGAGAGTTAGAAAGAGAGAAGGAGACAGAGAGAGAGAGTGGAACACACGCAGCGTAGCTCATCTCTTAAGTTCTTTGCTTGGCAGGCGCGTGTAATGAGAGACGCCTAGCAAAGCGTATACAATGCTTCCTACTCTTTCCTCCTTCTTCCTTTCCTCCTTCTTCCTTTTCCTCCCTTCTTCCTTCTCCTCCTTACCTTACTTCTCTACTATTCTTTGCTTTGCCACCCGCAAGCAGCTTGGCTAACGCGTCTAACTTGGCTCTGTTGCTCTCTGGGCTTCTTTTGTAAAGTGCATGTGCGCTCAATTTCAGACGCGCACACCAAATTACTTTGCAACTTTGCCTCAGCCTTGTGGCCTCATTAGCTGCCGCATGTTGCAAGTGGCAAGCCAACGCAGCAGGTAACTTTCGCCAAATTGCCATTGTCATTGTTTGTTTGGGGCCAAAAAAAAGGCGCTTCAAATTTCTCACAGTCTCCAACTGAGCTTGGCCCTGCCTCTTGAGCTGCTCCTGGCCCTATCCCTGCTCCTGCTCCTTGACCTGCTTCTGCTCCTGCGCCTGCTCCTGTACTTGCTCTTACTCCTGCCTCTGCCAGCCTGCTATGCTGTGCCCCAACTTGAGGCAGCTGCTGCTGCTGCATGGACAACTCAATGCAGGCGGGCAAAGCTGGCAACGAATAAATTATAATTTGTATAATTTAAGTAAGTCATTAGCATGAGGGGGGAGGGGGGCGCACTCTTAGGCAGTCGCTTTAATGGGGCTCATTAATCACCTCGATAAATTGTCAATGGAGCGAGTCAATGAATGAAGAAATGAATGAATGAATGAGTGACTGAGTGAGCCATGGCAACTCTGGCTGTCAAGCTGCCTAAGTGACTGACTAACTGCCAATATGCAGTTGACTTCTCTCTCTCTCTCTTTGTCTAACTCGTTTGGCCAAATGCAAAAATGCTGCAAACGGTGCACACCTTGGCTTGGTCTCATGTGGCGTATGATTAATTTTCATATGCTCTTTGTGCAAATTGATGCAGGAGTGGAGTGCAAAGTGCTCAAGTGCTGAAGTGGTGCAGCAGCAGGAGCGAGAGCAGCGCGGCGCGCGCGCGTATTTGCTTGATCATAATTAATGTGCGCGCGTTGCACTCGGCGTATACGTAATCTCTGTGTGTGAGCGTTGCACAATAAACGGGGCAGCCAGCAAAAGGAAATAAAGCGCAACAATTTGTGGGTTGCAACCAGCAACAAAGAAGAGTGGGCGGACAGGCCGAGTGAGGAACCGGGCCGGGTCTGACTATAGAACTGATTCTACTTCTACTTAGTATTGTACTTCTACTACTTTCACTTCGACTTCTTATACTTACCCTTCTACTGCTTCAACTTTTTATACGTATGCTTCGTCCTCTACTTCTATTTTCACTTCTTTTTAAACATCCAACTCGTATACTATTTCAGCATTATACTCTGCTTATACTTGTACTTCTTCTTATACTTATACTTCTTAAATTTCTTCTACAACTTTAACTGAGTGTTGTTCTTCCACTGCTTCCACTTCTACTTTGAGTTTAAAGTTTTTAACTTCCTCCTCGTATACTTCTACAAACATCTCATACTTCTTATACTTGTACTACTTATGCTACTATTTCTTATACTCCTTCTACTTCTACCTTTATTGCTTAAAATTTTGGAACTTCTTATTCTTGTATTACTTTTTATACTTCTTCTACCTCTACTTCCCCTAGTTTTTATGCTGCTGCTTCTACCTCTTACAACTCTTCTTATACTTCTTATGCTTCTTATAGTTCTTCTCTCTGTACTTCTACGACTACCTCTTCTATCTCGCATACGTCGTTTACTTCTTATTCTTTTACTGTTACTTCTTATATTTCTACTTTCTATTACCATACATCTTCATCTTCTGCTGTTTCTTATTCTTCTTTTACTACTTCTTATAGGTCTTCTTTTTCTTCTTATACTTCTACTTATTCTTTTCCTACTTCTGCTACTTTTTATACCTTTCTTCAACCTCTTATTTTTCTTTAACTTTTTATACGTTGTGCACATATACTTCTACCTCTTATACTTCGTTATCTTCCACTTATACTTTTAATTCTACTTAGTTAACTTTCTATACTTCTTATTTTTACAGTTTTTCTACTTCTACTTCTACTCGCATTTCTACTTATACTTCAACTTACTGTATATACCTCTATTGATACTTTTACTTCTATAAAAATTCTAATTTCAATTCTACTTTTACTTTGACTTCTTATACTACCTCCTACTCTTATACGTCTTTTTTTTTCAACGTCTAAACCTTCCGTTTCTTCTACTTTTACTTTGATAACTTCTACTTCTTCTACTAGCCCGTCTTTTTCTACTTTATCTCACTCTTCTACTTCTTCTCCTGTTGCTCCTGCAACAAGTTGCCCATGGTAATGGCAACCTCACCCGCCCTGACTTATCTTCGGATCCAGCTTTATTATTATTATAAAATTTCATTGTTTGAGTTGTTGTTCTTGTTCTTGTCTTATAAACCAGTTTAATTAGAAATTCATTGAGAAATCTCTCGGCGCTTGGGTGCGAGTATTTCATATTCTAATTACAATAATCGCGAAACGAAACGAAACGTCCAAGAGCTTCGTTTACACAAGTCAAAGTCAAAGATATACTATATATATAAATACATCTATATCTGTATGCTCTACACACACACACATAGACATAAATATTGCTCGCTCTATTTGCATTGACTCGTTTTGTGTGTTTGCTCGAAATTAATTATGAAGCTCGAGAGCTCAAGCAACGCCCAGGCGTGGATAACTGTAGCCATGACAAGCGAGGGGAGGGGGAGGAGGGGTAGGGGTAGGCGTGGCAGCTTAACTTATGCTAA
This sequence comes from Zaprionus africanus, assembly GCA_018151435.1. Lineage (NCBI taxonomy): Eukaryota > Metazoa > Arthropoda > Insecta > Diptera > Drosophilidae > Zaprionus > Zaprionus africanus. The sequence goes on from JAECXB010000076.1 coordinate 7,619,148, forward strand.
TCAGAACTGTGTACAGAAATGCGGGGTATCTGCAAGCGTTTAAAAGGCAGCAATCAAATTAGGAATGACGCATAAAACAAAAGTGAGCTGAAAGATACCCTGTGAAGGGGCACGGACTGCCGTAAAGTATGCAATACTTTATACTGCATACTCTGCAAGATATATGCTGGGATATATAAAGGGATACAGGCATATACATCGAGGGTATGCAGACGGCTTTAATATGCCTTGTTGGCTTGCAAATAAAAAGTTACACAAACTCAATTTTGCAAAAAGCAGCAGAGAGTGCCACTTGCAGACACTCTTGCCTTATTACACACTCGCACACACACACACTCGCACACACATGCCGGCAATTTGTGATGCCTTGAAATTGGCAAATATTTGTCTGCCGGCATTTTGTTGTTTTGTTTTCTTGCCCACGCGCTCTTGGTGGCGGCCGCCATTTTGTTGCTCGAGTGTCGCATGTCTTGTTACTGCCTCGGCTCCCTACCTCCCTCCCTCTCCCTTGCGTCTGCCTCTCCCTGGGGTGTCATTTGTACATGCCACGCCCGCAAAAAAAGGAGGCAGGTCGGCAGGCAGCGCGCGTGTCCAAGCAACAAGCGCAACAAAGGCAACTTTTAAAGCGCAGTTATCGCTGAATTTGCTGCTTGATTAATTACGACCACGTGAATTGGCACGAATCACAGCGGCAACAATTGTTGTTGTTCCTTTTCGCATAGCAATTGTTAGCAATTTCTGTTGTTGTTGTTCGTGATTGTGTCGGGTAGCAAGGCAAATGTAAAGAGAGCGTAGGAGAGTCAAAGATGTAATTGTATATTGCTCACTTTGTTACCCTGCTAAGTGCGGGTATATGGGTTTTAATGTATGACAAATTAATACTGTTTATATAGTGCATATAATTGGTATATATACTGCATAGACATGGAATATTAGCTGCATTTATATGGCATTAATATTGATTATTTACTGTATATAAAATACGCATTTATTATTTCTATGATTTATTTGTTAATCACTCAGTTAGTTCATTCTTTAGTTGAATCGAATTGCATTGTGTCCTATCTGTCTCCTTATTTAACAATACATTGTAGCCTAACTGAGAAAATCTTATTTTAGATCATTTTCTTTAGACTCATAAGTCGAATTCCCAGTGTAATTGACGTGTAAGCTAGTTCATATTTAGTCAACACAATAACTAGCAAAGCCCCAATAATTTCCAAAAATTTGATTGCAATTGACTTAGAAACATAGAAGTTATGAAAGAAATCTTTTTAAAGAAGTGCTAATACCCCAGCACTGCAAAGTATGCTACACAAAATTTACTTAACACGGTAGCTATAGCATGTGTATCACAGGCAAGCACAGTCAACAGTAGCTTGCTTATTAGTTTAACAAGATATTGAAGCCTTATATCTGATCATGTTCCTTGGATTCTTAGAAATTTTTTGTAAATTTTCTTTTGAACAGAAACTACTTATTAATTAAATTATAAGTAGTCTTGGAGAAGAAACAACTAAAGATGCCCATTAGGTTAAAGAAAAATTTGTAATCTGATTCCTAATTGGGATAAAAAAAAAAAAAAAAAAAAAAAAAAAAAAAAAAAAGTTCAGATATTTTAGATACTCTTGTAATCAAATTAGCTATACTCATTAATTTATTTTTTGCTGTTTCTTTGCTCGTAATTAATCCAATCAGCGGAAGCTTTCTTGCTAATAGAGTATAAACACTTTAGACTTTCTTGCTTAGGTTACTCTTCGGGTACTTGTGCGCTGCCTGCCACGGGGTGCAGGGTAAAGGGAAGTGTATAAGGGGAACTGTGTACAAGGTGCTGTGTACAGGGTACTGTAGATTGACTGCTTACTGTGTGTACTGCCTGCGGCCATGGCCACTTCAAACAAGACCCACACAGAGGCAGCAGCAGCACCAACAGCAGCAGCTGCCGGCGGCGCTAACGAGTTGCGACGACAGTTCTTGCTCTTAGCCAGAACATTTGATTCAGCCAGTTAACCAGTTAAGCAGCAAAGCAGCTAAGCAATTTGGCGCGGAGTCGGCGTCGGCTTCGATGCTTTGATGCTGCCCACGCACGGCAGGCACTGCACATGGCCATGGCCAAATGGTTATTAGCACGCCTTGCGGGCCTCACTTAATCCGTGGCTGGCGTTAAATTGCCGCCACATAATCATAAGAAAAAAAAAAAAAAGAAACATTGCAAGAACTTTACCGATGGCGTCACCAATCGACTAATCAACTTGATTTCCATTTCGAACTCTTGCAGATGAACACAAACTGAACGCCGTCTCATGGGAGGATACGCTAGCGGAGCCAGTGGAGCACAGGGAGCAACATCAGCAATCACAACTGCAGTCACAGTCACAGTCACAGTGCAAGTCACAGACACAGTTATCGTCGATCACTTCACCCACTGCAACTAACAACAACAGCAGCAACAAGGCCAGCGTGACAACAGCTCAGCTGCACAGCGCATTCAGTCGCCGCATTGCCGAGCAGCGGGCCAAGGGAGGAGCAACAGGGACTGGCACAGGTAGTGGCACTGGGGCAGGTGCAGCCACAGGAGGAAAGCCCATAGACAGCGCCACAATTGCCGGCGGAAGCTTCAGCGCCAACGGTGGCCAGGCTGCCGTTGGTGTTGGTGTTGGTGTTGGCGTCGGTGTTGGCAGCACAAGCAGCAGCAGCGAACGTGATACCAAATCACCGGGACGTGAGCGACAACGTGACACGACAGCAGCAACCACAACCACAAGCCATCACTCCGACGAGGAGGTATTAACCGAGGAGGAGCAGACCAGCAGCAGCGTGAGTTCGTTAAGTGCCGGCAATCAACGCAATTCGCAATTGCGTTCCACCTTCAACAAGGCCAAGCAGCATTTGTCCTTTGACAAATGGCGCACGGCTGCCACAAACACCAACAACGCCAGCAACTCTGCCACATCCAGTCAGAGCGATACTAACGGCGGCAGCAGCAGCAGCAACATGATAATGCGACGTGCCAGCGCCTGCACGATGCCAGCAGCATCGGCAGCAGGAGGAGGAGGATCAGCGCAGCGGGAGGACATTACTACACCGGGTGAAACGCCAGGTGGAAGGCTGTCACGTTGGTTCTCCATACGACGCGGCTCATCGCATCAATACGATGTGGGTGGACGTGATGGTCGACATGCGTCATCGGCCTCCAGTTTCGATATACCGGATGCGGCAGCAGTAGCAGCAGCAGCGGCGGCAGCGGCAACGTCGTCGTCGTCCTCGACAGGAACAACAGGCGGCGCAACCACATTAGATGCATCCGCATCGCCGCAAAAGTTATCCAATTTGGGTGCCAGCAAAATGATGCCGGATGTGCCGGAGGTAAGAGGGGGAGAGGAAGAGGAAGTTGCAAACTTATTAACCAAATTATTCACTTCCCTTTCATGCAGTACGAGGACGATGAGGGCGCAGCCACGACAACAACTTCGACTGGCAGTCGACGCTACGATATGGACCTGATGATACCGCCGGGCAGTCGAGCCAATGGCACCGCGAGGAATGCACACGGCAGATTGATAGTGCCAATGTTGCCGCCAGCACCGCCAGGCTTGTCGCAGCAGCAGCTCAAGCGGCGTCACATTGTGGCCGCCATTGTGCACAGCGAGAACTCGTATGTGGCAACCCTGCAACGTCTAGTCAATGTGAGTAAACGAATCAAGTTGTCTCATAAAACGCTAAATTTATAAATATTTAAAATTGAGTGTGTGTTGGTAGGACAGTGTTGCAGCAGGAGATCACTTAAGAAAGAGGGATCAGTCAAGTTAAAGCTAGAGTATCATCTTCATTTTATCGATCAGTTTCAAAGTCGTTGCTCTATTTGTAAGTCTTGTTGTTGTTGTTCTCCCCTCCAAGTTCCTTCTTGTGATTCGGCAACTTGTGGAAATCATAAATTTTTCGATTCCCTAACCGAGATATTCCCTCGCAGTCCGTCGGACAGATGCATATCTCGTCGAAATTGAAGGCCAAACTAAAGTTGAGACTCATTTTGGGCACCACAACGTGGCATATGTTGGTCACAAACTCAGCCAAGACTTCGTCCTCTTCTTCTTTGACTGGTTCCGGTTTCGGTTCCGGTTCCTTTTCCGTTTCTATCAAAGTTATTTGCGATAGCTTCTCTTCAGGATTGAGTACGTTTAGAGTCATCATGGAATCACTGGGCACAAGTTTTGCGCCAATTTCAGCCTCAGCTTCGACTTCAGCTTCGATATTAGCAGGTTTCTGCTCGGGATCAGCTTGGATAGTTAACTCCGAACAGCCTGGCTTTGCTTCCACATGATCATCGTTTATCGATGCACCATTCAAATCGGTTTCCAGTACGATATTTCGTTTGTGTTCGAATCGATAGCAATATCCTTTGCCGGCGATTCAGGCGGATCAGTGCTCGTCTCAGTGCCCTTCAAACCTCTAGGCGAATTGCTATCGATATCGGTGCCTATGTTATCCTTTGTTATCGATTGATCTTCGGCTTGCAATCGCACCTGTTTATTCTGAATAATCTGAATGTTTCGTACATCATTTGAATAATGCTTTGGTGTTTCAATCTCATTGATCGTGTAGTTGTTGGCGAAATCAATATCCTCATCGGGTTGCAGTATCGCATCGATCTCGAGTGGTATAAGCATATATAGTTCCCCCGTCTCCTGATCATGTTGCAGTACACCGAGTTTTTCTTCATCTTCCGGTTCGATCATGTTCACCTCGTAAACATTTTCCTTTTCCCAATCGTATAACGAATCGTAATTGTCTTGAATCTCAGTCACGCCATTGTGCTGAGCATCTGGATGGGGCAGTTGGAAGCTATAGAGATCGGGCCCGTTTAGTCCGATATAGCCATGCTGTAGTTCCGAGTGCAGATACATGGTAGCCGAACTGAAGGTGTCTGCCACCAGATGTAGCTTGTCTTGATCCAGCTCGAGACTGGAATCCACTTCCTTGGACTGTGCAATCTGTATTTTGTCTGTCGTCATGTTTCTAATTTCCTTTAGGTTAATCAATTCTAAAATTTAATCCTTTTTTAGCGATATATACAAATAAAGAAAGCATATATATTAAATATATTATATATTGGATAAAGGAGGTCCAGCTGGTTAGACTTATTTTCTGTAAATATGTTTTGTAAATATATAATATATAAAGATTGTAAGGCCTTGAGATGAGATTCATGACATGCTGTGGGGGACTCGGCACCTGCTTTGACCCTGTGAAGTATGAAAACATTGTCGATATACTATATGTTCTTGAACAGCGTCATCAGTTGATCTAGGAATTGAATTTGCTTTACGATTCCAATGCTCTTTAATTTGTTTTTCGATACATCGAATAGGTTACAGAAACTATCGGATACGACAACCGATTACTGATAATGATAATAACTATTGATTGCTTCAATCGTTTAATAGTATGGATTTGTACTATCGATTGCTAACATCGATAACTATTATCGATTTATTATATCGATAACTGTTATCGATTTATTATATCGATAACTGTTATCGATTTATTATATCGATAACTGTTATCGATTTCTTATATCGATTACTAACAACAACTTCTATCGATTAATTCTCGATTGCTACTCTCCATTTATACTATCGATTAATACCATCATATTACAATCGATTGCTTCTCTCGATAACTACTACCGATTACAACTCGATTGCTTATATCGACAACTAATATCAACTTCTATCGATTACTTCTGATTGCTTCTCTCTATTAATACTATCGATTACTACAATCGATTGCTTCCCTCGATAATTACTATCGATTACAACTCTATTGCTTACATCGATTACCAATTTAAACTTTTTCTATGGATTAAAATTTAATTTCCACTCTCGATTAATACTATCGATTGAAATTATCGAATACTACAATCGATTGCTACTCTCGGCTCATACTATCGATCAGTTTTGATTACCATTATTGATTAATACTATCAATTGCTGATATCTATACTACTACTATTGAATACTACTATAGGTTCCTTCTACTGATTACTACTATCGACTACTATTATTGATACTATCTACTAATATCAATTGCTACTGCCATTTGCTCCACTCTCAATTTATAGTATCGCTTATTACTATCAATCGCTGCTGTACATTAGGAATTTTCAACTATAAAAAAAAAAAAAAAAAATAAAAAATTTGAATAGTTTTAATGAATCTGAATAGTTTGGTGTGTATATAGTGTAGTTTGTATACGAGGAATCACTGTACAGTGCAAGAATATATCGAACTTTCGGCATGCCGAAGGACGCTTTTATCCATTTTCTCTATTTTTCTTTCGTTTTGTTTGCCTGCTCCCTTATCTCGGCTTGCCTCTTATAAGAAATCAGACCGTGAACTAATCTTAACTCTCATGTCAACTCATTTGTTTTCTTCTTTACATGCCATCCAATTCCCACGTCATATGCCGCCACTCTCCGTCATAACTAACTGCAATGCATACATGCAAATTGTATCTATACATCTCCAAACTGACACTCACTCACACTCACTCTCTCGCACTCATATTCATACTCACACTCACTCACTCACTCTGACACTCACATCAATCATAAGCATTAACCAACGTTGAACCCACTCACCAAAAAGTAGTTGCAAAATTAGTTAAACATCCATCAGAAAGGCCAACAGAGCTGGCTCCCCACTTTGGTAAAGAGTTGAACTAGAAGATATATTCTCCAGTTTATATATAACAGATTACTAATGATCACCTCTCTCTCTCTTTTCTCGCTCTCTCAGGATTACAAAAAGCCACTCGAGGAGTGCAGCCCACCGGTGCTGAATCCCGTCAAGATCGCCACCCTGTTCCATTGTTTGCCAGAAATTCTCCACTCGCACAAATTGTTCCGCATCTCGTTGGCCGAATGTGTGCGCAACTGGGATCGTGATGAGAAGATCGGCGATTGTTTTGTCACCGCCTTCGGCAAGCCACAATTGCTGGAGATCTATTCGGGATTCATCAATAACTTTTCGGCCGCCATGGAGTTGGCCAAAATGGAGGAGAAACGTAAATCAGCCTTGGCCGATTTCTTCAAAGTGAAACAGATCAGTGCCCACGATCGGCTCTCGTTCTTTGGTCTGATGGTGAAGCCCGTGCAGCGTTTTCCCCAGTTCATACTCTTTCTGCAGGATCTGCTCAAGTATACGCCGCAGGGACATCATGATCGCATGTCGCTGCAGTTGGCACTGTCCCAGCTGGAGCTGCTCGCAGAGCTGTTGAATGAGAGCAAACGCGAAGCTGAACAGTATCAGGCCTTCAAGGAGATGCTCGATCACATTAGCAGTACCTTCAACACTCGCTCCCTGAGCAGCAGCATCATTAGCAGCAGCAGCAGCGGCAGCGATGGCGCCAATCGTGCTCGCTACCTGCTGCGCGAGGACAATGTCACTCACATGGAGTTCAATCAGGCTGGATTCATTCTGAAGTGCAAACAACGACGTCTGTTGCTGCTCAACGACAAGGTCATCTGTGTCTCGGTGGCGCCCAAGCAGTCGCATGACTTTGGTGCCACTGAGAAGTTGACCTTCAAGTGGATGTTCCCAGTGAACGATGTCGAGATAGTCGACAACAGCGCCTCGGCTACGCTATCCCGTATACTGACAGCAGGTAAGTTGGCAGTGGCTATGGAGATGGAGGTGGAAGTGAATCGATGTGGAGTAAAGCGATTTATTTTCAAAAAATTAGGAAAAAATCGATTCAAATCGAAAAAAAACTGTTTTTTATACCCGTTGAAAATGGTCAAAAAAGGGATAGTATACCCTAGGGTATATAGGGTAGATGCGTGGGAGACCACACAAAGTAAATATACTCTTCTCAGGATCACTAGCAGAGTCGATTAAGCCATGTCTGTTTGTCTGTCCGGATGTCCGGATGTCCGGCTGTCCAGATGAACACACAGATCTCAGCTATTATAAAAGCTAGAGACACCAAATTTGGCATGAAGGTTTCTGTATACCAGGCGTAGATGAAGTTTATTTTAAATGTTGGTTGCCACGCCCACCGCCCCCTCAAATCAATAATTTAATCTTTTAAGTTGATTTATTAGCGACATATACAAGATACAGTATTCTGAGTTGCCCAATACTTAGCTAATTATAATACCAACGTAATTTCAATCAGATTGGACAACAAACACAGACGTTATTTAACAAAAACCTTATTCGCTATGATTTTGTATACAGACCAGCCAGCTGTGACGTCATTGCAATGCTTATGAAGGAAAGAAAAGGATAATAATAATTAATCAACTTGAATTCTTCAAAAAACAAATGCTTATCTGTCTCAAGATTACTAAAAATATGATATGATTACAAATTCAGTAGTATTAATTTCGTAATGGTGGCAAATTTTCCAGTTAAAAGATTCCCCAAAAATTAAATCGATCAAAAATTCATATTTTAGATAGAGAACTGCATGCGGTGCTTGATTGCAGACACCGCAAACACCGGATCAATAAAATGATGAGGTGGAAGTAAATCGATGTGCAGGGAATCGATTGATTTTCAAAAATGAAGTAAAAAAATAAATACAAATTAATTTAAAAAAGTTTCTTGGCTGGCAATGGGGGGATTTTTTAGTATGGAGAAAATTAATAGATACAATATACTTGAAGTTCCTTTATTGGTATTTAATAATTAATCAAGTTAAATTCTTCAAAAACAAATGCTTAACTTTCTCACGATTCCTAAAGAACTATGATATGACTATAATTTAGTAAAAATAATTTAGTAATCAGTGGCAAATTTTCCAGTAAACTGATTCGCAAAAATTAAATCGATTCTGCTTCTTTGCCAATACAATGAAAGGAGTCTGCATGCGGTGGTTATTCGTACACACCGCAAACACTGCATCAATAAAAAAATGCACCGCATGCAGATCTCTGTTGCAGTATCACAGTTTGAATCTGTAAACTACTTCTTTGACAGCAGAATGATAGAGATCTGCATGCAGTGATAATTCCTATACACCGCAAACACCGCAGGAACAAAGTGACGCACCGCATGCAGATCTCTCTTGCAATATCACACCCAGACACTCCCACTAACTTCCCAATTCACTTCTTCGACAGGTCTGAATCGTGGTGGCAGCCTGAAGTCGAATGGCAGCACAAGCAACACCAGCGCGGCTGCCTATGCCAATGCCACTTTATCTGGACATGGACAAGCCAGCGGGATGGGAGGCTCACCCTATGGCGATGCGCACAGCTCGCCGGCAGCACAGCTGACCAATGGGGCGGACAATCTGTGCAACGAGATGAGCACACTGATGTACGACTACGAGGTCATCTCGCGCATACAGGACCTCGTGGGCACCCTCAAGGGCAGCTACAAGGAGTTGAATCTGAACACGACACGCAATGTGCTGAACACCATACAGGGATCCATACAGCGCAAGGATGAGGAGATGGCATGGGTTGACTCGTGCTGCCTGCAGTTGATTGGACGCCACAAGTCCGGCAAGGAGGAGACATTCACATTCCAAACGCAGACACCGAATGTGAAGAAGGAATGGATCACTGAGCTGCGACTGGCTCAGCTGGCACTCGATCCGAACAATTCACCTGCCTGGGAGCGTTCCTCTGCGGCGCCGCATCATCATCATCATCATCATCATTCGCAGCAGCAACAGCAGCAGCATCATTACAATCATCATCATCATTCGCAGCATCAGCATCATCATGCCAGTGGAACGGGTCAGGGGGGAGGTCAACTCATTGGCAGCTCATCGGCACCGACGCTGCACACGTACGAGCAACAGCAGCTGCAGGAGGCAGTGCAGCAGAAGCAGTCGCGCAAGATGCCGCTCTTTGTCAAGGCGATGCCTATCTACAGGTCACAGCTTCAAACGGAGGTGAGCTACATTGCGTATACGCACCGTTGATGCCTTACTAATCTCCCTTCTCTTCTCCCTTCTTTAGGTGCGCTGTGGATGCTACTACAGCATCGCCAACGACATCAAGCAGAGCGGCAACGCGCGACGTCGCCACAAGCAGCTGAACTATTTGTGGATGTGCAGCAGCGATGGTTACTCCTCGCACATCACTGTGCTTGCCCAGCATCCGCAGCAGGCGGGCAATCTACGTGAGGCGGGCGCATTTGATTTGATCGAGACTCAAGTCTCAGCCATGGAGTTTGTCAAGGGACTGGATCAGTGCCGGACGCGGGAGGAGCACAGCAGCCTGTTGGGCGATCTGGTCTGGCTGGGCACGGATAGTCGGAAGTTGCTAATCTATTCCGCGCGCAATCCCGAGCAGGAGGAGCAACTGGGCAGCTACTCAGTGCCGGGTGCAGTGCAGCGTATTCTCTATCACTTCGATGCCGTCTATGTGGCCCTGTCGAATGCCACCGTCTTGATCTATCGTCGCGCCTTCGATGGCGTCTGGCAGCTGCGCGAGCCGCAGCAGGTGCAGCTGGGCGAGACGGGGCTGCCGGTGCCCAGTCTGTTGCCCATCAACATGAACGTGTATGCCTCGTGTGGCAATCGTGTCTATGTGTTGAATGCCTTGAATGGGGAGTTGCAACGCAGCTTCGAGGTGCAACATGGCGCCACGCAGCAGGTCAATTTGATGGCACATTCGGGCATTGGATTGTGGATATCGCTGAAGAACTCCACCTTGCTGTGTCTCTATCACACGGAGACCTTCAAGCATCTGCAGGACATCAACATTGCGTCGAGTGTGCTGCGACATGATGCCAAGAAGGAGCAACCGTTGAACAACAGTTCCGTCTATGTCACAGCATTGATGGCCTGCAAGGGACTCCTCTGGGTGGGCACCAATGTGGGCATTGCCGTGACCATTCCCCTGCCCCGCCTCGAGGGTGTGCCCATCATCAGTGGCGGCATCAATATGTCGTGCCATGCACACTTCGGTCCCATCACGTTCCTCTTGCCACTGATACCCAAGGTGTATCCCACCTACAAGCCAACGCCAGGCGCGGTTGCCATGCCTGCCACGCCGGCTGTGGCAGCTGCTCCCAGTGTGCCCAGCATGGGCGATGATCTGCAGTTGCCGGCCATCGATGCAGATCCCAAGAAGTTAACCGCAGCTGATCTGGACGAGAGTACCGTGATCTTGCGGCGTGATCTGGTCAAGGATGAGCCCAGTTCGACACCAGCCTCGGGTGCCACAACACCTGCCACAGCAGCAGCAGCAGCAGCTGGAGGTTCGGCAGCCACACCCATCTCGGCTGCCTCCTCGCCACGCAGCTCCAAGCTGGACAAGCAGCATTCATTGGATCAAAGTTTCACCGCCAAGTTGCGCGCCTCGTTGGCAAATTCTCCGGCGTTTCATCGCAAACGTTTCCGTGACCTGGGCGCCGGTTCATCGCCGCTGGGTGATGCCGGCTCTCGCATGTCCAAGACACTGCCCCGCGGCCTCGGCTCGGCTGTGGCAGGCGCCGCTGTGGCCGGTCTGCATGCGAACAGCAGCGGCAGCGGCAGCGGCATGTCGCAGCACAGCGAGCACGGCTACTGCGATGTGTACGGACTGTATGGCAAGCTGATCTTCGTGAAGGAGGACTACGATACCGAGGAGGGTACGCAGGGTAATCTCATGGACATGATGTACGAGGGCATGCGTCGCTCTGATCCCGAACTGGCTGCCATACCCGGCAAGGTTTGCACCCTCGATCGTCGCCTGCGCATGAAGGCCTCCAGGCCGCGTTCGCTCGACTTATCCAATTGGTCTGTGGACTCCAAGTCATCGAGTCTGTACACCTCGTCGGGCAGCGAGGAGAGCATGGGCATACGCCTCTTTGGCGGTCGTTCAGTCTCACGCAACAGCAGCAGCGCCAGCCACAAGACCTCCGGCACTGGCAGCGATCTGGGCAACATATCCGAGAATGGCCTCATGACCACAGCCGACATTCATCAACAGCAGCAGCAACAGCAGCAGCAGCAGCAGCAGCAGCAGGCGCAACAGTCGCACAGCACGCCCAAATCCGATGATGGCTTCAAGCTGCTGCAGCAGTTCAAGCAGCAGGCAGCGCCGGCAGCTGTGGCCACGCTGAAGCGCAAGCAGAAGCAGAACACCAAGCAGCAGCAACAGCAGAATGCGGACGGGCCACGCACCGTGATCACCTTGATGGGAGGGCGTGGCTATTGGCGTCATGTGTGGTACAACAGCAATGCCAGTTCGCCGGGACACAAGGGTGCATCTGGCTCGGGTGGCGGCTCTGCCAGTGGCAGTGGCTCTGGTGCTGCAGGCAGTGGCTCGGGACTCTCGTTGCCATTGACTGCCAACTCCAATGATGCGCACATAGTGGTGTGGGAGAAGAAGTTATAATCGCAGGAGTTGGTGTGCTGCTGTACACTGCAGCAGCACCCGCACCAGCACCATCCGCCGCTCACGGATCTCTGGCGGCGTGTGGGCGAGCAGCGGCGTGGCCGGGTCAGGTTTCGTGCGACGCTGACAACGCGGCACAGGGATCGCAGTCCAGGCAGCAGCAATTGGCGTTTGGATGGCGAAAGATTCGGCAGCAGCAGTGGAGGAGGTGGAGGTGGAGGTGGGGGAGGAGGTGGCATGCTCGGCGCCAGCCTGAGGCGGCTGACCAAGTTGAAACGTGGCGGCAGCCTGAAGGAGTTCTAAGCGGAACTGAGGCTGGGCCTGGCCGCATGCGTTTGCCAAATGTAAATACAACAACAACACAGACATATACATATACATATGTGTGTGTCTATATGCTATATATATATATCTTCTCATTCTTTATATCGATATCGTTTAGGCTAAGCTTAGGCACGCACATGCATGGACATGTCGCTTGGCATACACTTACTTTGTTTATGCATTCTTTTGATAATTCGAATACACACATATATATATACATATATATGCGATACCTATATGTATCTGGTACATATGGAAATCTTTGAACTGCGCCTTATTTAAATTTCTTCTTCTGCTTTTGTCGTTCTTTAGTTTCGGATTAAGCTTACAGCAACATAGTTTAGATCTAAGTGAATGTTTTTTTTTTCTAAATATAATCTATATATTATATACATATTGTATATCGGTAACATAAAGTGAATATCCAAATATAACTTTTTTTTTGCAGTGTAATAGCATCTAAGATACACAAACAAAGTGTGAGACAGAGGAATATCGAGTCCAATTTGGGGGAGTCCGAGTAGATCAGTGTTGTTTGGGGGAGGGGAAGCTAAGGGGGAGGTGGGAAAACAAAGAGCGGCTAAGCCAAGCTACAAAATGATGTTGTATGTACAATAAGTATTAGTATTTAATCCGCATATAATTGTTAAACGGAAACTATTCATTATTCAAAAATTGATAACACATTGATCGATAGACATGCTAGGACAGACTTTGGCGCTTGCTAAGGAGTTTCCAAAGTCAGTTCAGCAAAAAAAGTATAAATACTTATGTAGATGTTGTGTGTATGTATGCAAACTAAAGTTTAACTGATCACTGATCACGTATTTGTATGTGCTATGTCCTCTCTCTGTGTGTGTTTTCTGATCGAAGTATGAACGGATTTCTCTTTTGTTTTCTTGCGCACTCTAAGAACTTAAGCACTTCTACGCATACGCGACGCATTAACGATTTAGATACGTATACAAAATATATACATATATACATATATACACATACATTTACATATATATTGAAATTAATGTTTACTCAATACATACAAAGAAACATATACAAGCTTAGGCATACATACATATACATATATATTTTGATGTGGAAAAGGAACAAGTTATCTATACAACACACACACACACAGCCACACTGACTCACACACACACACACCTACACGTATAGCAAATTATTTACAAAATAATGGAATAATAAAATGAATTTTTTTGATACATTTGATAGAGGGACAACATAATGAAATTATGTGTCATTTTCAGGCTCGCGGTGTCGGTTTCAGCTTATTGACACTGACTCAAAACGAGTACGTGCACTCAAGAACAAATAAACAACACCCACACACGCGCACGCAGGCATACGTATACATATTGACTTCTGAATAGTTGAACATACATAAATACATATTTATCTATATCTATATACAAGTACACTATAACAGGGCTATATATATATATATATATACATACATATATACGTCATTGTATTGACCAAGAATTGACAAATTAAACACTCACACTCACACACCCAAACACACACACACAAATTACATTTTATGTGTATGTATTAAAACAAAACTTAATAAAAAAATGTTTTAAAAATAATCAAAATGAGTTTTAATGTTATTGCTGTGTGGATAAATTTATAAAATATAAATTTTCAGATGATCCGAGTTTTAGGAACTTTATTTTTTGGTTTTGAGTAGATAATTTAAACTTTCTTTTGATCTTATAATCTCATATTAAGTTTCAATTTACAAAGCATAAAAATTAAATTCCTGATTTACGCTGTAAAACTGCAATATTTTTATATGGGCCGAACAAAGGTTAATTTATGCTTGGAAAAAAAACTGACTTTTCACTTGAAGCTCCATTTGGAAAATTTAAAATCCGTTGACAAATAAGGAAGTTATGCGTTTTTTAAAAATATATTCTCTTGCTCCACTGTGCTCTTTAGCTAATACATAAAACTGGTTTGTGTCATGGAATTGCATTGAAGTGCAAGCAGCTCGAGATGTGCACTGCTTAAGTAAGGAATAACAAGCAGTACAAACTCAATTTCGAATGCGCTTAATAGCATGCTATGGAAATTTTAATAAAACCATTATTATCTGTGAAGCAGAGTTGCCAGATTTTAAGAGTTTCTGAAATTAAAACCTTTTTAAACCACAAACGTGACCGAAGTTACCCATTATTGTATGCACAATTAAAACCATTTTTGAAGTAAACTTGTATTTTGTTTTATTATCTTTATTATATATTAATTGCCTTGCTGTTTATGTTGCTATTTAATTACTTGTTGTATAATTTACAAAGTACACACAGTATACAAAAAAGAAAAACAATGAAAAACAATCGAGATCGCCGACAACAACTGTTTCCTTGTTGTCTGTCTCTCTCTCTCTCTTTCTCTCTCTCGCCTGATAACTGTTGACATATTTGGGGGGAGGAGGAGGATCAGATACTCTTTGAGTTCCTTTGCTTAACCCGGCTAACAACTGAATGTAGCAGCGGCAAATGCACGACAAAAAAATTATCTGCTGTTCATATAAATATATATAATATATATGTATGTATCGTATGTATATAAATTGATAAAACAACATGACTTGACGTTAATTAAATTTGGTATAAAAATCTAAAACAATGTTACAGTTTCTTTTTTATTTGCTTTGTTCTGTTTCTTGTTTCTGTTATTCTGTTTTCTTATTTTGTTTCTATTTGTATTGTTTTCTCTGTTTTCGTTTTGTTTCCAATTTCAGTTACATTTCATATACTCTATATATATATATTTAAATATACATACATGTGCATATACACGTATGTATGCCGTGTTCTGTATATAAGTATTTTCAATTCAATATTTGTTATTTGTTAGCAAAAAACACTTACGACAACGTTATCGATCGATCCGATCCCACTTTGCCTACTTTGCTTTCCAACTTCGATGCTGTTCCCTATAAGAGTTGTTTGAGTGTGTGTGTGTGTGTGTGTGTATGATGAGAACATTCAATTTAAATATAACTAGCTTTATTACAAACATTAATTCTATTTATTTGTTGCATTTTGTTCTGTTACATCGAAATCGCTTCTCTTCAAATCTAAATCATTTTCACTTTCAATTTCAATTCAATTCTGCTAAACGAACGTCTCGGCAAGCGCATTTGATTGATGATGAACAGGGGGGAGGGGGGCAAAAGGGTTGCGAGGCTAGTCACAAATAATAAAACTAGTCGGGTAAGGAGCTGTGAGGGGGGGGTTGGTAGTATATGACTTAAAAACATAACAACAAAGTTTAAATTAAAACCACGATCTGTCACACACAATTATTAAATGCTCGACTTAGCGTAATACATAATCATCATCATCATCATCATGTTACATACATAGATACACGTCTTACATATGTACACAACTACATACAGTACAATCAGAGAAATGGACGATATTAAATATACAGTTACAGTTACAGTTACAATTAGAGATACAGTATGGTAATAGTTACAGTTACAGTTACAGTTACATATAAATATTACGTTACGGAGGACAAACAAATCTCTAACGATGATGATTGATTGCTTGATGATCGTTAGCACCGGCAGACAAAGACCTCCTCGACCTTATAGACAGACTTTCCTTCTTTCTTTCTTTCACACATACAGATCGATTGATCGCTGCTCGTTTTCGCTTAGGTGTTAAGTTTGCAATAGTATTAGTAATAGTAGATCATACATAGTTTTGAGTACATCAATAAATACATATATATATTCATGTGTGTGTGTGAAAGTGTGTGTGTGTGTTTCAGACCCGATTCGCTCTTTATTCAAATTGATTGCAATGCAAAATATAACGTACATATAGTAAATCGATCTATATCTATTCATATTCATGGGCTCGTGGTTCTGGGCGTGTCATGAGTGTGTGTGTGTTTGTGTGGGTTAACTTAACCGTTAGTTAACCGCATAGTATTTTATTATATTCACAATATAAAAGCACATCGAGTTTCCGTGTCGCAATAATTAAAATCAAATAACATCGCAACTGGAGTCTCCACTCGAATATCTCTCGCATATTCTCGTTCCTCTCCCTCTCTCTCTCTCTCGTTTGCAATGATGTTATAAATATTAAAAATAGCAATAACAAATAAATAATGGTTGAAAAGTATTTAAAACTCTTAAGCGAAAACAAAAACAACGTTAGGAATTTAAAAAAAAAGAGAAAAAGAATTAAAAAAAAAAAAAAAGTGTAAAGAAATTAAAAAAAAACTATATGGAAAATGATTTAAAAGCGAGCAGCGCCCAACCTAATCCTAATCCACACGGATACTTTATACAATGCTTGTGTGGGGCGTGGCTCATTTCTGGGATCGGTCGATGGCGCGACTGCTTCAGAAGAACGTGGAGAATTTGCGCTTGTTCGGCGTCTTGCTACCGCCGACATTGCTGTTGCTGCTGCTGCTGATGTTGTTGAGGTGACTCTGGTTGCTGCTGCTGCTGCCGATGCCGTTGCTGTGCTTCGCGGACATGGGCACGGCTACGGAAACGGGCATGGGGATGGGCACAGAGGCGTAGGCGGCAGGCTCCGCATTGCATTGCATCAATAAGTTGCGCTGCTGTTGCTGCAACTGCTGCTGTTGTTGCTGCTGCTGCTGCTGCTGTCCGTAGTAGGCTGCCGTCGCCGTTGCCGTGGCGACTGCACTGTTGCTGTTGACCGAGGCGGGTGGCATTATGACGACGGGCACAACCACGGGTTATACAGAGATCTCGTAGTTCATGTCATAGATGCTGGCGCGATCCGGTGTGCCCGACGAGGCATTGGCAGCTGCTGCCGCCGCCGCCGCTGCCGCATTGCGTCCCACAGCCGCCGCTGCTGCTGCTGCCGCCGCCGCAGCACTCTGCTGTGCCATGCTGGTGGCCACCACGCCGCTGGGCAAGCCACCATTGTTGCGTGCCTGCTGCTGCTGCTGTTGCTGTTCCAGCGATTGCATCTCCATCGAGTCGGTCATCTCCAGGGCACGCACAAAGCTCATGGGTCGCGTTGGCGTCTGTTTGCGCTTGATCTGCGGCGAGGGTTGTGGCTGCAGTGCGGCACATGCACCCGCAGCGCTGCTCACATTGACGCCGCCGCCGGCCAGAGGATTGCCAGGCGGAAAGACAGGTACACCGCCACGCAACTGCGGCTGATAGCTGCCGGTGCCGGTGCCCGTGACACTTGCAGCGCCTGCACAACTGGCCGCTGCTGCTGCTGCTCCTGCTGGCACATTGGCAATGCTGCCGCTGCTGCCAGAGTTGGCGGGTCCAGCGCCGCCGCCATAGCGTAGGATGTACGTTTGTGCAGCGGAAGTTTGTGGCATCGTTGTGGGGCTAGTGGGATTCGAGCGATGATATGAAGCGGCGGCGGCGGCGGCGGCAGCAGCAGCAGCTACAGCAGCCTGTTGTTGATGCTGCTGCTGTTGTTGCTGGAGCTGCTGCTGTTGCTGCTGATGCTGCTGTTGGTTGGCATAGTCCTGCAGGCGCGAATGCGTCATTATGAGTGGATGAGCACCTCCGCCGGCTGTGATGTATTGTGCGTGCTGTTGCATGTTGCTGCTGCCGCCGCCACTGGGCAGGGTGCCGGCACTGCTGCCAATACTAACGGTGGGCGGGCCACCGCCGCCACCGCCAAAGCCGGGCGAGGTGTCCTTCCACATGTAGACGCCGCGCTGCGGACTGCCAGCCAATTCGCGTATGTTGTCCACAGTGTTGTTGCTGCGCGCATACGACAGCTCATTGCCGCCAGTGCCCTGACGCACCAGCTCCCCTCGGAGAGGAAGCGTCGCTGCGGACTGCCGCCGTAGGCAACTTGTGCGAGTGACTGTTGCTGCTGCTGCGCCTGTTGTTGCTGCAGGGCTGCAAGAAAGAGAGAGAGAGAGAGAGAGATATTAATGTTGCAAATTGCAGGCAACTTCGCTGCACTCACCTTGCTGCTGCTGCTGGTGCTGCAGCATGACACGCTGCTGTTGCAGCAACAGTTGCTGCTGCTGCTGTATGGTTGGCGCCTGCGGATGCTGTGGCGGCAGTCCGCTTGTGTATTCATAGTATGCAGCTGCTGCTGCTGCTGCTGCCGCCGCCTGCTGCTGCTGTTGTTGTTGCTGCTGCTGCTGCTGCTGCTGTTGCTGCTGTGCTGCCTGCGCATTGAGGCCAATGAAATCGGGGCGACGTGGCTGCGTGGGCGTGCCAGGGTTCGATCTGTGAAGGAGCAAAGGCAGCACAAGTGAATTAGACGTGGGGGCAGACAAACTGAGCGAGTGTTAGAAAAAGTCAGACAGAGAGAGAGAGAGAGAGAGATAGTAAGAGAGAGAGTGAGAGAGAGCGAGTTAATGTTAAGTAACATTGAGGCTGCGCTTTGAATTCTGGTTAACAGCGACGGCACAATCAAAGAAATGCGAGTGTAAGTGTGTGTGTGTCTGTACGGGGTGTGTGTGTGTGTGTGTGAGTGTTGTCCGCTACACATAGAGTAGCAGGGTATTGTAAGTTTAAGAGGCAGTAGTAGGCGTGGCAGACCCCAAAAAACTATATATTCTTAATCAGCAACAAGAGATCAGTCGATATAGTCATGTCTGTGTCTATCTGTCTGTCTATCTGTCTGTCTATCTGTCTGTCTATCTGTCTGTCTATCTGTCTGTCTATCTGTCTGTCTATCTGTCTATCTGTCTGTCTGTCTATCTTCTGCATGTCTGTCTATCTGTCTCTCTCTTTTGTCTGTCTATCTGTCTGTCTAACAGTCTGTCTTTGTGTCTTTTCGTCTGTCTCTCTTTCTGCCTTCTGTCAGTCTGTATGTCTTTTGTCTGTCTGCCTTTGATCTGCCTGTCTCTCTCCTTGTCTGTCTGCCTTCTATATGTCTCTCTGTTTTCTGTATGTCTGTCTGCCTTTTGTCTGTCCGTCTGTCCATATAAACATCTTTATCTCAGAGACTTAAGAGCTAGGACCTCAAAAACATATGAAAAACTGTCTAAATATTATTGCTCTCAGTTCAAGTTCATTTAAGATTTTAGTCACGCCCCCTAACGCCTTCCTAAATCGTTAAAATAGCGAATTCCCAGGCGTACTTTTTATGCAGAACAGTCCCTTTGGTGGTAAAACACAATAACCATCAACGCCCAAATGAAGTCTGAAAACTGCATTGCAATCATATAATTAACATAGAAGTTATTTAAGAAATAGTTTTAAAGAAGTGCTGATATCACAGCACTGCAAAGTATGCAACAAAAAATTTAATTTTGCGCAGCTGTATAGCGAGTGTATTAGAGTCGAATGTGCTCGATTTCTTGTTTGTTTTGTGTGTGTTTGTGTAAGTGTAGCTGTTACTTAGGGTTACAATGCTCGTTAGGGTATTAAACATTTAGTAACAGCAAGTTTAGAATACTCTCTCCCCTTCAACGAGAGTGAGCGAGAGAGCGAGCGAGTGAATGAGACAGCTGCTGCAAACAGAGGAGTAGTAGACAGAGAGTAATCAGTAGTCGGTTATGCTCCTGAACCATTTATTAAGTACATTGATTAGGGACTCGCTTGTGCAGTTGGATAAAACATGACCAGAACCAGAAATGAATAAATGCTTGAAACAAGACACTGATGACAGCGGCGGCGGCAGCGGCAGCGGCAGCGCACGGGGCGAGCAGAGAGCGGCATCACGACGACAACGACGATGACGAAGACGACAACAACGACAACGACGACGACGAGGAGGAGGTTTAGAAGCAGGATTAAAGAAGGAGAAGGACGGCGCCTTAGCAATGATAACTTCTGGCAGTGCGCTGGACGAGATCAACCACCGTGCGTGGCACATCGGAGCGCACCAGTTTGATGAGCAAATGGAGCACGTTGACCACACAATACAATATGCTAAAGATCACAATGATCGGTGCGAAGATTAACTTGCGCTTTATCGAATAGCGTGTTGTGTCCTCGAAGTCAAAGAACTCGCAGAGATTCGTCTGGCCAAGGAAGTGTTGGCGCATCTTCATCACCTGCCGATTGAGCCAGCTGAAGTACCAGCAAAGGAAATACAATAGATTCGATGCCAGATAGCCGAGCAGGAAGCCCATCAATGTGATGTAATCCATCTTAGAGCTGCTGTGCTCCATTTTACGTAGTCCGGCAACACTGTCCGCCGTGCCGCCCAAAGTGCGATTGCGGTAACTGCAGCAAGTTGGTTTCCTCTTCATGCGATGCGCCAATAATCTCTTCTTCGGCTGCTCCGCCTCCTCCTCCAGTGGCTCCTCGCCGCCAAAGTAATCCTGCATGCGATGGTAATGATGTTGCTGCTGCTGCTGTTGGTGTTGCTGTTGGTATTGCTGCTGCTGTTGGTGTTCTCGTTGCCTGTTGTTGTTGCTGCTGTTGTTGTACTCATCGTTGAGCATGTCACAGCAACTGTTGCTGCGCTTGAGCAGATTTCCGTCTCCATTGTCATCGTCATTGCCATCATTCTGATCAACATCATCCTCATCGGTTGCCTGCCTGCGTTGTTCCTCCTTCCAGCTGTACTTGGCCAGCACCTGCTGCACACGCTGATTCTGCGTGATCATGCCATAGGAATCCTCACCGCCGGCCTGATAACCGTGCGCACACGTATCCCGCTGATGCTCCATTCTGTATGATCCACTGCGCTGCAGCATCTTCTCCATTTCGTAGGCATCTGCGGGTGTAAGGAGCGAACGTTTCGATGATGTCCTGTAGGCAGCATGGCCAGCACTTTGCGTATAGTGGTGTGGTATCGAGCGTGGCTCATCATCATCATCATCATCATCGTAGTCATCTTCATCGTCATCATCAGCGTTATCAGCATTGTTATTGTTGATGTGGCAATGTTGCTGTTGCTGTTGCTGCTGCTGTTGCAGTTGCTGTTGCATGTGCGACAGTGTCAGTGGATTTGTCTCAAAGTTCATGCCATTGAATTTGAAATGGCGTCGCTGGCGCAACTGCGGGGGTGAGGCCACATTGAACGGCAGCGCCTTGTCGATCAGGCCCAGCGATCTGTGATAGCGACAGACAGGAGATGCCGCTGCTGCCGCCTGTTGTGCATTCTGGTGATATTGGTATGGCTTACTTCCATTCATACTTTGCGGCGCGAGGCGTATCTGGATTGATCAAATTGGTATACAACAAACTCTGTGGGGTGAGGGGGGTGCGTGTGTACGGGGTGTGTAAGTGTGTGTGTTTCTCTTACTGAAATATCGAAATGATTTGCGAAATGATTGCGAAAATTTTGAAACTGCCAGAATTTAATCTCTTATACCAAGGGGTGTGTGTGTCTCTGTGTGTGTGCCTGTGTGTCTGCCTATGTCTGAGTATGTATGTGTGTGCTGTGTGTGTAAGTGCGAGAGAGAGAGATAAAACCAAAATGAATGCAACTAAACGGTTTGGTTTGGTCTTTTTTGTTTTTCAAAAATGTAAATGGGAAATTTTTCCTTTTGTGCTTTGAAACACAATTTTGTTGTTTGTTGTTGTCCGCGTATATGAAAAATGAAGCTCAATTTGCTAGCCACACTGTGCAAGGCCTGCTTAGTGTGTGTACATTTTTTTTTTTTTTTTTTTTTTTTTTTTTGTGCGTGTGAGTGACCTGACCCCATTAGAATATTATCGATGTAACGTTTTGTCTGATGATGAAACGGGCGCCAAAATCAAGAGAGAGAAGAGTTCACTCACCTCCAAAGTCGCGAGAAGAAAGTGAGCCAAGTTGCGAAGGCGGAGAGGCGGAGGCTGGGTGGGCGTGGGCGTGGGGGTGCTGGCACTTGCTGGGTGTGTGTGTGCGTGTGTGTAACATATATGTGTGTCTGTCTAGTGTGTGTGTGTGTTTGTGTGTGTGTAGAGTATGCTAAGTCTTGGACGGAGACAGCAGCAGCAGAAGAAGAAGCCTGAACGGGCCCAGTTCTTGCCAGTACTGTTTAACAGTGTTGCACAGTGCCCCCGTCATACATTTGGTCCCATACACAGACGCAGGTATCTCTATATTTTATATATATATACTCTATATATACTCTATATATGGCTGGACAATTGTTTCACATTGTTTGACTTAATCTTAGTTCATTAATATTATTATTTTTAGCTTGGTCTTCTCTTGGTTTGGTTCGATTAAAATTAAAGTTCTCTTTTGTAGTTTCTTTTTTCTCTTTTTTTCTCTTTTCTTTAGCCTAGGAATTAGTACTGTTCTCAGAATTTGAGTATTGACTACATTGAGGAGGAAAAAAAAAACGAAAGAAAACGAAAAAGAAAAGTTGAAAATAAATTAGTTGAAAAGTGTGATAAACAAATAATGAATTGAGGGAGAGAGACAGAGAGAGAGAAAGCATTTAGAATAATGATTTAGAAAGAGAGGGAGAGAGTGAGAGAGAGCGCGACAACCATGGCACAGAGCAAGATACAAAGTGAGTGAGAGAGAGAGAGAGAGAGAGACAGCGAAGAATCCAGAGATCCGGCGTTCAATGAACTTTGTTGCCGTCTCGCTCGCTTTGGTGTAAGCCTTGACATGGAATCAGGGGCGGGGGGCGGTTGTAGGAGTAGACTAACTACAGCAAAGCAATGCACAACAACAATAATAACAAGAACAACAACAACAGCGAGAAGCAGCTGAGGAGCGAAACAGGAGCAGCGAATGCAGCAGAAGATGGAAGCGGAGTATGTGAAGATCGCCTATC
Source organism: Zaprionus africanus (assembly GCA_018151435.1). NCBI lineage: Eukaryota > Metazoa > Arthropoda > Insecta > Diptera > Drosophilidae > Zaprionus > Zaprionus africanus. The sequence goes on from JAECXB010000076.1 coordinate 7,642,492, forward strand.
CAAGCCTAGCTATGAAGTTCCCCAACTTGTTGCCTGCGCACTTACCTTCGCACTGGACTGGCCATGACCAGAGGCGTGGCCACGCCCAATGGCTTAATTCGTTGTTGCATGGTGGGCGTTGCCGTTGTGGCACCACCACCAACGCGTTGCTGCTGCTGCTGCTGGCTTTGTGCTATGCCTGATATGCCCTGCTGCTGCTGACCATTGATAGCTCCACCGACAACATAGCCAGGATGATCTGGAGACAGTGCATCGCTCGTATAGCCACGCTGCGGATCCAGGCCCCTGCAGAAGGAAGAAGAAACGAATGAGAGAGAATTCTATAGGGAAAAGAACTCAAGACTAGAGCTGGAGCAACCTTCTTTGTTCCTCCACACTTACCTGGGCCTGGCTAGCGGACTGTGACGCGGATGATACATGCGCAGATGTCGCGGCGAATCACCGCCGCCACCGCCTGCCTGTGCTGCGCTCTGTGCACCGCCTGCGCCGCTGGCAATGCTGCCGTTGTTCATATTGGTCATGTTGCTCATATTGATGCCACCGGGCGCTGTGTCGCTCACCTGCGGCAGGTAGAAATTACTCGAGTTGTGACGCTGCAGCGGTGGCGTCGGTTCGCAGTCTTGACTCTGTGAGGCTGGCGGCGCTTCCAGATCCGTGTCGGAGCACTCCCGTCCCGGCGATAACTGTGAGTGAAGGAGAGAAGAGAAGAAACACAAATTAGTTGCAAGTTTTATTTTTCTACTTATTAACAGAGAACATGGGGGAGGGGGGCGTTGGGGATTCGAGGAGAGCGAGGCTGGGCGGGAGGAATCGTACATGTGCTAAACACAGAAAATAACCTTAGACCTACATAAAATAACGAGTAGTTGCGATTGATCGATTCGGAATGTACTTGAAACCAAATGGAAACGAAACGAAATCTTGAGTGTGCGTGTCTTTGTGTGTGTGTGTGTGTGTGTGTATGTGGACGTATATGTGTGTGGCTGTGTCTCTCTGTGTGTGTAGGACCACAAATGAGCTGCAGACGGCGTTTAACGGTCGAGCAAATTGTTCGATAAGTCTTCCATATGAATGTAAATGCACATGAATGGAGAAGGCATAGTGTGTCTGTGAAGGTGTCTTCTTAGGAACAGCATAGGTATCGTTATAGGTGTCTCTAAGGTATCTGTATAGATATCTGCATAGGTTTGGGTGTCTGTATTTGTCTCTGTTTAGGGTCAGTATAGGTGTCTGTAAGGTCTCTGCAAAGGAGGTCTCTGTGTACGGCTCTGTATAAGTGTTTGTAAAGGTACCTTTCGTAGGTATGGGTCTCTGTATAAGTGTTTATTTAAGATTATATAGGTCTGTAAGGTGTCTGCATAAGGTTCTGTATAGGTGTCTGAATATGTGTTTGTTAAGGTATCTGTATACGTTTCTGTATAAGTGTCTACATTGGTGTATGTAGAAGTGACCGTATAGGGTCAGTAAAGGTGTCTGTTACTTGTATACAGACACCTTTACTGACCTTATACTGTCACTTCTATAGGTGTTAAGGTATCAGTATACGGATCTCTAAAAGTGACTGTATAAGTATCTGTATAAAGGTCTGAATCGGGTCAGTATAGGTGTCTGGATAGGTATCTGTGAAGGTGTCTGTAAGAAATCATAATAAGTGTCTGTGGAGGTATCTGTATACGGTTTTATGTAGGTCCCTGTATAAGTGTCTGCATAGGTGTCTGTATAACGGTCTGTATCGGGTCAGTATAATTATCGGTAGTGTAGATATCTGTATTGGTGCCTTTATAAGGTTTTGTATAAGTATAGGTGTCGGTATAAGTGTCTGTAAGGTGTCTGGATTGTTTGCTGTGTAGGTGTGTATAAGGTGTCGGTAAGAATACTGCATAGGTATCTTCATTGGGATCTGTTTAGAGTCAGTATAGGTGAGTATAGGTAAGTCTGTAAAGTGTCTGCAAAGGTCTTTGCATAGATTTCTGTTTGAGTGTCTGAATAGGTGTCTGCATCGGTCCGTAAGGCTTCTGTGAAGCTATCTTTGGTGTCTGTATTGATGTCAGTATATGTGTTTTTATAGGCTCCGTATAGGTATCTGTATAAGTGTCTTTGAAGGTGGCTGCATATGCCTGTAAGGCGTCTTTGAAGTTGTCTTTAATGTGTCTTTACGGTGTCTTTAAGGTGTCTGCATGGGTCTCTGCATAGATTTCTGTTTGTGTGGCCGTTTACTTGTCTGCATAGGTGTATCTGTGTGTGTGAGTTGTCCGACTCTGGCTGAGGTAATGAAAGGAATCAGTTTGCTTTAACTTTTGCAAGGCTTGACATAAAATGATTTGAAATATAACTCGATATAGTAAGATAGTTATAACTGGATAGTAAGATAATAAGATAGTTATAACCATAGACAGAGCAGTTCAGAGAACAAAACAAGAATATGTCAATAAAATCGACCAAATCGCCAATCAATCAGAGATCAAAAAGACGTATAAAGAGAGCGAGAGAGAGAGAAGAATACGAAAGAGCGGAGTCAATTCGAAATGAAATAAAAATATATATGATTATATATATATATACCAAGTATGTATATGTTTGTATAGAGAAATATATAGAGAGTGGTTGTGTGGTTTCACAAAGATATTTCAAATTTAGGCTTTCAATTTGTTTTTGGTTTTTTTTTTTTTTTTTTGAGTGAAGGAAGCGAAAGAGAACTCATGTGAGAAATTCAAGTCAATCACTGTTCAATCATTATCAATTAAAAAGAAGGCACGAATCATAAGATAAACATAAAATATAAGAAGTACAATATATAATTATGATAAATATAAATATAAATATTTTTTAATATTTCTTTTGTTTTTCTTTTTTTTTTTTTACCTTTTTCGGTGCTTGCAGAAAGTGTAGAGTTTTGTTTTGACCAATTCTTTATTTTTTTTTTTAATATATTTTTCAAGCTATTTACGCTACAGACTAGAGAATACTAGATATATTGCGGTAGTTTCAAAACACTCGGCGTGGAGGAATGTACAGCACAAATCCAATACAAACGAGCCGATTAACGAGAGTACGCAACAGAGCAGAAGCTTATGCAAAAGCTTAACCAAAACTGCGACTTAAGGAACTTAGGAACTTAGAAAATATCGAAAATCACATGCGTGTAAATCCAAAAAAGAATACTAAGAAATCAAAATCAAAACCAGAACTAAAACTAAACTAAATATGAAACGAAACGAAACAAAATTAAACGAAATCAAGAGAGAAACACAACTAAGTGAGTTCGGCGCGGCCGAAATACTTTGAAATACCCTTGCAGATGGATTTAGATCATTTTTAGAAGGTAAACATTAAAAAAAGGGCTTATATTCGATTAATACTGATTTAAGGAGGCTAAAGTGGGCGTGGCCCAATACTAAAATGAACTTTAGCTAAAGACAGTAGTATTACACATTATCTTCAACCTTGGTAGCTGTAGCTCTGATAGTACTTGAGTAATAAGTGTTCATACAGACAGAAATGACTAGATTTATTCTTTTAATGACGATTTCTATATAAAAACTCTATGTAAATGTGTTTATTTGAAAGAACAATCAAAGAAAGTTTGATTTAAGGTACTTGGAATACATAAACAGACAATTAAGCAGACATTTTTATGATCTAATTGAATTAGACCTATAAAACCTTAGTTCCCTCTGTAAGAGTATGTTTAAAAAATCAAAAATATTGAGCCTAGATAGTTGTGATAGTGAAATAAGCAATTGCTAAAGCAGCGCAAAAGGGCAAACTAAACAGAACTGAGAGAAAATATAAAGAATACAATTGTAATTAAAGGTGATTAACTTCGGCACAAACCGAAGTTATGTTTATGCTTGCAAATTATATTTATTATTCGAATAATAACAAATTCACAAATAAATTTAACTATATCTACACTTGAAGCGCTGTCAAGGTACTTTTCATTCAAGTGAGTGACAGACAGACTGACAAACGGACAGACATTTGATAAAGGTTTCATTTATCTTTTGCATAGCAGCATAATTACTAGCTAAAGCAAGAGTGTGTGTGCGAGAGGAAGGCAGAAAGAGAGAGAGAGGGGGAAGGGAGAAAAGTGTTAACAGAATGTGAAATAACTAAAATTAATTGCGCTTGCAGAGAAAAGCAGCAAACTCAAGTGCAATATTACATATGGCAATTGGAGAAGGTACCAAAAGTTAGTCTCTATTTCTCATTGAAAGCTCAGGTCAAGGCGAATGTACTAAGAGGATAAATTTTAACAAAAAAAAAAAAATCTAGCCAGAAAATTTGCCCAAAAAAACTTTATTTCTAAAGCTCGGTCTGAAGGGTGGGTTGAAGGGCGTGGCAAGGACGCTGGGCAAACAAACTGTGCATTTAATAAACATGTTTTTTCGGGGTAGTAGCCAGAGTAGGTATACATGTTTGTATGTGTGTGTGTGTGTGTGTGTGTGTATGCAGCATATGGCAGTGAAATTAGTTAACGAAAGGAGATAAAGCATAGGTACCACAGACCAAAGTAAAAGCCAAAAACAATTACAGTTTCGCATGGGGGAAGTTATGAATACAGCAAGATAAACCAAATTCAATTAGCAACAATTCAATTACAATACAAGTTACAACACAAACAACAACAATAGCAACAGTAGCAACAGCAACAAAAGCAGCAACAAAGTGGCAAACAGCAGCTGAGCTTTTGTTTTTTAGTCAAGTCAAACAAAAAGTTACACACAAAATTATAGACAGATTGACAGATATAGACAAAGACAAAGACATGTAGATACAGTTACAGTTACAGTTACATTGTTACAGTTAATGTAATTAAATATATATATAGAGAGAGACAGACAGATAGATAGACAGAGAGAGAGTTTATAGAATCGGTTTTTGCATAGCAATTTCTGCAATGTTTCGTTTTGGTTTGCAAAATGTTACCCACCTTACTATAAAGCGTTGTGCTGCCCGACCGTTGATTATAACCATTGCCCTCGGCCATATATGTCTTTACCTGTATTCCACGCTTCTCCCGACTCGACTCGTAGTAGGAGCGGGGTGAATATTGTACCGAAGTGCCGCGCATTCCCCCTGCACCGACAACACCGCCGGCAGTGCTGCCATTATTGCCGCCGGCTCCCCCACCACCGCCGGCTCTGGTTCCTTGCTCCGTGCCGGCATTGGTCTGTTGATTGGTCCGATCGTTGCATATGGTGCTAATGGCTTGATTTTGCGTCTGTGAACGCCTCGATGCGTATTTCTTGGGCTTCAGTAAGCTGCAAGTAAACACAGTTATTATTTATACTCTACATATGTATTTCAGGGCATCAAACCTGGGATACTGCGGTCCGAACTGTGTGTAGCAACAGTTGTGCCAGCAGCCGCGTGAGAATGGATTGTAGCCGCCCTTGAACTTGCCGGTCACCTGCTCGTTGGTGGTGCGACCTCGCGATACCAGCACCATGTGGAAGCCCGTCAGGCCAAAGATTGGTATGGCCAGCACCGTGACGAGACCCATCAAGATCATACTAAATGCAGTTAAAGTTAAGTGCAACCAATTGGGTAAAGAAGAGAGAAGGAGTAAAGAAATAAAGGTTGAACTTGGGGGCATCAAAATGAAGAGGAAGTAGAGACAGGATTAAAGACTTCGCTGTCTCTCCAAGTACTCTCCAAGTAGTACCATCTCTACAGTTCCTACACTCAGAAAAGGAGAAATGTAGCTTGAACTTGGGGGAATCGTAATGGAAAGGAAGTAGAGAGAGGATAGAAGACTTCGTTGTCTCTTCAAGTACTCTCCAAGTAGTACCTTCTCTACAGTTCCTACACCAAGAGCTTGAACTTGGGGGAATCAAAATGTAAAGGAAGTAGAGAGAGGATAGAAGACTTCGTTGTCTCTCCAAGTACTCTTTAAGTAGTACCTTCTCTACACTTCCCACACTAAGAGAGGTTTATATATTATAACTTATCATATTCATTAAAAGGATACGCGACAATGGGTGCCGTCTGTTTGATGCTGGGCATGATTTTGAGTACGTAGAACAGGCATAGCGAAAATATGCTCAGCATGTGGATGGATAGTGAGACAAGGAAGAAGAAGAAGAATCTGTAATTGCGTCTACCAATGCAATTGTTCACCCACGGACAGTGATGGTCAAATGTCTGCAACAAGAAATATATATTTATATATATTTTAATATTATTTATTATAAAATTTAAGCTCACCTCTATGCAATGATTGCACACAGAGCAGTGTGAACAACGGGGCGGGCGATAGAATTTACAGGTGACACACCATTTCATCTTCACGGTGATGCCATTGATTTCGGCATTCTTGTAGAGGGGTGCACGGAACTCCTCTTCGCAATCTTCGTCGGGCGAGGCTAGAATTTGGTCAAGTTTAGGCTGTGCCGATAATGCTGGGTATCGTTTAGCACGCTACATACCTTTGGGTATAATGCCCGGATCCATGAATGTGGCCAGCGTGAAGTTGGCCAGCACAAAGAATGTGATGACAGCCTGATAGGCCAGCACCCATGGATGCGTCTTTACATAGTACTGGCAGCTGCAAAAAGAGACAGAGAGAGAGAAAGAGAGGGTATTATTAGTCGGGCAGTGCATGTCTTTTTTCGGTGCTAGCCTAATTTGGTTTCTAATTTGTTTTCCCACCCCTTTAAACCCCTTTAAGAGCCGCTCTTTGTAGGCCTGTCGTGTCCACTGAACTGGAACTGTTTGCTGGGCCCGCATTGAAGCACTCTCAACACACACACACATACATATGTATATGTGTCCCTTCTCTCTTGCTACCCAACCACTTTACTCCCTTTGGTTTTAGCCTTTTAGCTATAATATTGTTGCGTTTCCGCTAGTTCCGTTGATAGTTTCGTATCGGTAACTAACTGCATTAGCATTGCATATCGCTATCACAAACATAACACACACACACACCTACACACACTCTCTCACACACACACACTCAGGCTGTCAGGCGACCTATCACAATTTATTCGACGTCATTGCATGATGTAGAACAAGCAGCAACTGCTGCCGCAAATGTCAATCAATAAACACATTTATAAAGATTGTTACAATGAATTTGAACAAGCATTGAGCCAAGTTAAGAGTGTACTTAAGTAGAGACTGTTTATCAATGTGTGTGTGAATGGAATTATTACTTTGCTTAGCTTATCTCATTTGAATTGGTAAGTAGAAGTTGGAAATGATCTGTGAGGGTGTTGAATACTCTTTGCAACTTTATAATTTGCATATGTAGAGACTTAGATTTAATTACATATAATTATTATATACCACTATATCATATGAAATTCATACTTAAACTTGTTACCTAATGCCAGACTTGTTAGACCAGGCGAAACATTGATGTTTCATATGTAGAAGTTGGAAATGATGTGTGAGGTTGTTGAATATTGAATACAATTCAATAAGTTCCGTATGTAGAGATAAAGTATTAATTCTGTATCATTATAATTTGCCACTATATCATCTGGAATTCATACTTAACCTATTGCAAGTTGAGCTGCTGTTGTCATTCAATTCATTTGATTTTCCATTCTAATCTCTTGAAATATTGTAGATAATCTATTAAAGTTATATTTTATAACTGCACTTTCAGAACGTGACTCAGCTCTTAGATATAATCTACTCAAATCGCACATAAATCAACAACTTTATCATCAGCATTCATCAGAGCATCTGTTCTATTTGAATAGCAACACTATAAGATATTTATTGTGCAATTAACTTAAGACAGCTCACAATTGATAGGGAGTAAGAAAGAGAAGGAGTACAGAGAGAGAGAGAGAGAGAGAGAGAGAGAGTGAGAAGGATTAAGAGAGAGATGGAGAGTAATAGAGAGTTATACATACAGCTAGCAAAACATTGTTAGACGATTTATAGTCAGCGTTGGCGACTGATTTTCATGTCCTGTTCTCATTTCGTATAATTAAGCGGCTTAGCCGCCACTGATGTGGTTCACAAGGGGGAGGGGGAAGAGGAGGTGCAGCAGCAGAGGTATTCATTTCATAGCGATGCTGACGCAGCAGCACGTAGGATGCAATCCCCGCACCACAGCCAAAGGCTTAGTCCGGGGATCTCACTAAGAGCATAAGTACGCAATGCCACAGAGTACGGCGCTTTTCAACGGCACGTGGAGGTAGATTAAGAGAGAGAGAGAGAGAGAGAGAGAGAGAGAGAGGGAGAAGAGAGGGGGAAGAGAGGGAAAGGCTGCACCGAGTTAAATTCGAAATAGAGTTGAGCAGACGGAGACATGTGCGCAGTGGAATTTACTCAAGGATTTCGCTGGCGTTTGCACTCACTTTATACTGTGTACAAACTACACAAAATGAGCAACTGCATGTGTGTGTGTACCTGTGTGTGTAGTGCATATGTCTTTGTGCGCTGTAACTATGATGCAAGGTTTCCGAGCACTGAAATGACGCCTTGGCTCAACTGTTGCCAACGAAAGACAACAACAAATTGCACATCAAATAAGTCAACAGCGACAAGAACAACTAAACAACAGCAACAACAACTAAACAACAACAACAACTAAACAACAACAGCAACAGCAACTAAACAACAACAAGAACAACTAAACAATAGCAAAAAGAAGCAAACAGCAACAACGCCCGACAGGACACAAAGCCATCAATTAATGTTGGCCATCAAATTGAAACAAATTGCAGACAAACTTGACAGCAACAACAGCAACAGCAACACAACAACAGCGATCTTTGTATGGAAAGCTAAGTGCAGAGAATGAAAGAGGTAGCAAAGGGTGAAGAGGCCAAAGAGGGAAAAAGGAAATGCAGTGTAAAAGGCAAGTACAAATTCAAATTGAATTGAAGTTTGAAATTTCTGCAAAAATGTTGCTGATTTAATAACTAAAAGGAGAGAGAGAGAGAAGCTAACTTCGACATGTGGAAGGTTTTATACTCTTCCAATTGTTCCTATGCTGGTTATATATTATGATGCAGAATGGAATGAAATTGTGTATATACAATATTAAGTATGTCTTACTTTGATTGACAATGTTAATTTAAGTTATTTCTATAATCAGAACATGTCTTTATACAAAAACCTTCATTTCAACCTATAGTTCCTATGGCAGCTATATGTTATAGTGTTCCGATTTTGATGAAATTTTATATGCATATTTTATAAATAGAAAAAGTTCGATTTAGTTAATTTGGTTGCCATAGCTTGACAAATAACAAAAATCAGCCGATAGTTTGTATGACAGCTATACGATATATCGGTCTGATTTGGCTCGTGCCGACTTATTTACAGTGTACAACAATAAGAAGCATGTGTAGCAAGTTCAATCAAGATAGCTGTAGAACTTAAAGACGAACAGACAGACGGAAAAACAGATATAGCTAGATCGACTTTCTTAGTGATGCTGAACCAGAATATTTATACTTTATCGGCCAGGATTTATCTCCAAAGGTGTAGTATGCTACAAGCAACAAACAAAATATTGTGATAGTTAATTTATCTAAATATTTCCCTACAATCAATTAGCTTGTGAAGATTTAAGGAAGTCAGAGGAATAAGATACATTGAGGAGGAGTATAGAGATGATTAGCTTAGATGAGAATTGTTTGCCAAATGTAATTGTTTTATATTTAATATACCACAATTTATAACATATTATTGTTCATATTACTGTTCATAATTGATACATAATTCATTCCTCATTCATTTGCATTCATTTATTTCAATTAGTTTAAGCTGCCCGATTGTCTTTCGTTCTGCATTCCGCACGCATTGCTATGCAGGATGCCGAAGATGATGCAATGTGCAGTGTGCATGGAACTATTTTTCCTGCTGGCTTCACTTGGATTTCTCCTACATCCTGCATCCACTTTGGCTTGGCTTGGCTTTTTGTGGTGGCATGTGGCATGTGCGACAAATGCCACTTGGATGGCTCCGCAGGCAAATTCACTTCTTTTCGCAGCGGGTGTCGGATAACTGAATACCGTCGTTACTTGAGGGAAAGAACAACGAGAGAGAGAGGGGGGAGAGAGAGAAAGAGAATTGAACGCGTCCCTACTCTCGCTCTTTCCTTTTGCCAAAGAGCATTTCCTGTGCACTGCGACAAACTTTCAACCGATAGTTGCCTCCACTCGGGGTCCAGGAAATTGAATTCTTATGTAATGCGACGTGCAAGGTGAGGTGAGGGGGGCTGAGACACATAATGCCAACTGCAGTCGACACTCTTCAATGCCAACGCGTCGCGGTCACTAACGTTGCAGCACAGCGCTGCGCGTTACACTGTCAGTCACAGTCACAGTCACAGTTCATGACCGTGACCCAAGGCAAGTCACCGCAGCGCGTCTGTTCACGACGCTTCTCGCAAATTGTGCAATGTGCAATTAATTTAAGCGGGCAGTTTGTCTTCTGCGGTGTGCATGCAAAAGACGTGACAGCGTGTGTGTGTGTGTACGTGTTAGTGTGTGTGTATTTGTGTGCGTGTGTGTTTCTATTTGTGTGCCTGTGTGTGTGTGTGTGTGTTTGTGAGTGACGCCACACACATTTGATTGAGGTGCTGCGAGAGATTCAGTTTGTGCGTTAATGCTTTGTCATCGCGCTATCTATCTGTCTCTCTGTCTGCACCCTTCCCCCCTCCCTCCCCATGCTCCCTTCTCCCCACTACAGAAATATTCTCAACTATCGCGACACACACACACATATACACCCGCATTTGGACACGCACAGGCAGCACAACACACACTGCTGCAGGGCATTAGTCATCGCGTCGTCATGCGATGCCATTCGCGAAAGCGAAACGGGGCAAACAACAACAATAACAACAACAACAACATTGGCAACCACATCAGCAACACCCCAACATCAGCAACATTAACAACAACAACAACAACAGCAGCAAACAAAAAATCGGAAGAGCGCGACAAATACAGCGATTCTTATCTCCGCAGAGAACAAAACCCAAGCAAATTCAACGCGACAAAGAAATCGAAATCGAATTTGAAAATGTTATCGAAAACGAAGGCAAAACTAACGGCAAACAATGTTTAACTTAGTGCTAGCGCTGACCTTGATATATACGCGCCGAAACTAAACCATTGATAACCAAAAGGCAGCAAAAAATTTTATCAATTTCATACGCGCAGCTGCTTCGGACTTCGTCAGAACTGATGAAGGTTGCAGTAAATGATGGAAAAAAAAAGCTAATTTTATATACATATATCTATATACATTATATACGAGGGTCGTTTGATAAGTCCGTGACTTTTTGTATTTGCCGCGCACCTGCTCTAAATAACTGTCAGCAGTTATCGATTAACAGCTGACTGTAAAATTTGAAAGCTGCGTTTTTGGTTTGCGTTTTATAGGCATTGAAAGCAGACGATCTCGATCTCCATTTTCGTTAAAATTCACGAGATCGTCTGCTTTCAATGCCTATAGAAACCAAAAACGCAGCTTTTCAAATTTTACAGTCAGCTGTTAATCGATAACTGCTGACAGGAGCAGTGTTGTATTTAGAGCAGGTGAGCGGCAAATACAAAAAGTCACGGACTTATCAACGCCCTCGCTTTTGAGGGCCTTGAGAAAACCTGCTTTCAATGCCTATAAAACGCAAACCAAAAAACGCAGCTTTCTCAAAATTTTACAGTCAGCTGTTAATCGATAACTGCTGACAGGAGCAGTGTTGTATTTAGAGCAGGTGCGCGGCAAATACAAAAAGTCACGGACTTATCAAACGACCCTCGTATAACATAAATAATATGTGATATATTATAGAAACGTATGCAGTTAAAATCCTCTTTGTAAATGAGAAAAGTTATTAGAGTGTTAATTTGTTTATTGTACAGGGCAAAAATGTTTGTACAAATACTAAAATAAAGCTTGTAATACGTTTTATACGTTTCAGGGAGGCGTAGGGAGGGCGTGGTGAATTTAAATAATTACATTTATTTATGTCTTTTTATAATAAACATTGTCAACAAGTTGCGTAGCACTAGCTTTTATGGTATTTGAGTTATAAGTGTTCATACAGACAGCTGATGAAGCATTTTAATACTTTGTGAAGTCAGAGATGAGTCACACACTCTTTTACACATTTCTTTTTGTTATAATACCCTATATACTAACACTACTCTATTATTCGCTATTATAATGAGCATTTTAATCTTAAACAAAGGTGCCATAACATAGTCGCCATAATTTATCATAGGTGCCATAAGATACCTAACTTATGTATTATATATATTGAACCATAAATACTCTTGCAGTTCTTTGGATAATTTCACTGTGACTCAACAGATTTATCAGTTGAAATCTTCTCTGAGTAGAACTAAAGAAGAGCCTCTAAATTTAACTCTGGAGTCTTCTCTGATTAGAACTGCGAAGCTTCCAAAGAAAAGCCTCTAAACAATTTTAGCTTGAAATCTTCATTGGGTACAATTACATAGAATCTAAAGAAAACCCACCAAAATTTTTACTATGAAATCTTCTCTGAGTACAGCTAAAAAAAAACTAAAGAAAACCCAGTAAACAATTTTACTGTAAAATCTTCTCTGAGTAGAACCTAAAAAAAACTCCAAAGAAAACTCAGTAAACAATTTTACTCTACAGTCTTCTCCGGCTTCAACTACAAAGCCTGCAAAGAAAAGCCTCTTAACAAATTTCACTCTCGCACATCTTTTTTTTTCTCATGCGTTTTTGATGTGTCCCGAAAAAAAAGAAAAGGGGGGCATTGTGTGAAGTGTCCTCTGGCTTAGTTGTCATGCGCCAAGTGTTGTCAAATTATACATACATATGGGATAGAAGTGTGTGTATGTATGTGTGTATTTATGCTGGGCATGTGTACACATATGTGCAGTGTAGAGCCGTTAAATTGATTTTCTTGCCATCAAAAATAAAAGGCGACCCCTAAAAACGATAAAAAAAGAAAAACACTCTGCAGACAAATCCCAAAACGGAGCGGAACTCAAATGATGCCTTCTAGCTTCAGAACTGTCCAAGGACCTACTGGACACATTGGTCACTGTCCACTGTGGCAAGGTCAGTAAACTTTTGGTGGAGCCCGGCCGAACTCGACTTTGCCTGCCACGGGGCTTCATTAAAAAGGGCCACATCGTGTTGTGTATCTGCCATTTATTTATGAAATATACCTACACAAATATCTACATCTATATACAGTCTAGATAATGAATATGTATTTATAAAACTGACCGAATGACATGTTTATGGAGACTTCATTTAAATTACAGGCCTCACTTTCCAGAGAAATGAAAACTACAAATTATTATACAGTTTTTTGTAGATTTGCATTGTACAACTTTTTATACAAAAGTTGAAGTGCTTGAGTATTTTATTATTTAAATTTCTGTTTGTAAATATTGTACAAGACTTTTACATAAAGCCTGCAAATGTGGGTCGCCGCAAAAGTTGTTCAGTTTCTCTCTAGTTGGATCAACCAGTTGCATCAGAGGCAGAGCAATGTGTCAAAAGCAAAGTAGAACAAATCACACACAGAGCACAAAACATCATCTTCTTATTCTGCTTCTTCTTCTTCTTTTGGTGCTTTATCTGCCTCCAGCAAGAAGAATTAACCCAAATTATTTTCTTGTTTTTGTCCGAATAGCAACAAAGTATTGAATGCGACGTGTGTCAGTGCCTCCCTCTGTGTGTGTGTGCGTGTGTGTGTGTGTGTGTGTGTGTCCGTGTGTTTGCGTAGATTACAAATCTAATGCAGTGTAATTATAGTAGAGAATAATTAGAACTTGTACGAAAGCTTTAGTTAGTGAAGCAACGAATATAAAGATGTAGATGTTTTGCTAAGTAAGGAAGCTGCTAAGGAATTTTACTAAGATACTTAACTAATAAGAAACTAGCAAAGATAGTAGTGAGTGTTCTATGGCTATAGTAAAGAACCGCTAGGGCTAAGGAACCTTTACTAAGAAAGACAACTAACTAAATAAGATAACTAGCTAAGGTACTTAAATGACCTAAGGAACCTAAGGAACCTAAATCAGTAGAGAACCTTACTAAGTAAGGCATCTAACTGACCTAAGGAACCTAACTCAGTAAAGAACCTTACTAAGTAAGGCATCTAACTGACCTAAGGAACCTAACTCAGTAAGGCACCTAAAGTAAGATACCTAACGAAGTAGAGAACCTAACTACATAAGGAACCTAACTCAGTAAGGAAACTAAATCACCTAAATCAGTAAGATACTTAACTCTGTAAGGTACTTAACTCAGTAAGGCACCTAACTCACTAAAGAACCTAAATACATATATAAACTTTGTAAGTGTAGATCTTTATCACCATCTAACAAGTTCTATACAATAATCTCTCATTACAAACAGCACGATCAAGAACATATATGCATATAGTATGTGTATATTTGACTAGATCAGCTGCGCATAGGCAAACACCTGTTTTCGACACTCATAAAAGAAACATAATTTACTTATGTCATATGCCAGAGACTTGAGTTCGATGATGATGGTATCGATAATTTATCACCGGGGACCTTGGGGAGGAGGAGAGTCGAAGCCAGTACAGAACAGAGCACAACTTGGCTTTTTCTGCTTTTTGGCTTTTATTTTTCGGTTCGTTTGTTTTAGCTTCTTAATGTAGAATGGCAGTCGGTGAAATGATTTCTGTTGCTGCTTTTTGCCGCTTTGAATATGCTGCCAGCTAAGCAAGAGGGTGCTCCGTGGCGTATGCGTAATGTGCGTGTATGTCAGTGCGTGTGTGTCAGTGCGTGTGTGTCAGTGTGTGTGTGGCGGTGTGTGTGTGTGTTTTGAGTGCGTGTGTGCGTTTGTTTATAGCTAAAAATAATCTCTTTCAATGCTGCCTGTGCCGCAAAACGTGAAACATTTTTCCATTTCGAATTCCATTTTGGCTCTCGCCAACACCCCCACCCCCACCCCCACCCTGTGGCTGTGCGGAGGATGCGAAGACTGAAGAGTGGAGCAACAACAACAACAAGGGGCCCCTGCTCGGGGGACAACAAGTGCGCTCGCTGGCTCGCTCCGTTGTGCTCAGACAACTTTGGGCAACAATTTTGCCGTCTGCTGCTCTTCTCCTCCCCCCCCCTGCTGCTCGTTGCTTTTCGCGACTTTTCTTCATTTTCGCAGTTGACGCGTAGATTTTGTGCTAATTAAAATTTGTAATTATGCAGTATGATAATGTGGATGCCACGAATTGGAGTGAGCAGCAGACATAATGAGAGGGGGAAGGGGCAGACAGACACAGGAAGTCGTTTTTCTTCTTGAACTCAAATTCAAAGCAGTCGCGTGTGACTAATTTACAACGTTGTGTGTGTGTGTGTGAGCGAGTTGAACGACTGACTGACAAACCTTTGGTTCACATTCATATTGATTTGTCATATGTAAATATTAATGTTCACTTTGGAATTCCTTAACCCGTTTAACCCAAACAAAATATGCACGATAAACATCGCATGATATTTATCTCCCACACAGACAGACAAACAATTGAATAACTGCATAATTACAGCTGCACTCACAGCATGCATATCAGTTTCTGGTGAATGTTATGAATGCTGAATTGTAAATGCGAGTGCGATTGGGGATATCCAATGATAATTCAATTAAAAGCAGCCAATAAAACGTGGCCAACCGAAAATTGCTTAATTACTGAGATGAGCAACGAAATCGAACTGTAAACGATGCGTAAATTACTAAATATCATGTTGAACCCCCTCTCTCCATGCGAACAATGACGGGTTAGCCCAGCGTTCAGGCGACCTCTGCCGTCAACATCAGCGTCAGCGTCAACGTCAACGTCAACGTGATTGCCATTTGAGTAAACGGCAAAGCAACGTGAATATTAATGAACAATGAAATGAAACTGGCAATGATAATGTGATAACCCCAGGCAGGCAGGCAGGAAGGGAGGCAGGTAGAGCAGTGTAGAGCAGACCAGGCCAGGCAGGGCAGCAGCTATTTTCACGCTAAATCAGAGTAGATTTCCAAGGGAAACACACACACACACTCATTTTAAATAAAATATTGCACTGTTCGCGCTTCTCTGACTATCAAAAATTCATTAGCCATTCGCGCTAATGTAAATTGAAACCTTAAGTAGGTTTTTACTGTTCCACTGAGAGTGGCAGAGGAATAAAATAAAATAAAATAGAATAGAGCGACATGTTCTACAGAGACTAGAGTAGTTTATTTTGGTGTGATTAATTGAAAGCTCAATGAAAGTGTTTGTAACAGGCAGAAGCAGGCGTGGCAGACCCCCAAAACTATATATATTCTTAATCAGCATTAACAGTCGAGTCGATAAAGCATTGTCCTTGCTTATGAATAACTAGTTCTCAGAGAATGGAGGAGCTAGGATCACGAGAAACATAAGAAAAAATGTCTTAAACATACTGCAAGCAGATAAAGTTTGTTTTAAATTCTTGCCACTCGCTTTTCCGACAACTTAAACCAATATAAAGCCAATTCAAAGTGTACTTTAATTCCAGTAGAGTTCATAGTTGGTTACCACATTAAAAATCAATGCCCAAATGATTGCCAACAATTTCCTTGCAATCGTATCATAAACATAGAAGTTATTTAAGAATACGTTTTAAAGAAACAATTATTTTAAAATGCTGTAAAGTATGCAACAAAAAATGAATTTCAAAATTATATGCGAGCATCATTTATACATATTCCTTAATCTATAACAAATCACATAACAATTTTATCTACAATTTTATCTCCAAGCTGACTTCCTAGAGTTTAAAGCCTTCAAATTCTTGCGAAGAGACTTCCTCATAATGAATGCAAAAACACAGAAAGAACAGTTAGGTTATTGCTAATGCTCTGCCTCAAAGTGGGCGTGGCATTTAGCTTGACTTGTCGCGGCTCGCCTCGTTTTTTTTTTTTTTTTTTTGCTCACCTCGCCGACGACTTTGCACGTTTTTCTATCTGCGCCTGCCTTTGTTTACGCCCTGTTTCGCCTTCTCTGTCTGCTTCTCTGTTTTGTTGTTGTTATTGTTCTCTTCATGTTACTCATTGCCAGGGCAGCGTTTTTTATGCCCTCCCGACGTTGACCGGCGGATATCATCAACGCCACAACTATTGCAATAACAAAAACAACAGCAACAGGAGCAGCAACAAGAGCGCCTCTTTTTTTTTTTTTTTTTTTATTGTTATTGTTATCAGCATTTTGCGACGCCGACGGCAGCGTCAGAAATTTATTTTTATTAACAAGTTGACAAACATACGAAAAATATGAGCCAGTCAAAGTGAAAGGCAGGGGTGGGGGAAAAGGGGGAGGGGGAGGCCTCTAACTGGCATGGCAAACAGTTTATACAGTATATAAACTAAATACTACAGTATACAGCGTAATAAGGGGGACAAACAGTGCTTATACCCTGTAAAAGTAAGATTTGAAAACTGCAAACTCTGTTATAAATTTTGCATAGACTCTTGATTATTTTGGGTATTTCGAAGAGTATTATAAAAGATTCTCTTTATCTAAGTGAGATATAGTGTATGCCAAGGCAAACTCGTGTCTGCCCTAAGCGGATTTAAGTGATAACAGAAGAGAAGGCTCTAATCTGACTAAGCCAACTAGGAGATATGAAGATAGTTTGAATATGCATTGAAGATTTACTTCTTTACTTACTTCTTCTTTTACTGGGTAAGATATAGACGGGCCTTATCACTTTCTATGTATATTAAGGTAACCTCTTCTACTGGGTATCATATAGTCGTACCTCATCACTGTCTGTGTATTTACAAACCTTTTCTTCTATGGGGTATTGCATTATCGGGCTTTATCACTGTCTATAGCCTTCCTATGCCTCTTTTAATATTAAAACTCTACTCAAAAGTTAATTGTCAAACAGTGCAACGTTTGCTGACCAAAGTATAAGTTACTTGCACGCTAGCTGCAGCTGCAGGTGTCGTGCTTGGCAAGCGGATCTAGATTGCAGCCGCAACTTGGCAATTCAATCAAAAAACTTGCCATAATCGAGAGAGAGAAGAATCAAGAACATGATGATGAAAAGCGAAACAAAGTCAAGAACAGAAAGTTTTCAAGGTTCAATAATGGATTCGCTTGCTCACAAGGCAGAGGGGGAAGGAGGGGTGAGGGGGCTGAGAAGAGAGAAGGGTTGTGGGTGCTGTGAGTGTAGGTGTTTGGCCTTTGAGCAGTGAACAAGAAAATGATTAAGTCAATATAAAAGGCAGCGGCATAAACGAAGGCAACACGAAAAGGCAAGAACTTTGGTGAGCCCCTCCACTCTCCCCCCCTTCCCCTACCCCTCTCTTTCTCTTCTTATTGAAGCAAACTTTTAGCATCCTTCCCCACACACCTGAACCGGCTACATCTTTGGCTTTCTGCCTCATTCATCTGCCTTTGTCGCGCTGCCCTTTGAGCAGTTCCGAAATTCAATTGTAGACGCAGCTCTTTCTCTCTCTCCCTCCCTCTCTCCCTGTTTAACATATATACATATATTTATCTATATAGTTGTTATAACACATGTCAGCTATGTACATTACGTATACGCACTTGAAGCTCGCCAAAGAATGTCGCCTAATTGAAACCATAAGCAAAGTTTGCCATAATATAATTAGTCAATGCTTTAGCATTGGCCCACTTGACGCGGACTTGTTTACTATACAAGTGTGTGTGCTCGTATGTGTGTGTGCTCGTATGTGTGTATGTGTGCGTGTGTGTGTAGTTAATTTGCAAACCACAACAGCCAAGGAAACAGCAATAAACCGAGATAATTCTCGAGGAGTCGCAAACAGAATCCAAGTCCTTGAAATGCTTTCAACATTATAGCAACAACAACAAAAGTAACAACAACTAGCAACAATATTTAATTGAAATTATCTTCCGCCGCCACTCGCTTCCTCTGACCACAAGCAGAATTAGTTAAGCTTGCTGGAAACTGTTGTTAAGTACTCGCCTCAGGTATGAAGTAAAATACCTTGGCAGATTCCAGAGCGAAAATCAATTTGTTATCTTTACACACACACAGAGAGAGAGAGGGGAACAACAAAGCAGCGCACACAAAATTGAATTGGGATTAATTAATTATTCAAACTCGCATCCACAGAGATAGACAAAGGCAGGGAGAGAGAGTGGGAGAGAGAGGGGAGAACTTTGCCACGTGCTTGCTCACGCTGAAAAAGCACGAAAAACGAAAATGAATTTCAAAATTGAATTTACTTGCAAATTTGTCATAATTAATATAACTTTTTTAACAGTACTTAAGCTGCCATGGCGACAACAACAAGGGATGCTGGCAGTGACAGTCTCCAAAGGAAGCAGAACTTTGGGGCAGACAGCGGGAAAGGGAGAAAGAGGGAGAGGGAGATAATCCCCTACTTGGGCATGATACAAAAGTTAAACAGTCGCATGAAAGATCTATCAAAAGTCAATGCGCATGAAATACAAAGTAAATAGAGAAATAAATAATGAAATAAATGATGAAATGAAAGAGAAAATTCAATCAAAATTTCCTCAACTGTTTCTCCAGTTTCCACTGGCAACAAAGTCTCAAAGTCTCAACTCTTTACCTTGTGGGAGTCTGTCAAATTTTAATTTCCACGTTGAAAACTCATCAAATCCATTCAGTGTAAATTGACATTGGGTAAACTGGTTTCAAATAAAATACTTTAAAATTGTGAGTGTGTTCAAAGAAAGTGAAGTGAATAGGCATCGAATAAATATTGCAGTAATAAATGTTATGAACTTTCTCATGTGGTTTTCATATTCGATAAGAAAACATTGGAATTTCTTCACATGAACCTTGGGGAGCCCGCATATTTGTTCGAAGGAGAGGGGGGAGGGGTTCAACAAAAGGGAGAGTTACATTTAAATATGAATAGCCCACAGTATATATATTATTTGGCATATATTTATATAAGGAATCGTAGTAGCTAAGGCCAACAATCAATTCTTGTATTCATAGAGTGACCTATTATGTGCCCTGTTGTGACAGGTGTGTACAAGTGAATACAAGTGAATACATGCATGTGAATACAAGTGAATACATGTGTTTACATGTGCTGATTTGTTATATATAATGTTCCATATACCAATTAAAATGACATGCGAAAGTTGAAGTTCTTTGTATGCCCTAAGAGAGAGAAAGTACATTCACTTTGGGCAGCAGTTTGCAAGGCATTCATAGAAACATTCAGATGGATACACTACACCATATCCTAAATTATATAGTAGTATAGTATATTATGGTACATTATAGCACATAGTATGGTAAAGTATACGTGTATAGCAACAATTGGGAAAGAAAACTCTTAAAGAGTACAAAACCTTCGGACTTTTTAGTTTTTTATTTCTTTGTTTGGTCACTAGTATCGCATAATCACATAGATAACAGCCGAAAAAAAGCTGACATTTCCATGTTCACATGTGTGTTAATGCATGTAGGTGTAGGCGTGTTTGTGTGTGTGTGGAAAATTCGACACCCGTCGCCAGGCAAGACACAAATCGCTCATCGATGTCATCTACAATTTCAATGGTTGCCTAGCAAGGTGTGCGTAGCACGAAGGAGAAGAAGGGCAGTGAGGGAGGGAGGGAGTACGCAAGAATGGGGAGGGTGGACGAGGTCAAAAAATAGTGTAGCATTCAGATAGAGAGAGAGAGAGAGGGGGAGAGACCGAGAGCGAACAAAAGACGCGGGGGCATTCGAGCATTGTCGAGCGTTAAAAAGTGACGCAGTTGTTGCTATCGTTGTTAGTGCCCGTGTCTAACAGTTTTGTACTTGCACACACACACACACACATGTACGTACATACACACATACATACACATATGTATTATGCATGCTCCCTGTACAGTGTGTGTTCGTTAATTAGAAAGGAAGTTAAACTGTTTCTGCTCTTTCTTTCTATTTATATGAATTGCGCGATCAGTTTCTACAATTCTTCAAGTTGAAAGATATAGATAGATATATATTGTATATATTATATTTTTATATAACCTATAAACACTGTAGCTGCTGCTAGCTAGTGTTATAGACAGTTAAAACTGCTTTATATTTTATATAAATTTATTATTTGCCTGCAGTAATTTTTTTACCAATTTAGTGCACAAAAAACAAAAGCAAACACTTTAGTGAGTCCCCACTGTAGTTGCCTTTTGTATTGTTTGTTTGCTGCTGTTGTCGCTGTTGTCGCTGTTGTTGTTGTTGCTGCTGAACGCTTTACTCGTAATTTGCGCGTGTTCTGCGCGTTTCGCTTTTGTTGATTTTTTCAATTTTTCTGGGCGCGTCGTCGTCATCAACATCAACATGAACATCATCGCAGCTGGGGTGGCTTCGTTTTCGTTTTCGTTTTCATTTCTGTGGTCTGAGTTTGCGTTATGGTGGACAAAGGCCACACACAACCTGTGGCATTCGCGTGGCAACAACAGCAACAACAACAGCAACAATCGCGCCAGCTGGCCAAAAACACAAAGGCAGCAACAGAAGCAACAGAAGCGCAAAAAATGCGTCGGACAAACGTTTGAAATTCAAAACGGAATGTGCCTACAACAGGGCACGAGGGGGAGCCATCATATGGCTACTGGTGGTGCTACCAAGGCAGCTAAGGTGGCTAAGGCGGCTAGGGCAGCTCGGGCTGTGCTCACGCTCCACCAAATCCACTCTAATATTTTCTAATTAAAATGCTAAAAAAGCGACCGCTTGGCAACGTACGCACACGTGTGTTAAAAAGTAAACCACACACACACACACACACACACAGCCAGGCACACAGACAGTGTGTATAATTTTTTTTTTTTTTTTTTTTTTTTTTTTTTCATGACGCATTGCATTTGAACACAAAGAAAAGTTTTGTCAACCTGCCTGCATGTTGCCAATTACCGATAACCGATTACTGATTTAGCGCTAACCCGATCCGCTCACGAATCTCAATCTCACAAATCAGACGGGCGTCTCGGCCACGCCCACAACGGCACCGCCCCTTGACACCCGCATAACAACAACAACAACACCAGCAGCAGAGCCAACAGGCGATACGCTTGGGTATCACATGCCGCCGCTTAAATAAACAAAAGGTAATTAAACAACAAGTGTAAGGTTAAGAACGCACACTGACAGACCCAGAAAGAGAGAGAGAGAGAGAGAGAGAGAAATGAACTCAACTGAACGATGAATGAAAAATATATAGAACAACTACTGCAGGGGCAGAGAGGGAGGGAGAGCGAGGAAGAAGCTACGTTTGTTTTATTACTATCGCAAAGTTTTCTTCTACTAATGATGTGCTCTACTATAGTGTACAGACTCTTATACAGCAATAGGCCTCTCCTAATGTGTCTCATATATTGTACAATATTTATACTTCATGTCATATGATATCTTTGGTCAGACACCCCTTTTTTACGCTGATTTGTATGCTGTTTACTTATTATTTAAGGGAACTTGGGGGCACTCAAGTTAAGGGCTATATCTGGTATATATATCTGTATATACAGCACATATATATGCATATAATGTATATATGTATATATACCAGCATTTATTGCTGTGTATGCAGTTTTATTTTATATATGCATCCGCACTATTTAAAAGGCCTGTCCAGCCCTGCAGAGTCATAGTCTAATCTGTAAGGCGTAATCAATCAATTTTAATCAATGCCAAGAATTTTAATCGTTATGCATAACTACACACATAATATAGACGCACACGCATATACAGATATACATATATACATATATTGTATATATATATGTAACTTGTATTGTCGCAAATCGAAAGGATACATTTGCAGGCTTCATCAGCAATGTCGAAAATATTTTCACTAACATTTTTGTAAATGAATTAATTGCGGTTTCCAGCTGTGCGATGTCCTACTCTGCACACACACAAACACACACGTACACATATGTACACACACAGACAGTCAGACAGACATACTCACACCCACATGCATGCAGACAATCTGGCAACCGCACAATTCCAAAACAAATTTCTTGAATAATATTTTTGTATTGCTTTTAAATGCGATTAATATGGGAATGCCAAACTATGCGTAAGCAAATATGCAGAGTGCCCCCTTATCTACAAAAATTGTGGTTATTTTTCAATGTGCTGTACAGTGTAGGGGTGTGTGTGTGGGTAGTCTAAAATTAAAAACACACTATGCGATCCTATAGGGCAGACAGACATTTCAGTAAGGCCATTTTCTCATTAGAAATAAATGGTTATTTTCGACAGTGCGTCGCCGTTCTGACTCACTGTGACAGCCAACAAAGAGAAGGAGAGAGAGGGGGAGAGGGAGAGTGATAAAAGAGCATTGCGAAATGGCATATGAATATGTATTTATATATTCATATGTGTGTGTGTGCGTTCATGCAAGGTTGCACATACGGCGAGCAGTGTAGCAACTAGTCGTTGTCAGTGACCTTTTAATTATACCCTTGCAGAGGGTCTATTAATGTTGACCACACAAGGGGAGAGACATATTGCAGCCCTGAGAGTTTATGGTATATATTCTTGAACAGCACCAGAGCTACCCCTTGCAACAAGAGAATAGATACAAGGGAAAAAAATAATAAACAAGAGGAAGAAAGACAAAGAAACAGGATAAAAAAAATTGGCTCAAATAACATGAAAATGTAATTTATGAATTTTCGTAGTTACTCATGCTCTATAATTTTTTCAAATAGTTCAAATGTTTTATATTATTTTTTATAATCGAACGATGACAATATAAACCATTATTTCTTAAATATTTTTTCGACATGTTCCTTTTTATGCTTAAAAACATAATCCAATTACCGTGATTAGGGTTTTTATACAAATTGAATGGTTTAAATTTAATTTAAAGAACAATTGTATAAACATTTTTATCAAAAACGGAAAAAATTTATTCAAGGAATAAAAAAGAAATAGATTAAGAAATTTTTTCAGCCTAGAAGAAAAAAAATAAAGAACAGATCAGTTCGAAAAATGGCTGACTTGGCAGCCCTTATCAGCAAACTATTTTTTTTATTGCCAGAGCAAACTTAACATATTTAAATTTAACTATATCAAACTTTATTATATATCCAACAAGATCTAAAAATTTCATTAATATTTCTTATGATTTAACTGCCAAAATAAATGCTATAAATAAATTATGTATAGACCTTTTAATCCCCCAAACACATTCAATACAATCAAAATACGATATCAATAACCTAATTTAATAGAAGAGTATTCAATCTTCACCATGCGCGCACTTAATTTAGCCCTTTTTTATGTTATTCTTTCTACTTCCCTCGCACTGTACTACCCCCCACGCCCCCTTCCCCATACATGACTATAACGGACGTTTGCAGATTGCTTTCTCAATTCGCTTGAAATATTGATCGTATTTTATTTTATTTTATTTCTCTTTATCGAGTTGGCAATTATGCATTTTCGTATCCCCACGTATCCTTGCAACGCAATTGCATGAATAACTGAATGAATAACATATGCACATGTATGTATTCACATGGTGTATTGAGTGAATACATATGTCACACACACACACAACAACAACAAATTGGTCGGAACTGCGTCGAATAGTCCCATTATAATCCACCGAATTGTGCACAAAGTAAATAACGAATAACGAACGAATAAATGATGAATGCCGGCAGCAACCCCCCCTCCTCCTTCCCTACTCTTCTGCTTCTTCTTTTCACAATCACCTGCAACAAGAACAGTTGCAAGGCGGCATTTTTGCAGAAATATGTGTGAATAAATAAATTGTAGAGCAGTGAGAAAGAGAGAGATGAAGTTCACTTATCGAGAATATTATCGATATGCCAAACAATTTCCTAGGAATTATGTTAAAAGCAATC
Source organism: Zaprionus africanus (assembly GCA_018151435.1). Classification (NCBI taxonomy): domain Eukaryota; kingdom Metazoa; phylum Arthropoda; class Insecta; order Diptera; family Drosophilidae; genus Zaprionus; species Zaprionus africanus. Next base: position 7,667,309 of record JAECXB010000076.1, read on the forward strand.
GATCGAATGCATTAATATAGAAAACATCGAACATCGAATTTCATTTATCGATGTTACGTTCGTTAAACCCGAGATAAATGTGAAAACCCATAAAAAAAAAACATAAACATTATCGAGCTTTTCTTTTTGGAGTTACTTACGGATAGAAGAAGAAGAGAAATGTTGTCAGTAGCAGCACAATCCATGCGAAAGTCGCCGGAATGTAACGGGTTTTCACATCACATTTGGGCATTGTGTGTCTGTTGTTGCTGTGTTGTTGTTGTTATTATTGTAGTTTGTGTTGTTGTTGTTTTTATTGTTTCTGCTGCTGCTGCTGAGACGTCTCTTTCTCTCCGTTTTGGAGCTTTTGATGATGATGAGAATGTTGACTGCACTGCCAATGCAATAGTCTCTCGATAGTCTCTCGATAACGATGACGATGATGACAATGATGACGTAGCAATGCCGGATCCGTATGCAACTGCAAGTGCGACAGAGACAGAGAAGAATATCGTAAGAGACGCCCAGACGACGCGTGAAATGTTTGTTGTGTTATTGTTGTTGCCGCTGCTGCTGTCGTTCGTATTTATGTTGCCGTTGCTGTTGTTGTTGTTACGTTTAGTTGTTGCCAGTTGAACTGCTTAGCTACAGTAGATTTTCCAGCCTCACTGCGGTAATTTGCGAACGTTTTGCTGCTGTTGTTGTTGTTGTTGCTAGTGCTCTTGCTGCGAATTAGACGACGGTATAAAAAGACATCGTCACACACCCACACACACACAGAGAGAGAGAGAGAGAGGCAGACACTACACACACACACACACATGCATGCACCCACAGAGAGACGAAGCGGTAAGCGGCAATACGATTTTAGCTTTATCCAAATGAAAACTATTTTAATTGTTTGCTCTTGGCGCTTGCTAACATTTTGTTGTTGCTGTTGTTGCTGTTTGCTCTGTCGCGCTGCCACTGCCGCTGCCTCTGCTAGTTATGTTTGTGCTTGTTGTTGCTGTTGTTGTTGCCGTCTTTCCTTACAGACGGCGTTTGTGTGTTCGTAATTTCGTACGTTGCTAGTACTACTCCTGTTTTTCTTGTCTTTTTTGCCTGTCGCCCTTTTCTTTCGTTCGTTATTCTTGGTTCCCACCTTGCGCTCTTACGATTCGTTTGCCTTTTTTCCTATGTACATTCGAGTTGCTGCTTCTGCTGCTGCTGCTGCCTCTGCTTCTGCTGCTGCTTCTTCTTATTCTTATTCTGGCTTTTAATGCTTTTTTTCTACACACACGCACGCACGTTGTTGCTGCTGCAGCAACTTTTTGCGATATTCCTCGAACCCGTCGTTCTCCTCGTTCTCCACGTCTCTCTCTCTCTTCACTTCTTGTCTTGCCTCGCCTCGCCTCTCCTCTGCTACGTTATCCACTACACACCACTCCTCACCTAACACACACAAGCGGCAGCACACGATGGCGTTGCCTGCAATACCGTGCGCTTAACTTTCAATCGAAAGTCAATGCCAAATGCACATACATCACTTTTAAGCCGAACACTTTGTATTTACACTTCATTCCTATTATGCACTTTAAGGTATATATATGTATATATTTACGAAAAAATAAATAAAAAAAATAACCACAACACCGCGCTGCGCATAATTTCCTCGCCCGTCGTCTGTCGAAAAAAATTGTGTCTGTTATTGCAATGTAAAGTCTAGAGACGACTAACAGAGTGGTGGCACGATGTATCGCAACTGTTATTCTTATCGATAGTTCACACCATTTACAGCACCGCTTACCGATTAGTAATCGGCATTTATGATGAACTAAAATAAATTTAAATTACTGGAACAAAACAAATTATAAAATTTATTTTAATTTTAATTTATCAATATTTATTTTAACTTGAACATAGAAATAAATTGTTAAATATCTATAAATATCGGCATTGCACGCCTAAAAGCTAAGTGATATGGCACTCGAAAACGAATATCGCTTCTAATCTCGAATAAATATTTGTGCAAAACATGGTTTAAATATATCAAAATATTAAAACTAATAAGTTTAAGGTATTTAACAATTTATTTATCTAATAACTAAGCATTCTTTAAAAATTTCCAATTATTTCCAATGCGATTAACACCTCACAACTGTATAAGCTATCGATTCACAAACCGTAAAACATCTTAAGCTACTTAGAACTAAATTATCATGTGCATTATAATTTTTTTATTTGAATGTAATATAAAATGAAAACATATTATGATATTAAAAATTAAATTTCATAATTCTCGTTAAGTGTTTTCTCTATATCGATATATCGATTGCGTTGAAGGTTGCCATACATAATATGCTATCGGCATCATTGTTATTACTGCTGCCCTTTACAACACTTAACAACAAATGTATTTTCGCTTTTCGCCTTGCTTTAGAATTGCAAAAAAGAAACACTTAATCAAACACTAGTAAAATAACCGCGCCCCTGAAGCTAGGCGAGAGAAATTGCAATTAAAGCGGAAATTACACACGGACGTATCGCCGTGCAGCGCCCACACAGCTGGACCGTAGCTGCAATTTGCCGACATTGTGCTTCCAGTGCTGCCGCTGCCGCTGCCATTGCCGCAGCCGCCTTTCAGACGCCATTGCCGTTGCCATTGCCATCACACTCCCCACCAAGTTGTTGTACACCATGTCACGCAGTGTGCGCGCAGAGACACGCAGCCGGGCCAAGGATGATATCAAACGTGTCATGCAGGCCGTGGACAAGGTGCGTCACTGGGAAAAGAAGTGGGTGACCATCAGCGACACGACAATGAAGATCTACAAATGGGTGCCCATCTCGTCGAACAGTGAAAAGAAGGCAAAACTGCAGCTAAACAACAAGATCAGCGACAAGGAGAACTCCCAAAAGGGCACACCGACGCCGCCCCAAATAACGCCCAGTTATGCCGGCTTGACGGCCGAAGATTCCAATACCTGTGAGTGCCAGATCCACGAGAGACTGGCGCCTTGTCTATTGCCTCAGCTCTTCAGCAATTTACTAATAATGTTTATATATCTCTCTGCAGGTTTCTCCGTTGTCAGCGACAGTCAAGGTGCGGCGGACTTTGTGTCCAGCATGCCCTTCTCGGAGGACTCCAACTCGCAAGGCAGCGAAGGGCCGGTGAAGCGTCTGAAAACGAGTGATTAGCTAGACATGCACATCCAGCCATACCAGCTCTAATAACTGGCTAGCACACACACACGCACGCCAGCACACACTCTCTCTGTGCAGGTGCATGTGTGTGTGTGTGTTTGTGTACGCGTGTGTGTGCGTGGATGTGAGTTTAATTTAATATCGTGTTTTTTTCATAGGTTTAAGCGAACTACGATTATAACGAGTACGAAGATAATCATCTGCCTCACCAAGACTTAAGCAATTCTCCTAATGTCTAACCATAAGTAAATAGTACAGACACACAGACACACACGTAATCGTAGCACACACACAGACACACACACACACACACACACTCTAGATATAAAGATAAAGATGTACGCAATTATGATGCTATGCTAAGCACAGGATTAAGCTTAAGACAGACTTTTGTAAAGCTGTAGTAACAACGGCGCCAACTGCGCCCCGTCCACCTCCAACCTCCACTTCCCTCCCCCGGACGGGGCCAGAGAGTTGCCCGATTATGTCTAGGTTGTAGCATTTAGCACAAATACATATACATATATCCATATATACATGCATATATGAATATTTATATATATATATATTTTCAATTAATTTATTTGCACAAACCGCAAACCTCTTCTGACCATGTATGAGAAATGTAAACAATAAAAGTTCTGTACCAGTTTAAAGGACGATTCAATAATACTACTATAATAATAATAAGAGCACTGTATGCTGTTTTTGATGGTAGTACCCTTTGCAGAGGGTGTATTGATTTGAGCAAGGTGTTTGTGACACTCTTATATAAGATATCTGTGAACCTATAGTGTCTTTATTCTGAGTCAGCAACACCAGGAAATCAATAGATTTGTTCCCTGTATGCCTCTCAGTTTTAGAGCTACCCTAATGAAAGTTAGCACACATGCTTCTTATAATTACACGCTGTAAATAAGTTGAAACGAGCCGGATCGCAGCGATATATCGTATAGCTGTCATACAAACTATCGGCTGATTTCTGTTATTTGTGAAGTTATGGCAATCAAATTTACTACAACGAACTTTTTCTCTATACTTAATATGCGTATTTTGAATATATCGTTAAGATAAAATTCTCCATTAATACTGCTCGTAACACATGTTTGTCCGCGTGTCCGTTAATCTGTCTGTCCGTCAGTTGTAACGCTTAATAGTCTCCCAGTTTTAGAGCTATCTTGTTGAAACTTGGCACACTTGCTTCTTATTGCTACACCTTGTAAATACATCGAAATGATCGCATCGCAGCGATATATCGTATAGCTGCCATAGAAACTATCGGCTGATTTTTGTTATTTGTGAAGTTAAGGCAACCAAATTGACTACAACGAACTTTTTCTATATACATAATATGCATATAAAATTTCATCAAAATCGGAGCACTATAACATATAGCTGCCATAGGAACAATCAGACGAAATGAAGATTTTTGTATAAAAACAAATTCTGATTTTAGAAATAACTTAAGTTATCAATGCCAATTAAAGTCAGACATATTATATTGAATATACACACTCCCATTCAACTCCGCACCTTGATATATACATATATCCCGCATTGGAACAATCGGAGCAGATAAGAACCTGCAAGTGTATAAAACCGAAGATAACTTTCGTTCCCTTTTTTTTTTTTTTGTATTTTTTTATTACATTTTTCTTTTATTATTTTTTATTTCATATTTTTTCTTTAGTTTTTCGTTTTGTATAATAAAAAAAATTAATTTCTTTCAACAAATAGTTTTTTTTTTTTTGTTTCTTTTTCACTTGACATTAAATATACATACAATTATAACTCTCTTCACAATATATTCTTCACATTATCATCGTATTTTATTTTATTATATATATATTTATATAGAGAGATGCAAGCCCAATCCGGTAGTCGGTCGACTCGGGTTGGTACATATATAAAACATTTATAGATTTATAGTTCATCGATCATCTTTCACTAAAATTTATGCTAAAAACACGCTTAACTGAAAGGAAGCACAGATTTGCACAAGTTACAAAACTTTCTTTCGAAAGACCAAAAAGGTATTATCCGGATAGCAATGTAGATATGTAGGTAGGGTACACAGATATGGATACGGGAGGGAGGGGGTTCAAAACATTAAAAAATAACATATAGTATATAGTATATATAAAAAAACGTTACATGTTACATTACACACACATTGACAAAGCTTCGCTTCGCGTTCGAGACACAAAAAAAATTAAAAATTAAAGTAAAATACAGTTTACAATATTTGAAAAAAGGTTTTTGAAAATGAAAATAAAGAATATTGATTTTGAATACAATGGAAATTATCTTGGAATGTTCTTCGCTCTTCTTTCTTGTTTTCTTCAAGGGGTGTTCGCACGTACAACTTAACCACAGTAGAGAAATGCAAATGTAGCACAGACAAAAATTACAAACAAATTATTTTAAAATTTCCGTTCTTTCTTTCTGAAGTAAAATAAATATTAAAAATTAATTACGCATTAATCTACAGAATTCTTTTTTTTTTCGTTAGCACAAAAGTGTTTTATCTTTTATGTTGTGTGTGTATTTTTTTTTACTTTTTTGTTTGTTGTTTTTTTTTTGCGTTTTTCTTCACTTATTTTTTTTTAGAAAAATATAGAAAATTTGCTTGGAGAGTTTTGGAATTTTCTTATCGGTTTCGATTTCTTTTCTTCTATTTTATTTCTTTGCTGTGATTTTGTTTTCTGTTTTTTATTCTTTTTCGATTTGTTGCGCCTAGCTTAAAAAAATGTCAAATACGAATGTGAATACGATAGTAAAAATACACATACACATAGATCGTATAATCGTATAATCGAATTGTCGCGTTGGTTAGCCGCCTTGTATACACATACATATACATACATACATACAGATACATACATATAGTTAATATTGTCATTTAGCGTTCAGAAAAATATATATTCTAGCCTTTTTACAATCGTCGATCTCCTTTACTCTTTTTCTTTTCTTTTTTGCAGTCTGGCGCATTATCAAAAAAAAAAAATTATTAATTTTGGCTTTACAAAGTTTTCATCTTGTTGCAGTGTGTGTGTGTGAGTGTGGTGTGGTGTGTGTGTGTGTGTGCGGGCGCTTTAACTTAGAGATTCGCTGGCTTTTCCTGTGGCGCTTCAGCTTAGAACCGAGGTGGCGCCACCTAGCTTAGTGTACAAACATACATACATACATATATACGGTATATGGTATATGGTATAGTGTAAAGATTTATATAATATATATGTGTGTGTGTGTATACATATATTTATATAAAGATTTTTATAATAGTAATTGCAACAGTTTTTCTTTTTAGTTTTCTTTTTTTTTTCTTTCTTTCGTCTCTCTTCTTCTGTAGTTTTAACGGTTCGCCCGCATTTGTCTCCAAGGATATGTTTGCGTAAAGTTTGTTGCTAACTGCGGGGGGCGGCAGGGAGGGATGTGTTTAATTTCAGGAGATACAAGATACAAGATACACAACTGACAGATGCAGGCAGCTGCTGGAGTAGCTGAAGTATCTGCTAGTTGCATTCAAGTTGCAGTTGACAGCTGGACAGCTGAAGTATCTGTCGGCTGCAGCTGCTAGTCGTAGCTGTATCTGTATCTGTATCTAATTAGCTGACCACACATTGACAGCTATTTTATCTAGCAGATACACTGCACTAACTGCAATTGACAGACGTATCTGGCTGTGGTTCTGTATCTGTTACTTTGATTTGATTTGAGTTGAAAAGTATCTGAGAAATGTAGCTGTAACTGCAGGAGTTTCTACACCGGAGAAATGTATCTGTAGCTGCAGAAGTGTTTACACCTTTGTATCTGAGAAATGTATCTGTAACTGCAGGAGTTTCTATACCTTTGTATCTGAGAAATGTAGCTGTAACTGCAGGAGTTTCTACACCGGAGAAATGTATCTGTATCTGCAGTAGTTTTTACAGCTTTGTATCTGAGAAATGTATCTGTATCTGCAGGCGTGTTTACACCTTTGTATCTGAGAAATGTATCTGTAACTGCAGGAGTTTCTACACCTTTGTGGTTAGCTTGGTGGTGCCCTCGTTGGCCGCAGTGTGCCACGATTTGTGATGTTTGCTGAGTCCCTGTTGTTGCTGTAGTTCATGTTGCTGCTGCTGTTGTTGTTGCTGTTGCCTGTTGTTGTGTGGTTTCTGTTTGTGTTGTATAAGTCTGTGCTATGTGTGCAGCGGATAACTGTTTGGCCGTGTCTGCGCCCGCTGCTGGCGCCGACAGTTGAGCGGTAGCGCGACCGCCGCCTGATAAGCTTGATATCAGCACTCCGACTTATCCTCCTCCACCAGAAACTGCGTATCCTTGCCCGTGTCCGCCGAGGGGTCCAGCTCACGTGTGCGCAGCTGCAGCTGCGGCGATGATTTGTGCGTTATGCTGCTGGGCGCAATGATGGCCGAGGCGGGCTCCGTGAAGGAGCCAGAGTGGCCCATGGCCTTCGACTTGGACGGTTCCTGCGGCACGTCGTAGATGCCTAGAGAAGAGAGAGAAGATAAGTAAAGAAGAAGAAGCAATAAGAAGTAATAAAAGTTGACTCACCTGAGCCGTTGCTCATGCCCGGATCGCTGGTGGTGCCGGACTGCACGGCATCGTACATGGGATTGGCAAAATCGCGCGCCTTGTTCGCGTTCACCGTCTGCAGGTTGTAGCCCTCAATGGGCGCCATGTCGCTGCCGCCTGGCGCCGAGGCGCCCGGGAAGCCGCTCTCGCTGAACTCCACATTCGAGCCGTGCCGGAAGGTGACGCTCTGCGAGGAGGTCATGGCGGGCGCCAGTTTGCCACTGCAAGAAGAAGAGAAAAAGATTCATTAAGGATCAACTGCTGGCAAGTCTAGCTCGGGCTACTTACAATGGACGCTTGCGTATGACATACCAGGCGCCGGCGGCGGCCATCATGACCAGCAGTATGACCATGATGGGCACCACCACGGCGGTCACATTGGCGCCGCCATGCCCGAAGGCGCCGGTGGTGCTGCGCTCGCAGTGATCGCCCTTGAAGTCCGGCAGGCACTCGCAGTAGAGCTCGCCGCGATCGTCCTCCTTGCACAGTCCGCCGTTCTGGCACGGACAGATACGCGGCGCTGGACGTGGACGCTCGGCGGCAGCATCACAGATAACCTCCGCGGTGCTGCGATGCGAGGGCAGCGGGCCACTGGTGTCGGGACAGGCGCAACGATGTCCGCCCGGCACCAGCAGGCAGAGATGCGAGCAGCTCGACTCGTAGCAAGGATTGCGCAACGAAGTGTTGTAGCGTTTCTCGTGGTAGACCTTCAGCCCCGAGGGATTCACCAGATTGCGATGCACGGTGACCTTGACGCCGCGTCCAAACTTATCCTGACGCAACAGTTCGCCGGAGTCGCGGGTCACCCAATACATGTTCGACTCGAAGAGATCGAGCGCCACGGGATGCTGCAACTGATCTCCCTTGACGATGGCCTTGCGACGCGAGCCGTCGGCACGCATGGACTCAATGGTGTTCAGTTTGGTGTCCACCCAGTAGATGATGTGATCCTGTGAATAGTCAATGGTCAAGCCAGCGGGATGACGTATTTGCTCGGTGATCAGCGGACGGCGCTTGGAGCCATCCATCCAGGAGACTTCGATCTTGGGCGCCGAACCGGCGTCGGCCCAATAGATGCGTCCCAGCTGTGGATTCACCGCAATCGATGTGGGCACCTCCAACCCGGCGTTGACAATCGAGCGACGATAGCGTCCATCTGTCTTGGCCACCATGACGCGACCCCTTGGCTTCGAACCCGTGCGATCCACTTCGGTCCAATACAGATTCGATGCGAGCCAATCCACAGCCACGGCCGTCGGCTTGGAGCCACCCTTCATATTCAGATCCTGTGCGAAGCCAATCTTGGCCTGTCCATCCAACGCATTAACCATATACGAACGCTTGATCGTCTTGTCATAGCTATCCGCCCAGAAGACGATCTGCTGCTGTGCATCATAGTCCAGTGCCTCAATGCGCTTCTCTGCCGCTATCACATCGAACTCCTCCTTCTTCTGCAGATCCAGCGCACGTATCTCTGGCCCATTCGCGAAGATCAACACCACATCCTCCTTCTCGGCCTTGCAGACGCCACTGGTGCCGTCCGAGAGATGGAAGCCCTCGCGGCAGCTGCACGAATAGGTGCCGTTCATATTATGACACTGATGCGAGCAAGTGTGTTGCCTGGTCGCGCATTCGTCCACGTCGGCGCACTTCTTCTTGTTGTCCGGCGCAATGATGTAGCCAGGATAGCAGGTGCAGATATACCCTCCATCAGTGAGATTGTGGCAATGATGCTGGCAGCCACCGCGATTCTGTTCGGAGCAGCTGCTGGTGTGATGGCAGCCCAACTCGTCACTGGCATCGCCGCAATCGTCCGAGAAGTCACAGACCTGGGCGCGCTCGATGCAATGCTTGTTGGCGCACTGGTACTGCGTGTAAAGGTCGCAGGGCTTCTGCTTGGAGGCGCACAGGGTCATGTTGTTCTCGTCGCTGCCGTCGCCGCAATTGTCGATGCCGTCGCAGATCTGATAGCGTGCCACGCAGCGATGATTGGCGCACTGGAAGCGTCGCAGCGTGTCGCAATTGAAGTCACTGCAAACCTTGGGATCCTCATCGCTGCCATCGCTGCAATCGTCGGTGCCGTCGCAGAGATCCGAGAGGGAGACGCACAAATTGTTCGTGCACTGGAAACGCGATTCGGGACAGAAGCGTCCGCCGGGGAAACGCGGCGGACAGCCAACCTCGTCGGACATGTCGCGGCAATCGCGATCGCCGTCGCAGCGGAAGTAGCTGGCAATGCAGTGACCCGAGGCGCACTGGAAGGTTCCATTCTTGCACTGATAGCCCTCACAGTTCAGCTCGTCCGAGTTGTCGCCACAGTCGTCCTCGTGATCGCACTGCCAGCGCGACGAGATGCACTTCCCATTGCCGCAGCGGAACTCCGACTCGGAGCACTCGCGGTAGCGTCCCTTGCAGATGGCGTCGTTCTCGTCGCTAGCGTCGCCGCAGTCGTCCGCAAAGTCGCACATCCATTGTCTAGGGAAGGTAGGAAATAAGTAATCGATAACACATTTAGCTGCTATCGATACTTACTTGGGTATGCAGCGATTATTGCCGCACTTGAAGTCCGTCTCGGAGGCGCACTTGGGACAATTCTCGGGCAGCTCGTCGCTGTTGTCGCGACAATCGTCCTTGCCGTCGCAGAACAGCCACTTGGGTATGCAGCGATAGTTCGACTGGCCGGGACAGCGTTGCCAGCCATTGGTACAGTTGCGCTGGCGGCACATGTAAGCCGGCTCATCGGAGTCGTCGCCACAATCGTTATCGAAGTCGCACATCCACAGCTGCTGTATGCAGCGTCCGTTCTTGCAGGCGAATTCCGTGTCCGGATCGCAGGTGCGCTTGTCTGCAAGAGCAAGGGAGGGAGTAAGTGATGAGGGGAGGCATTGAGAGAGACAGGGAAGGGGGGTGGCCTAATCGATAAGGTAAAGGGAAGTAACCTTCTTGATTGTGGGGAAACTCGGAGGGAATATGAGTTCAAGATCAAGATCAAGATCTGCAGCTGCTTAGAAGGAAAGTTGGCTTGAAGTTGTTCATGGTTTATTGCCCAAGTTTATATTATAAATTATCGATTATTAATCGTTTGAAAACAAAGTTTGGAACGCTGTGTTTGAGTTCGTTAGGAACAGGAGATCGGACATGATGGTAGCTGCATAGAGTGAGAGTTCGCTTGGAATTATTCATGTTTCATTGCCTAAGCTAAGATTTTATGTTATCGATTAAAAATCGATTGAAATCAAGCATGGCAGCGATGTGTAAGTTACGAACAGGAGATCACACAAGATGGGGAGCTATAAAAATCGAGAGTTTGCTTAGAGTTGTTCATGTTAAGTTTAGATTACAAGTTATCGATTATTAATCGATTGAAAAGAAGTATGGTAACGCTGTGTTAGAGTTCGTAAGGAACTGGAGATCAGACAAGATGTGCAGCTGTATAGAATGAGAGGTCGCTCGTTCCCTTTTTCCCTTTTTATAAAAGTTTAGATAAAAAGCTATCGATTATGGGAATTAAGATTGAAGGAAAATCAGACGTGACAAGTTCTGCAGCTGCTTAGAGCGTGAGTTTGCTTCGAGCTGTTCATGTTTCATTGCCCAAGTTAAGATTATAATATATCGATTATTAATCGATTGAAAAGAAGCATGGCAATGCTGTGTTTGAGTCCGTTAGGAACATGAGCTAAAACAAGAACTAAAACTGCTTAGATCATGGCCAGTGTTGCCAGGTTTAGCTTTTTCCCGTCAAATCCCTCTTTTCCTTGTTTGACAGCGGGGAAAAATCAAAAATATTGCTCTATCTAGCTTTTTTATATACCGGAAACTCCATACAATGCAGCTTTTTTATATCTAATCTAGCTTTTCTTAGCTCAAACATTCTGGCAAAACTATCGTGAGTTTGCTTGGCGTCGTCGGTATGTTCCTTTTCTTGTTTCATTGCCTTTTTTTATAATTAAAGTTAATATGATATCGATTATTGGAATTATGATTGAAAACAAGGATGGCAACGCTGTGCTTGAGTTCGTTAGGAACAGGAGAACAGACAAGATTGGAAGCTGCATAGAACGAGAGTTCGCTCATGCCTTTTTTCCCTTTTTAAATAAGTTTAATTAATAAGGTATCGATTATGGGAATTAAGATTGAAAAGAAGCATTGCAACGCTGTGTTTAAGTTCGTTGACATCTCTAATGTTGTCAAGCCTGATGCAAACATTTGCAAATAAGGAAAGTTCATTTTAAACCTTTGTGTTCATTATAATCAATCAAGAAACAAGAGTCGGAAGAGGAACTAATGAGTTAGACTGTAAACTGTGAAGAGATCTTGAACATCATGACCTTTAAAGATCGACTATAAACTAATTATGGTAACTAGATCGTTCATAGTTCTGAGCAACACTTACGGCACACTTGAGGATCCTCATCGCTGCCGTCCTTGCAGTCGGCATCGCCATCGCAGCGCCAGCTGTCGAGTATGCAGCGTCCGCTGGACTTGCACTTGAAGTCTGACAGGGGGCAGGGCAGATCGCAGTTCTGTTCGTCGCTGCCGTCGCCGCAATCGTCGACGCCATCGCAAATGGTGGCCGAGGGTGTGCAGTTGGTGTTCTTGCACTGGAAGGTGCCGGCACGACAATGTCTTGGAGCACAAGTCGCGGGCTCATCGGAGCCATCCTTGCAGTCCTTCTCGCCATCGCACTTCCAGAACCAGGGAATGCACTTCTCATCGCTGCCGCCGCACAAATGCTGGCCCGTGGTGCAGTTGGCAATGCAGGTCTTCGAGTCGCGTGCCAGATAGAACTGATTGGGACAGGCGCACTTGTAGATGGGAGCACCCTCTTCGATGTAGCCCTCGATATTCAGGTAGGTCGACTCCGGCGGCGGTGCTATCAGACACAGATGCGAGCAGCCTCCGTTGTTCTCGCCGCAGGGATTGGTGTAGGGCAGTTGGCGTAGCGGATGATTGATGTGCAGATCGTAGGGTCGATGTGTAGTGTTGCGCAGCACCGTGTAGTTGGCTCCATGGAACTTATTGGCACGCACAATCGCCTTCAAGTTCCAATCGCTCCAGTAGACATAGTCATCAAATAGACTCAGCGCAAACACATGCGGCACCTTCGCACCCGAGAGCACAATGTGCCGATGACGACCCTCCAGATCGGCATAGGCAATGTAATCCAAGTGAGCATCCGCCCAGTAGATGCGATCGGTGAAGTAATCAATGGACAAGGCATTCGGCCAGGCGATGTCATCGTTCCAGTTCAGGATGCGAGTGAAGTTCGAACCATCCATGCCCATCTTGGCGATGTAGGCCTGCAGATGCCACGACGTGAAGTAGAGATAACCAATGCCAGGATGCACCACAATGGCACGCGGATCGACCACTCCGGAGCGCAGTGTGCGACGCATGGTGCCGTTCAGCTCGGACACATCCAAGTTCTTCGAGTGTCTGTCCAGCCAGTAGAGCTTGCGGCCAACCCAATCGATGGCAATGCCCTCCAAGCCGTGTGAATCGTGTCGTATGACCGCCTCACGCTCAGCCGGCATAGCCGAGGCATCAGCTGGATCTGTGTACTTGGAACGGAAGATGGTCTTGGCCGTCACATCGCAGAAGTACATATATTGCTCCTTGATGTCAAAGTCCAGTGCCACGACATTCATGAGGTCCTGGTGCATCAGATTGTACTGATGCCCATCCACGGACATGTTGCGCACATAGTACTTGTTGGTGAAGATCAGCCAGGGCGGTATGTTGTCCTTGCGCTTGCACGTGTGCTCGTCGTTCTGGCGCTCGTAGTAGGTCTCGTCGCACTTGCAGTAGAAGCTGCCCGGCGTGTTCGAGCAGTGCTGCGAACAGGCACCAGGCTGCTCCAAACATTCATCCACATCCACGCAGGCTTTGCCATCGGCGAGGAGTCTGTAAAGATGAGAAGAGAATGATTATTACCTTTCAATTCTACCTTCTCCCCCACTTCCTGTACTTACTTGTAACCCTGGTTGCAGTCACAGTAGTAACCCGTCAGTGTGTCCACGCACTTGTGGCCGCATTGATTGATCTCCACCTTGGCGCATTCGTCCACATTGCAGTGCGCTGGCTCATCGGACTCGTCGCTGCAGTCGGGCACCTTGTTGCACACCAGACTGTAATCGATGCACTGTCCATTCGAGCAGGCAAACTGTCCCTGTGCACACTGTGTCACGTTCTCCTTCTTGCAGTCCACCTCGTCCGAGTGATCTCCACAATCGTCTTCGCCATCGCAACGATACTGATTCCTTATGCACTTGAAGTTCTGGCAAGTGAACTCCATCGGCGAGCAGGTCTTGTACTTCGAATTGCAGAACTTGCCCTCGTCGGTGCCATCGCCGCAGTCATTGTCGTGATCACAAATCCAGCCCTGAGATAGTTGATGTATGTTGTAGTCTTACTCTTGCTACCTTCTCACACTCTGCTTACCTTATTGATGCAGCGTCCATTGCCACAGGTGAACATGTCCTCGCCGCAAGGCTGCTGCGTTGCGCAATTGTGCAACGTTGTGTTCTCATCGGCACCATCAACGCAGTCCGGATCGCCGTCACAGATCCATTTCTTGGGTATGCATTGGGCACGCTGCCAGGACTTGTTCTCCACACAAGTGAACTCTGTTTCCTCGTCGCACTTGCGATCATCTGCGAAGGGAAGGGAAAGATTAGAAATGCGGGCATGGGAGGTTGAGCAAAGGGTAGAGGGATGAGCAAAGGGTAGAGGGAGTAAGAAAAAATTGCCAGATAGGTGAAGTGAGTGTAAGAGTTAGAGCAGCTGTAGCTGAAGATGGAAGGTTCTAATCCAAAATCAATGCTCGAAAGTTGTTGGGAGAAGAAACGAAGCAAGAGAAAGCTCTTGATTAGCTGAAGATGTTAGGTTTGAGGATAGAGAGCGAGTTGAACATAAGGAAGAGGAAGCTAGCCAGAAATTTCAGGTAGGTGAAGTGAGAGTAAGAGTAAGAGAAGCCTTGGGTAAAGATGGGAGGTTGGGCTAAGAGCTTAGGAGACTTATACAGTTGGGTGAATAGTAATCGTTGTTGGCAGGAGAAACGAATGAAGAGAAAGTCCTAAATAAGCTGAAGATAGAAGGTTTAAGGATAGAGAGGGGGATGAACAAAAGGGAGAGGAACTAAGACAAGAATTCCTGATAGGTGAAGGGAGAGTAAAAGTAAGAGGTGCGCTGCAGATGGGGGTTTGGATAAGACTCGAGAGCAGCTGTACAGTTGGGTCTATAGTGAACATCGTTGGAAGGAGAAGAGAAGCAAGAGAAAGCCTTGGATAAGCCGTAGCTAAACTTGAGAGCTTGCGGTTGGAAAGGGATGAACAAAAGGGAAAGGGATTACGTAAACTATTCGGAAAAGGCGCAGTGATGGTTTTAGTAAGAGTAGCCGAAGCTGAAGATAGGAGGTTTGGAGTCTTGTGGTACCGTTGGGTCTATGGAGATGATTGTTGGGATGAGAAACGAATCAGGAGAATGCTCTAGATAGACTAAAATGAGAGTTTTGACGATAGAAAGCGGGGAACAAATGGGAGAGGGAGTAAGAAAGAATTGTCGCGTAGGTGAAGTGAGGGTAAGAGTTGCAGGTGCCGTAGCTAAAGACGGGAGGTGCTCATCCACAACTAGAGCTCGAGAGTAGTTGTATAGTTGGGTCTAGTTGGGTTCAGCGAGTCAAGGGAATGCTCTAGATAAGCTTCAGATGGGAGGTTAGATGATAGAGAGAGGGATGAATAAAGGGGCGAAGGAGTAACAAAGAATTACACGGTAGGTGAATTGGGTAAGAGTAGAAGGTGCCGTAGCTGAAGACGGGGCGTTCTCAGACAGTTGGGTCTATTGGGCTCAGCGAGCCAAGGGATTGCTCTTGATAAGCTGAAGATGGGAGGTTGGAGGATAGAGCTCTTGAGCAATTGAAGATGACTGCAAGGACCTAAAGAGGTTGGGTGATTGATCGCAATTAAGTAAGTGACAGTTGCCCGAAAGGCTCAAGGAACACCTTAGTTGAAGGCGCAAGAATCAAGGCAGGTTAATGTATGAGAGAGGTTTTCAAAAGGGTACCTAAGAAGGGTTGCAAAGGGTATTGTCTTAGGGCTAACTTACTGCACTGATGCCGGTTGTCCTCGTCACTGTTGTCCAGGCAATCGTTGTCGCCGTCACAGATGTAGATGCGTGGAATACAGTTGCCGTTGTCGCACGTGAAGAGATCCCCGAAGCAGGTGCGTCCCTCGGACTTGCAGTAATCTGGAGGTTCGTCGGCACCATCACCGCAATCGTCATCGCCATCGCAGTACCAAGTGGCGGGAATGCAGCGATGATTGGGACAACGGAAGCTGTTCGTGGGACATGTGCGCTGACCGCAGTGTAGCGGATCCTCGTCGGAGTTATCGCCACAATCGTTGTCGCCATCGCACAGCCAATAGGGTTCCACGCAAATGTTAGTCTTCTCGCACTTCAGATGATTCGCCGGACATGTGGTGTTCATGGGGCAACGCTCGTGTGTCTCATCCGATGTGGCATTGTCCTTGCAATCGTTGACGCCATTGCACACCTGACTCTGTGGTATGCAACGTCCGTTGGCGCACGTGAACTCACCATCCACACACGGCGGATAACTGCAGCCCAGCTCATCGGAGCCATCCTTGCAGTCGTTCTCATGATCGCACTTCCACGACTTGAAGATGCAGCGTCCGTTGTTGCAGCGGAACTCGTTGGGCGAGCACGAATGATACGCGCAGTAGTTGAGATCCTCGTCCGAGTTATCCCCACAGTCATCGTCGCCATCGCAGGACCACATGCGCGATATGCACTTGCCGTTCTGGCAATAGAACTTGCTGGCCTCGCACGTATTGTTCCTGGGCGCACACATGCGACCCTCGTTCACGACCTTCGAGTTGTCGTCGCACTTGCACTCGGCCTTGCCGTTGGGTGCCGGATGACAGCTGTGCGCACAGCCGCCGTTGTTGATCCTACACGGATTCACGCTGCACTTCTGGCGCTCGGCACTGTAGATGCGTATGTCACGTGGCGAGTCCTCCAACCTCTTCACCATCTCCACCATATTGGCACCCGTGTGCTTCTCGGCACGGTACACGCCACGGAGTTGCAGATCCGTCCAGTAGATGTAGTTGCGGAACACGGTTATGGCGAAGGGATAAATGGTGGCGGCCACCAGCAACTCGCGATTGCTGCCATCAAGATCGGCACGTTCGATCTTCTCACGCACCGCATCGGTCCAGTACAGCTTGCGCTCGTCGTAGTCAATGGCCAGGCCGCTGGGCTGCGACAGATCCTTCTCGACTATGGCACGCTTCAGTGAGCCAGCCATGGTGGTGCGGAAGATCTTGCCCGATGTACCGAAGCGTCCCCAGTCCGTGAAGAACAAGGTGCCATTGCAAGGATCCAAGACAATGGCGCGTGGTCGCTCCACACGGGCGATCATCACCAGCTCAGTGCCCACCAGATTCATGGCATAGATCGAATTGTTCGAACTGTCCGTCCAGTAGATCTTGTTGGCTGTCCAATCGTAGGCAATGCCCTCGGGATTGATGCCCTTGCTGAGCACCACATTGATGTCGCTCGAGCTCGGCTTGTTCGCCTGCGTGTAGGCGATTCTCGCCCACGGACGTATCTGCGTGTAGAGCATGCGATTGTCAGCGAAGTCGAAGTCAAGTCCCACAACATTGGTGAGGTTCGTTAGCGGCGTAAACGGTACCTCGGTCGAGTGAGGATCCAGATTGACGGCACGTATCTCGGTGCGTGTGGCAAAGACCAAATACTCATTCACCGTCTCGCACTTGCGTTCATCCGCTCCCAGTTTACCTGTGGCACAATCGCAGCGATAGTTCTTGCCCGAAGGCGGTATTGCCTCGGGTGGAAAACTGAAGCAGAGCTGATCGCAGCCTCCGTTACCCAACTGAGCACAGGGATTGCTATCGTCCGCCTGTTGATTGTTAATATCGAAAATGGCAATGTCGCGTAGCTTCTCCAGATTGGTGCGCACACGAATCGCCTCCGTCTCGTTGCTATTGCTGTTGTACAGCTTGGAGGCCTTAAACACGGTCATCAGATTGCGATCGACCCAGTAAACATCGTTCAGATGTATGGCAATGCCCATGGGACTTGGCAGATTGCGACGAATGACCTTACGGTTCACCCCATTGTAGGCAATCATTTGTATCGTATCCAGCTTGGAGTCAACCCAGTAGACGTCATGGGTTTGCATATCGATGGTCAGATCACGTGGCAATGAGATGCCCGAAGTGACAAGGGGTTGCCACTTGGTGCCGTCCAGCAGGGCCTTGCCAATGCGCGGATGTTGTCCATAGTCGATCCAGTAGAGCAAACGTTTGATCGGATTCACGGCCAGTTCACGTGGTGCATCGTTGGTGGTCTTGACCAGCACCTTGCGGTTGCTACCATCCAGCCAGCAGACCTCCACATAATTCTCATGCGGATAAACGTTTGTGAAGTACATATTGCCGGCGACCCAATCGATGGTCAGGCCACGTATGCCATTGCCTCCGATGCCCATCTTGACCACATGCTGCAGTTCGGTGCCATTGGGACGCGACCTGAAGATGCCGTTCCAGTAGCCACGATTGTGCTCGGCCCAGTAGATCCATTGATCACGGAACATGACGTCCACGTGGAGTATATGATGTCCGGGACCGCTGACAGGCACCATGGCCTCAGAGCTGTCGCTCAGACTGTAGCCACGAATCATGTCCAGTTGGGAGACCACCGCGAATGTTTTGTACGCCACACAATTGACCTCGTTCTCCTTGCGGTAGCCGATGCCACAGGCGCATGTCCTGGTCGCCGCTGGGCCGGGTATGCAGAGCTGTTTGCAGCCGCCTTTGTTGGTCTGGCAAGGATGCTGCATCAGCGGCCGCTTCTTGTAGATCATCATGCTGCGCAAGTCCGGCTCGTTGTCCACAATTGTCTTGGGGTTGTCGCCACGCGGCAGATCGACGCGCACGATCTTCTCGTACGTGGGATCCAGATAGTAAAGACGCTGATCGAGTACGCCCAGACTACGTGGCCGTGAAATGGCCTGTTCCTTGTTGAGAATCACCGTGAAGTCATCGCCATTGTAGTCCATGGCACAGATGGAGGCCGACGAACTGGTGCTGAAGTAGATCATCTTCTTGTCCGTGTCCAGGGCAATGCTCTCGGGGTTGCGCAGATCTTTGCGCAACACCCGCGAGTCCTGTCCGTTCATATCGACGCGACCGATCTTCACCGGCACCTCGAGTACACCCTCGTCGATCCAGAAGAGCTTACCCTCGCTGGGATCGAGCACCAGCTGCTTGGGCTTCGACACGGAGCTTTCGCTGCCATCGTTAGCCAGTATGACAGTGCGGTACTTCTCCTTGCCGTCCACACGGACTGCCTCAATGTTGCTGGCCACGCGGTTGCCAATGTACAGATTACGTCCAAGCCAGTCGAAGGCAATGGTGTAGGGTGCACCCACCAGGCCGGCGTCGTTATTGAGGAACAAGGTCTTGTTGCCACCTCCGTAGGGTGTCGTGTAGATGGTGCAGTTCTCCTCATCCTCCTCGCGACCCTGCACCCAGTAGAGGGTCTCGCCCTTGCGATCAAAGTCCAGGCCGGTACTGCTCTCGATGCCAATGACAGGTGCCAAGGCGCCGGCACGTGCATCGCCGCCATTCAGCGGCAGATCGACGATCTGCGATCCCTTGACCACCATCAGGTAGGGAGACTCCTCCTCAATGCAACGATTATCGCTGACCAGACGATAGCCCGGCTTGCATTTGCAGGAGAAACCCTCCGGTGCACTGGGACTGAGCAGACACAGATGCTGGCACTTGGCGGCGGCACATGGATTCGGGTACATCGGTTGCAGCGACGCATGATGCACGTGTATCGACAGAGGTTGGCTTATCAGATGCGAGACAACTGTTTGGTTCTTGCCACGGAACTTGTTCGCCGAGAGCACACGATTCAGCTGACGGTCTGTCCAGTACAGTGTGTCCTCGAACAGCGACAGCGAGTGCGGATGCAGCAGGTAGTGACTGCTGGCGAGCACCTGCTGACGTCCCGTACCGTTGTAGTAGCAGAAGTCAATGAAGTCCAGCTTCGAGTCGGCGAAGTAGACGCGCTTCGTCGCTATATCCAAGGTCAGACCGTTGGGCCAGTAAATCTTCGTGTTTATAATCGTCTTGCGCATTGTTCCGTCCATGCCAATGCGCTCGACACGCGGATTCTCGCCCCAATCGGTCCAGAATATGAATCGCGCCTCGGGGCTAGGATCGATGCACATGCCACGCGGCTGTGTAATGTTCTCACGCACCAGCACCAGACGATTCGAACCATTCTCCGCTGAGACCTCAATGGTATTCAGCTTGCTGTCCAGCCAATACAGATTCTGTGCTATCCAATCGTAGGCCAATCCCTCGACCAGATCCAGGCCGGTGGTTATGATCTCTTGTGGCTCCATGCCATGATCCAATCGCGAGATCTTCTTCAGCTTCATGTCGCTCCAGAAAATGGTGCCTGTGTGCATGTTCGAGGCGGTGGCCACCACATTCTCCACAATGATGGGCACACGCTCCAGTCCCTGCTCCTTGAGATCGGCCACAAGTATCGAGTGACGATTGGAGATGATCAGGAAGGCGGCTGTATGGTTGACTGCCTTGCAAGTGTGCTTATTGGGTCCGAGCACATAGCCGGGTGTGCACGAGCAGAAGTAGGAACCCTTTGTGTTCGTACATTGCTGCGAGCAGAGGCCGGGCGGATCACACTCATTGGTATCGACACAAGTGAAGCCATCGGGACCGATCTCCGAGCCGGGGGGACAAACGCAGAGTGCTCCGTTCGGTGTCTTCTGGCAGAAACTGGAGCATTGACCCGTTTGATGTTCACACTCGGCCAGATCGCAACCCTCGCCCTCGTCAGCGCCGTTGGGACAATCGGGAGTGTCGTCGCACACTGAGGTGATGTTGACACAACGCTCCGTCACGCCAGGACATTGCCACTGACCGTGCGGGCACTTGAAGGGCGGCGGCACACAGGCATGTTCGGTACCCTCATCCGAGTTGTCGCCACAATCGTCCTTGCCATCGCATATGTAGGCCTTGAACACACAGTTCGTGTTGTTGCACTTGAAGAAGTTCTGCGCACACGTGATCTGTCCGCAATCCTCCTCGTCCGAGTGGTCCGAGCAATCGTTGGAGCCATCACAGTGCCAGGCAATGGGTATACAGAACCCGGTCGACTTGCAACGGAAATGCTTCTCGAGGTTGCATTGATTCGGTCCCATCGAGGGGCAGCCGAGCTCATCGCTGCCATCGTTACAGTCCGGTATGCCATCGCATTTGTAGGATTCCTCGACGCACTGCCGCAGATCGGCGCACTTGAACTGATTGGCCAGACAACTGATCGGCGGGCAATCCTTCTCGTCCTGCTTGTCAAAGCAATCGTCGTCGCCGTCGCACACCCAGCTCTGCGGTATGCAGTGACCCGTTCTTGGGCACGTGAACTGGAAGTAGGCGCACGTCTTCTCCGCACACAGATCACCCTCATCGCTGCTGTCTCCGCAATCGTTTTCACTGTCACATCTCCACATGCTCGGTATGCAACGTCCATTCGCGCAGGCGAACTGCGACGAGGCACACGTCACATTGCCACAGTCCAGCTCATCCGAATTGTCGCCACAGTCGTTCTCCTGGTCGCAACGGAAGTTCAAGGGAATGCAACGACCCGATTTGCATTGGAACTCGTTGGAGCCGCAAGTCGGTTCTTGGGATAAACGAATAATATATTTAATATAATACACGATAAGTAACACGCAAATTGATCTCATATAGTACATAGCTGCTAAAGGAATAATCGACTGATTTGAGATTTGATTTTTCTGATTTCTGAGGCTAACAATTTCAATCAAAGTTAGACAGTAATTGAACTTTTTTTTTGACATTTCATTTAACTATATTCTATGTAGAGTTGTCGATTTGCGTTCGTTTCAGGGAATCAGTTCATTTGTTCATTTTTCAATTGTTTATTTTGTTATATTGTTCATTCTGGTCGGTCTGCAAACCGTCTTCGTCCGTTCATGTCTTCTAGTTCGTTCTATAGTTCAATCTTCAGTTCATTCTTTCGAGTCTTTGTTCATGTTTTACTTCATTCGTTGGAGTCTTAAAGGTTGTTCTAGGGTTCAACCTTTAGTTTTTTCGTTCGAGTCCTAGTTCAATCTTTAGTTCATTCGTTGGAGTCTTTTAGTTCGTAAAATTTTATAGTACAGTTTTTAGTTCACTCGTTTGTCTTTAAGTTCTTTCTCTAGTTCAATCTTTAGTTCATTCGTTCGAGTCCTAGTTCAATCTCTAGTGTATTCATTTACGTCTTTTAGTTCGTTCTATAGTTCAATCCTTAGTTCATTCGTTTAAGTCTTTTGTTCGTTTGATCTTCAAGACTTTTGTTTCTTCGAGTCTATTTTTCGATTGTCAAAATCTGCTTGAAAATTCTTAGATTTTCTGCTGTTTGTTCCTAGTCAGGTACTGCCCGTGAGGGTGCTTGTAAGTGCGACCTTACAGTGACCCTGTGAGGATTCTCGCTAGGTTTCTAATCAGATTTATTATCTCCCTAAATCTCTAGAGGTCCTAAAAGGTACTCCGCTTGCCTGCTGTTGGTTCCTAGTCAGGTACTGCTGGAGAAGGTGCTTGCCCAGCGATACAAGGCCAAAGCCGGACACTGTAAGTACTGATAGTACACGTATTTAGAGGTCTCAGGAGTGACCTTAGCTTACAGTGACCTAAATTGATAAGGTGCTCATTCCCACTAAGTTCCTAATCAGCTTTACTATCTCCCTATGCCCCATGTTGCTGTTGATTCCTAGTCCGGTACTGCCCCTGAAGGTGCTTATAAGTGCGACCTTATCGTTCAGTGACCCTGTGAGGTTTCTCGCTGGGTTTCTAATCAGCTTTATTATCTCTCTAAACCTCTTGAGATTGAAGGAGACTAAAGGCGTTCGTTCCTAGTCAGGTACTGCCCGAGAGGGTGCTCGTAAGTATACGTACTCAGGTGCGTTTTTAGCTTCAGGAACCTGGTTTCCTAATATGCTTTATTAACTCCTTTACCCCCATTGCCTGCTGTCTAGTCAGCTACCCCCCAAGAAGGTGCTAGCCTAGAAAACTACCTTATACACTTACATTATATAGCTGTAACCACTGTACTTACTTGTGCAGTTCTGCTCCTCGTCACTGTTGTCCAGGCAATCGTCGTCGCCGTCGCAGACCCACGACTTGGGTATGCAGCGTTGGTTGTTGCAGGTGAAGTCCCACGAGTTGGGGCACGGTTGCACGGGTGGTTCGGCACTGGGATCGGGTACACAGCTCTTTTGATCCTCGGCCAGTCGCTCGCCGTACGGACAGGAGCAACGTGACTGAAGGCGGCCCAGGCTGTCGGTGGTATTCTGTACGATTGGCACGGCGAAGCAAATCTTCTGGCAGCCGCCGTTGTTGAGGTGGCAAGGCTGCGTCTCGGCAATGCGCTGCACATCGTGACTGTAGACCTTGACGCCGTACAGGCGATTCGTCTGCGGTTCACGCACCATCATCTCCTCCTGTTCGCCAGTGAGCTTGTGCAGTCGAATGATCGCATCCAGTCGCCAGTCCGTGATGTACATCCAATCGTTGTGTATGACAATCGAGAAGGGATGACGCACCAGGCGTGAGTTGACTGTCTTGATGTCCGTGCCGTCGAGGTTCGCATGCTGCACATGATCGAGCAGGGCGTCGCACCAGTAGACACGATCCTCCTTGAAGTCAATGGACAGACCGTTGGGCCAGCCCAGCGTGACGTTGCGGAAGACGAGCAGTCCAGTGCCATCGGTGTTGGCACGCGTAATGTTTGCGGGACGATCCCATTCGGAGAAGAAGATGTAACCTCGATTGGGATGCACCACAATGGCGCGTGGTCGTTTAAGGTTCTTGAGCAGGGTGCGACGATGTGTTACATTGCGTGTGGAGAGCACATTCAAGGTACCCTTACGGGAATCAATGTAGTAGAGATTCTTGGAGGCCCAGTCGACGGCAAGACCCTCGACGCCTTCGTTCTGCGAGGCCAGGACAATCTCACGTCCGGTACCGTTGCGATGCACTCGATAGATCACATCCTGCAGCACGTCCGAGTAGTAGATGAACTCATCGCGAGCATCGAAGTCCAAGCCGACGAAGCGAGCCCGGCGCGACACTACCGGCAATATGGCGTCGCTGAAACCCTCGATGACCGGCTCCAGTACCTTGCCCTTGATGAATCGCTGCTGCGAGTACATGAGGAACTCGCGCACCAGCTTACAATTCTTCAGATCTGTCTGCAGCTGGAACCCAGTGCTGCAGGCACAACGATAGCCCAGTCCGGTGGGAGCACCCTTCACGGCCGTAACGATGCACATGTGGTTGCAACCGCCGTTGTTGCTGCCACACGGATTCGAGACGCGAGGTTGGCTCAGCGCATGCACCGCAATGATGCCCTTGGGTTCACGTATCTCCTTGGCCTTGTAGGTTACCTGTATGGATGAGGGTCCCTCGTACTTGTCCACCGACATGATGCCCTGCTTGGTCGCGTCGGTCCAGTAGACGCGATTCTCGAACTGTGCCAGCCGCGAGGGACTTGGCACCTGCTGGCCACGCAGCACCATGACACGCTGACCGCCCTCATAGTCCACGGACTCAATGTAATCCAAGAGCGAATCGCACCAGAACACACGCTTGGCAATGATGTCCACAGTGACGCCACTGGCCTTGTACGCTGCCTCCGAGACAATCGAACGGGCGTGGGTACCGTCCATGTGGGCACGCAGCACTTGACCTCCGTCGGCGACAAACATCAGGCCCGAAGTGGGATCCAGTGCCAGATCGGCGGGACTGGTCAGGTTGGAGCCCAAGACGACAGCATGCCAGTTTCCACTCAACTCGAATACATCGATTTTCTGTCCCACCAGATCGGCCACATAGATCTTATCGCCCACCCAGTCAACTGCGAGCGCCACAGGGGCCCAGGTGCCTGGAAGTGTGGCGTCCAATGCTACCACACGGTTGTTCTGTGCATCCAACGGTATCGACTGTACCTTGCGTGTCTTGATGTCCGACCAGTAGAGGGTGTTGCGCGCATAGTGGAAGGCCACGCCTGCCGCCGAGGTGGCATTGGTCAGCACCTTGGGATCACTCTCGTGCACATACATGCGCATGATGGCGCGATCGTGGGCGAAGATCAGTTGCAGATTGTTGGCATCGGGTGCCACGCACTTGGAGTCATTGATCAGCGTGTAGCCCGCGGCACACTGGCAGGTATAGCTGCCGGGGGTGTTGGTGCACAGCTGATCGCAGTGTCCCCACTCGGCGCACTCGTCCAGGTCGACACAGGTGCGATTATCGGGCGCCAGACTCTGGCCAGGACGACAGTAACAGACGCCGCCGGTGAGCGAGGGGCCGCACTTGAACTCGCAGCTCAGCGCCGGACAGGAGGCAATGGCTAGGGGAGGAATGAGGAAGAACAAGAGAAGGATAAGCCTTCTGGTTAGACTGATTGGTTTGCTTGCCGCAGGCGGGGATTACTTACAGCAGGCGGTCTCCTCATCGCTGCCGTCTTCGCAGTCGCGTTTGCCGTCGCACAGCTGGGATTTCAGTATGCACTTGGGTGTGCCATTGGCGCCACCGCGTGGGCAGAGGAACTTGTTGTCCGGACAGGCAATGGCCGTGCAGTTGGCCTCGTCGCTCTCGTCCGCGCAGTCATGATAGCCATCGCAGTGGAAGTTGTAGGGTATGCACAGTGCGTTGCTGCAACGGAACTGCGCATGATGGCAGGGCGGGAAGTCTGCAAGGGAAAGGGACACCATTAATTGGCACTCCTAGTGTATATAGCATATGGTACTTACTGCATCCCTGCTCATCGGAGTTGTCGCCACAGTCGTTGCGATGGTTGCACTTGAGCGAAGCATCGATGCACTTCTGCCCGCTGGCGCAACGGAACTGGTCCAGGCGACAGGCAACGCCGCTGCAGCCTTCCTCGTCGCGTCCGGTACGGCAGTCCAGGTAGCCATCGCAGCGCTTTTCCTTGGGCACACAGGGTCCGGTCTGGCGGCTGCTGCTGCCGCCCTCGCTGCCAGGCGTGCTCCCCGCGGGCGCATTGCAAAAGACATCCGTATGCTGGCACTTGCGATAAGCTGCAATCAAGTTAAAGGGGCGTGAGTTAAGCCAGCTCAAAGTAGCAGTTGATAGAGCGGTCGGGGGTAAGGGTTCAGGGTTCAGGGTCAATAGTTCGCTCAGGTTTCAGGCTTTGAGGGGGTTAAACAAAACGAGCTTTCTATTTAATTACTCGACGCGCAGCACAATAAAAAGCGCGACAGCAGGTTTCCTCTTTCACTCCCTGTATCTCCCTCTCTCTCCCCCTCACTCTCTCTCTTCCTCTCTCTCTTGCTCTCTCCAGCTCTTTGTATCTACCTCGCTTTGTCTTGCTTTGGTCGGCAATTTGTAAACCAAATCAAATCAAATTGTAGCGCAGTTTTAGAGGCGAAAACTTTTCCGTTTTCCGCTTTTAGTTTCAACTTTTTGTTCGCTGTTCTCTCTCTTTCTTTTGTCCTCCTTCCCTTCTCCTCCTTTCTTTTTGCCCCATTTTTCGCCAGGCATCTGTATCGCTAGGTCCGTGTCTGAGGGCCTCCACAAAGCTGTCACATAAATTAACTGACTGTCCAAGTGTCTGGCGCGCGCTGTCCCTCTGTCTCTTCATTTATCTGTCTGCTCGTCAGTCTCACTGTCTTTCTCTCATTCTCTGTCTGTTTCTCTGCTTCTCAGTCTGTCTGTCTGGCTGTCTTCTTCTCCGTCTGCTTATCCTCTGACTCTTTCTTCTCTCTCTCTTCTCTCGCTGTAAACCTCATATATATTTGCGCCTATCTGACTGTCTTACTGCCTTGCTGTCTATTAACCTCCTTTAACTCTCTGACTGTATCTTGCTCTGTAACTCTTTCTGTCTCTCTCTCTCCTTGCATCTGTCACTTTCTCTGTCTGTTAATTCCTTTCCTTATCTCTCTCTCTCTCGTGTTCTCTCTTTCTCTTTAGCTTACTGTGTGAATTTGATTGGGATCGATTAATTAACATTGAAGTTGTTTAAAAAACATTAAAGATTTACTGATTTTCAAGCGCTGCTAAGTATACAATATTTTTCTTTTTCTGGCTATATCTCGCTTTCTATAGACAGAGACACTCTTGGTCTGTCTCTTTCTCTGTCTGTGCAGTGTTCTCTCTCTCTCTCTCTCTCTCTCCTTGTATCTTTACATTTGCAACTTTCTCTGTCTGTTAATTCGTTTCTTTATCTCTTTTCTCTCTTTTTCTTTAGCTTACTCTGAAAATTTGGTGGCAATCGATTAATTAACTTTGAAGTTGTTAAAGAAACATTTTTCAAGATTTACTGATTTTCAAGCGCTGCAAAGTATGCAATATTTTTCACTTTCTGGCTATATCTCGCTTTCTTTAGACAGCGACACTTTTGTTCGCGCCTGCAAGGGCTGCATTAATAGCGTCCAAGGTGACAAAGGGGCTTTCAACTACCCCGTATGCAAAGTTTAAAAAAAAAAAAAAATTTTCTGTCTCTTTCTCTGTTTGTGCATTTGTTCACTCTTTTTTCTCTCTCTCTCTCTCTCTCTCTCTCGCTCTCGCTCTCTATCTCTTTATCTTTTTAGCTTACTCTGCTTAACTTCATTGATTCATCTTCCTGACTTAGTCATTTTCTTCCCATTTGACTTTTTATCACTCTGCCTTCTTTTCGATCTTACTCTCTCTCTCATCTTTCTCTCTTTCCATCCTCTCTTTCCCTTTTCTCTCTCTTTCGCTCCCTTTTTTTTTTCTGTCTTTCTCTAAAGGTCTTTCTCTTTCTCTCTGTTTGCCTTTCTTCAAGTTGCTCTCTAAGCATGCTTCTGCTTCTCTCTCTATCTCTTCCCTCCTCGTCTCCCCTCTCTCTCTCTCCCTCTACCTCTTTAAGCTGTCACTTTATACCTAATTAAAGTGCAACTCTAGTTGCAATAAATATATATATATATCTGCTTGCAAGTGCAACAGCTTCCTCAGCTCGTTGCGAGGTGAGATATTGACATTGATTGCTTGCATTGGCTTAGTCCGCTTTCCCAGCTGTTTCGCAGACAAATTAATCAAATTTACATAAGGTCAACACGCACTTCTACAGTTGAGCAGCTCAGCAGTTCAACAGTTCACCAGTTGCTCAGCTTCCCCTCTCCTATCCTCTCTTCCCTTCTTTCTTCCACCTGTTCCTCTTCGAACTCTCACAAGTGCCGCAATTGAGCGCATTGAGTTGGCCAATTGCCCTCACTCAATGCACAAACCTTGTCTACAGATACTACAGTTATATGCATGTATATACGCAGCAACTGTACTGTATCCAAATCGAGTGTAGCTGGCACTGGATTAGCTAGTTGTGCCTTAAAAATGCCTGCCGACGACGACGAGGACGATTTG
This sequence comes from Zaprionus africanus, assembly GCA_018151435.1. Classification (NCBI taxonomy): domain Eukaryota; kingdom Metazoa; phylum Arthropoda; class Insecta; order Diptera; family Drosophilidae; genus Zaprionus; species Zaprionus africanus. Next base: position 7,695,532 of record JAECXB010000076.1, read on the forward strand.
CTGCCAAAAGACATTAAATTTTGATGCCAGACGTTGTCTATAGTTGGCAGAGTAGATGCCTGCTCGACCCCTGTCAGTGGCATGCACACACCACACACACACACACGCACACACACACACACACACACACACACCAATACACACAGAGAGACTGGCATAACATACGGGCACGCATGGCGTATACATAATGCATGGCAAGTTGTAGAAATGTCTGGCGTGATTGTCCGTCTCACTGTGCCTTCGCCTCTCCAGCGTGTATTGTGCACTTGAGTTGTGTGTGTGCGAGTTTCTGTATGTGTGTGTGCGTGTGTGTGTGCGTGTGTGTTGGCAGGCAAAGTGCTATAAATTATCGAGTAGTTGGTTGCTGCGTTTGTCGCACACGCCTGCAAGCGGGCACAGTCCATCACGCTGCCAACAAGAAAGAGGTGGCAGCCAGCTGTAGTTCGCTTTAAGATGATGTGCCACAATTAGAGAGAGAGCAGACAGAGAAGGAGGGAAGAGAGAGAGAGGGAGTGAGGGGGGAGAGGGGTAACTTATGATCTATGCCAGTTGCAAGTTACTTTAGGCAAAATGAACTACGCAAAGGGTTTTTCTTGAGACGCGCCTTGCGCTGCTTGCTTGGCTGTCATTATAGAGTTGTTGTTTGTTGTTGTTGCTGTGCTTCTTCTTCTAGTTTTTGTTGTTCTTCTTTTTTTTGTTGTTGTTGCTGTTGCCGCACTCTCTGCTGCTGGCTCACATTAAGGGCGCACCGGGGCAGCCAAGTGTAGCAGAGCAAACTTAATTAGTGCAAGTTAAACAAGGCAAACTTGTATAAATATTCCCCGGCAGCAGCAACTTTTATGGCACAACAATAAAATGCCTCTCTGTGTGTGCAGCTGTGTGTGTACAGGTGTGTGTGTCCAGGCTACAAAGTCTTGAGTGTTGCCCACAAGGCGCATCCCTCTCCCTTCCTTTCTCTCTCTCTTTAAACGCTGCAAATGTGTCACGCACTTGCGGCTATGCGCGAATTAGTGCCGCACACGCTGCGTATACGCAATGTGGCCAGAGTGCAGCGGCAACTCTGCAAGGGGAAAGCATTGGAGAGGGGGAAGGGAAGGGAGTTGCAGCATTGACAAGATTTACGCGCACAATTTGTTGCAAATTCGCTGGCGCTGCTGTTGCATTACATTAAAAACAAATCACAATGACAAACGAGTCGACGTCGCTCCCTCTCCTCCTCCTCCTCCTCCCCGCCCTCTGCCACGCCCCCTCCCGCTGCTGCTGCTGTGTCGCCAACTTCTGTGTAAGGTCATAAAAATGCTGAATGTGAAGGGGGAGCGAAAGAGAGGGCAGAACTGCTGCTGCTGCTGCTTCATTTTTCACATTTTCACAGTTCGCACAAAGTTTGACAGCAAACTTTAAACTGGTTGCGAGGCCAGAATTGTTCTACTCTGCTGACAATTGACGTGCTCTGTGGGGTATATGCAGTCGGCAGAGGGTGCAAAGATAAATGATACTCTGTTTTTTTTTTTTAGATATCTGCTAGAAAGAGTGCTGGATATATTAAAATTGGTAAACACTTTGTAGACATTCAACAAAAATAAATATGAAAATCAAGAATAAAAATTTTTTATTTCTTTGTTATGATTTTCAAATAAAGTGCAACTTAAAATTTGACAGAGAGTTAAAAAATTTAACAAGTGAAATATACTCAACGTTTCTTTAAAATTGTGTAAGAAATACTGAAGATGCAGAACAGCCTTCACTGTTTCTTTGCAATCTCTGCAGTTATACGGACAGACGGTCAAACAGACGGACGGACAGACGTTCGGACAGACAGAAGGTTAGGAGCGGACAGAAAATCGGACGCACGGACAGGCGTACAGAAAATCGGACGCACGGACAGGCAGATAGACGGACGGACGGTGGGACGGAAAGACGGATAGATGGACGGACAGATGAACGAACAGATGGACGGACAGAAGGAGGGACAGACGGACGGACGTACGGACAGATGGATAGACATTCGGACTGTTTAACGGACGGATAGGCGGACGGTCAGACAAACAAACAGACAGATCAACGGATGGACGGACAGACGGTTTGGCAGCTGGACCTTTAATGATGGAACCTTTAAATTTTGTCTACAATTTGCTAATATTCATAGACAACTGAAGTACATTTAAAAAAAATAAACTAGTTTGGCTTAATTTCTAGGTAAATTTATTTTTTCTTGATTGTTATATAAATTTTTGTAAATACAACTTGAAGATTTGACGGACAATTAATAAAGTTATGAAGATATGCTCTAAATTTCTTTACAATCAGAAGTAATTACTGAAGAAACAAAACAGAATATTCACTGTTTCTTTGCAATCTCTGCTTATATGAGTGATGAAGCCATTAAATTTGGTGCACACTTTGCTTATATCATAAGGTAACTAAAAGTCTTTTAAAGAACTGCATATCTTTCTAAATTGATTGACAGATAGTTATTTTCAATAATAAATAACAATAATTTAAAAAAAATAATAAAAAGATTCAACACATAAGTTTATTATATAAACATGAAAAAACACGTAAAATTTCATAAAAATCAAGCCACAAATACCGTAGATGAGCAGAATTGACCTCAGTCAACAAGAGAAGAAAGGTTGTACATTAAATGTACAGCATTGCCAGGGTATCTTTAAGTCGACTACCCTGTTATTTGCATTGTTGTTGCTGCTGTTGTTGCTGCCACTTGATAAACACAACGAGCGCAGTGCGAACAAACGGACAGTGGGCAGCATAACTGCTTTAACGTTCGCGCCCACTTTCTAATTGGCAAAAGAAGGCGTGGCAGCGCTAGAAGTGGCAGTGGGCGGATGAGAAGGAAGTAGAGACGGGGGGGGCGTGGTGCTGCTGCTGTGCATTAAGTTTTATTGCATTCATGCGCAGTCCGAAACTCAAGACTTTTATGCGTGTATTGGTGTGTAATTACGCGCGACAAGTTGCCATCCCCCCCCCCCTACCTCTTCCTGCTTCCCCCTTCCTATCTTTACCCCCTAGCAAGTTCGCCTTTCGGCACGTCTAACTGGCCTGACAGCTGCAGTCAAATAAACGTCAGTCGTTGGCAACTTCCGCCGGGTTCAACGACAGTTTACGACAGTTTTGCGCGCACAACTGTAGCCGCTCTTAAGCAGCAGCAGGGGGCGTGGCTAAGGGGGCGGGTGCTTGGCTTAGTGAAAGTGTTGTGTTGTGCGCCGGATGCTCTGTGCAGGTGAATGTAGGGGGGAGGAGGAGCGGGAGGGTGCTTGGAATTGCGGTAGTTTTTTGGCTTTTACGCACTTTTTACGCTTGTTTTTGCTTTTTATTTGCCGTCGCTCGTTGCCGTTGCGGCTTCACTGCCAGCTGCCTCATTAGTTCGTGTATTCTCCCGACCTCATCTGCAGTGAAGGTTGCAATTAAAAGCAGATGTCTCCCTTCCTCTCTCCCACTCTCTCCTCTTTCTACCTCTTCCTTCTGCTCGCTCATTGCGGTTGTCTTAGTGCGGGCACGAAGTGCTTTCAGCAGCTGCCGCCGCCGCCTTGCGCTGTTTCTTTATTATCAAAGGGAACGAGCAGCGGCAGAGGCAGAGACTGGGGCAGAGGCAGCGCTGCTTCTGCTGCGTAACTGCTTTAAGCTCTGTCTCTCAACCCCTTCCGTTTCCCTTCTTACTCCATTCGACAAGCACTACACGCAAGACATTGCGTTTGCTTTTTATACCCTTTAGCGAGTAGGAAAGAAGGGAATAATGACTTTGTGGCAACTGCAAGTGAATATAAGAGGCAGAAGAAGGCGTGGCAGGTAGCTTTAAGTTTATATATTCTTGTTCAGCATCAACAGACAAGTTGATATTGCCTTGTATGTTCTGTATATCTTCTGTCTGTCTTTCCCTCTTCTGTTTGTCTGTCTTTCCCTCTGTTTTCAGTATTTTTACTGTCTGTCTTCTGTCTGTCTTCTGTCTGTCTTCTTTCTGTCTTCTGTCTGTCTTCTGTCTGTCTTCTGTCTGTCTTCTGTCTGTCTTCTTTATGTCTTCTGTCTGTCTTTTGTCTGTCTTTTGTCTGTCTTTCCCCCTTCTATTTGACTGTCTGTCTGTCTTTTTGTTCGTATGAACATCCATATCTCAGAGTCTATCAAAGCTACGACTACCAAAAATACATGAAAAAGTGCCTAAATATTGCGCGCAGCTAAAGTTAATTAAAAATGTGAGCCACGCCTCTTTCCGCCCCAGTAAATCTTTAAAAACCCCATAACAATCGCTCTACAACTGCAACACAATTTATTTTAAGCAAACACAAAACCTATTGATGTACAAATCATATCTAAAAATTTTTTTGCAAACGCATAAGTAACACAGAAGTAATTAAAGAAATAATTTTAAGAGCTACTGATTTCCTAGGCGCTGCAAAGTATGCAACACAAAATAAACATATCAGAAATATATTACATATGTTCCACTGATTTTGTGCTGCTCAGTAGCGGGTATAGCACAGTCGAGCAGTTTCTTGTAGCTCTCCAGCTTGTGCCTTTCCCCTTGCTTGCTTTCTTTCTCTCTCTCCCTCGCTGCTTAAGGACATTTAATTAAACACTCATTGCTGGCAAGTCTCTGTCGCTCTCCCACTCCCTCTCTCTCTCTCTCTCTTTCTTTTCACCTGCAGCTGCCGCACTTTGACCTCGCTGCGGCATTTTTTGCATGTTCTTTTTGTGTGTTGTCTTTAAACTATTACCGAAAGCGCTCATTAATTTGCAGGCCTAAGCAGCAAGTGCGACAGAGAGAGAGGGAGAGGGGAATGCAGAGGTGTGCGTGTGGGAAGCAACATCTTAGCGCACACCTGAAGTAATTAAATAGTTGAAGTAAGCTTGCTCTAATATTTATATGCCATAAATTAAGCAAACAATGGGGAAAGAGTCGACGCAAAGCTGTCTAAAAGGAAGAAGAAAGAAGAAGACAGAGAAAGTGAGAGTGGGAGCAGACTGTGTGACATTCGCAAGGCAGAAGATACACTCAGACACACACACACACACATAGACACTCGCAGACACACTTTGAGAGACAGCGAGAGACGACGACGCGTTGACACGTACGCAAAATAAATTTGTTAAGAACGCAATAAGAGCGAACATTTTGTCGCCATTTAAGCGCGATAAATTATTGTAAGAGCGACAGACAGACAAGCTGCGAAACAGCAAGAAAGACAGAGAAGGAGATAGAGAGAGAGAGAGAGGCAAATAGCTGAAGCGCTGGCTGACGTGGATAAGTCTGGGCAAAGCAAGTTTGCTTTGCGTCTTATTAAATTAAAATGAAATTTAAACTTGATCTTGCGCCCGACGCTGGCGACCAGAGGCAGCCAAATTGGCCAGCTTGCAACAGCAGCAACAACAACAACAACAGGAGCAGCAACAACAACCAACGGTGTCTGGCAGACAGGCGAGAACAGGCAGCCAGGCAGGCTGGCAAGAGGACGTCGAGGACAAAGTTGTGCGCGTTTGTCTAGCGTCAGTCAAAGCTTAAGCAAAGTTGTAAAGGCAACGAAGTACTTAGAAATTGGTTGCTCAAAGATATTTAAATATATAAATCTTAAATAACAAGCAATAAATGCAGCAGCTCTCCCTTTCCCCTCCCTGGCCCTTGTCCGGACTGCCGCGACTTGAAAGTTTTAATCAAAATGTGCTGGCAGTGAAAGCGCTTGAGCTCTGCATTGCAGCCCTGGCATTGCAATCTGCAGTCTGCCAGGGCGTCGTGTTATTGCAATCGTATCAACAGTAAGTTGGGGTCTTATTACTTGCACTATGCACAGGGAACTACAGTAAGTCAGGTGAGTAGGGGCAGGCAATCACTGACTGCCAATGCCAGACAATGAGAACTGAGCAGGGAACTGTTGATTGAATATTTATATTGAAATGGACTAGAGGAGGTATAGTAGGACTATTAACTTATACAGGGAACTGTTCATGACAAACAGCTCAAAGCTCTTTGATAAATTCTATATTGATTTTGCAACCTGAATTCTCTAAAATAAATAAGTAAACTAACTTTCTAACCAGCAAGAAAGGCTATCTTTGGCCTGTCGAGAGTTTTATACACTAGCAGCTTTGTAACTCCTTCGATTGTTCCAATACTTATCAATATAATGGTGCGGAATTAAAAAGTATTCTCTATATTCAACATTATGTCTCACTTTAATTGCCCCCGCTAAGTTAAATAATATCTACAAATCAAAACTGTTCTTCACACAAAAACCTTAATTTCTTCCGACTGTTCCTATGGCAGCTATATGTTATAGTGCACCAATTTTAATGAAATTTTATATGCACATAACAAATATAAAAAAAGTTCTATTTAGTAAATTTGGTTGCCATATCTGGACAAATAACAAAAATCAGCCGATAGTTTCTATGGCAGCTATACGATATATCGCTGCAATGTGGCTCGTTTCGACGTATTTACAATGTGTAGCAATAGGAAGCAAGCGTGCCAAGTTTCAACGAGATAGCTCTAAAACTAAGCATAACAACAAAGGACAGCCTGATTAACGGACACACGGACAGTAAAAAGAATTAATGTAGAATTTAAAATATTACGATGTATCCAAAACTGTTCAATGAATACATATACATATATACAGTATATATTCGCATATTATAAATTTCTATATTCCCTTTCAGCCACGCCCCTTTTCAATGCCTTGCACCGTGTCCAGAATGAGGACATAAAACAGATTTAGCTCAAGTCCAAACGAAACGAAGATGCGAATAAACACAGCAAGCAATGTGCTGGCGGCTTGGACAATAATTTGAACTAAACACATACTAATTCCTCCCCGTCTCTTTCTTCTTCTCTCTCTCTGTCTCTATCTCTCTCTTGCTTCCCGACAAGGCCTGTGCCAGGAGGAAGGTGAGCTTCAGTTTGGTTGGTATTGCGAGTATTTTCGGTAAACTTAGCAGACCGCAGCTTGGGCTCGAGCCCGACTCGGTTGGATTGTGGGCGTAGTGGGCGGGCCACATCAGAAATGACTGTTTGCTAATTCCCTCGACGGGCAGCTCTACCTCTCTCTCTCTCCCCCACTCTTTCTCTATCTCTCTCTCTCTCTCTCGCTCTGGGTCTGGGGCCAAATGGCTTTGGCTTTGCTGTGCGCACCTTGGTTACACACACTTAACTTTGGCTTAGGTTGCTCGACGGGGCGTGGTTTAAAGGGGGCAGGGGGAGGACAACATGTAGAAGGGTGTACGTGTGTTCTGCGATTGCCAAAAACCAACAGCTAACAAAATGCGGTTTGTCTGCAAATGTGTGTGTGTGCGAGTGTGTGTGGGGTGTGTAAATTTGGCAAAATTTGCATAAATAAAATTGGTATAATAAAATGTAAACATTTTGCTAAGCAAATTGTTGGCGCACACACAAACACACACAAATGTAGACACACACACACACATGAACACACACACACACAGACTCGAACGTAGCGAAACCAAACGCAGCTCAACTGAACTCAACTCAACTGAACTGAACAGTGTGCGGCAAGGCGGGTGGCAGTCGCTGGGGGCAGGGGCAGGGGCAGACTAGGAGTGCAGTGGGGAGGGGAGGGTAGAGCGGGGTTACACCCCTGTAGTAGTGGCTGCCGCGTTGCGCTGCTCGAGCTGCTCACAAATATTTGTTGAGTCAACAAATTTGTATTGAAAGCAAGAAGTGAAGCTGTGGCAACGAGAGAGGCAGCAAGAGGGGCCTCAGGGGGGTATGGAAGGAAATCAGGGAAGGGGAAGGGGTGCATAACTATCTGTACTGTACTTACTGCACTGTGCTTCGTCCGATTTGTCCTCACAGTCGTCGATCATGTCGCAGCGATGGTGCGGCGGAATGCAGTATGTCTTATTGAAAACATATTGGCCACAGTTCAGCTGGGGTGTCTCGCACTCCGGGGGCGCTGTGGAAGAGGGGAGAAGAAGGGGAAGAGGGAGAGGGGAAGCAATTAGTGTAACCCGCTATGTATGCTATGTGGTAATTGGTAGTCGGGCATGCCGAGAGCGGAACTTACGACACGACTGCATCTCATCCTCGCCATCGTCGCAATCCTTTTGGTAGTTGCACACCCAGTGGGACGTGATGCATTTGCCGTTGTTGCAGCGAAACATTTCCGGTGGGCATGGCACATTGGAGGCGGCTATCGAGCTGCTGCCAGCGTTATCGCCAATTCGTCCGCCTGTAAAGAGGTTGTAAGAAGAAGAGAATGTCAGAATTGATATTGAAAATTAATCGAGTTGAGGTCGAAAGTGGAATTCAAATGCGATTAAATGTACATAAGTATATCGATACTTTGATAAATATCGATTTATATTGAGAAATTAAATTATTAAACGATCTCGAAGATGCTTAAAAGTTCTTATAGAGCGATTAATCTTATGCCGATAACCGATAACCATAATCGATAACGATAGTCAATTGTTTGATAAGTAAATGGATGATTGCTTTGAAGAGGCCTGAAATGTTTTGTAGAACAATGAAATATAGTCGAAGAATATCGATAGCCGATAACGATAACTGTTACAGGTATCGACAATCGATAGTTCGATTAGTACATCAAGAGTCGGCGTGAAAATGCCATAAAATTCTCAAGGAGAGACTAAATGTAATAATAGAATACCGATAATCGATAACAATATCGAAAATCGATAATTTCTAAGGTAGAATACATCTGAAGATGCTTAAAAGTTAAACCATATATATCCAGTTAAATAAAAAGAAATACACTAAATTTATCGATAGTTCATAGCATGCTTATATTTCGATAACCGATAGATTTCCAGATAAAATTAAGGACAACGGAACAGTTTTACTGATAGTTCAATTATTCATATCAAAAATCGAAAGATTAGTGATATACGATAGTCAACGAGGACTCAACGGCATTATCGATAAATCGCCAGTTCAACACTTTCAGAATGTCGCGATTAAAATCGCGTTAAATGCATTTTTTTATAATTAATCTGATTTAATTCAACTTGAGTAAAGTTCTTCGTTATAATCGCTGAGTATCTATGGAAAAAAGAGTTTTAATCTCCATTTACTCTTGAAATCATTTGCATTTCTCTCTCTCTCCCTCTCTCTATCCACTTTTCTCTCTCATTTTCTTTACATTTCTCTTTAACTCTTTAACGTGGCATGGAATGCAGATGCGCTGTGCAACTGCAGACGCTGCCAGGACGTTCGCATTGTGCATTACGCTGGACAAACAGCGGCGGCACAGTAAATAGACAAAAGGCACACAAAAACAGCCATCGAACATAATAAACCCGCCTCAGTCCAATGTCTTTAGCGCTGTCTTCCTCTCTTACACATACCTCGCTCTCTTTCTCTCTCTCTTTTAAGCCTATAGAAATGCTGCTGCTGCTGTGGTAACTTAAAGCGCCGAACAGACAAAAACAAAGGCAAACAAGTAAAAACAAAAAGCACAAAAAATAAATTATAAATACGCCTACAGGGCTATAAACGACTATGCTATACCCTGTGCAAGGGAACAGAGTAAAGCAAATATATCGAAAAGGCATGTTAAAGATATGTTCACATATGTTAACTCTGTTAACATTGCATGTTAATCAACTGTTAATGGAATACAAATTGGAATACAGACTGTAAACTTGAAAAGAAGTGCAGAAGGGAACAAAGGCTAACGACCTTTGAGCAATATGTTCTATATATGTATGTATATGTGTTTATATGTGTCTGTGTATGTGTGTTCTGGCTTTTTTAATTGATATCGATTCCTTTTTTAATCAACCTGATAATGATATCACACAAACATGCAAGATGCTGCTGTGTTAAAGCGAGAATTGTTCTGCTCTGTCGCATTAAAGTTGCCAAGTTTGTGGCTAAATCTCGGCAGGAAGCTCTTTTTTAGCACGTTGTGCCTAGGCTGCCGTGCCGCCATGTTGCTCGTCTAGGTCCTTGCTGCCACTGCTGCTGTTGTGACTGTTTGGGGAACGTGCCGCAGCGACAGAGCAAAAATGAGCGCAGCCGGCGCATTTTGGCAGCATTAATTTCTCCCGTGTGTCACATAACGTTCGCCCCGTTGCCGTTGTTGTTGTAGACGCTGCTGCTGTTGTTGTTGTTGCTGCTGCTGTTGTTGTTGTTGTTGTTGTTGTTGCTGCTGCTGCCATTGCTGTTAGACGTGTTTATGGAGTCACTTCCCAGTTGGCTGCAGCGGCACGTAGCCAAGTCGCGACATCCTCTCATCGTTTCCTACGCGCTCCCTTTCTCGCTCTGTCTGCCTCCCCTCTCTCTCACTCTCTTGCTCCCTCTTTCTTGCCAACTCATTGTGGCCTGTCGCTGTCATTTTGCCAGCGTTGACAAACAAATTAAGCCGCAATTGTTTAGCACTTGGCAGCACTGAAAGATGCAGCAGCAACTTCATCTCTATCTCCATCGCCAGCCACAGTTGCAGATACAGATACAGTTGCTGTTGCTCTTGCTGTTGCAGATACAGATACTTTCAGTGTGGCCGCAGCAGTCACTTTGTAGGTGTCACTACAGCATAATTAGTAGCTGGCTATGTCACGCCCTGCCGCCTTCAGCGCATCGTGTTTTATTTGCATTTAAATTGCCTTTTGTCATTAATTACAGCCGCTTTAAAGTGCAATCGTGCCGCGTGCGGCATGCCACACACTTGGCTCGCATTGTTATTAATAAGCGCCACAGGCCTTTTGAAGTATGCAATGATCCGCCGCTGTCTCTGTCCCTCTCTGGCCCCTGTCCCTGTCTCTGTCGCGGCGCGTTCCGCTCATCGAACGCAAAAGTCATCAAATATACATTTAAAATTTTCACATTACGCGAAGCTGCATGCATGTGAGTGTGTGCCAGTGTGTGTGTGCGCGAGAGAGAGTGTGTGTGTGTGTGTGTGCCTGCCACAACGCGGGCAGTCGCTGCACGCCCACGTCAACGCTAAAAATAATAGGCCGCCCGTGTGCATGCTAATGAGTCCCCCGACGAAGTGCTCCCTCTGTCTGCCTGCCTGCCCGCCTCTTTGTCCCTCCGTCCCTCCGTCCGGCCGTCCGTCTGTCTGCTAGTCTGTCTGTGGCAGCAGCAGCTGCCGTCTGCCATGTGTGAGTGCATGCAATTATGCCAGTTGCCGTCGCCATCACGTGTTGGGCATGTGCTGCGCTCTGCACACTTTTTATGGCCTGCAAGTCTGGAATCAACTGTATATATGCATATAGTATGCTATAGCATATAGTGTAGCACTCAAATCTGCTTGATTTCACACAACAAACTCATTACAGCAAACGCAACTTGAACAAAAGGACTGAAAATCGAATTTTAAAAAATATTGCATACTTTTTTGGGCAACCGAGCAACTTGCCTTTCTTGGCTTTGTATGATAAACTGTGTGATAAGCAACACACAAACATAAATATTTGTAATGAAAAAGTCAAAGTTACTTGAAGCATTTGTCAATTTTGTCAATTTCTCAGAAAATAACTGCAAATTGTAAAGAAGTTCGACAAGTTTTGTTGCGCTAATTGGCTCGTAGGAAATGTGTGTGTGCACATGTATACAAATGGCAAATATATATAACTTTGTATGTGTATTCAGATTTTATAGAAATTATCTTTCAATTATCCAATTTCAAAGCAGAATAAAGTTCATTGACCTAAGTGAAGGAGTTGAAGCATTGAAAATGTTTAATAATTATGAAAAGGAGGAAGAAAGGCAAGACGAAGGTTAAATGCCCTTGCAGGTTTTTTAACCTTCGATCGTTCTTTTAATAGAAATATATTGCGGTGCAAAATTTAATGGTATTTTTATCAATTTTATGTCTCACTTTGACTGATTCTGAAGTTAAGTAAATTTTCTCTAAAATCAGAATAAAAAGAAAATCATACAGAAACCTCAATTTTGACCGATTGCAACTATATCAGGAGTATAATATATATTATAGTGAGCCGATTTTGATGAAATTACGAGGGTCGTTTGATAAGTCCGTGACTTTGTATACTGCTCCTGTCAGCAGTTATCGATTAACAGCTGACTGTAAATTTAAGCTGCGTTTTTGGTTTGCGTTTTATAGGCATTTAAAGCAGACGATCTCGTGAATTTTAACGAAATGGAGATCGAGATCGTCTGCTTTCAATGCCTATAAAACGCAAACCAAAAACGCAGCTTTTCAAATTTTACAGTCGCTGTTAATCGATAACTGCTGACAGGAGCAGTGTTGTATTTAGAGCAGGTGCGCGGCAAATACAAAAGTCACGGACTTATCAAACGACCCTCGTATATATGCATTATATTTATATATATATTGCAAGTTTCATCAGGAATCAGGCTCTCTTACTGAGAGATAGACAAACAGACTGGCTACTTCGCCCCCTCTTATAGGTAATGCTTATATACTTTATAGTGTCGGAACTCTCTGCTATAGTGCATGGCAAACTCATGGTCAACACCAATATACCTTTATTAAGGGTATACAATAACAACATTGTTAATACCAAAAGTAATTCAAGTCAATGTTCAATAATAATTTCCACGTCAAGTTCAATTAAAATCCATCAATTCATCAGATCTCTCTACTCATTCATCTGCTGCTTTTCATTGCCTTGTTTAATTAGTGAATGCCTTGTTTTACTCTTTGTAATACAATATTGTGCAATAATGTGAAAATTGCAAATAGGAAAATGCGTGAAGATACATATGTGAAAATGTGTGAAAATGATTGCGATTAAACCAAAGAGATTAGCTATGCAAATAATGCAAGTCGAGCGACTCAAGCACGAATTTAATGGTCAAAATTAAAGAGGCACGGGGAGAGAGGGGAAGAAAGAGAGGGAAAGAGGGAGCGATGTGGCATGTGTGTGTTGGGGAAAAACTAACACAAACAGCACTGACTGCGGGGAATGGGATACTTTGAGCTGCACACAGAGACAGCAAGAGAAGGAGATGTGGACACAGAGAGAGAGAGAAAGAGGGAGTCATAGATAGAGCGGTAGAGGGAGCCTTCCCCCACCTCCCGCAGCGTGTCTTTTTGACGTTGCATTTATTTGCTTAACTTTGTTTTACCCTTTCTGTGTGTGTGTGTTTGCGTGTGTGCGTGCGTGTCTGTTTATTTGTTTGCCTTGCTTGTTTGGCTCTTCAGCCTGTTGTCCTTTGGCCACTGCCCACTGCCCTCTGGCCTACGGTGTCCGCTTTAATTTTGCATATTAATTTTTATTTATTTATTTATTTAATTTGCTTTTTACGCGCTTTCTTCTTCATCGATGTCAGTTCGAGTTCGAGTTCGTGTACGTGTTTTTTCGCCAGGCATTTGTGCAATTTGTAATATTTTAATATGCATATGTGAGTTGGCAAATATACACACAAACAAGAAGAGACATAAACACAAGCACACCCACACACACACACACCCACTTACACTCGCCGTGGAAAAAACACTTGCGATTGCGATTTACATTATTTTCATGCAGTAATTTCAGCTCATGTTTATACCCAGTACACATGGGGTAGAAAGGGTATTATGATTTCGTGGTAATTGTGTAAGAGGCAGAAGGAGGCTTGGCAGTTGATACAAAGTATACATATTCTTTATAAGCTTCAACAATCGAGTCAATATGCATTTTTCTTCTGCAAGTTTGGTTGCGATTCGATAATTAAGCCAGGCGCTGAAAAGTATGCTACACCAAATACACTAAACCTTTTATAGAACTTACAAATTTAAGAAATCAATTTGCTCAGTTGTCTAAAGGGTATTTCACAGTCGAGCACACTCGCCTGCAGCTTTCGTGTTTGTTTTTTGTCTCTTCGGGTTGTTGTTTTTTATGTTTTTGCTCTTTTGTTTTTTATTGTTTTACCCGCAAACGCTATTTGCTGGAATTTATTATATTTAATACTTTTCACTGTGGCAACATTTGTCATTTGTGATTTAGTGAGGCGGCCGTGGGATGTAAAATTCATTGGCCATTTTGCGCTTTTCAATAATCAATGCGGCATTATAAATAATTAATGTGTGTGTGTGTGCCACGCCCACATGCCCAACATAAACTTGCCCAGCAGTCAGTTGCATCATTCATTCATCATGTATCGCCGCTAAATTGCGGCCTTACAAATTATGCCCCGCCCCCCCTCTCCCCGCCGGGCGTAGCTGCGTATACGTGATTTTGGTTTGTGAGTTTCGGTTACTGCATCATTATCGCATAACTCGCATAACTTGGCAGGCCCTAACTTGACTCGCACACACACACACACTCACACACGCACACTGGCTGCAAACTGTCCGAATTTTTTAGCCAGTTACTCGATTTCTCGTACATTTCTTGGCTGGCGCCATCAATAAATAATAAATTGCCTATAAAAACTGATAAATTCATTGATGAATCTCGTAGCGGGCCACTGACTGTGCCTGCTGTCTCTTTCCCTGTCGCTGTGCCTGTCTCTGTCTGCCTTCGAGTTGGGCTGAGGTTGAGCCTGAGCCGACTGTAGCCTGACGACCGCAACGGCGGCTGCTGTGAGTAATGGAAATTTATGAGAGCAGTGTACAAGTGCTTGGAGGGAAAGAGTGGGGCAGGGAGAGAGAGGGAGAGGGAGAGGTAGAGATAGAGAGAGAGAGGTAGAGGTAGAGAAAGAGAGCGAGAGAGAAAGATAGCGAGCGTTGAGTAAGTGGAAACTTAAAATGCGAGGCAGTTGGCTGCCACTTGCCAGCAGCTAGTTGCCACTTGCCTGCCTGCCTCCCTTTCTCTCTCTCCCTCTCTCTCTCTCTCTCTCTCCTCTCTCTCTATACCCTTTCTCCACACTTTCTTTACACCCTCTCCAGGCTGCATTGACTGTGTATCAGTGATTTGATGGCAGTTATATTCGGTAATAGCAAACCGCTTGGGCAGCTTCAACTATTCATGGCCGCCACTTGCTCTCCCTCCTTCTCCCTTCCTCCCACACTCCCTCTCCCTTTCTCTCTCTATCAGCTCATCCTTGATTTATGTGCCAGTACATGCAGCATTTGCAACTTGCAACATAAGCTGCTGCTGCTGCCTCTTCTTTTTTCTGAGCTTGGATTTGTTGGGCGTTAGCTGCCGAAGTATGACAAATTCGTTCAGTGGTTTTAGCCGGAAAACGGCCACAGCTCAAGATGCTGCAGGAAAGAAGGGGGGGGGGCAGGCAGTGGTAACTGGGGCAGCAGCTGCTTTGCATATCGCATAAAAATTTCCAGTCACATGTCGTATTTGTATTTGTATTCGCTTTCGTATTTGTATTCGCCTTTTCTATTTGTCTTTGCAGCCGAGGAGAGTCTCTCCCTCACTCCCTCCCTCTCCCCTCTGCCTTTGTTTGTCCAGCATGATTTTCATTATGTGCAGAGCACGTGAGCACATATGGCAAAAGGCGTGGGGGCGTGGCTGGCTGTTATCATGTGACGAGTCGCATCCATCTACTTTTGATTTTCGAAACGAAAATCGCAGACAAACATGATTTCCTGTCTTTTATTTTACGCTTTTTATGGCGCCACAGAGACGTAGAAAGGAAGGGGGAAGGGAGGGTGAGCGAGTTAACTGTGAGACTGTTACGATTTCGCTGGCGTTTCTGTTTTCTCGCTCCCTCTCCTTTCGTTATTTTTTTTTTTAAATGTAATTTTAAGTGACGTCGCCAAAGTTAAAACGTGACAAAATTACAAATATTTCGTAAGCTTTTAAAACCGTTGATGCTGCTGCTGCTGCTGCTGCTGCAGCGGCACGAACAACAACCATAACATTGCCCATAACAATAAAAGCAAATAGAAGCGGCAACGACTACAACAACAACAACAGGAACAGCAACAACAACAACATAATACCTAATAACGTGCACTTTGATAATGTCGTGATGAGAACGGCAACGGCTACAGCAGCAGCAAGACAGTGAAGGGAGAGAGAGGAGTTTAGGGGGGGAAAAGGGTAGGGGAAAGGGTCTGCAGATTGAGATTGAGTAGGTGGATAAAGCTACAGCGCTATAACTTGTGCAGGTGTGTGTGTGTGTGTGTGTTAGAACTTCTGGCCTGGGCAGGCATCAAAGATGCGAGCCTCGCCCGGAAATAGTTGCAAACTTAAGGCGGCAGGGGAAAAGCAGTGGCAGAGAGAGAGGTATAGAGAGAGGGAGAGGAGAGAAACATGGAGAGAGAGAGGGAGGGAGTGAGAGAGGTTTAGGGGCAGCCTCAACTATTTCAAGTTTCTGGCAACGGGCACAAAGTTGCTGCAAAAGTTGCCAAAAATTCCGAGAGCCAATCTCTTTGTGTGTCCTCGTTCGCACGGCCCATAAAATCTAACGATCTGTTCAGCCTGAAACAACAGCAGCAGCAGCAACAACAGCAGCAACAACAACAGTAGGAACAACAACAACAGTAACAACAACAACAACAACAACATGACAGCAGCTGCAAGCCTTTAACCGTTTTTAATAATTTCCCTCTAAATACTTAATATTTATTTTCAGCCACATTTCGGCCAAAAGGAAGTTGCCGCCGTCGTTTCCGTTTCCGTTTTATATCGCCAGGTAATTGATATCGCTGCCTTCATTTGCCGTTATGTGCCTAGTCAAAGAGTTAATGATCGCATCGTCTTATGATGCTTCATGTCATGTCGTCGAGTCTATAATTTGTGCTAATTAACTAATTCATTAATTGCAGCTTATTAAGCTCTAATTAAGCTGCGGGCTTTGTCAAGAGCCTAGGGGGAAATGTAGTTGGGCACGGCAAGCCAAATAGGTACAATTAGTTCATTATTAAGTTCAACACGGCAATCGAATAGGTACAATTAGTTCATTATTTAGGAGTATCAATTAGCTGGTTGAATATACTTGACTAAGGTATTTGAATGATTTGATTTTTGAATCAAGCATAGTTGTCTTATTTCTATACATTAAAACATATTTGGAATGTATTGTAGCAGTCTAGCTACTGTACCATTTTATCTGATTTGTGTAACTATTGCAACCACAGTGTACCTAGTGTGTTTATGGTGTACCTAGTCTATTAGAAGTGAAACTATTGTACTACGTGCAACAGAAATGTACCTACGGTGTAACAAGTGTACCTAGGGTTACCTATGGTATTGCAGTGTAATAGGAGTGTACCTAGAGTGTTTCTAGAATACTTTTTGAACCAGAAATATACATAGAATGTTACTATGGGTGTTTTCAGTGTACGTTAAGTGCTCATAGTGAACCTAGTGTACCACAAATATAAATAGAATGTAACTATTGCACGGTAGTGCAGCAGAAGTGTAGGAAGTTAGTTTATAGAGTACTTAGGGTGTTAAAGTGTACCTAGTGTGTCAGAACATTACATAGAGTGTAACTATTATACTGTAGTCCAGCAGTAGAGTACTCACGGTGGAAATAGTGTGCATACAGCTTTTAATAGTGTACCAGAATAATATCTAGTGTGTATTGTACTGTAGTGTATCGGTACTCTATTTAGGGTTCTTATACTATACCTAGGGTGTTTCTAAAGTACCTTTCGTACATATAATGTAACTATTGTACTGTAGTAGGGTGCTCTTAGAGTACTTAGGGTGTTAAAGTGTACCTAGAGTGCTTATAGTACAGCTAGAACATAACTATTGTACTGTAGGGCAGCACCTAGGGTGATTATAGAACACTAAGGGTGTTTCTAAAGTAAATTTTGTGTTGTAGTGTTGCAGTTGTGTACCCGCGGTGTTTGTAGTGTATCAGAAGTACATCTAAAGTGTAAATATGGTACTGCAGAGCAGAAGTAAACCACCTAGGGTGTTTACAGAGTACTAAGGGTGTTTATAGAGTAAGTTTTATACCAGAAATATACATAAAAGGTAATTATTGTACTGTACTGCATTGTATTGTAGAGCAGAAGGGTGTTTATAGTGTACCTAGGGTGTATATAGTGTACCCAAGGTGTTTATAGTGTACCTAGTGTATCACAAGTGTGTTACTCTTGTACTGGAGTGCACAAGTAGTGCACATAGGGTGTTTCTATTGTCTGTAGTGCACCTAGACCTTAACTTTTGCAACAACAATGTACCTAGTTTGATTAGAATGTAAACAATAATACTTATATTATACCCCTTGTACCAGTTAACCTACTGTACTCTACTTTTTACATAGCATTTGTAACGACTGTACCACTAGTGTACCTAGGGTGTTTATAGCGTACCCCCTTAACCGAAACAACTTCGTTTAAAGTGCCTAACTATTACTAAAGATCAAGAGTCCTTAAGGAAGTTTTCTACTGTTTTACTTGAAGTGCTCTCTTACTTCGTTTGAGATTAAAGATACTCATGCCAATCTGCATCTGCATCACAAGCTGCCTTTGTGGCTCAGCGCTACCTTTTGTTTGCATCCCAAAGCGTTGCCTAATTCACTTGAACACTTCCACACTACAGTGCTGTTGTGAGGTTCGTTCACACCAAGCGGCAATGGTGGCATGCAGTGCTTTCAATTGACTTTATCTGAAGCACACACACACACAACACAACACAAGGCAACACAACACAGGACAACACTCTTGAACATGGTAGGGGGCGTAACCCCGTCGCCCTGTGGAATGTACCCTTTGTGCCACGCGCGCGTTCGCCTTTTCAGTGCGAGGTAAGCTTATTAAATACTGAATAAAATACAGCCAGTTGCACACGCAACTCTGCGCGCGTGTCTGTGCATGTCTCTGCGTGTCTGTGCATGTCTGTTTGACTCGCTGTCTGGCAGCGTCTTTTGTGGTTTGTCTTTATTAATGCACAAACTGCAAAGATAATTTGGCGGGAATTGCGTCAGCATCCACTCACTAATTAGATGCATAATTAGACGCGCCGTCGTGCTGCTGCTGATGAGAAGAAGCCGTAGCAGGAGAGAGAGAGAGAGATAGAGAGAGAGAGACAACAACTGTTTGTGGCTGTCGCTTATAAACAGTACAAATTATGTTTAATTGAAGTTGCAGCTGCAGTTGCACTTGCCACGCACAGCAGGTGACAAGCAGTTTGGCAACGCCCCTCCCCCACCAAAAAAGAAACTTGCCTGGCTGTGGCAGCAACAACAACAACAACAACAAAAAGCATGAATTCTGCACTCGAGTGTGCTCGACTGTGTTATACTCGTTCTCAGCTGACCAAAATGGTTTTTTAAATTTTTGTTGCATACTTGGTGGCGTCTTGAAAATGAGTAGCTCTTTAAATTGTTTGTTTAATAAGTTCTATGTTACTTATGCGATCGCAACCAAATTTACAGAAGTTATTTAAGCGAGGATGGTTATTGTATTTACCAAAAATGAACTGTGCTACTCTAAAATTACGCTTGGAATTCGGTTGACGGAGGCGGCAGAAGGCGCGGCCAATATATAAAGTAAAACTGAGCTGCGCGCAATATTTTTAGACATTTTTTTGTTTTTTTTTAGTAGTTTTAGCTCTTATAGAGAGACAGACAGAGAGACAAATAGACAAACAGACAGAGACAGGCAGAGAGACAGACAAAAAGACAGATAGATGAACAGACAGGCAGATAGACAAACAAAAGACAGATTATCAGACAGACAGTCTTGCTTATATCGACTTATCTGCTGATGCTGATTAGGAATATATATTTATTGATTAAATAAATGATTAAAGTTCATTCTAAAACTCGAAAAAAAGGTTTTTGCTTTCTTTTCGGTCAACTCAAGACTTTGTGCCAACTGCCACGCCTCCTTTTGCCTGTTCAACACATATTCGCTGGGCACAACGTGTAATACCCTTCTTCCCTATAGCTAGCGGGTATAACAAGCTGACCAAGCACGTGCAAAGTGCACGTAGCCGGAAACAAATGACATTGTCAGCGCCTGCCGTCGTCTGCGAGAAATCCCAGCTAAGCATTTCCGCTTGGGCGTCGTCTGCCATTTTCCAACAGCGAGAAAGCATGTGTGTTGCACTGTGTGTGTGTGTGTATGCTCTCTCTGTGTGTGTGCTCTGTTTGTGTGTGTGCTCTTTGTCTGTCTGTGTGCTGATGCCATTAGCCAAAGCGACACCGCAAACTTTTGCTGCAGGGGCGCGAGAAAAGGCGCTGCGTCTTTTCGCGCTGCGCCGCGTTCGGCTGCCATTTTATGACAGCGACGCCGCCTTTTGTTGTCTGCCATTGTGCCTCGCTGCTGCTGCCACAGCTGCTCTCCCCTCCGCCCCTCGCCCCTTCCCCCCTGGCAGCTTGTTTAGTGCGCGCGCTCTGTGTGTGTGCCAAAGTTTTTGGCCATTGGCAGCGGCCAATTGCGCTTAAATCAAATGTCAAATGCCGCGCGCACACGCCCCCTGCCCCTCCCCCCTCCCCTTCCTCCACTCCTTGCCTCCTGCTCCTCAATTAGCCTCAGCTTTTGCTTCTTCTTGTGCGCAACATTTGTCGCATTAATTTCAAATTTTGAAGCGCATTCAAAAACGAAATCCAAACGTGGGCGTGGCCGATCGTTGCCTGCTGTCGCTGTTGTTGTTGTTTATTGCCCGACGACGCTGAAAATTAGCATTAGACCAGGCGGCAAACAATTTCGAACAGTTTTTGTGCGTGTCACGCGTCTAGCTCCCCCCTGCAACCCTCTGCTGCCCACTCTAACTGCCCCCGTCTCGTCAATAAATTGCCTGCCTCCGCCGGCTGCGCATTATTTGCAATTGCTGTTGCGCTGCACTTGCTTCGCTGCTGCAGAGCGGGGGTAGGGGCAAGTTGGAGGAGGCAGAGAGGCAGGGGGACTGTTTAAAGCCTTAATTTGGCCTGTACACAATGCGCACTACACTCACGTCCCGCTGGCAATGGCGACACCGTGTAAATCACCACGCGCACGGCTGAGGAAAGCTCTCCCCCCTCCGTCCCTACCCTCCCCTCTACACTCCTCCTCGCTCTGTTGTGTTCTCGCGCTGCGTTGTGGTGTTAATAATCGATGGCTGCAGTGCCGCTGGGCAACTGTTGCAGCAGCAGCAAACCATCAACAGCAGTGGCCAGTGATTTAGGGTCAGCACACGGCCAAATTTCAATGTGCGCGCTGCCGCAGAGCGTAAAACGCGACACGAAGCGATGCCGTTTGCAACGGATAACCGACAATTACCAAAGCAACGACACCAGCAGCAACAACAACAACAGTAACAACAACAACAACTGGAACAACAGCAGGAGTAACGACAACAACAACAAATCAAATGACAATAGACCACAGTAGGAATGCCCTTTGGCAACTTTATCGAATCGTTTATCGATTTTGCATTGCACGAAATCAACTTTGGCTGCAGTGTTGTGTAACTGACTGAAATTCCTTAAATGTTTGGCAACTCTACAATTCAAATTTGAGCTCTTTAAGTGTTTCCAAAGTGATTGTAAATTATGTAATTTTTATTTTTTTTTTTTATTTTGTTTATTTTATTTTTTTTTTTATTTTATTTTATTTATTTATTTATTTTTTATTACATTATTTATTTTAGCGATTTTGAGTTGCACGAAATCAACTTTGACTGTAGTGTTGTGTAACTGTTTCCTTAAGTTTTTGGCAACTGTTCAATTCTAATTTTAGTTTTTGAAATGTTTTAACACTGGAAAATAAGTAAATTATCTTATTTAATTTCTTTTTAAGTTTAATTTATTTTATTTTATTTTTTTATTTATTTTTTTTATTTTTTTTAATGTTTATTTGTTTATCTTATTATTTATTTTAACGATTTTAGATATATTTTTATTTATTTTCTTTTTATTTTATTCATGTTATTTTGTATTTATTTTATTCACCCAAATAATCTTCTAATTTAATTTCTGTTTGCTCTCATTTAGTTTATTTAATTTTTTAAATTTATTTTCTTTTTATTTTATTTTTGCTATTGTGTACTTTATTTTCTTCAGCAAAATATCTAGATCGGAGAGTCAAGCAAAGTTTATGTTGTGAAATTTAGTTGGCAGCTCCCTTAGGGGATCGAGTTAACCTCAAAGTTCAGTTTCGGGCCAAGGAATTCACTTTGTACATCGAATCGAGCTAGCAAAGTTTTCATATCAAACTGATTTGCATAGTGGGGCAAAAAAGTTTCTGGCGAAAAATGCAAATCAGAAAGAAACTTAGAAGTCTCTCTCACATTCTTACACGCCCACAAACACACACACACACAGATTAATGTCTTGGCCTGGCCTAGCCCAGAGGGAGGGGGGAGGAGGGGTAGGGGCGACTGATCGAGCGTACGGCAGGCTAAAATTACCGACTTCGCCGAAGCGGAAGTGAAAAATAACACTTTGTGCGCCAAAGTGGCGAATTTAATATTTCCGCTCCACTAGCCACGCCCAGCAGCGATGGTCACATGGTCATTTCCCGGCAGCCCCCAAAGAAGACCGCGTCATTGTTGTTGCTGCGACTGCCTTGCTGCATTTACCCCACCATCCTCCTCCTTCTCGATGACCTCCTTTTCGGCCAGGCGACTTTTATTCATATGCTGGCCAGAGAGTCACCAGTGTCCGTGCCAGTAGATCAATGTCCAAAGGGGTATTCGATTATGTTTTACCTTAAATTTGTAGATTATTGAAATATCGATGTATATTACAAATCCAAAGATTGTTTTCGTTGCTTGTCAATTGGAATTCTAAGGATATATTTTACAGTTCCTTTGCACATTGCCATCTCCAGTAGAGCTGGAAGTCAAATCGATTCTCAAATCGATTAATCGATGTTTTTTATTTTCTGCAATGCATTGATTGAATTTTTGAGAATCGATTGAATCGAAAATTTGAATCTAGTAATAAATTTATACTACTAAATTACTAAACAAGTCTAATGATTGTGCAAAACTATAGATTTTTAGGGATCGTGGGACGGGTAAGCATTTGTTTTTGAAGAATTTGAGTTGCTAAATTGTTTTATAACAACATGGATTCTTCATTATGTTTTTTTTTTTTTAATTTCAAAGCAAAAAAAAAACTTTTTTTCTCGTTTTTCATCACAAAAACCATTTTTTTTCCTTTAATTTCAAATTTTCGATTTTTAGAAAATAAATCAATTCAGTGAACATCGATCTATTTCCACCTCTGATTTGCAGCACTATTCGATAGCTTTTTCGTTTAAAAGCCTAAATTTTTTTGTGTTATTTTGTTGATTTGGGTTCGTTTCAGGGACTTAGTTCATTTTTCAATGAACAATAGTTCATTCTTAGTTTCTTTTAGTTCGTTATATACAATAGTTAAATCTTTAGTTCGTTGATTCTTTCGGTCTTTTGTTCTTTTGGTCTTTTGTTCTTTTGCTCTTTGAGTCATTTGCTCTTCGTTGGTCAAAATTTTATTGTTTCATTTAATTTTGCCATTCTATAATGAACTGAGTTAAGTGCCTGTACCAAGTTTATAACACCAACCTACCTAGCTTCTCTATTCCATTTTTATAGTCACTTTTAGCTAACATATGTGCATGATATAAATGTTATTACTTAGTGCAATCTACACTTTAAATTCCAGCACAATCAACTCTGCTATATTCACATATCCAGCAATTAAAGCAGCCCGATAATTGCTGTAAATATTCCCTTTAAATATTCCGTATTTAATTCATTTGCAAATTTAATGTGTGCAAAGTTCCTGGAGGCGGGGGAGGGGAGGGAAGGCTTAAATTCGAAGGTTTCAAATCATTTCGGGGCAATTTTGTAACGTGCGTAGGTCGCAGGTCAAAGCAGTCGAGACGAGAGTTGAGTTCAACACGTTCGTCTGTCCCTTTTTGCTTGCAGGGCATGAACAGGAGAACAGGGGGAGGGGGGTCAAAGGTCAGAAGCTCGGTGACTCGTCAGGCAAATAGAAAAATTAATTAAATTGTTATGAGCCTTTGACAGGGCACTACATATACCATATATGGCAAATACAGCACGTGTGTGTGAGTGTGTGTGTGTGTGTGTGTGTGTGTATATATATGTATGTGTGTGTGTGTTTGATTGTGGTGTGTTTGTGTGTGTGTGTGCATGACGATGCGAGAATACGATACAATGTTTACTTATAAATGAATTATGCATGCGTGTTGAGAGTGTGGTGTGCGTGTGTGTGTGTGTGTGTGTGTGATCAACAAAAGGCTAGTTGGGCAAAAGCACTTGGCTTGCTTTTTGGCCAAACTGTAAAATTGTCAATTGCGTTGACCCAAATAAATAAATAACAAAAAGCCGGCACAATTTTAATTAAAACCAAATTATTGTTATGAATATTTTGCGTTGCTAAATAAAACGAGCAACGACGGCCGCCAGGGATAAGGGACCAAGACGGACCAGGGCTGCTGCTGCTGCTTCAATTGAAGTTGGAGTCGGAGCTGAAGCACAAATCGGATGCGGCAGAGGGGAAGTGGAGGATGGGGGGGGGGGACTTGCAACAATGACAGCGAGAAACGACAATGACAATAACAATTGTTTTTGTGTGTTGCTCTAAGCGAGCATTTTCGGTTTATGAAATATGCAAAACGCTTAAGGAATTCCGGCAACAATGGCAATAACTGACAGCAGCAGCAACTACAGATATATAATACATATACACACGCACATACATATGTATCTGTCTGTGTGTGTGTGCAAAAACTAAAAGTTGCGATTTGCGATTGCAGTTGGAATATTTGAAAATGCCTGGCGAAATATGCATGAGACAGGCGAAGGAAAGGAGAAAGGGGGAGAGGGGACAGAAATGGCCATTTGAGCTGCAATTGTCTTTCGGTTTTGGGCTGCAAAAGTCCTTGCACATTGCAATCTCAATGAGCAATTCATATTCGCATTCGTAGTCCAAGTCGTATATTAATTAATACTTAAACCTGCGTGCCAACATTCCATGCATAATTCTGCAAAATCAATTCAAATATTTGAAAGCATATTGAGCACAGCAAACAGTGTGGGTCCTCAAGAGAACGACATTGATGTATCGAACCGAAATTGCAGTTATTCATTTTTTAAGTTTCAGGCATTTCTTGCTGGACAGTCTTGCAGAAATACTTACTCTGAAATATGCACAATATATATTTAGTTCTGCTTCGATTCTAACTCGCTGCAATTTATGCAAAACAACAAATTGCACATCAATTCGCATGTAAACAAAGATGACTTGCAGTAAGTGAATATGACTTGCGGCGGCAGTGCGATAGCTGGGATCAGTATATCGATAGCGGGTATCGTATGTTAAGCCAACTTGAGTTAACATTAATATGTGATTAGCATAACATTAACATAATGTGCACTGGCAACAGCCGTAAAAGAGTGAATAAGATGCAAGTCGATAGCTAGGATCAGCATATCGATAGCGAGTATCGCATGTTAAGCCAACTTGAGTTAACATTAATATGTGATTAGCATAACATTAACATAATGTGCACTGGCAACAGCCGTAAAAGAGTCAAATTAAAGTGAAGTAGAATCAATAAATAAAATGAAATAAACTAAGAAAAGAGAAAGAGGAAGGACAAACAAAATAATAAATTGCACATCAATTTGCATGTAAACAAAGATGACTTGCAGTAAATGCAACTGAATGTGACTTGCGGCGACAGGTCGATAGCTAGGATCAGTATATCGATAGCGGCTATCGCATGTTAAGCCAACTTGAGTTAATATGTGATTAGCATAACATTAACATAATGTGCGCTGGCACAGCCGTAAGAGAGTCAATTTAAAGTGAAGTAGAATCAATAAATAAAATGAAATAAACTAAGAAAAGAGAAAGAGGAAGCACAAACTAAAATGAAAGAAAACTTTTGAAAGTACAAGCGCCATCAAAGCGCACTTAAACATGCTCTTTACAGTTCCTCCATTAACATATTTAATACACTCAACTCAGGCACACATGCAATCACTTATGATCTATGCAAAATCGATGGGGCTGTGCATATTTATGATGTGGTCACACTGGCAGCGCCAAAATAATGCACATTACACACACACACACAGACACACACAGAAAGGGAACCCCAGGCAGAGTTCATAAACTGCAAAGTAAATCGCAAACTAATGCACTTGAGCCAAGCTCGTATTCGTTTCTGTTTCTTTGGCACTCCAAAGTTTTGTCCTCAACCCCCTCTACCCCTGCTGCACGCGCGCCTCTGGCTAAAATGTTTTGTTGGCATGCAAAGGTGCTCGCTCAGGTGGCCTCTTTGCCATTCTCTTTGCCAACTGCTTGGCACTTACCTCAGCTGAGTTGTGACAGGGGGCGTGCCCGGGAAGAGTAGGCGGGGGGGGAACTAGTTGTGAGGTTAGGTAAGTCTCAACGGGAAGCTTCCTTTCTTATGTGGCTGCGTTACTCATGCAACACCCCCTGGGGGCAGCCACACTCGAACTGCAATTTCAAGAAGGGTGCTGCAAGTCTGTGTGTGTGTGCCCGTGTGTGTGTGTGTGTGTGTGGCAAGTGGCGCTTTAAATGACATCTCCATTTCCCCATGCATAATGTCATAATATCATAATATTGCGCCGATGGTATCTGGCGAATGCATTGGCCACAAATTGTGCAGCTAAATAGAGCGTAAGCAGGGGCCAATGCACGCATGCCAAGGGTTGCCCCCAGTTGCCCAGGGTTCCCAACGGCCAAAGAAAAGAACAATAAAAATATAAATACTGAGCAAGAGAGTGAGTGAGACGGAGAGAGTCATGTACACAGGCGGTGACCCCAACGTAAAATGCAATAAAAGCTTGAATGAGGCGACAGTTTTATGCATATTTATGCCCCGATGTGGCAAACGCCTGACAGACACACCGAGAGTGAGCGGAGGCGCCACGCCACGCCAGAGTCACTTCCTCACTGTGCACTGTCTGTAACTGTACATGTGTCTGTGTGTGTGTGTTTGTGGGGTATATATAATACTGCCAGACGCGACTGTGGGCGACACTGTTAAATTTTAGTGGCCCAGCTGTTGTTGCTGTTCCCACTGCTGTGACTGTTCCCCCTCTGCTACTGCAGCTGTTCCCCCTCTGCTACTGCAGCTGTTCCCCCTCTGCTACTGCAGCTGTTCCCCCTCTGCTTGTGCCGTTTTCTATTTCCAACACAAACAACAAATGAATGCTGCGACTTTTACTTTAAATGCAAACGAGTTGAGATAGAGAGGGACAGAGAGGGAGAGAGAGAGTGCATAGAGGGGAATAAAGCGAAAGTGAGACACAGGCAAACTGGAGCAGCGAGATCCTTGACATACACTCTGCACTCTTCACTCTGTTCCTAAAAATTGCAGGCCAAATGCTCTCTCACTCTTTGGCTGTGCGCTCTCTTCGTGCTCACGTGCTCTGTGTGAAGTGTGCGCAGCAAATGAGTGTTGTTGTTGTTGCTGCTGTTGTTGTTGTTGTTGCGGCTGCTGTTGTTGTTGTTTTACAGCAACAAGAAAGTTAATAGCGTCGTCCCCAGCGCGCTGAACGCATTAAGCGAAAAAAGCATAAAAATTGAATTCAATTTTGTTCCCTCTCCCTGGAATGGCCAAATGGCATTGTTCTTGTGCCTGTTGTTGTTGTTGTTGCTGCTGCTGCTGTAGCCATTAAATAGTGTTGCAAATGGCGCAGTTTTTGACGCCTCATGGTGAAATTCCAAGAGTTCACGCGCGCATACAAAACTGCCGGCAGGTAAAGTTTATCGCGTGTCGCTGCAACACGCCCCCTTCCCCAAGGCCGGATATGCACGCATTTAGGCGCTGTTTATGCTAACGTTACACGCCCCCGTGGGGCAAATGTAGGGTTCGCGTTTTAGCAACGCCTGCGGCGAATTCAGGCACATTCCTGTGCAGTGTTAGAAAGTACTGCAAGGAATGAAATGCAATTCATAAACAGAGCTGCCGATTTGCAGAGGATCAGCATATCGATTGCTGTTAATCAGCATAGCATTAACATAAGATTAACACTAACATAATTCAAATTCAAATTCAAAACAAATATCGATTAAGCTGCCGTTCGATAACTCACAGCTGTTGCCACTGCATAAAATTAACATAGGATTAACATTAACATAATGCCAGTAAATATCGATAATCGTTAACATCACTTGAAGTTTACATAATAATGTGTGCTGATTGCTGATTAATTGCGCAAATAGGGTATTGCAGCTGCCACATGCCGCATGCCACCTGCTTGGCACTTACACAACACTGCTGCTGAGATTCTCAATCTGTGCTGAGCGCGTGTTGCTTCATCTGGCAGTGATTTTCACAGCAGCCAATTAACAGTTACTGTAACGGCACCAGCAGTGGCCGCAGTGCCCAGAGTCGTTTACACTGGCTTCCCAACCGTCTCCCTCGCTCTCCCCCTCTCTCGCATTTCTTTTTCTCATTCTCTCTCACCCTCTCTTTCGTACTTTCTGTACTTTGCACTGCGTGTGATTTTAGCTTTTGCATAGCGAAGTAATTGAAAACTTGCACAACAAAACACACGCAACCGAGGTGGGTTTCTCTTCCCCTCCCCCTCCCTCTTTCTCTTCCTCTCTCCTGCTCTTAGTATGTGTGTGTGCAGTTGTGTTAAAATTTCATTTGGTTGAGGCTTTCATTACATTTTATTCTATGGTACACCAGAGCATGCCACGCCCCCGCCTCCCGCCTCCACAGTGGAACGTATTAGCTCTCGAAACAACACCTGCTCGAGGGGCTTGCCAGGGGTGTGGCTGGGAGGGGCAGGGGGGTTAAAGTGGCAGCTGTTGCGGTGCAGGCAGTCGAATTGGGCAGTGCAAAAGGGGGAGGGGAGGGGGAACTGCTGCTGCCTTCTGTGCTCTCATTCCCCTTCCCGTTGTTGTTGTTGTTGTTGCCCTGCGCTGCCTTTTGAAATATTTATGCATGCAAATTAGGGCCACAAAAAGCAATGCAAAAACAAAACAAAACAAAACGAAACGAAACAAAACGAAAAGCAACGCAATGAAATCAAAAGATAAGCTCGTCCCACTGTCTGTCCTCCTCCCTCCCCCCTCTCTCTCTCGTTCTACCCCTCTTCATTTGCCGTACTGTAAATCCTTACGGCATTTTCTTATTTAATTTGCACCTAATTTTATTGCACAGTCGATAACTGTGGCGCCTAAGCGGATTAGTGCGCCCTGCCTCGGCTGCAATCGAAATCGGAATCGAAATCGTTCTTGGGGAAGTGGAAGAAAGCTTTGGCTAACTGGCAATTGGCAATTAAAGGCTCCCCAGGCGCTGCAGAGACTGCACATGCAGCAGTGAAAAACTGCAAGTACAGTGAAGCTACGTTTGGAGGTACGAGACTTGACAGTTTTATTAATCGATTGTTGATTTGTTGTGTAGCTTTTTTGTGTATTGAATGTTACTTAACATTTATGTATTGAATGTAACTTAACATTTATGACAGTCTGTGCCTAACACGACTTCAACTTAACATATTTAACCTGCAAATCTAATCTTTTGAGTTTTGTAAACCCTTTAAGGCATTTCTGTCCTGAGTCGAAGCACCTTAAATGTTCCCTAATTACTATATATTTCCTTATTTATTTCAGAATTATTTAAAGGACTTTTTTATTTCACCTTTGGTATAGTCGAACCTAACCCCACTTATCGCTTACTTGTGATTCTTTTTCATTCTTCGAAATTAATATAGCTGCAATTTTAATGACTGTAAACTGTTTTTACTTTAAGTACTTTAAACGATCTTTAATTTCTTATTTATATTAAAATATCTTATTGGTTTAACATTGCCTAACCTCACTTTTCTTATTTCTTATGACTCATTTGCATTCACCGACGGAACTAGCTAGCACTGTAAGAACTGCTTACTGTATTTAGTGGATGAACTGTAAAAGATCTTTATTTCATATTCAAATATATTATTGGTTAATCCGTATCTAACCTCACTTATCTATCATTTATGATTCTTTTGCATTTGCTCTTTTCTGTTTTATCCAAACTGAACATGATTAAAATTATTTTTAGATAAATAAACTATCTTTATTTTCTATTTATCTTCAAAAATCTTATTGGTTTATTCGGACCTAACCCTACTTATCATTTCATTGCAACTAAAAATTGTACAATAACTGTGCACGATCTTTACCTAACCTTATCTGTGTGGACATAGATATGTTGGCTCTACAGCTACGCCTTATTATTATTATTTTTTTTTTTATAATATTCTATATTATATCCTGCATAACAACCACCTTCACACAGTGTTCACTGTAGCTACGCCCTCCCTCCCCGTTCGCTCTGCAATTAACAATCAACTGTACAGATTTGTTCACTCTTCGGTAAATCAATTCCCTTGCCCTGTTAGCCAGTCTCCACTGTAGTTATGCAGTTACCGTTGCAGCTTCCCCATGGCCCAGCGGTGCCTTGTCTACTTTTGATTTTTGGTCGATTTTCGGTTATGAGCCCCAATCAATGTTACGTGAGTGCCAATTACTGGCCAGGGACTTAGTTCTAGCCGCCTTCCCTTGCCCTCTCTCCCCTTCTCTTTCCTCCCCTACCTCACTCTCTCTCTCTGTCTGCATTGGATGCTGTTGCTGCTTGTGATTAAGCTTAATGCTGCCAGGCTGCGCACACACATAAATAAATTATGGAAATTAAACATGAAAATGTACAAAACCCCGACACGAATGCGTCGACAGGCGCACGTACATACGTGCATAAGAGGGAGAGAGAGAGAGGGACAGAGAGAGAGGGGGGCAGAGCGAGGGCAGGTCGATCCCTGTCTGGTTAGCAGGGCGCAGATAACGTTGCAAATTGACGGAAGCAACACACACAAGTCGAAGCCGAAGGAGCGCAGTCAAGTAGGTTGCAGCCAAAGGGGGCTGAAAGAGGGGGCGTGGCTGAGTACACTGAAGAAAATGTAGTGGTCAAAGGCTTTAAAAGAGCACAGAATAGAAGGGTGCTAAGGAAAAGAGTATGTAAGAGGCAGAAGAGCTTACAAATTATATATATTCTTAATCAGCATCAAGACTGGACTCAATATAGCCATATCTGTCCGTATGAGCAGCTATAACTCATAAACTAAAGGAGATAGAACTACCAAAACTACATGAAAAAATGCCGAAATTATGCGTGAAGGTAAAGCTCATTTTGAATGTTGGCCACGCCCTCTTGCGCCTCCATAAATCAATAAAAACCGCATACCGAGCGTACTTTAAATGCAACAAAGTTCATATTTGGTAAAAACAATTAATATCAAAGCACTAATGTTTATAGAAAATTTGATAGCAATCGGTTAATAAACATAGAAGTTATTTACGAAAGCATTTTATGAGCTCTTGATTTTGAGCCCCCGAAAAGTATGCAACACAAAATTTTACTAGTCCGAGCTGCCATTGCTTCGATGATCTTTCAATCTTCTGCTAATTTCTCTCAGTGCATCTGGCTAACAACCTTGTCAGCAGCTGTGACCAGCAGCAGCAGGGGGGGGAGGTGCAGCTAAAGGTGTGAGGAAGGTGCAGCACCCCCTCGGAGCGGCGTTCACTTGTCGTCAGTCGACGTGTTGACAGCGTTGATGATGATGAGGACCTAGACAACGAGGCACCGATGAAGCTCTGCTGCTGTTGCTACTGACCCTACCCTCCTCCCCTGCTGCTCCTTTCAACGCGCGTCTCTGCAACATGTTAACAATGCACGACAAAAGCGCATTAGGCGTGCGCTGCGGCTGCCCAGTGGGCGTGGCACTGTGTGTGTGCGACGCTCTGGGGTCGTTCGCTTGGTTGGCTGTTGCATTCATGTCGCAACGATTTGTTGCAAATTGTCACACAGACATACGGCGGTTGGGAAAGAGAGGGGGAGAGGGAGAAAGGGAGAAGGGGAGAGCGAGGCAGACAGACTATTTGGAGTCTGTGTGGGGCGCCCAGTTCGCTGTTGTTGCATTTAATTACGCGTGTCTGCACAGCGAAGTTTACTTTGTCTCGCCATGACATACGCACACACACACAACCACACACACACAGCCAGACAGTACGGTACACAAAAAGCGAGTGTGTGTAAGTTTATTAAACATGTGCCTGAGCGACAGCTGAAACGAAGAGGAGGCGGCGGAGGTGGGCGTGGCCGTAGCGGGACTGTCCTCTGCTAACCACGGAGGCCTTTGACTGACAGAGACTGACTGACGCTGCTTTTGTGCTCACTGCAGGTGCAATTGAATGAAATTGCCTCTACAAATATACGAAAAGGCGTGGGCGGGGACGGTGAGGCGGGGGCGTGGCAGACGCTTGTACATCGGCGTTAATGTGTCGCAAATCAAAATTAAACAAGACAGCGTCGCCCTCACGCATCACAAAGCATCTCAGTGCAGTTCATTTAAAATGTCACATTAATTAAATGCAAATAAACGTCAATCGGGGCTAGCCACGCCCCCGTTGACCTCACTGCCTCCCCCCCCACCCTGCTGGCTGATGTGTAATTTAATTTCGGACCCTGCCAAATGGTCCGTGAAATGTGTCAAATTGAAATTATGATGAACGCGTTTGCGGTCGACACACTAAAATTGCCACCACTGTTTATTGGCTACTGGACACTGGCCACTGTCCACTGCACAGTGGTTGCGGGTTTGTGATGATGCTGACTAAATAAAATTCTGCACGGCACAGTGGTTGCAAGTATGTGATGAGGTTGACTAAATACAATTCTGCAAAGAGAACGAGAGCTATTTTGGCTTGCAAAAGGTTCTATACACATGCATATTCTTTTCTCCTCCGAAAGTTCAAATAAGTACTATCGATTAGTTAAGTCATTTCTAAAATCAGAACTCGTCTTCCTGCAAAAACCTTTATATCAGTCGATAGTTCCTATGACAGCTATATGTTATAGTGTTCCGATTTTGATGAAATTTTATATGCATATTTTATAAAAAGTAAAAGTTCAATGTAGTAAATTTTGTTGACATATCTTGACAAATGACAAAAATAGGCCGATAGTTTGTATGGCAGCTATACGATATATCGCTGCGATGCGGCTCCTTTTGACTTATATACAGCTTGCAACAATAAGAAGCAAGTGTAGCAAGTTTAATCTAGCTAGCTCTAAAACTGAGAGACGGAGAGAGAGACTTGCATAGGTCTATTGCTCTGGCGATGTTGATTGAGAATATATATGCTTTATAAAATTGGAGACGTTTCCGAAAATGCTCCTTATTCCTTAAACTAAACTACTTATTAAAATATAATATAAAAAGAAAAGATGGATAAACTCCAACCTGAATAAAGTTTTCTTTATAGTTCCCTAGTTCCCTCAGTTAATTTCTTTAACAAAATCTGAACTTTCTTATGATAATTCTGAAGATTTCTAAAATAACTCAAGTCTTCTTCAGGTATAGAAAGAGATAGCAAGTAAATGAGTATAAGAGGCAGACAGCAATACCTCAGCTACTTAAGCAACAAATACTCAATTTATAGACACACTTAACTCCTTCGCGCAGTGTATTCATTCTATTCATTCTATCGCCT
This sequence comes from Zaprionus africanus, assembly GCA_018151435.1. Lineage (NCBI taxonomy): Eukaryota > Metazoa > Arthropoda > Insecta > Diptera > Drosophilidae > Zaprionus > Zaprionus africanus. The sequence goes on from JAECXB010000076.1 coordinate 7,728,818, forward strand.
TGCTCGACTTAAATCGAATTGGATGTTAAGCCCGCATTTCTCTAGTTCTCGCCCAAGGGAGGCGGAGACGTTGTGGGCGTGTGCTTTACGTGTTGCATGCGCATTCTTCAGCAAACTGCACTGGCGCTGTCACAGTAAACAATTTATGACATATTTTTGTCGAAATTATCGCCATAGATAAAGTTTGCAGTGCCTCGACATGCGATATGCGACGTCGATGGCGATGGCGATGGCGAATGACCCCAACAGGCTTCGTTGCCTGCTGCCACCTGTGTGCAGCGATAGCTCAGCGACAGCTTCAACAACACGCCATGCTGCAGTGACGTCTGGTCTCCGACTCTCTTTACTCCCGTCTTTCTTCACTCTCCTCTCTCCTCTTTTCCATTTCACAAACCTTCTGCAGTTCAATCAATATTCAATATAATTTTCGCCTCATTGCTGGTTTTCAATTGGTTTCGTTTTTTTCAATGGCTTGCGTGGCTCAATTCGGCCATACAATTTGGATAAACAAGTAAACAAATCATTTACCTTTCTAAGGGAATAACTTTTCAATTAAAAATTCTCATTTTAATATTAATTGTTGTTTTGTAGAGACGGTGGGCGTGGCAGCGAAGTCTTACAATGCAGTGTAGCTGTGGCTATTAGACAGGCAACGCCATGTCAAGTTTGGTGTCTCTACCTTTTTAAATTGCTGAGTTTAAAGCGTTCATACGGACAAATATGACCAAAAGACGCTTATATACTGCCAAGTTATACTTTATTCTTAAGCTGCAGGTAGCAGCTTAGTACTAAACTGTTTGTTTTTAAAGTTAAGTATTTCAGTTAAAAAATCACATTTAAATATTAATTACCCTTTTGTAGAGGCGGTGGGCGTGGCAGCCAAATTTTGATATGCAGTTTAGCTGTGGCTGTTAGAAATGCAACTGCATGCCAAGTTTGACGTCTCTAACTTACTTTATTGCTGAGATTAGTGCGTTCATACGGACAAATATGACTAAAAGAGGTTCATTTAGTTCTTACTACTATAACATTCTTCACCTGAAGACAGCAACTTTAGGGTAATTATCTTAGCCAAAGTTGGCGATTGAATGCAGTGAAACTCGGCTGTTCTAGTCATTGCACAAAGTGTGTCTCTTCTAATTGAAACAGCTCCACAGGTGTCAACCGTGAGTCGAGTGCATGTTGCAAGTGGGCAACTCTATCACAGTTTCTATCTACAGTTTCAATTAGGTACGTACACACACACACACACGAACGTGCACACGCACGTGCTGCGCTGCCTTGCATAGTTGCAGGCGTGCACAAGAATGTGTGAGCGTCCAGTCCGTGCTTGGTCAGGCGGCACAGGCGTTGTGGATATTAAAATGTCGTGGTTGGCCAAGTGGTCAAAAGTTGTGCGACGCGTCATAAAAGTACCCAACCTACTCCCCCCGTTCCTCTCACCCCTCCAAAAAAATGAAGACAAAACGAAAAAGGCAACGTAGGGCAAAAAATGTGTAGCATAAGCTGCGGGCCGAGCTCGTTGCGGCTCGAGGCCATGGATAGGAGGGATTGTTGGCGCAATGGGGCAGACAGAGGAGAAGGGGGGGTTGTGGTACAACGGGTGTTGGCTTTTACGAGCGCCCTGGCGTGGATTTATGGTCATGCGGATTGTTTAAAGTGGAGACGACGCCGCCGCCGCCGTCGCCAACAAAAATATGTTGTGAAATATTTTACAATTTCATTTTTGGCCTGCGAGGCACGCTTCGCATAGTCGGCAAGTAAATGTGGAAGGAGGAGGGGAAGGGGGGTGGTGCAATTGAAATGAATGTTTGTCGTGTTAAAGGCTGTGATTTTTTTTTGCTTGCTGTGCCGGCCCCACTGTGCAGGCCTGACAATGCATGCGCCCATCGTACGCTAGTGAACCGAACTGCAGATGGCCAAATTGTGCGCCTGTCTGTGTAATTAACAACGACTGAGCAGCACAGCAGGAGGAGCAGGAGCAAGAGGAGGGGCAGAAGGAGCACTGAGCCAAGGGGGCGTGGCAGATAAGGCGCGCACTCGTCCGGTTTTGCCCATGGTAAGCCTGACAAATGGCTTATTTAGGCGCAAACCCGCGTTGCGAGTATCTTTGCCAATCTCTTGCGAGCTCTCTCTCTCTCTCACACACACTCTCTCTCACACTCTCTTCTGTTCTCTCTCTCTCTTTCTCTCTCTCTCTCTCTCTCTCTCTCTGGCTCTCTTTCTTACTCTCTCTCTTTTTTCTTAACACCAAGCTTGGCCACTTTGCTGCCTTTGGTCTAGTTCCTTTCACAATTATAATTTACCTGCAATGAAAGAAAAGTAACAAAAACATTAGTTAAGTCATGCAGATACCCTGTAAATAAATTGCAGAAAAAATGTGTTGTTTTTGCAGGCACTAACAGCCAAAACTGGACAATGTTAGGATAAGGAGGGTAAGGGTAGGGTAGGTTAGGGTGAGGAAGGGCACCCTAGAGTACGGTTGGGCATTGGGTAGCAGCTACTCTGTAAATAAATGCAGCGAAAAACAGCTGCATATGCAGACACTAAAATCAACGCTGCTATGCAATTTAGGCTCTAATCAAGTAGTACGGCAAGCTGGGAATAAAGGTGCTTAAGGCTTAAGGTACTCAAGGGTAGCCTGAGGTACGGTAGGACATTTATATTGAATAATTTTGGAAGCAAGGTAATCTGGCAGTGGAAAAAGTAAGGGGTGTCGCTATTCGGGTAAGCTAAGCCCTACTGTACTGCAGGCTACCCTAGCTGAGGTACGGCAGAGCTAAGGCAGGTACGCTGCAAACAAAGAGCTGAATATGCAGATACTAAAGCAAAAACTAAACCTGGCAAGCAAGTAAGGTTCTTAGGTAAGCTGGCTAAGGAAAAGGTGTCTAGGTTAAGGTAAGGTAGGTTAGGGTACGCTAGGGTACTTTAAGGCTCCTGCTGGTACCCTGTAAATAATGAACTATGAAGCGCGGCAATCTGGCAGGGCGTATAAGAAGAAAAGGTCTCGCTGTGAGGTTAAGTTGAGCCCTATTGTACTGCAGGCTACCCTACCCAAGGTACCGCAGTGCTTAGGCAGGTGCCCTGTAAATAAATTAGGTAGTAAGGACATTTGCTAGAGGAAAAGAAACGTAGAGGTGTCTTGCTCAGACTAAAGTAAGCTCAACAGTACACCAAGCTACCCTAAGCTGCTGTACGTTAGCTACCCTTCAGCTACCCTTCTAATAAATAAAGCGAAAAACAGCTGAATTTGCAGCTACTAAAAACCAAAGCTGGCCAGCGAGTTAATCTCAAATCAGGCAGGCACAAGGGGTGCCTCGGTTAGCGTACGACAGCTTAGGATAAGCTAGGGTAGTCCGGGGGAGGGTACCTGGTAGACGGGTTCAATGAACCACGTGCGGTTCATAAAAAGAGGCGCCAGTGCATATCATAAAATGGAAATAAACATAAATACATAAAGCCAGTTGCCGGCTGGCAGTGTTGGGCAACGGCGCGAAGGGGAGCCGAGCGGGTCCCAAAGTCATAAATTCAATTTGAAATTTACTGTCAGGCAGCAGCGGGGGTGTAGCGCCAGGGGGCAGCTGGATAGCTGCGTTTAGGGTTGTCCTTGTTGATGAGTACAAAAAGTTGCCGCTTGCCGCATGCCACACGCTGCTCGCCGCTTGTCAATAATGTCAATCGCTGCTGAGGGCATAAAACTGTGACATTTGAAATAGTGCAACAGCAGCGACAGCAGCAGCAGCAACATGACCTACAAGCATGAAATGCGCTAAATGGCCAGGGCTGCACAATAAATTTCATAGTTTCATTTCTCGTTACTCGTTCGCTTTTCAGTTACAGTTACAGTTACTGCCAGCAGTAAGTGCACGCCTGCTGCTGCTGCTGTTGCTGTTGTTCCTATTGAATTTACCACTTGCAACTCTGGCAACTGGCAACTGGCGGCCATAAAGGCCATTTTGGGTGCGTCGCTTTTTTTGTTGCCCTCCTGTTGTTGCACCATTTTTAGTTGTTATTGTTCTAGTTGTTGTTGTCGCATTGTTGTTGCATTGTTGTTGCATTGCACTGCGGTCTCGTCTGCCCATTGAGCTGCCGAGTGTGTGGCAGTTTACCAATGTTTTAGCATGTTGCGCTGCGGCCACGCAAAGTCAAGCATGCCAGCCACATCGCCAACGGCAACGGCAATGGGAACAACAGCAGCAGCAGCAGCAACAACAGCAGCAGCAGCAACAGCAGCCGCGACATCAGCAACTGCCATTGGCAACGGACATCGTTATTCACGTTTAGCGATGGCGTCTGTGAATTTGAGTTCAGCCACGTCTGCAGCTGGAAACGGGCATTGCTACGATTGCCACTGATTCGCTGAGTGCTGGCAGCGCTTCTATGCTTATCCCCATTACCCGAGGTACTGAAACTGCTACTACTCCTAGTCATAGTGCTCTACCTTCTCTTTCCTCTACTACTGTTGCTGCTGCTACATCTGCTTCCTTTACTACTCTCACTTTTACGGCTACTCCTTCTTTGGCTCTCACTCTGACTCCAACTCTGACTTCTACTCTGAGTCCTAGTCCTATTCATAGTCGAACTTCTACTCTGACCTATAATATCGCTCTTCTTTCTTCTCCTACTTGTACTCCTAGTAAATTCCTAGTAGAAATGGAGTAGGATCTTCTCTTATTCCTAGTCCTACTCCTAGTTCTACTCTGGCTTTTACTTCTCCTACTTTAAGTCCTACTCTTTCTTTTACTTCTCCCACTATTAGTCCTTCTCCCAGTACTGCATTCCTTTTTTATTTCTATTGAAAAAGGTTCAGGACCTTGTACTTCGCTAGGTGTACTCTTTGTTATATACTTAGTCCTTCTCTTACTGTTACTCCTCCTCTTGCTTCTAGTCCTACTCTTACTCCTATTCCTATTTTTTCTCATCTTACTCTCTTACTCTTTGCATATTACTATTGAAGGTGTAGGACCTTCCCCTAATTCTAACCTTAGTCCTACTTAAACTCCCAGCTCTACTCCTACTTCTACTCTAGCTGTTACTCCTCCTCCTACTCCTAGTCCTACTCTTACTCTTAGTTCTATTTATACTCTTACTTTTACTCCCCGAGTTTTTTTCTATTAAAAAATGTGTAGGACCTTCTCATACTCCCAGCTCTACCCTTACTTTAACCTCCTATTCTTTCTCATACTCCTGCTTCTACTCCTGCTTCTTCTCCTGCTCTTACTCTTACTTCTTCTCCCAGTGTATTTCTAGTGAAAGGGCATTCCCCTGTTGCAATTGTACACTACCACCTTAACTCCTGTTTTCTACACTTACTCCTGCTCCCATTCCTTTTATCCTGCTGACCTCCACTCCCTACTCCTAGTCCTGCTTTTCTACTCCTGACCCTAACCTTCCTTCTCCCACTCCACATCCTACAGTTGCAGTATCTGTTCTAGTTCCCGCTCCAGTTGCTTCCCCTTTTCGTGCTGTGATTCTATTTCTGTTCCTGTTTCTGTTGCTGACTCTGCTGGCCACCGGTCAGTGCCCACAGGCGGTTCACCTGTTCAACTGTTTCCACCTAAGCCACAAAAGCGCAACGCTGCCAGGCACCGATGACCGATTTCGCATTATTTCGATGCCGTTGCATGCTGCATACCCTGTAGCTATGGCAAATGCACGCAAAAGGTTGCATTAAGTGTGTGCCAGTTGCATCTGCTCTAGCTACCCAGGACTATTTAAATCTGTTATTACAAACAAAGAGAAGCTTAACTCTTAACATTTTGTAGCAGAAAAGGCATGTTTCATATATTCACAAAACTGATTTAATTTCAATTAGAATGAGATGAATAGAAAGTGTATTGCAATGTACAATGTAATTTACAGTGTTGGTTAATGGGTTGCAACAGTCAAGTTTTTTAGACTGCAGTGTTACATTTCTGCAAAGTTGTCTGCAGCGTTGGCTAATGTAGGACATCCCTGCAATGCAGTTTCGGTGTTGGCTAATAAATTGTGTGTCTGCAAATTAGTTGGCAGTGTTGGCTAATGAAGTATAGCCTTGGAAATTAACCAATAGTGTTGGTTAATGGGTTACATCCCTAAAAAATAATTTGTAGTGTTGGTTAGTATGTTCTCTCAAGCTTTCTCTACACTGTTGGCTTAAATATGATATATTTGCAAGGTAGTAAGCAGTGTTGGCTAATCCCA